>OY728163.1:708796778-709996778 GCA_963277665.1 Viscum album
ATGATGACAATATTTTTTTATATATGATACATATTATGTTTATTTTTTTATGCTTATATATTTTTCATTTATGTCATACCTTTAGGATTTCCATTATGGGAAAACGCGATAATTTCATTTTAGGAAGTGCAGACTACCGCCCCCTCAATGTGATTTGAATCCTTAAGGACATATGTGGGATGTATAAATGATGAAGTAAATGGTATTATACATTATATTATACTAGGATTATAGTATAACTTTATATAATTATAATTTCATTCCATTAAATATTAAATATAAATGAAAGTAGCGTTCATGCGTACGTACGACTTATTGTCTCCATGAATAGTGCATTTCATTTATTACCTCTTAATGTTATGTATTATTATAAATGAATGTATATACTGGATATTTAATATATATATGGTATCTACATCCTGAATATAATTCTGGATATAATGGATATTTTACCACATGAACAACTAGTAATTATAAGAAGTTTATTTTTAACTCAAGTACCAAAGATCGACAAAACGACCGTTGTTAACTTAAATAATTACATAGTGTTAATAACATTGTAATACGTGATATAAAAGGAATAATGAACTTGAAAAAGGTTCTTAAGCAATTATAAATTTACTATAGTTTTTTATTCATGAGATTAATGAACTATCGAGTCATGTCAGACATGAGGTAAGGAATCTTCTTAACCCAATTTCCATTCATTGGGTTAATCTCCTACATTGAAATTATGTCATGATATTATTATACCATATCTTTTATTTGTACTTTATTTATGTGTACTTATAGTGGATACACATAATAGATCTATTTAATTTAAAAAATAATCATTGTAAGGGAACTTCTTACCCTAATTTTCGTTCTTTGGGTTAATCTCCTAATTTCAAATTATGTCATGATATTAATATGTTCTATATTTTATTTTTACTTTCTTTATGTGTACATATAGTGAATACACATAATAGATTTATTTTATTTAGAAAATGACCTTTGTACGGGACTTCGTCTCAATCTCTTTTCATGGAGGCAAATTTTGTTTTATACACAACTTTCTTTTATATGGTGTATAAACCCCTTTGACTTTTATGTTTATTCAAAATGAATATTTTTTATACGAAGCATTTTACTAAACGACAGAAGGAAAAAAAATTTTGTTGTATGTATGTGGTGACAATGACTTCTCCACCACCATGACCATTATTTGAGTTTCGTCTTCCTCTATAAGCCATAACTTTTTTTAAATGAAAAATAAATACCAACTTTTAATTTTCGTTTATTTTTCTATTGAAAATGGTTTTGATAATGTTTTTATTATATCAATGTGTTGTATTGATATCTTTTGATTGAAATGTGGAAATGTTATGTTTCCTTTATACATGTTTTATGGGATACAATTATGTTATGGAATATGATATGTTTAAACCTATTCATATGAGGTATGAATTGGACTTAATAAGTGATGGGTGGAGCCTTCTATAGCTCTTCGATGCATTGATAGGTCTCATTATACAAACTAATGTATTGGCATGAGGCCTTGACAAAATCTTTTTTGTAGTCTTGGCATGAGGCCTTGGCTATGTGGTTATGATTGTCTAGCATTATGAATTCCATCATTATGAAAGTGGTTATTGATATTTCATGTGATTATTTGACCAGTATAATATCCATGTGAATAAGTAAATGGTATTATTTCATTTTATTTTTCCATATTATGCTCAAGTTCATGTTTAAAAGGATTTTGTTTAGTTATATATTTCCTTAAATGTTTATGTTTATTTATAAAAGATTCTGATATATTGTTATCCTTATTGAGAATCAGAGGTCACCCCTGTCAATGTTTTAATTTTTCCAGGATGTGAAGAAGTACATTATGAATGACCCGAAGGGATAATATGAGGGGATATGAAGACAAGTTGTTTTTTTAGTTTTGTATTACTTTATAATGTAATGTCAAACATATTAATTTATCTAGTGTTTCCAGGATACTAAACTAATCAGTCTTTCGAGACTTGATCTTTGTGATCATGCCAATGTTACGCAATAATGCACCGACTCTGGGTAACTGGGGTCGGGGCATTACAGTTGGTATTAGAGATAGTTTAGTACTAACCTTGGATGCTAGATTTAGATAAACACTGATTAAAGCACATAGACCTAAGATAAAATTTGTGGATTTGTATAGAAGAAATTGCTAGAATTTTGGTATTATAGATATTTTGTGAGTTTTTTGAGCAATACATCCATGTCTGGATACGAGTAGGTAGAGGCGGCTCTGGAACAGATGTACCTAGAGGTAAAACATGAAAACACCGCTTTGAGATAGACTCGAACGGGAACTAGTGCACGACAACGGGCCTTGCTGCACTCTTGGTTATGACACACCAGGGGGATATGCTTAGGATAATTCTCATTTTCTTTACAAACAATTATGAAGTGTTTAAGAATATATACATCCTCAAAGAAAACATTTTATAAATATGGATTATATCCATAAATAGTTCAATTTATGTTAAGTGTTTTGCAAGTTTGTTATTATGTATTTTGATTCATAATCTAATATAGATTATGACATTGTTTAGAAATGGATCCTCGTGGAAGGAATGGAAACTGTATCAATGCATGCACTCCATGTATGAATTGCCCTCCTGCTCAAGATTATTATAATGGAGTTGGAGATACAACAGGTTCTGATCAGCTTATCACCATACTGGGACAACTCTCTCAGGTTATGAATAATAACCTTACTCATATGGATCACCCTAATCCTCAACGTGGATGATCAATATTAGACCGCTTCATTAGGTAAAACCACCAAAATTCAATGGGAGTACAAATCCTTTAGTAGTTGAGCAGTGGATAAATTCCCTAGATAAGATATTTCAGGATTTTAGGAGTACTGAAAGGGAAAAGGTTATCGTGGCAGTTTATTGCCTAACTGGAGATGCTGATCATTGGTGGTTATTGATTAAAAACACAAAATAAGATGATGAAGTTTCAAATATGGAATGGAGGGAGTTGAAAGAGCTTTTATTAGAAAAATACTCTCCTTGTGACCATCGTTCAGATATGGAATGGCAGTTTCTGAGTCTGAGACAAAAGGAGGATGAGAATGTCGCATAGTATGAGGCTAACTTTACAATGTTAGCGAGGCATACTGTAGATTATATACGTAACCCATGAAGTAAGATTGACCATTTCTTTTATGGGTTAAAACCATTTCTCCATCGAGCTTTAGTATCACAATCTTTCTCAACGTATGAAGATATTGTCTCATGTGCTATCAAGACAGAAAAGGAATTATCTAAGTCTTATGACAACTAATTAAAGCAATAGAAGAATAGAACGGTGGAACAAGAGACAGATAAATGGAAAATGGGAAAGAACGATTTTCCATTATGCGATAATTATGGGAAGAATCACCCTTGTACATGCCTAAAAGGAATGGGAGTTTGTTATAAATGTGGAGAAAAAGGTTACGAGGCTCGTGATTGCAAGGGAAAGAAGGAGCCTATCAATGTTGAATGCTACAATTTTAGGGAAATGGGGCATTATGAAAATGAATGTACTAAGCGTCAAGAAAACATACCTCAGAAAAGGCCAAGGGATCAAGGACAATCTTATTCTGTTACTACAGTTGAAATGGAATAATTAGTTTATTGGTGAATTTGGTCTCAAGGATTATATTCTGGTTATAAGAATAATGTGATATATATAAGGATTGTACTTCAGTACTTTTGGTTTTCATTATGGTTTTAATATGATGAAAGTAATCATATTTTTATTATGTGACAATAAGAGAAACTTTACATTGTTTATGGAATCTGATGTTAAAATTGATTTTGGAATTTATAGTCCTTTTAGAGAAAGTCTGGATAGAGGTATTTTGGATAACTATAATGGTTGGAATGAATTAAGTTTAACCTTGGATAGTATTGTTTAAGGTTAAAACATTTCTGAATATTATTTTTGGAATATTATAATACTATAGTTTTAGTAAAAGGAATACATGTAGGATGGGGGATAACCCGCCGCGTCGGAAAAAGCTGCAGGAATCGAACCCACAACCATAGTGCGAGAGACCTTTATTACCTACCACTAGCCTACATTAAGTCCCTGGTTATTAAAAAATATTTTTCCTAATCTGAATGGTTTGTGGTAATATTTGTAACCTTATACAATTAGGATAAATAGAATATTTTTTAGTTCTGTTTCCATTTGGAGTGAAATATGGGTTTATGGTAAAAATTTATCAAAGAATTAAAGTCTACATGACAAGTAAGTATATTTCCTTATGTTCTTAGTAAATATCTTAAATAAATTCCTCATCTCTATTAAAGGTAACTTAAAACAAAAATGTTGTCGGTTAACTTTTCCAACTGTGGATTCAATGACTATTTAAGCAATCACAAGTTTGTGATTTTATTATGGTTAACTTTCTCCTAATCCTATTTTCTATAACTCTCCATCAGACCTTGATGGTTTGTTTTTCCTCCATATCCATATTTTCATAGAATCATAGTGTGGGCTATCTCGGGTGACCTTTGTACTTCTCTTTCTTTCTTTTAAGGTTATATTTTTTAACCCTTTTTTCAATTTGGGTTTTCCACAAAGGTATTTTATATTTTCAACCTTTTAATTTCGAAGAACATATTCAAATTACGAGGACGCAATTTATTGAAGGAGGGTAGAATGTAACACCCTGATCTTCCAAGGTACGCTTCTCTTTGAATAATATAGCAGCATGTGTTGTACGAAACCTCGAGTTCTAACACACCGTGACCAATCAAAATAGCCATTATGAATAGTAATACCTACATTTTGAAATTATATATATTTTATATTTCAAAATGGACTTCATTTTTGGATTCATAATATCGAAATTATCATGGGTTGAATTTTTTGTATTTTCCTGAGAACTTCCAATTTTTTATGAATGTTGAAAAATAATTTAAAACAAATTTTTTGATCAAGATAATTTATAGTGATAAATTATACTATTTAGTGGTTTTAAATTATAATTATAATATATTTTTACAATTTTATCCAATGGTGTTCATTAGAATTAATTTCACTTTGAAATTAGACATAAACAATTGTCAATCTTTTGATATATATTGTATCATAAAAACAAGTTATTTGTTGTGACTGTGGGAATTAATTATAAAATTAATTAATGAAACTTATATATTTTTAATTTTTTAAATTAGATATCATTTTTGAATTTGGAATATCAATTATAGCTTATGGTGAAATTTTGGCATTGTTCTGAAAATCATCAATTTTTGATGAATAGTGAAACCAGTAAGTGGTAGTTAAAAAACTGATTTTTCGTTTAAATGAAACATTACCACTTCTGTGAATTGATATTCAAAAATCCAACATACATGGTTGTCATTAGAATGAAAAATTTTGTTCTATGGGATTAAAATTATTTTTTGTTGAATAGTAACTTTTCAGTTTAATTAATCGTGATTAAAGGTAATTAGTGAAATTTAAGGTGAAAATGATATTATAAAAATAATAAAATACCCTTAAACTTAACCTACCCTTATTGGATGAGTCATGTACAACCATGAAAATCCATGGGTCAACTTGGGGACCCCATGTAGCCACTTGGGTAAGAAAATGAAATTAATAAGTTTTTATTTAAAGTAAAAGTAAAATTGCAACAAACATGTGTTGTTTTACTAAAACAATTATTGCATGGAGTTATATAAGTTAACCATTCGACTATAAATATAAATCAAAAATTTAAAAAGATATTCTACATCATGATAATTTTTTTATAATTTTTAGACATTAAATAATTTAAATTTTTTATGACACCATGATGATGCTGCGATTACCTCATTAATTAAATATTTAAATAATATGAAAAGATAATGTAAAATATAAGACTTAAACTTGTCAAAAACCTATTTAATGAGTATATTTAGAACCCTTAACAACTTATCCTTGAAATATATATGTTTGGGACCTTTAAAATCCGAAACCCATTATATAATAATGTAACATTTCATGACATTCCAAGAGTGCCCCTCCTCTCCTCTTATAAAAGGACCCCACCACTACCATATTATTCACACATTCCATGACATTTGGATCGGCAAAACTCTACCCAAATACTCTCTCAACTTCCATCTCTTACTCCTAGAAGCCTCAATTTGAGCATAAGCCTTCCCAAGGAAGCCTTTGGCTCAAATCAAAAAGAGTTACCCGATTTTATGGTAATGTCTTCTCTTATGTTGTTTTGTTTCATTTTGCCTCTCCAAACACCTAAACTCTTTTTATTCTTTTATTTTGTTACAAAAACAGTATCCTAAATATACTAGTATGTTTTTATGAGAATTATTTTATTTATATTTACACACACCTTCATCAAATGGTTAATGAACATACTGTTTCTGTGGGTGGTGAATTACTGCTTCAAGAAACAATGATTTTTCAATTTAACTTTAACACCTCTCATGGTGGCCATTATGATGAAACTATTTTTTAAAGATTATATATATTATATTTATGTTTTCCTTATACCTATATATTTTTCATTTATTCCATACCTTTATGAATTCCATTGTGGGTAAACGCGATAATTTTATTTTAGGAAGTGGGGACTACATCCCCCTCAAAGTGATTTGAATCATTAATGCCATATGTGGGATTTATAAAGGATAGAGTAAATGGTATAATACATTATATTATACTGGAATTATAGCATACCTTTATAAAATTATAATTTCTTTCCATTAAATATGAAATATAAATGAAAGTAGCGTTCATGCGTACGTACGGCTTACCATCTCCATGAACGATGCATTTCATTTCTTACCTCTAAATGTTACGTATTATTAAAAATTCATGTACATACTAGTTTTAAATGAAATATATGATATCTATATCATGAATATAAATCAGTATATAATGGATATTTTACCACTTTAACAACTTGAAATTATAAGAAGTTTATTTTTAACTCAAGTACAAAAGATCGAAAAAACGACCATTGTTAACTTATATAATTACATAATGTTCATAAAATTGTAATAAGTTATATAAAATGAATAATGAAATTGAAAAATGATCTTAAGAAAGTAGAAATTAACTATAGTTTATTATTTAGGAGATTAAAGAACGATCGATTCTAGTCGGACATGAGGTAAGGGAACTTCATAACCCAATTTCCGTTATTTGGGTTAATCTCATACTTTGAAATTATGTCATCATATTATTATTTCATATTTTTTATTTGTACTTTAGTTAATTCTAATTATATTGAATTGACATAATAGATCTATTTTATTTAAAAAATGATCTTTGTAAGGGAACTTCTTAACCCAATTTCTGTTCTTTGTGTTAATCTGTTAATTTCAAAGTATGTCATGATATTATTATGTTCTATCTTGTATTTTTACTTTCTTTATGTGTACTTATAGTGAATACACATAATAGATCTATTTTATTTAGAAATTATCTTTGTAAGGGACTTCATCTCAATCTCCTTTCATTGAGGCAAATTTTTTTTTATACAGAATGTTCTTTTATACGGTGTATAAACCCATTTGACTTTTATGTTTATTAAATATGAATATATTTTATACGAAGCGTTTTACTAAACGAAAAACGGGAATGTTTTTTTGTCATACGTATGTGGTGACAATGACTTCTCTGCCGCCGTGACTATTATTTGAGTTTAGGATTCCTCTATAAGCCATAACTTTTTTTAAATGAAAAATAAATACCAAGTTTTAATTTTCTTTTATTTTGGTATTGAAAACGGTGTTGATAATGTTTTTATTATATCAATGTGTTGTATTGATATCTTGTTCTTGAAATGTGGAAATGTTATGTTTCCTTTATAAATGTTTTATGTGATACAATTATGTTATGGTTTATGGTATGTTTAAACATATTCATATGAGTAATGCATTGGACATAATAAGTGACGGGTGGAGACCACTATAGATCCTCGATACATCGGCATGTATCATTAGACAAACTAGTGTCTTTGCATGAGGCATTGACAAAATCATATTTTTAGTCATGGCACGAGGCCTTACCTATGTGGTTATGATAGTCTGGAATTATGCATTCCATCATTATGAAAGTGGTTATTGATTTTTCATGTTATTATTTGACCAGTAGAATATCCATGTGAATAAGTAAATGGAATTATTTCATTTTATTTTTCCATATTATGTTGAAGTTCATGTTTAAAAGGATTTTGATTAGTTATGAATTGCCTTAATTGTTTATGTTTATTTATGAAAGCATTCACTATATTGTTATCCTTACTGAGCATCTGAGCTCACCCCTTTCAATGTTTTAATTTTTCCAGGATGTGAAGAAATATTTTATGAATAACCTGAAGGGATAATATGAGGGGATATGAAGACAATATGTTGTTGTAGTTTGAATTACTTTATGATGTAATGTAAAAATAATGAAATTATCTAGTTTTTCAAGGCCACTAAACTAATCGGTCTTTCAAGACTTGATCTTTGTGATCATGCCAATGTTACACAATAATGCACCATCTTTTGGTTACAGGGGTCGGGGCATTACAGTAAATTTACCATTTCAAATTGAAATTAAATTTTTTAAAACTAAAATATAACAAATTATTTTGAAACTAATTATCATTTAATAAAAACATTTCATCATATATTTTATACATAAAGACATTGGGTGGTTATTAAGGGGAAAAGTTCTATTCATGTCGTACTCATTAAATCAAGCATTTCTCTACGTTATCAATAAAAGTGAAACATGACTTGTTTTAAAAATGAAATAGATATTCCCTTAAAATATTTTGTAAAAAATAAAATAAGTAGAAAATAATTTGATATATAATTTGAAAACATTTAGATAAATATTTTGAATTCTTTTTTTCATTTATTTTTTTAAAAAAGAATATTTTTGTCTTTATAGAAAAATAAAGTCCAACTTTCATAAAAATATTTTCCCAAATGTTTTAAGAACCAAATAGTGTGAAAATGGTACTATTATTTTAATAATATTATAATTGAATAGGGAAGAACAATGTGAAATTATTTTAACATGGAAATGTCAAATAATTCCGTAAATGGAGTCTTAAACAAAAATATTCCCGAATGATGATTAGATTAAGAATCCCACAATAACAACTTCGGTAACTATTGAATCATAATAACCATGCATGAAATTTTTTCTAATGATTAATTAAATAAGATGTATATAAATACATTCATGATATATCATATACAATGATGAAATATTAACCCTAAAACATAAATAATCCAAAATAATGATTAGATTAAGAAGCAAACGCTGACAACCATGGTAACTATTGAATCATAAGCCCCATTTAATAAATAAATAATAATGAAAAATTAAGTAACATTAAATATAAATATTCATTATATACTATAAAAAAATAATAAATACATACACAAAAATAACATGTATGTCTTAGTATGGTAATTTTGGTGAATTTAATTTTATCATAGTAAAGTAATGTCAAAAAATAACACCATGAAATAAAAATCATATATATTAACTATATAATCATTGATTTTATTCTATAAAATCTGGGGATATAAAATGGATTATATTGTTCATGGACACGGTGAGACGTACATACACATAATTGTTGCTTCTATTTTTCTCGAGGGCAATAATTAAATAAAAATAAATATAAATTAACCTTAGAAGAATCATTATACTGTTATATATTTCATTTGAATTAATAAAATATAATCTTATTAGCATCTAGGTAAAAATAAAATAAAAATATTTCACATCGTTTCTTGCAGGTAGTAGTCCCCACGTATGAATGAGATGTATTATTATATTCAAAAGGATTACAATTTAAAAAGTTAGATGTTATATTATATTATACAATTTCTTTTTGGTTAAAAAAATTCATATACATTAATATTATTTATCATTAAAACCGTCCATGTTAAGAGTATGTGAAAAACAAATCACACCACTGAATTAGGCAGTAGTCCACCATACACACGAGCAAAATTAATCCATCCTCCTATTTTATAGTGGGTAAAAAGGTAATTGTTATATTATAATTTGTTACATATTAAAATTTCATAACTAATATATATATATATATATATGGAATACATCATTTTAGTCGACCATGATTGTTGATGTTGGGATGGAGTTACACCGGTCTTCATATTGATAGCCATCCATATACCTGATCGATGAATTTTTTTCCCATTTTGTTGAAGTGGATGTTGATATAGTTTATTAAATAATACTAAAATAATCTTTTTATATTTAATATAATTGTTTTATTATATTATCTTAACTCAGTAATATTTCATGGAGGTGGACGAAAATAAAAAATAAAAAATATTGTTTCTAATGGTTTTCTTTTCATTCAAAAACATATTTTGGTTTAATGAAAAAACATTCATATTATGGATTTAAAATTGAAATGGAGCTTTGATTTTAATATGGGAGAGTTAATGTTATAGGGATTGGGCTTTCCCTAAATAAATTAATTTGGTAGTGTGAAGAGGGGATGTGAGGGGGTGATATTTTTTTTGTGGGGGAGAGGACATACATGTAATTTTTGAAATGAATACTTTACAAAAACATTTTAATCAATAAACAAACCTCTAAATTGGGTCATTCTAGA
This sequence comes from Viscum album, assembly GCA_963277665.1. Classification (NCBI taxonomy): domain Eukaryota; kingdom Viridiplantae; phylum Streptophyta; class Magnoliopsida; order Santalales; family Viscaceae; genus Viscum; species Viscum album. The sequence continues at coordinate 708,807,421 of OY728163.1, forward strand.
ATCATAAATTTGATAATGTTAAAATATTTTCATGCAATTGGTTTTGGAAAAGATGGTTGTAATACTATGGGAAATTAAAATATTAACATAATATTCGATAGCAAGTATGAGAGATAATACCAAGAATATAAGGTAATATAATATTCCAATGAATACATTTGAAATCTTTTTTCATGGTAATTTATTAATATTTAATTTCTATCAATTATCCATTAACTCATTATAATAAATTTCGTAATTGAAATTGAATATTAGATATAAATATTATTTGAGTTTTCTTCTATCAAAATAAAAAATCATTTATAATGAAAAAATAATAAATGGTATTATATATATTATTTTATATAATATAAATATTCATATTATAAGTATTTCGATATATAAACATGAAATATAGTAAAAAAATTCATAAGAGTAAGGTGCATGAGGATGAGACATTAGTGGGGTGGTTCAACGTACATGGTTCATGTGGTGATCTGGATGAACTCAAACATATCTTATTAACTATTTCACTGATTATTAAGTTGTTAGATATCATCTTTTGATTTCTCAAATCTAAATAATAGTTATTCTATATCCCACAGAAGCTCTCATAAATGAGATTCATATGGTAAGATCCTACTGGTTGAGGCCATCACTTCCTTTATCTGTTAAAATTGTATTTGTAAAAACCCAATTTTTATACTAATACTACGACCCATTGGGCGTAGGTACTGTAGCAGTACTGAAGTGTACTATAGTAGCGGCAACACTGTATCAATTACGGGAACTATAATGGTGGTGGGTCACTATAGTGGCGGTTGGGTATTATAGATGTGGGCGGATACTATGAAGTATTGTAGTATGCAGAGTACTGTACCAGTACTATTCACATAATGAGCCTTGGGACAAAAATTTTGGCCTATGGGCCATGTAATGGGAAAAATGCCCCATGAGTCTTCAGTCGTTGTAATGGGACTCCCTCTAGCTAGTTAAAAGAGGTCTTTTCTTTGCTGTAAATAATAAATGTGATTAATCCCCAACCTTTAAAAAAATCCTATGACCCCTATTCAATGAAAATATTATCAATGTTAAATATATATATTTTGGTCATTTAAATATGATGTGATATAATAAAATAAAATAAGATTATGTTTTTTCTTATAACCATTTCGGATAACTAGACATATAATTACACCACAAAATGTGCTTTTATTTTTAAGACGTATACTCATTAAAATGTTCCCCCATATTAAATTTTACTCCTAAAATTTTCCATTTCACACATTAAAAGAGAGATGGTGACTCTGCTTCATCACCTCCACTGATTCCCACATTTCATCTTGAATCTTGTGGTCTCCCCACAACAGATTGACAAGGTCCATTGTGTTATTATATTGAACTTTTTCTATTTCATATAAGTTCTTCACTTGTTTCTTCTAATAAAAATTATCATTATCCATGAGAACCACCTCAATATTGAGTACTATTAATAGGACTATCATGTACATCATCATGAGTGATAATTTGAACATGTCATGTACTTCAGATTGTTCAGTTCGGAATGATAATAAAATGTCCACAACTCTTATGTGATCATGGATTGTAATGGTACTGATGTATCATTGATAAATCATTCCCTTATTCAATAATATAATTAATTTCATCCTGGTATATATTAGGAGGAATTCCCTTTCAATAACAACGAACTATTGGAATCATTGATAATTGTCAGAATAACTCTTGTTTTGACTCGTACAGGCCTTGATGTGCTACTATATCTTTATGACCTTTCTTCCTTTTCCTCTACCTTTTAATGACATACCAATTTAGGTTCCCAAAATTCTCCCCAAAATGCATGTTATATGAACCACTTCCGATAAAGGTCATCATTGGGATACATTTTCATTCTTTAATGGAAACTATTATTTTAGGACAAATTTAATAGAGTTATATGTTGATCTCATCCTCCTTTGATGTGAATTGGGAATTCTCTATGCATGTCAACATGTTTCTGGATATTCCACTTTTATTTTCCCTATATTTTGTGGTGATAAAACATTATGATGTACAAATAGGAATTTAGAGCATGTTGGAGAATCTTCCAAATCATGGAGGTAAATCATGGATCTCAGTCAGATGCAATTGATAGGGGTTTTTCATACACCCTCATTGCTTCTCTAATGTATATCCCTACATGTTGATCGAGAGATGATTCCTCTCAAATTGCAATAATGTAATTATCCATTATAATACTCTCCCGCATAACCCATATAACTTTATTTTTATTTTATTTAATTAAAATACAATTCAAAAAACTATAGTGAGGTTTTCTCATTTTCATATAGGTACTATTAGTGGATTCATTATCTCGTTTGATTTTTTTCACCATTACTTTATAACACATAGGGAATCTTTGTGTTTAATCTATGATATCCTTCTTCATAATATCCCACCAATTGTTTTCCTCAATGATCTCAATACATTATTATTTTCCACAGATGTATGGAGAAGTTCATGTTATGTGAATCGTCTAACCACTCCTTCTTTATCTCAAATGGTACCCACAGACTTGAACAAAATAATCCATATCCTTTTTCATTAACATTGTACATTGAATTTTTCTTTTTTCAAATATCCTTTATGCACATCTAAATCCCCACATCATCTCATAGATCATCCATTTTCATATCCATATGGTATCGTGTATAACCCATTTGTGATAGGACTCAAGATATTTTTTAAATTATGATTCCCATATCCGTCCTTGTCAATTCTAAGAATATATGATACTTCTCAATTCTTATTTCAGATAAAATTGTTTGATCAATTCTTCATAGATTATATTCTATTTTATTATCTTTCCTATGATGTCTGTGTAATAATCAGTTATAGTTTTTAATCATCTCTATCCTTCTCCACTGGTGCATATTCAGATCTAGGTTTGTTAATATATAATCTAAGAACTTGTTATATGTATATATTTCACACATATCTGCCAAGAGATAATGTCACTAGATTTTAAATCCCAATATCACTTCATTGCATTCCCAATCATTAATTATGCATTTTTCATGAACATTAAATTACCAAGAAATATAGGCTACCACCTTTCATTATTCATTAACACATATCCCAATACCTTTATCGATGAATCACTATAAACTATGAAAAGTACCTCACTTGTGGGTAGTGTAAGTACAGATGTAGTGATAAGAATCATTGAACATCCATGAAAATTTCTTCAGATTCCTTTTTCTATAAATAGATTACTCTTATACAAGTTATATTTCACAGAAAATTTGAAAATCAGGAATAATTTCTCACAAATTGATTATAGTATCTAGATAATCTGAGGAATGCGCTAATTTAAAATAGAGATGGCAGACTCTACCATCATTCAATTTATTCTATCTTTGAAGGAAAAACTGATATACCATTTCCTTTTATATTATTTTCAAATATTGGGACATCCTTTAACATGAAATAATATTTTTTTTAATTTTCATAATTATTATCCTTTTGTACGGTTTTTATCATAATTATTAGATGATCTACATTATCTTCCTTTATTTTTAGTGTATTATAATATATTCTATAAATACTATCACAAACATGTCTATGTAATACCTTAAGATTATATTCATAATTTTGATTATTATTTATATAGAATTATGGAGTCTGAATGATATTACTATGAACTCTTATTTCTCGTACATTGTAAATAATTTTTTTCCAAGTAATATCCTTATTCTACACCCATACATGATAATATCTCAATTAAAGATCAATCATAGAGAATTATTTTAATACACATAGATGATTTAAAGAGCAATAAATATGTAAAATAGGATAATTTGTTTTCTTGATCTTGTTGAGATCAAATTAATCAATTCAAGGGGGAATTGACACGTCCTTATTCTCTACAAAGAGGACTTGTTCACACCAAGGTCATGAACATGGGGGTATGAATCTTTTTTCTAGATTATAATATTGTTTTTTATTCATATCATCTTGATCCACAATATCCAATCTATGGATTTTCAATTATAATGGTAACTAACTAGGTATATTCCCGATTCAAAATCCAACCTCTCTAGTATGTGGAGGACTGGAAAATTCATAGGGAAACAAATCATTGTATTCCCTCTTAATCAGAATGTATTCAAGGATAACCATTTCCATATATTCAACCATTTGATCTAGATTTTCATTATTATAGTGCAATAATATCCATTTATGAGATTTTTGTGGTATAGAATATTTATCCTCATACTTTAACATACATAGAATCGGGGGTCGATTCACAATATTGAGAGTTATTACATTCTCCTAGAATTTTATGTTGGCTATATAAAGTTAAAGTCGATCCATACCAAAAATCATATCAAAATCCACTAAAATAAGTACCATAAGTTTTATTTTATTTTTTAACACATATATTTTTATAGGGGACGAGTTATATTCTTGTGTTTTAATTATGACCTCAATCTCTATTTTCACTGATTTATCTACTTTCTTTCATTGTGGTGGTGTTTGAATTGTTTTACTATTCATGAATCATAAGAAGGAATGGATATAACCAAAATCCAAATGGAAATTCTCTATCTAGGAATGAATAACTAGAATACATGTCAACACATCTGTTACAGTGAATGCAAAAACCTTGGGCATTGTTTATTTTCCTAAAAAATCATATTTATATTGTGCAGGTTTGAGAATTATCCTTATTCATTATAGTTGAAATAATGTTAAATTCATAGAGGATTCACTGGAAAATTCCATTCATCAATCACATTAAAGTGATTATCCAATAGAAAATCACTATCTTGATGTTCTTGATTCCCACCAAAAAAGTATTTCATCATCCATCATATACAATTTCCATGGTTATTTTTTCTACACTTTTGAAATGTGTGGTATTGATATTCATAAAAACCATTAGATTTATCCATTTCATCTCTATAATTACACTTCAGTTTATGTTTCTCATCCTAGTGATAACCTTTTGATTTTCCTATATTCATTTTGAAATTGAGGGATCATCTAGAAATTTACTCATTGATATCAATGTTTCTGATCACCAGGGTTTTTTGAAGATTACATTTTTTCAATCATAGAAGTGTTCATCCATTCTTTTAGGGGTAATGAAAATGTTAGTGGGTATGTCGTGCATGTCTTGTGATCTTTTTCACATACTCCCCAATATATTGGTCATCTATTCTATTGATGGAGAGTAAGTCACATTACTTTTAAATTTAAAGAGTTCAAGGAAATTTTTTGTTTCTATCACTCCTCTCAGCTTATAACTTCAATCACATCCTAAAAATTAATAGTATTGATCAATGTACACAATTGATTAGATTCTCTCTTTATAAAATAATAAAAATTATATATCATTCTTTTTCTTGAAACATTGAATGTTGGAGAAGGTATTTTCAATGGGCTCGATCCATTGTTCTACAATTAGTGGATAAGATGCTCAGTTGTTCATTAGAGTTATTTTAACCTAAAGGAATCAATTATTGATTGTTCTTTATTAGGAAGAATTTCATTCTCCTCCTCTCATTCGGACAATCCATTTGGCTCTGCTCTGGTATGTACACCTGCTCTGAATCCTTTTCTGGGGGATGCTCCTATTTTGTAGTGTGTATTGGGCTTGTATTCATGTGGCCCGAAGGCCTTGGGGTGGCCCTAAGGCATTAAGGTGGACTGAAGGCCTTGAGAATCAACTGTCATGAATGCCTTGAGTGGCCCGAAATCTTTGCAGGACCCGAGGACCATGTCGGTGGCCCGAAGGCCTAGATGGGTGAATAGTTCCATCTACTTCAGTAACGAACAGTGCCTGCTATAGTACAGAACATTGTGGCAATAGTACTACTACAGATTTCATGCTCCTCCTGATTCAATTTTCTAATTAGAACCTTAGTCAGATATGGGAGTATCATAGGAAATTTCCCTATTCTTTATCTCATAGTTTTAGGTATCTTATTTGGGCATTCATCACTTTTCCCTACACATTGGTTGTTTACTTAGTTCCTCCTATTTTCGGTCATAGATGTGAATATTGTTAATATATGGGATGAATATTTTTCATCTATTAAACACATTAATGGGAATCCAATTAAATTATCGGGGAATCATATAAATTAAAAATATTCATTATCTTATGATTTTATTGAATTCAATATATATTATCTTTAATATATTACATAACATTGTCTGTTATTTTCATTTTTAACTTAAAAATGGTTCATATTGAGATTATGATTTTAGGAAATAGAATATATAGTGGGTTTCAAACCATGTGGTCTTCAAGACCCATATTCATGCATCAGTTCACAGTTGACTCCATCTTAACGTGTATTTTTTGGGGTTTATGGCATGTACATCTATGAAATAGCCACATTCACCTGTTGTATCTTGATATAGTTTCATTTTCTTAACAAAAAACATAAATTACAGTTTACTAAAATTTATGGATATTTTATTATAATTTTTTTTATCCCTAATACATTCACTAGATATTTCTAATAGTAATACCGAAAATAACTAATCTTCTCATTTGATACAAAATATGAAAACAATAATATTTATTAAATGTTAATCCAGGATTTATAACATAATATTACATATAATAAAAACTAGAAGTTCAATAATTATAGTGTGTTTGGAAATTATGTACATTAAATAAAAACATCAATATGGGATATGAGAACATTATTAAAGACATCATTGACATTATCATATTTTCCATTGTAGAAAAAAATGAATGGGATAACCTTGGGGAAAACATTAAGTTTTGGTGAGCTAAGAATTCTAGTAAGGTAATAATCATGGCATATAATGATGATTGTTATAAATTATAGGCAATAGGTATATCAATTGGTCATAAAAGGAGTTAGAATCATAAAAATGAATAATAAGGCATGATATAGAATGATATCATAAAGGTATAAGGGGATATTTAGTAAAAACATAAAACACAACATCATAAACAAAGGTCTAGTTTAAATGTGATGAACTCATTATAGAAAACATCATGTGGTGGTTTTGGATCTTTCCAAAATCCCTTTCACGGTATTTCATGATTCTAAAACATTGCCTAATAAATTATAGTGCATTTTAATTCTGGGCACATATGTAATTTTCATTTCATTTTCATGCTAAAGTGTTACAAATGAATCATAAAACATAGAATCCTTTAATATAATATTTTATTATACAATGAAAGATTATGAAATAAATGCATGTAAGTCTCCATTCAATGAATTATATGTGAATAATGGTGAAAACCCTTTATAAAAAATTGGTACAGGTATTCACTAATAAATTGTTTGGAGTAGAAAATAGTAGAGAACCATTACAGGGATAATAACAAAATATGAATTTTTAGGGAAGAGATTAATGATTGTGATAGTGGTATCTAATTTTATAATAATCATATGGGTGGTAATGGTAACATGGAATAACATATCGTCACCTTGGTAATTTGATACAAAATATAAAATGATGATAAAGATATTTGAAAAAAGAGAAGTAGGAGATGATGACTTACACTGAGAGTGAGATTTCAAATGTTTGATAAGATCATTTGATTCTAGATATAATATTAATTTCTTCTAAGAAATTTTATAAATATTTTAATTTTTTTTAAACTAGAATCGATATTTATTGAGAAGTGATGTGATTTTTTACATTAATTGTGTCCAAACACTATATAAATTTACATTTGACTTTATAAAAATTATATGATAATATATATATATATAATAATTTATTAATAATATTTTATAAAAATATTATTAATTTAATTAAAAAAAATTAATAGGAATAGACTTCTTAATTTAAATTTAAAACAAAATATAAATAAAATATATGATCTATTGTATCAAAATAAAAATTAATTTACAAAGTTACACTAATTTTTTTAAAATATATTTATTATTATATAAAATATAAATATTCATATTGTTAGGGTGTTGACACTTAATCCTTTAACACACTAGAAAATCTTTTAGAGTTATGTTCATGATGGTGAGAATTTCATTGTAACGCCCCGACCTGAGTTACCTAGAGTCGATGAATTATTACATAACACTAGCATGATCACAAGGAAATCATGTCTTGAGAGACCGATATGTTTAGTATTATTGGAAACAAGATTCATACATAAGTTTAACATTACAACTTTAAAAGAAATACAACAAAAATATATTTCATTATGAACATCAAAGCCTCCTAGATTATGCCTATAGATCACTCATAACTAACTTCTTTATATCCTGGGAACAATAAAACATTGAAAGATGTGAGCTCAAATGCTCAGTAAGGGTATGTAATACAGTGGTAAATGACATAAATTTTAAGCATGGTAAATAATTGAAACCACATGCCATTACCAATAATAAACATGAATACTTTATTTGAAGGAATATGATGTGAGTAAATAATGCCATAATAAAACATAATCATGGGTATTCTACTAGTCGAATTACCACATGAACTATAAATATTATTTACATAATGAGGGAATGTATAATGCCAGACATTCTGTAATATTTTGTCAAGGCCTCGTCCAAGACGTCTAAAAATGATTAAGGCCCCGACCAAAACCACAAATCAAACTGGGAAAGGCCCTTGGCCAATTCCATGTCTAGTTGTCTCATGAGACCTACCGATGCATCGAGCAGCTATAGCGGGCTCCACCCGTCACATACTAAGTCCAATACATTCCTTATATGAAAAGGTATAAACATATCATAAACATTCGTATTAAAACTAGCATATGAAATGTCCATACATTAACCATAAACCATGAATGGTATAAAAATATCATATCCATAGTCAAACATATCATAAAAACTTCATTTCAATATAGAAGTTGTGTATCATAATAAATCCACCTCAAATAATCATAAAATCTATCAAAGGATGTTGACATAGATGAAATCAAATAATATTTGAGAGAAATATATCCTTTTTTGAAATCATTTAAAAGACACATAATTATAAAATAAAATATTTACTTTCAAAAAATTCTTATAATATTGTATGGTAAGCTTCAAAGATTTTATAACGGCGAAAAATTGCTGCACCCACCGTATAAGTCAAAAAAAACATTCTTACCTTAATTTTGTCAAAAGGATAAAAAGGTCCTTGTTTTGAAAATGACATAAATATTCCTTTGTAAACATATTATAAATATAGTACAACTATATTCAGTATTATATTCATCGCGTTCGTGGAGACGGTAGTCCGTACGTACGCACAAGTGACAATATCATTTTTTTGATATTAATATAATATATAATTGGATGGTATATCATATATACAGAATCATTATCATGTTATTTTTATTATTTAATAAATTACACATCATTATTATACCCATCCAAATAATACTGTATTTAATAACAATTACACCACGACGTGGAGACGGTAATCCGTAGGTACGCACGTATGGTGACATGTCATTAAAAGGATGAATATAATACTGAATATAGTTGTACTATATTTATAATAACATAATTTTTTATAGAATATACTGGAGTTATTATTTTAGACAGGAATTAACAATGAAAGAAGATGTTGAAGAAGAAAGGAACATGAAAAAGTGTGCTGAAAACATTACCTCTTCTTTGGGCTCTTCCTTTTGATTTGATCAAAAAAGCTCCATAAGAATGATTTATGATCAAAATAAGGCCTCTAGGTTGAATTTAGGGATGTTGAGAGAGTATTTGGGTAGGTTTTGGCCGATCTAAAAGGCTTTGAAGGTGTGAATAATTGGTTAGAAGTGGTGTCCTTTTATAAGAGGGAGGAGGGGCTCTTTAAGAAAAACTTAAAGTATTAATTTATAATAAATTCTTATTAGGTTTATAATGGCTCCGAAGTGGATTATTCAAAGTCTAGGGTGGGTTTCGGTCGCAGTAATTTCAACCAATATATTTTAGACATGTTTGGGTCATTATATTAACCTTATCTTTTAGTTTTAACTAATGGTTAATTAGTTTAACACTTACCATGTCACTTTGTATTTTTATAATATATTGTTAATAAACATACTATATACATCCCAGAGACACCCAAGTGGTCCATTTATGATACACCTATCATGATATAAGTCTCTTGGACGAACCATAGATGTTTAAAAATTGAATATCAATTAATAATATAATATTTGTTTTAAAAACTCTTTTATGTCAATTTTGACACTATTCAATAATTGATTTTGGTTAAAGTCATAGAAAAATTATTAATTATAAAGAAAATAATTTAAGAAATACTAACATGTCATATTTACCAATTAAATACTTGGATGGCATAAAAAATTTCAAATTATATTTATTTTATCATTTATAATACCAATTATTTGATTCTTTCATTAATATGGAAAATTCTGCATCATTATTGGTCATAAATAAATTTAATTATTAAATGCCTAAAAATAATAAATAAAATACCATTATTAAGGAAATATTTTTATATTTATAATGAATTTATATAGTGTAAATTCCAAGATATATAACCCTATGTAAAAATTGTTTTCTAAAAGATATATGCTTATGCCATTTTTGTATTTATTTTAACATAATTAATATAAAGTCTCCTAATCACCTAAAAGTGGCTCTTTGGGGGTCCCAAAATAGACCCAAATATGACCATGGTCGGACATGTATCAACGAATAAGTTTAAGACACATTTTAGGGTAATTTATTAATATTATAATATTATTTTCTACCCTTATTTACCAGATTAACCCTTTAACCATGGTAAATAAAATATTTACCCAAGTAATTATTCAAAATGCCTAAAAATAAAAGTTACCTATTTACACAAATTTCACATCCTTATTACAAATATGGAATCCATTTTTCCATATTCGAAACACATAAGAGGCATAAATTAATTTAAAATTAATTAATGTCGTTAAAACAAAAAGCGTGTTTTTAAGAGATAATAACAATCAAATGATTGACACTTGATTATGCCCAGTTTAATTGTGAAATTAGGTCTAATAACCAAAATCATATTGAATGGTAAAATTATATTCTAAATATACATTAAAACACCTCAAATTCATATTTTATCACTGTTAATTATTTCGATTTAAAAGGTTATTTTTAATTTAAATTTAGTAATATTCACTATTCATCAAAATATAAAAGTTATCTGAAATCTACCAAATTTTCAATCTAGGATAATTTTGATGTTCTGATTAAAAAAATAAAGTCCAATTTTAATAATCAAATTTATAAAATTTTAAAAAGTGGGTATTACTATTAATAACTGCTACTTTGATTAGCCGTAGTGTTTTCGAGTCTCAAAGTTGCGCACAATGAAAGCTATTTCATTATTCGAAGGAAAATGTACTGTGGATGATTTGGGTGTTAAATTCTACCCTCCTTCAATAAATTTCTTCCTCATAATTTGAAATTGTTTTTCGAAAATAAACGGTTGAAAATCAAAAATACCTTTGTGGAAAACCCATATCAGAAATAGGGTCAATAAAATTTAGTTTTAATAAGAGGGAATGGGAAATGAGAATTTCACCACCAAATTAGGGTTTAGAATATGATTAAATTGGTAGAAATTAAAGACATGTAATTAGAGGGAAAATGTAAATATTTATAGGGAGTGATTGAAGTCATCAATCACAAACAAGTGTAAAATTGAGGGCCTCAAGGACATCAATCTATGATGATTTAAAATATCAACAGTCCAATAAAACCTAAGTTAATAGGATAACACATTTTTGGTTTTAATATACAATCCCTAAAGTATAAGAATTATGTTCTTCATTGAATATGTGAAATATATATATATACATGGCAAGTATAGTTTCATCCATCAAATAATTTCTACCACAAACACATCATTCACTCCAAAAGATAACATAACTCGAAAATATTTTATATATACTAATTATATAAGGTTCCAAATGTTAACACATAAAATTATAATGATGAAAAATATTTTGTAATAACCAGGGACTTCTTGTAGGATAGTGGTAGGTAATAAAGGCCTGTCACAATATGGTTGTGGGTTCGATTCCTACAGCTTTGTCCAACGTGACGAGTTATCACCCGACCTACTGGTTGTAATTTTCTAAAAACTATAGTATCATAATATTCCAAAACTAATCATAAGAAATGTTTTAACCTTAAACAATGATATCCAATGTTCGACTTAATCCATTCCAAACATTATAGTTATCCAATATACCTCTGTCCAGACTCTCTGTAAAAGGTATCTAAATTTCAAAATTAACTGTAACATCAGATTCACCCAAAGTAGTGTTTCTCTTATTGTCACATAATTAAAATATGATTACCTTAGTCATATTAAAACCTTAATGAAAACAACATGTAATGCAGTACAATCCTAATATATATCACATTATTCCCATAACCAAAATATAACCCTTGAGTCCAAAAACACAGATACATTAATTATTCCTCTTAAACTGTAGTAACAGCGTAAGCTGGGCCTTGATCCCTTGGCCTTTTCTAAGGTAAGTTTCCTTGGAGTTTAGGGCATTCATTTGCATTATTCCCCATTTCTCTACAACTGTAGCATTCAACATTGACAACCTCTTTCTTTCCCTTACAATCACAAGCCTGGTGACCTTTTTCTCCTCATTTATAACATACTCTCATTCCTTTTAGGCAAGTACTGGGGTTATTATTCCCACAAATATCGCATAATGGAAAATCCTTCATTCCCTTTTTCCCTTTATCTATCTCTTGCTCCACCGTTCCCTTCTTCTCTTTCTTTACTTTATTCTCACACAACGTAGTGAATTCCTTTTCTGTCTTGATATCACATGAGACAATATCTTCATATAAAGAGAAGGATTGTGAGAATAATGCTCGAAGAAGAAATGGATTTAACCCATCAAAGAAACAATCGATCATACTTCATGGGTTACGTATATAATCTGCAGCATGTCTTCCTAACCTTTTAAATTTATCCTCATAATTTGCTATATTCTCGTCATCTTTTTCCCTCAGACTCAGAAACAACCTTTCCATATCAACTCGATGGTCACGAGGAAAGTATTTTTCTAAGAATATATCTTTAAATTCCCTCCATTCCATAATTGATACTTCATCATCTTCCTTTTTATTTTGAATCAAGGACCACCATTGGTCAGCATCTTCAGTGAGGCGGTAAACTGCGATGAATCCATTTTCCCTTTCGCTACTCCCCAATGCATGGAATATTTTATCTAAAGAATTTATACATTTCTCAGCTACTAAGGGATTTGTATTCCCATTGAATGTTTCTGTTTGTTTCCTCATTAAGCAGTCTAACATTGATCCTCCACACTGCGGATTAGGGTGCTCCATACGTGTAAGGTTATTATTCATAACCTGAGTGAGTTTTCCCAATATGGTGATTAGCTAATCAGCACTAGTTACATCACCAGCTCCACTATAATAATCTTGAGTAGGAGGTCAATCCCTATATGGATTGTCTGCATTGATACCGTTTCCATTTCCTATTCAAGGTTCCATTTCTAAACAATGGCATAAACTAGATTAGTTTATGAATTGAAATATATAATTCCAAAATTCTAAAACAATTAACATAAATTCAACAGTTTATGGATATAGTCCATAATCATAAAACAGTTTTCATTGAGGAAGTATATACTCATAACCTTTCATAAGGGTTTGTAAAGAAAATGAGAATTATCTAAAGCATATCCCTCGAGAGTGTCATGACCAAGAGTGCATCAAGGCCCGTTGTCGTGCAGAAGTTCCCGTTCGAGTCTAGCTCAAAGCGGTGTTTTTAGGTTTTAACCCTAGGTACATATGTGCAAGAGCTGCCTCTACCTGCTCATATCCAGACATGGATGTATTTCTTAGAAAACTCAAAAAATATGTACAATTCCAAAATTTTGGGAAGTTCTTCTATACTAATCCTCAAAGTCTATCTTAGGGTTATGTGTTATAATCAGAGTATATCTAAATCTAGTTTCCAAGGTTTGTACTAAACTTCATATGATGCCAACTGTAATTCCCTAACCCCAGTTACCCTAAGTCGGTGCGTTATTACATAATATTTGTAGGATCACAAGGAAATCATATCTCGAATGATAGATCAGTTGAGTATTATTGGAAACAAGATTCATACATAGGTTTAACATTACAACTTGAATAGAAATACAACAAAAATATATTTCATTATGAACATCAAAGCCTCCTAGATTATGCCTGAAGGTCACTCATAACTCACTTCTTCATATCTTGGGATAAATAAAACAATGGAAGGGGTGAGCTCAAATGCTCAGTAAGGTTAACTAATACAGCGGAAAATGACATAAATATTAAACATGGTAAATAATTGAAACCACAAGCCTTTACCAATAATAAAAATGAATAATTTTATGGCCAGAATATGAGATGACTAAATAATTCCATAATAAAACATAATCATGTGTACTCTACCAGTCAAATTACCACATGAACCATAAATATTATTTCCATAATGGGGGAATGTATAATGATGGACATTCTAAAACATGTTTTCAAGGCCTCGGCCAAGATGTCTAAAAATTATTTAGGCCTCAGCCAAAACCATAAATCAAATTTGTAAAGTCCCTTGGAAAATTACGCATCTAGTTGTCTCATGAGACCTACTGATACCTCGAAGAGATATAGCGGGCTCCACCCATCCCTTACTATGTCCAACACATTCCTCATATGAAAATGTTTACACGTATCATAAACATTTGTATTAAACTAGCATTTTAAATGTCAATACTTTAACCATAAAACATGAATGGAATAATAATATCACATCCACATTCAAACATATCAAAAAAACTTCATTACAATATGGTTGGTTTGTATCATAATAAATCAACCAAAAATAAACTTAAAATTCATCCAATGATGTTGACATAGATGAAATCGAAAACTATTTGAGAGAAATATATCCTTTTTTTAAATCATTCAAAAGTCACATAATTATAAAATAAAATATTTACTTTCTAAATATTCTTATAAGCTTTTAATGGAAGCTTAAAATAATTTATAATGGCGCAAAATAGCTGCACCCACTGTATAAGTTAAAAAAACATTCTTACCATAATTTTGTCGAAAAGGTTAAAAAGGTCCTTGTTTTGAAAATGTCGTAAAGATTATGTATAAACATATTATAAAAAGTAAAACAAGGGTATAAATGACTTTAAACTTTATTATTTAAAATAGTAAGAATGATTTGAAATACATTTTTAAGAAACATGGATGTGGTTGATAAAGAGGTCCTAGTAGATAATTACATATTAACAATATCGCATAATGGAGAGATTGTGAAATAAACCATTACATTGTACTTCTACTTAGTTGATGGTATGTTAAACTCCTGTATAATAGTTAAAACATTGTTATTAAATTATACAAGAACCATAATCATAATTATGATCTCATATATGATCTTCTAATAATGCTTTGATAATAATATTTTTGTATTATCGTCATTTCAGGTGTTAACATACTCGTTTTCTTTTATATGTTTTGTTACATAAGTCGTATTTGTTATGGATAGTTTGTAACTTATTCATATATAGAATTATATAATGTTCTTAAAAATTACTTTTAATCATCAAATAAGAATTATTCTTGACTGGATACGATGGGGAATGAATCTTATCACGTTCGTGGAGACGGTAGCCCGTACGTACGCACGAGCGAAAATATCATTCTTTTAATATTAAAATAATATATAATTGGATTGAATATCATATATACAGAATCATTATCATTTTATATTTATTGTTTACATGAATTAAACATCATTATTATACCCATCCAAATAATAATGTATTGAATAACAATTACACCACGACGTGGAGATGGTAATCCGTACGTACGCATGTATGGTGACATGTCATTCAAAGGATGGATAGAATACTGAATATGGTTTTAATATATTTATGACAACATCAAAGTATATATAAGATACTAGAGTTATTATTTTACAGAGTAAATAACAAAGAAAGAAGAAGTTGAAAAAGAAATAAACTTGAAAAAGGGTGGTGAAAACATTAACCCTTCTTTGGGTTCTTCCTTTTGATTTGATCCAACGGGCTCTATATGATGGATTTCTGATCAAACTAAGCTATCTAGGATGAATTGGGGGAAGTTGAGAGAGTATTTTGGCATGGTTTGGACCAACCAAAAGGTTTTATGGTGTGAATAATTGGTTAGAAGTGGTGTCCTTTTATAAGGGGGAGGAGGGGCTCTTTAAGAAAAACAGAAAGTATTAATTTATAATAAATTAATATTCGGTTTCTAATGGTTCCAAAGTGGATTATTCAAAGTATAAGGTGGTTATGGGTCTAAATAAGTTCATACAATAGATTTTATACAGGTTTGTCTCATTATATTAACCTTATATTTTAGGTTTAACTCGTGGTTAATTAGTTTAACACTTATCATGTCACTTTGTATTTTTGTAATATATAGTTAATAAACATACTATATACGTCCAAGAAACCCCCAAGTGTTCCATTAATTATACAACTATCATGATATAAGTCTCTTGGAAGACACTTATTTTATTAGGAATTGAATATCAATTAATAATATAATATTTGTTTTAGAAACTATTTTATGTCAATTTTGACACTATTCAATAATTGATTTTTGTTAAAGTATTAACAACTTTATTAATTCTAAAAAAATTCATTTAAGTTATCCTAACATTTAATATTAACCAATAAAATTCGTGGATGTCATAAAAACATTCAAATTATTTTTATTTTAAAATTTATAATCCCAATTAATTTATACATTCATTAATTAGGAAAATACTGCATCATTATTCTGTCATAAATAAATTTATCAATTAAATGACTAAAAATTATAAATACAATACAATTATGTAGTAAATATTTTTAAATTTATAATAAATATTTATTTTCAAAAATCCAACATATATAACCATATGTAAAAATTGTTTTTCTAAAAGATATATGCTTATGTCATTTTTGTATTTATTTTAATATAAATAGTATAAAGTGTCCTTATCACCTACAAGTGGCTCCATGAATTCCCGAAATCGTCCCAAAGATTACCATGGTCGGACATGTATCAACCAATAAGGTTAGGACACGTTTTAGGGTAATTTATTATTATTATAATATTATTTGTTTACCCTTATTTACTGGATTTACCACTTAACCATGGTAAATAACATATTTACCAAAGTAATTATTCAAAACGTCTAAAAATAAAAGTTACCTATTTACACAATTTGGACATACTAATTCCAAATATGGAATCAATTTTTCAAAATTCAAAACACATAAGTGGCAGAAATTAATTTAAAATTAATTCTCGTCTTTAAAACAAAAAGCGTGTTTTTAAGAGATAATAATTATCAAAAGATTGACAGTTGTTTATGTCCGGTTTAATTGTGAAATTATGCCCAATGACCAAAATTGAATTAAATGGTAAAAATATATTCTAAATATACTTTAAAACCACTCAAATTCAAATTTTATCACTGTTAATTATTTTGATTAAAAAAGTTGTTTTTAAATAAAATTTAGTAATTTTCACTATTCATCAAAATATAAAAGTTATCCAAAATGTACCAAAATTTAACTATAGGCTAATTATGATATTCTGAATCAAAAATGAAGTCCAATTTGAATAATAAAATTTATAAAATTTCAAAAAGTGGGTATTACTATTCATAAGGGCTACTTTGATTAGCCGTAGTGTGTTAGAGTCTCGAAGTTGCGTACAATGAAAACTATTGAATTATTCAAAGGGAAACGTACCATGGAAGCTTGGGGTGTTACATTCATGGGTCGTTTCAACATACATGGTTTGGGTTGTGTTATAGATCAGCATGAACTTCCCCCGTAAGTCGTTTCTATCATGATTATGTTTTTTGATCTCATATTTGGCTTGGTCGTGGGATTATACTAGTGATTCTACATCCATTCAATGCTCTGATTAATAGGTATCATAGGGTATGATCCTGATGGTTATGGCCATCAATTCATTTATCTAGTCCAATTGGATTCGTTAAATCCCAATATTTGTACATATAATATTATTATTGATGAATGAAAATATTATCAACATTAAAGATGAATAATGGACTTTTAAATATGATTTTTTATAATAAAACCAAATAAGTTCGTGAGTTTTCTTATAACCATGACAGATTATTAGACAATTAGTTCAACAATAATGGAAATTTTATTTGTAATAGTTTTGGTCATTACACCAACAATATTATTTCCCATGTCGATGAGAAGATTTTTTTCTTTTAATTCACCATTTATATTTCAGATGATATAGTCGAGGGCCACTACTTAGTTATTACCATCGAGTGGATGATGTGTATGACATATAATTCCTCAAATTTCAATTACCCATAGTCGGGAGACATTCATCATTTTTATTGGTGATTTCTAGTCCATGATCGAAATGGGATCATGGTATGTTAGTGACTCTATCTGTGAATTCATCCACAGAGATCATTTCAAACTCCGGGTCTCCCTCATAAAATAATTCATTTTTGTGTAACTCACTCTCGATATCATCAATACAATGACACTACATAATTACTCTACTTTATTCATGTTAGGGAAACCACCTTTGATCAAGAGATTATTCATGTTATACATCTCTAGGCATGTTTAGAAATTTGGTATATTGGGAACCATTGATTATTTCTATTTTATTATGCATCTAATATAAGGAATAATATGTGTATACTCCATGAGATCCCTACATGATCATCAGGTAATTAACGATGGGGGTGTTGTCATTTTGAGTTTTTTTAACATTAGATGTCCCAAGTTTATTTCGTGGGGTAGTTTTTATGGAATAAGGTCAGGATCTTAATAACTATTAGAAATGAAAACTAGTTTAATTCCATTTGGGGATGCAATTTAGGTGTTTGAACAGTAGGTTTAATGCCCAGTGGAGATGAATCATAATCCTTATAGGGGTGGATCAAGGAGGTGTGTCCCATGGATGGTATATGTCACACCTTGGATTACAACGGTATCCCATAGGTTTAACATTTCTATGAGATGTGTCAAACTCCGTTAAGGATGAATTTGAATGGTGATCTTCACTATAGGGGAATATGTCACGCATGTGTGTACATATGTTTCCCAAAAGTTTAAAATCAATATCAGATATATCAAATTCCATATGGAGGTGGTTTAGGTAGGTGCACCCCTAAGAGGGAATATGTGCACCTAGTTTTATCACTATGTACCATAGTATTAGTGTTCAGAAGAGATAGATTGAATACCATGTGGATGTTGATCATCAAGGTGTCTCCCTAGAATAAAACATGTTATCCTTGGGATTACCGATCCATGTCACATGTTTAAATGCTTGTGGATATGGATCAAACATCTAATGGAAGTTGATCAAGGAGGTGTTTCCACATGAGAGAAGATGTCACACACGAGGTTACAATTTTGTACCACATGGTTATCATCTAGAGGAGATGAACTAGAAACCCTATAGAGGTGACTCATGAATGAGGTTCCCTATAAGGGTAAATTTCAAACATAGGTTTACTAGTGTAGTATATTTCCATTTTTAGATGGATTCAAAGGTGCTTCCCTATTATGGATAATGTCACACATTGGTTTAATGGTGTTGGGATTGAACATTATGGAAGATTTTTATGTACCACATTTATGTTCAAAACATCAAACCCCACACTATTTTATGGTACTATTTTGGGCTATTCTAAAAGACTGATGCATGATGTTTAACACCGTGTTGTTTGAATTCCCATGTAATAGAAGGATGGCCTATGAAGGATTGTTTGGGGGATAGGTAACATAAGCTTCCAATTTTGGGAATCACATCAGTTGATTGAGAGAGATATATATATATTGTTTAATAATTGTGGAGGATTCCGTCTATGGGTAACTCCTGTTCCAATGTTAGGGAGAGTGTGTCATCCCATTATGATTGGACATGAGGAATCCAATGTTATTAAAATAATGTAGGAGTTATGGGGTAATCCCATGTCAACCATATGTGGGATATCTTATGATCCTGGAAGGGGGTGTGGCTACATTTTAATATAATGTTCTAAAGGTGTTTTCTTTCATTATAAAATTTTGTTATAATGATGAGGAACTATATCATTTTTAGTGAGCAGCTTAGATGTTGTTGGGGTCGCTCCTAAAAGGTGAAACCAGTCATTAGAGATGGTATTCTTGAGAATAATTTATTGACTATACAGGATTATTATTCCCCTCAGTGATTCCTTCTCTAATGATTAAATGATCATTTCTTATGTGACTCTTGGCCAATAATTTCATTGGATATTCCAAAGATGAGTGTCCATCATGGGGCCTAACAATTGGGTAGCTATTAATAGAAGAAAATGGTTGGATGGGGGTCTTGGATTCAAATTATGTGATGTATGTGACAATGGAGAGTGTAGTAGTGGTCACAAAGGGACTCTAGGAGTGGCTGAATGATTCCAAGATTATAATGGGGGCCCATACACTTGACCTTCATGAATGAGTGTTAGCAGAATGGAGACACCATGAAGAGTCCAGGAAATGGCGTTTCATGATTCACATGGATTCATTGAGGGGAGTCTCAAGTAGATCAATTTTCTTTCTAGAGGATAGTCTTATTCTGAATTGGTATTCTTCATGAAATAGTGTGAAATTTCCTCTAGTTCATATCCTGGTTCTTATGGGAAGGGCATCGTGAAGGCCGAGTAATGAAAAACACATCAAGTGCCTTAGAGGGAATTACTATTCATTATAGGGTATGTGTATATCTTAAATGATCCTCTACATTTGTTTTAGGTTCACATGCAACCACAAGGGTGGTTTTTTATGATTGGATACCTTAGGGGATTCATTTTCCATTTCACTCATGGAGCTCAAGAGTGTCACTATCATGACACGATGCAACATGTCTAAAACTAAAACTACCAAAATCCTTTCTCCATGGTCCAAATTCTAGTGATAACGAATGAAATTCATAATTAATATTGGAGTCCATTTCACAATATATCTATACACAAACACATGACTATGTATGTGCTATTTTGCAGAGAAATAATCATAAACTTTGTAATATCTATAAAATAATCAATGATTTTATGGACTATTTGGAGTATAATAGTACAATATCGTAATCAATAAATTAAAATCATAAGTTTCCTGACCAACCAAAAAGATATTCCAATATTAAAAACTAGAAAAGTAATATGCTGAGAGAGACCAAATCAATTTCTGCACGCCCCAACCACATAACATTGATTAATGCACTAGGGTATCCCTATGATCCTTTCTAATAATCATTGACATGTATGTAATCTTCATGAGACATGTCATGTGGTGGATATTCCCCTGCGAGATTAAATATATACATGCCAAATAGGATGCCCAAATTCTAATTGCTGTGTAGTGAAATACACAAAATTAATAGATATCCCAACCCATATTATGTCTGTAAAAAAACACATCACCGTTGATACATACATACATATATATATATATATATATATATATTCTCAAAAAATGTATCCCAAATGAGAGATAAAGGGGATATCTATATCCCCGGTCAACTCCAACAAAGTGTTAAATTAGCTCTAAAGGTTCATCAATGATTCCCAGCATCTCATGTTTCTGTTCGAATAAACCTCTATATGAAGACACACCTAGCCATTATTCCGTATTGTCGAGGGGCCACAATCTCTAGTATTAGGACCCATGTTTAGACACAAAAAGAGGTTTCCAATAACATTATGGATAATGGAACCATTCCCTATCCCAATAAGAGGATTCCATCCTAGTGGTAGAATACCATACCTATATTCTAATGGAGGTTTTCACAACATTTTTAGAGGACCCATTCCCTGACTTTATGTAAGTGTTCCACTCCAATGGTTGGGGACACTGATTCTCACCACATAAGAGGGTTCCACTCTACTAATAAAGGACTATTTCCTTGAAATCGGAAGAGGGTTTCACTCCAAATATGGATATATATATATATATATATATGAAACATACTGTAACATCTATGGAGGGTACCACTCTATTTGTAGAGGACCCTTATCCTGTCCTAATAGGAGGGTTTGATTATGATGCTCATATCTGACCACTTCCAATATGAAGTGACGACTAATGAAAAATCACACTCATAAAATCCTGAATCCTATTTCAATATACACCTTAGAGGCATCAATTGCATTCTACATGGATAATACATACGGATAGGATACATGTGTAACAAAATCTATGTCTGATTGAAGTAGATATGAGAGGTAGGTATTTTCGAATAAATGAGAGTAACATGTAAGGGAACCCACAAAGAATGTGGTCCCACCTAGAAACATGGATGTGTCCCTAGAAGTATGAACCTCACTACCCTTGTAGCACTACACTAAATGTATGTGGACTACAAGATGATCCTTAGCCACTCATGGTCTAGCTGATTCCCCTGGCAATGTTTGTGTACCTTGGTCAAATCTGTGTACACTATTCGTTTAATAATTTTTTGTAATAAGGTACTTTTTAACTAAACAAACCTTGATTCTAGCCATTACCATGTATTTTTACTTCCATTGTACATGTTGGGTCACAAATATCTGGTCACATGTCTTGTGGGGGTCCCACATGGAATGTTATGTTTAATGGACTAAAAACCATAGTCATCATAGCTTGGGGGATATACGCCATGTGTTATTAATAATAAATGATCTCTAGTCAGGGTTTTCATAATATTCAATATCTTTTATGTATGTATTTTATCTAGGAATTGTACATCAAATCAAACATTAGGTTTACTCAATGATAGGTTGGACTCTTCCAATCATCTATTCTAACACTCTAGCGGTTGGAAATCAGATCTTTGATGGTCAATTGGAATCTCATATGAACTGTGCATGCCTCCCTTTTCAATACATGTTTTGTATCAGATCGGATATCCATCAAAAAATAATCTTATTCCCTATTATTCATCCACATTCATCATTATATTTCAAAACTACCAACTACAAATGAATATGTTGTGAATTAAAGGGGTTGATAGAGCTCGATCCCTCAAAACAATATCAAACCTTGGTCACATAAGCCCATGGTTAAGAAAACAATAAATGTTAAAGGAAAATAATAAAAAATAACTTTATTAAATTACTTTCCATGCATTCTCGTCCAACAGATACAAATTGGGATTTTTGGGGAGTGAAATATGTAATAAAATGAATAATCAACTTTAAACTGATAAACATCTTCATGAAAATTATTATAAGAATTGAATATAAAAGAAAATTAATTGATAATGATAAATATTTTAATAATATGTAGAAGAATAAAAAAATTAATAGTCCTAATTTAGTATATGAATTTTCATTGAAAAATAACATACTCACCAATAGTGAAGGATGATATGATTCATTTTTTGTGTTTCGATTCACATTTATATGGAGGCCCGTGGTCATCATCTCTCAAATTTACAATGAAGAACAAGGAATCATCTTCACAATGGTACCATGGTTATGTGGATAACCATGGAGATATACCATACCAATTATTAAATAGATGAAACTAGGTTTTATTGGTTTAATGAATTAAATAAATAATTTATTATTTTATTCACTAAATGCACTCTCCCATGGTCATTTTATCCAAACATCCCAAACCAAAAAACATTACAACATTACTACTGAAAATGATAGGTTTTTTATTCATCCATTGTCTCATATTTTTCATCCGAGGATATTTAAATTATTTATCCAATTATTTCTATTTTTTTCTGTTTGTGGTATAAAATATATTTAATATTTTTTTAAAATTAATTCTGATCACATCAGCCCTCAAAATCACATGTTTTCTCAGCTCCTATCTATAATAAACTTTTAGTTATATTTTAATTTATTAAAATTAAAAAAAAATTCTATTCATTTTTCTTAATACAAGACATTCATCAATGAAAATAAAAACTAAACAAATATTTGTTAATGATTAGACCATATTTAGATACCCAACTCATATGATCTCCAAATGAGTATCTTCTGATACCAACGCACCTGAACCAAGGGGATGGTCCATCCATGTTTAGACATCTATTTTCAATCCCTAATTTCCACCAGCTGCTCTATAAATGTTGATATATGCTCTATTCCTAGCTCAACCTAGTAAATAATGTTCAACAGGTCATGCATTTAACTCCACATATGTGAGACAATAAAGACACTATTTATCCATCCCAACTCTAGGGGTTGGTTTATGTGGGAGAAAATCTCATCAACCCTTTCCATGATCCCAAACGGATTAAGGAACCTCAATGTTAGATTTCCCCCATCTGAATATCCATAATCCACATTGGAGAGAGAATATTTGGAATCCTGGTCTCTCTTTTCAATATACAAAGGCCTTTTTTTATATACCAAATATTTATACATTTCTTGATCAATCCTCAGCCACTTAAAGATGAATGGACCTTCTCCATCATCACCTGCACCATCTTCATACCAATAAGAGATTCCTTTCCATTATTAGCTCAAAATTTGGGTGACTTAAAAGGTATCCCATAAATTTCCTTGAAAGGTTCAATGATAATAGTATATTGGTAGATATTGTTGTATGAAAATAAAACAAATCAGTTTCATCCTTCTAGATATGACCATATTCAAATACATTATCCATAAACATATCTACCAGCAACTTTAACATTCACTGGATCGTGCCATATGTATGGAGATGTAAGGTTGAAATCATCCTCATTTGCATCCATAATTCCTCATGATGTCCTTTCCAAACCCATATTAAGAACCACACATCACCCATAATTATAATCATTGATGTAACCCCAAGAATATGAATTATATCCCAAATTTACAATCTCTTCAAAAACAACATTGAACTCTTCTCACTAATAGTAGGGATGTGTACCAACTTCATGAGTCAGTCAACTCTTAACTAGATGAAATAATGTTCTCTAACTATCCATGGAATCCCTATCATAATGCCTATGTATAATCTATCACATTTCAACTCTAGGATCTCAAGAAGATTTAATAACCTTACATAAACCTTGTGCTCAGCCTTCACCTATTGACATGTGACACACCGAGAAACATACATTTCCACAATCCCACTAATGTGAGTCCACCAATATACCGATAATGGTATCTATAAATATTCCCCACACTTGGATGTACAACCAAAGGATTTTTGTTAAAATTTACCATCACATCCTCCCTCATTATGATTGAGACCAATTTACATCCATGAAAAATCAATATGTTAATACCTCATTTAATGAATACATATGGTGAATCTCTAATGGATATCTGGTCCCAATTGAGCATGGTGTAGCTGTCTCAAATCATGTATTCTATTACATGATAGATAATTTGAATATTAAACACCAACGATTAGAAATATGTTTCAGCTTCATTCTCAACCCGGGTCAACATCAAAGAATCCTATTGCTTTGATGCCTCCCACACCAAACTATCATGTGACATCATGATAAGGGACTCTTCCACCATGTTTCCATTCACCTGAATGAAAAATACTGCATTTCCATAGTCTTACATGAATTCTATCCTCTTACTCAACCATATGTTTATGTATTTATATGTGATGAATTTATAAAGTCTCTAATGGTTAGAGTAAACAAAAAAGATATCCCCAAAAAGATATGTTCTGATCAATGTTTGACCAAAGACTACCTTTGACCTCTCTAGGTCCTGAGATCCGTAGTTCTTCTTGTGGGGTCTTAAATCCCTCAACACATATGTGATAAATTCTTCTCACTACATCAAGACATAGATGTGCTGAGTTCATGAGGCATCACAATACACTATGTACTCCACACCCTCTTCTATTAGTCTTAAAATAGGAGCATATATCAGCCTCATCCTCATATACATAAAGGATCAATGGAATTACTCAATCATGTAAAAAAACTCTTCTTTCCACAAAATGGTGGCCACATTATTGTGGTTAAAGGGGATGCAATCCTAATGTAGAATTCCACATACAACATTTAGGACACATACCATATGTGGAAACTCAACAAAACTTACACACACTTCGGTGGATTCCAAGAAATAACTCCATAAATCAAACCATGTTGCATATCACATCCATGTTCCTAAATAACATTCCCTAGAATGTGAACCTCATGGATCCATAATGAGAACTTATAAAGATTACAAAAATATTGGGACTCCTAATGAAAATCTATATCCTCTCTTACATTATCTTCATGCTCTACCACTGACATAGAGTTTATGTGTTTGTATATAAATAATAAAACCACAAATTTATCTTTGTACAAATGAAAAATCAGGATATTAAATTTTATAAACATAGTGTTGTAATTTTTTGCACTGAACGTTATCCCCATGAAATCTTATTGACCATAGTGGTATAAGAATTTGATATTTATAATATCTTCATTGAACAATATCAACTGGTGGTACATACAAATGAGATAAATATTTAAGAACTCTCTCATGCCTCAGAATTCATCAATGAATTCATCATATCAGGGAAAGGGGTACTTTTACTTTATCAAGGATGTGATCAGAAGACTATAATCTACAAAAATTATCAATCTCTAGTCCACATTTATCATGATCACCACTGGAGAAAC
This sequence comes from Viscum album, assembly GCA_963277665.1. Classification (NCBI taxonomy): domain Eukaryota; kingdom Viridiplantae; phylum Streptophyta; class Magnoliopsida; order Santalales; family Viscaceae; genus Viscum; species Viscum album. The sequence goes on from OY728163.1 coordinate 708,834,042, forward strand.
ATATGTGGAAAATTGGGACTAATGAAACCCTTAACTCAAACATTCTCCAATTTCATCCTTATCCCATGCAGATTTGTATGGCCTGTATGAAATTCTTCAGAAGATATAACAACGGTCTCAGTGTACATGTGGATGTACCACATCATCTTCCATATCAGTGGTAGTCCCGTAACATCCTCAGGGAAGATGTCTATAAAATATTCTAATAATAAAAGAATATAAAAGTATGAACATCCATCTACACTATGGATATGATATTAGACAAATGTTAAACGAGATGAAACCTCTTCCTCACAAACCCCGCTTGTCATGCATTGAGAACTCTCTCTCCCATAAAGGATAATTTGGTCCCATTAGTGTGAAGGTAACAAAGTCGTCTATCGTTATTTTCAATATTGTCTTAGTCATTGGAAATATTGTCCGTGAAAAGGATGGTTTCATAATGTTTCATCATAATGAATATATCTATTGGAAATAAAATCATTCCACATAGTGATACCTTGCTATTCTAGAAGATAAAAGCTATAGAAGAAGTGTTCCCTTTGGATGCTCTGGAAATTCCTTTGGGGATAGTTCCTGGACTAGGATCTCCATATCTTGTACATGGAGTAAAGATATGAATGAATGAATGAATCCTATGAATACAAGTTCTAAGGAAATATTATAATATTCATAGTTCATAACTATAATGAATCTTGTGTGCTATTGGGTAATAAACATCCATATAATGCAGCTATCTATGACCCAAAATGCTAGATGCCGGAGTCTGTAGAGGAACATATGGTAATTGTGGTCGAAGGAGATCATAAAATGACAAAAAACGTATATCTCATCCTCCTAAGTCCCCTCATACTCTTATTCTAGATCATAATCCATAGGTCCATCCTTCCATTACCTGGGATATTTTTGGTCATAGCATTATGTCTGTTGTGGCGGACCATCCACTATCTGACTGCCCTCCTCTGCTCATGGGGTCCAAAAATAAAAGCTATATGACCTATCCTATCACACATGTAACATTTGCATACATTATTCTAACATTTTTTCCTTTATATTCACTATGTTACACAACAATGTACATGAGTATGATCACAAAAGGAGATCTAACAAATAGATCATGCTAATTTCTTATTTCTAGTAGTTGTTAATGACTCAACCTTGTGATGACCACTATAATCTCTAGTTGCATGGAAACCCAATGATAGAAGGATCTCATTCAACATATCCTGCTCCAACACCAAATATTTGGTGGGAATGTATATGGGTACCACAGTGAAATAAATTTCTATACAGATACCACATGAAAACATCTATTATAGGATGTAGTAAATCTTGAATCAAGTCAATGTAGTATCACATAAGTTATTTGATCCCCATATCATATTCTACGACTTTCATCACTACATATTACATCTCTATAAGCTCTTTAATCCTAAATGATTACAAAATAAATGGGTAGTTCTCTTCACAATATAGCTACTCGATGTCATGTCATCAGAGTGTCGACTCATCAAGAATCAATGTAAGTAGACTCCACCTATATGAAATAGCTCCATGGAAAACTTTTGCTTCAAATGAATCCACATAATCATTTGGTTTCAGGAAAATAATGAAAAAAAGATAACCAACTCTATATAATCATCTCGTACATGGGGATCTATCTCACCACAACACCTCAGTGGCCTCTAAATCTTGAACTCAATTAGTGGGATAAGCCCGCACACATACTCATATTTATCTATTGGTATGATAATCTTATCAACAAGTAGAGGAACTACTTCATTCCCACCTAGAGGATGATTCACATTTGATTTCCCCTTAAACGAGGCCTAATAACTCAACAGATCACATTCATGGTCTGCATTCTGTAACATGCCTGGCTGTATTCATAAAGGAATCCTGAGAATTTAATCAAGACTTACTATAGTCATATGAGAATATATATATATATATATGGAGATGAATCCTTATGAACAGTCAAAATACACAATGGTCGTGGATTCATGTACCATTGACCCTAAAACCAATTTCATGGTATGTTGATTTGACAAGTAGGTTATCATGGTCATAGTGAATAGAATTTTCAATCATCGAACCACCACTAGGTTCCCAGATTATAAATACACCCTAAAACAACTCTGATATTGATTCCCTCTATCCTAAAGAAGTCCTCGTAATGAAAAAAATCTAAAATCCTTCCCATTGAATATTTTGATTTGGTACAAATTTTTGATTAAACTATCCAATGGGGATTGAGTTGCAACTACCCCAAACCCACCGCCACATGCCAGGCTCTAGAGACAAGTCCTGAAAGGCATAACTAATATGGGAGTGATTTTTCTAATGAACAGACACATACACACCTAACCAACTCTAATTAAATGTTCAGTGGAATAAAAATAAGAAATAAAACATCTTGAAACTTAAATAATCTTAAAAACCCGATAGGGAGTAAAATTGTACAGATGTGTAATCTAAAATTTAAAAAAGGGATGAATACACCTCAAACCAAAAATATGGACCGACCAAGACTACTAGAAAATTAATATGATGAGAGGGTCTACATCCATATCTCAAATCCCTGACCACTTTAAGGTGTCTTATGAACTAGGGTATTTCAATTCTCCCATATAATCACTACCGACCTATCGATCATATATATACGAAATGACACATGTAGGAAAATCCCACACCAGGCTGAGTCCATACATACCAAATATGATTCCAAAAAATGATAATGACGGAGTAGTATGAGTAATGATAGAAATGGATAGATTAACCCATATTACTATATTAATAAAAACATGCATCATGGATACCGATATATTTAGGCCCATCAAAAGAATCCCAAATGATATATAAAATGTATCTACAAATAAAACCCAAACATTGGGAATGACTCCTAATAGTTCTAAAGGACCATCACTAATTTCAATCTTCTCATGTGTCTACCTATACAAACATCAATATCAAGTGACACCATACAGTAATGATTTACAGTCAAGCACCACTATCTATAGTGTGAGGAACCATTACCTGGTACAATTGGTGGTTATCTCTCAATTGATAGAAAGTGGTCCCAATCCATACCCCAAAATGTGGGTTTCACAATAGTGGTAAATAACCCATATACTAACTCTATAGAAGGGTTCAACTCTAGTATTATAGAACACTTAACCTACCTTCTTTGGAGGATTCTACTCAATTTTTGGAGGATCCATTACATGAAAACATAGGAGGGTGACAATATAGTGGCAGAGGACCCATTCCATGACACCACAAGAGGTTACACTATGAAAATGGATATATAGGGTACCAATGCAATGACTCCACTAGAGGATTACCATCTATTGATATATGACCCATTCCATAACCTAGTAGGGGTGTTCCACTATGGTGATCCCATATGATCATTATCATTATTGATCATTTCCTACAAGAGAATAAATCCCAAGAAATACAGTATTCTTTTTCAAAATAAAGAATGAAGGAGACCATCAAAATATATGTGAAAAAACATAGAGGATAGTATAATCACATGCAGAAATATTAATCCAAAATAATGATATATGATTGGATGAAAATTACTAAAAATGGAGGGTACACATCATGTTAGAAGAAAAAGTGTGGTCCCACCATGATGCCCAAATGTGTCCCTTATCGTACACAAATCACAACCCATTTAACTTAATATAGATTTTAAGGGGAATACATAGAATGCCTAAAAAACCTGGTGTGGTTCCCATTCCTCATAGTTGTGACTATGTATATTGGTTGGGTTTATGTACAATGGCTGTGTACTCTGGTAGTGTACGATGGTCATGTTCATGTACACTTTTTGTGCCTATATATAAAAATATGTTGATGCAGACCATAGTCCACTCCAAGTCGCAAGAACATTTTCACATAGCATTTTGCGGTGCCAGAAGACCTATGACATTTAACTCACCAGGAACCCATAGCTGCCAAATCTATTTGGATACATGTCATCTGGTCATCAAACCACACGTTGTGTAGTTGGTGTTTTTCATAAAATCCTCTATTTTCAATTATTACCTAAAATACATTCCCTATACATTGAATTGCATCATTTATTCACCTAAAAATGAAGGCCAAGCCTCTGTTGATCGATTGCAGCACTTCGAAGTCTGGAAATCGTATCTCCAATGGACTAGTTGATTCCCATATGCGCCTATGCACCTCCTGTTCCATTGGAATTCATTAATCATTTTTATAATAAATGATATAAACACATTCATTCAATTATTAAACCCTTCCATATTTAGATTTCATATCCATCATCTACATGTGAATCTATCATGAATATGAGGGTTCGATCGACCTTGATCCTACCCATAAATGATGATCTATAGACCTATTATCCTATGTGAAAATGATGAATGGTTGGTGGAATGTAATAAAAAATAGGTGAAATAATAATTTTTAGTGAATTCATGGATCACATGTACTGATATGGATACATAGGGTGGGAATCATGGCAGAAATTGAATAAACAATTTAAAACCAACACACAGGATCGTGCAAAGGCACATAATAAATCACATTTCACTGTTTATGAATTAATAATAATAAATATTTAATTATATGGTGATGAATCCAAAAATTACCTTCCATACATCATTATTGGATCGTTCTTTTAAATATAATGTGCTCTCAATTAATGAAAATGATCTCTTTCATTTTTTGTGTCCCGATTCTCCATGATTTAGAGGATGGTTTTTTTATGATATCAAATCACCAAGAAAAAATGTGGATTTCACCTCTCAATGGTCGTTGAGATATGTGGATAAATATATCAATAATACAAAAAGAGTCATAAATAGAGGAAATTATTTTTTAGGGGTTTACATAATATAGTCATTCATTCATTAATTCATTGAAAACACCCTTCAATGTCAATTTAACATGAACACCCTATACCAACTTTCTATTTTTCACACATTGGGTAAACCACACATTCCAGATTAAAATGTGGTATTTTATTATCAATAATATAATTCAATTATTATTAATACACTTTATTATAAAAATCCACTCATGAATGATATAAAATGATTTTAATATTTTTATAAATTCAATTCAGGTCACATCAGGCATTTGAATCCGTCATTGTCTCATAACGTAGCCCTGTAAATGATTCTAGATAGTTTTAAATGGAAAATAATTATAATATAGGTAACTAAAATCTAAAACTATAATAATTATACTGAATATAAAATTTCATGTTTTCCTTAAATAATATAACTTGAGGTGGTATTTATTGGGTTTGGGTTTCTGGAGTACTGTGTCCCATCACAATGCTTTATGATCATCACAAATAGACGGGACTTCACGATTCCAAATGATGTCTCACAGAGGTTACCATAAAGCATCTATACATCAAAAATGATAGATATGAAATTTATTTGATTCAATGTAGAGGTTATTATTAGGCCTCCATGAGGCTTGGTACATCGTGAGATAAAATCATTAATGAAGGTGGTGAGATTCACGAAGCATAAACAAAGATGATTTTTTGGGCCATTTTGCCTCATATATGCTCCAAACCATCCATGTCTCCCTAGAACTCAATTTTTAAATTCATATTCCAACATTAAATAAAAAAAATTAGTTCACATTGAATTATTTGTTTTTTTATCAAAATTTTCCCTTTTCTATGAATATTGAAAATAATTAATTTTAATTGAAATATATCATTTCATATAAATCATTCAGAATTATAATAATATTTAAAATTTTTTTTAATGAAAAATAAGTTCAATTATTTAATAATTAATCCCATTTATTTCATTGAAAATAATTTCACATTTAATTATTATATAAAAACACTACATGGTTTTCAAAATTTTCTCCTTAAAAACATGCATTCTCATCACCTCCACAAAATTAATTTAATATTTACATATTTCAAATAATTGAATAGAATTTTGAAAAAAGAAATACCTATTTTGAAAAAAATAAATTTCAATGTTTAATAATGTTCAAATAATCTTTTTGTACCAAAATTAAATATGTAAATATTAAAAATTAATTAATACGGTGAAGGTAAAAATGGATTTATCGGGGGTTAAACGAATAAGATAATGAATAAAAAATACCGAACGAAATTTAAAAACCCATTTTATTGTCATATTTGCTTATTGTATCTTATATTTCTAGTAATACAATATTTTTTAGGATATTTTTATGATAAAACAAGGGTATGATTGAAAACTTCATTGAATTATAATTATGCCACTCACCACACATATTAAAGGCCACCCCTCTCATCTATTTTTCACACAATGAAAAATATTTGATTAATCCTATAAATACATAATTAACATCCCTAATATCATACTGGAATACTTATTTTTGGTATAAAAAAACCAAGGATGGCACATGGTACAAACCGATGGAGGATTCTTGTAGAAGAGCTAACATTATTCAATGATCATATTTATTTTATTTCTTCCTCCCCATAATTAAATTATTTTTAAACAATGGTGATATAAAAACCTAAGTATAATCAATATTCTATGATTTGTTTATATATTGATAATTACAAAAAAAAGGTCTACACTTATAGTAAATTGGTACAAAATCGTCATTCATGTATCTGGTGGACTATCACCCCACGGACAAACGCCATTCGTATTTTCATTAACACCATTCACAGTTGGGTAATAGGATGGATATAAAGTGTATGTATGATATTTTTAACATAATTATATACATGGTGTGTCTATATCATATATTAATTATTTTACATTCCATTATATACGGGATACGATAATGTTACTAATGTGTATGAAAAACTACTGCCCCACAAAGTGATGTGATTCGTCTTTCACTATCAGTTTAGATGGAAGCTGATGGAGATAATTTAAATAATAATAATTCATTTAAATTACATATTTTCAATTAATTAAAAAATTATCATTCTATTAATTAAATATATTTTTCATTACCTTTTCACTCACAAAAATAATATATCATGGATCTGGTATGTGCGGACTAGCGCATTCACGAAGAAATGTGGCTCACTATTCATTACCAAAAATATGGATGACATATATAAGTATTGAATATTTTATTTATGATATAAATATCATTATAGAAATAAAAAATATTGTTTCCTTCATTTATCTAATAATAATTGAATAATGGAAATGTTACTCTTGCATATGTACGACCTACCTTCTCCATCCTCATAACATCCATCATTTCTGAAAAATATATTTCGTGATTCCATTTAAAAATAAAATTGATATAAAAAATATTACAATTATTTCATGAGTATAATTATAGTGATCATATAACTCTATATGTCCTAGAACCAAATCATTCTCGTTGAATTGCACTGGATAAATCAATGTATTTAACAGGTGAAATAATGAGAATAATGATTTTTAATTATTTTATTGGTGATAATGTGTTATTAAATTTTAATATATGTTGTTATGAATAAAAATTGGTGGTAGTATTAGTTGATAACTTTTTTAACCACTATATAGAAGTATAAATCTCTTTAGATCAAAAATAAGTTTGAGGTGCCCGATTTCATCCCAATGTATTATTATTTAGGCACATTGAAATGTTTTGTTTCGTAATTTTATTTATTGGTGTATGTATTGCCTCATTGACATGTATTATATTGAATAATTAAATCATAATGGTCTTTTTATTCTTAATTTTAATTAAGTACACTAAATAAAATTTATTTAATAGTCAACATGTGTTATATAATATGAAAACACAATTCCTTTTCATTTTAATATATTACTACATCATTATCATTGATATCATAAGATCATGTTTCTATTTTGTTTCTACAATCATTCATTTTATTTCTAATTTTTTATTTTGATTTACATTTAAGAAACACTATCCAATTATTGGCCAACTCTCAAATCAAAATTATGATATTTTCAAGGTTTCATTCCGTAATGTAATTCAAATACAGATTTGGAATTCCTAAATATTAGATGGATGAAATTATTTGATCAAAGAGTAATAATCCAAATCCATTATTTTCATATTGTTCTTCATAAAACTTTTAATGTAATATTTTCATTTTTCCACTCATTGGTACTTATAATAAATGATAAAACTATTTTAAGAAAATAATATTACTTTTACCTCTTGGGTTAGAAATCTATAATTCTTCCAAAATTAAGGTTTCTAATAATGTTTTCAATATAATTAATTTTCATAATTATATAATAAATAAATATTTACCCATTTTATATTTTTGAAAAATTGGTTCCTATGATTTTTCTTGTATTTTATGAATAAATTAATTTTCTATCAATTATTTCTAGGAATACAATATTATATTTAAATTTTATGCCATGTAGGAAATTACCTACTGATATAACTGTAATTTTTTGAAGCATCAATTAGAACATTAAAGGATATTTTTAATGAAATTGTTTCCCTACTTTTAATGAAATTATTCAGTTCTTAAATGTTATTTTAAGTAAAAAATTTACAAATGTTTTATATTTTAAAAAGATATTTCCAAATTAAAAAGGATACTCTCATCATGATGGTTTTTAATGATATATTCATAGTATTTATATTTATAAAAAACAACCCTTTATTCATACTTTAATGGGTATATGTTTTATAAACACCATAATTATTATTTATATAGATGGATTACAATAATTTTGACTATGAAAGGGATTGAAATTCAATTTGATGAATCAGTTTTGTATTCATTAACATTACAATGATGTATTCACATTACAGTGATCATTATTCATTAAATTTCCCAAAATATCAATATTAAATATCATGTATATGACTATTGAATAAACCATATACCATTTTTTCATGTCGTGTTTACATTGACTGATAATCGATTGAAATGTGAAATATTATAAATTCATTATCCTTTCCTTAGTAAAGATAATTTATGTTAAGGTATAATACATAATGAACTAAATTGATTAATAGATATATGAGAAATGTTTAGAACCTATAGGGATGGGTGGAGCCCTGTATTATATAACCCATCGATGCATCTATATTTCCCTTGAGAAAAATAATATTTCATTCATTAAATGGGTATTTACATTTTGTTAAAACTATACTATGAAATGTTTAGATAGTAGAGGTATCACGATGTCGATGGACACAACGTCTAATAATTATAAATTTCCTTTATTCAGAATTATGTATTTATTGTAAATTATATTTTCACTATGATATTATCACTATATATATTTATTCTTTTGTTTATTTATTAAATGGCACGTGTTTTCAATTTTTAAACTTTCCATATTAATTATGGATTATCTACTTATGATATGCATGATAATGATTAAATGGAATGTTTTATATGTTATTTATTATTACATATTGTCGTATCCTTATATATTAATTATATATTCCGTTGTACATAACCATTAATGTGAATTTGAAGTGGAGATTTTATTTTCCATTCCCTAGGATTCCATGAAGTGTTTTATGTTTTTTATATAAGGATATGCTAGTGGGAATACTGTTATTTTCAAAAAAAAATTATGATTTAATTTTTTAACAATTTAATATCCGAATCATGTATATATAAATCTTTACAAAACATCACAACTATTCCATAGTTTTGGATGAGATTCCATGTGTCTTCTTCCAATGTAATAAATTTGAAACTGACTCTGGGAAATCATGGTTAGGTTCTATACCATAATATTTTCATTGATTAAAAGACTCTTTCAATTATAATATTCTTTCATATCAAAAATTATACACATCCATTTACATAATTGAAATTAAATCATAATAAATGGGTGAAATCATACACTTAGTAAGTGCAAGACTATAAATAATGTCATGATAAATAAAAATAAATAATCTATAAGTCAAGGTAAATAACTGAAACACATGATACATTATTAATTACGAGAGAATAATATGGCTGGAATAAGTGATTATCAAATAATTCCATATAAATAATATTAGTAGTTGGAAACATATATAATATGACTAATATATTAATCACATTTTATTTCAATAATATAATTTATAATGAGGTAATTCATAATTCCAGAAATATGAAATATACCACGTAGGCCTTGATCTGATAAATCTATAAAAATGGGTATGACCTCACACAAAACACACTATAGTTTGTATCATTATACATATTGATGAATCAAAGGGATATATATGACCAAGATCCCACTTTAACTTACTATATCCTACAAATTCCTAATATAAATGGGGTTAAACATAATAAAAAATCATATTTCAAAATTAACATATGAAATTTCAATACTTACCCTATTCAAATAAACATAATCATAAACCATCTAGATTAATGTGGGGAATGGTAAAATTATTGTACATTCTCTATCAGGATGAATATAAACCATCCAATTAATGAATTTTTATTATATCAATAAAACAAATCCCCAATAGATCATAATTGAATAAAGGGTTCTTGTAATTGAGAAATTGAAATTCTATAACAATTATGTTAAATTTTATTTGAGTAAATTTAACACTCCAAGCATCCATGGTACGCTACTCTTTAAATAATAGAGCAGCGTGTGTTGTATAGAACCTCGAGTTCTAACACTCCGCGACCAATCAAAATAGTCATTATGAATAGTAATACCCACTTTTTGAAATTATATATATTTTATATTTCAAAATGGACTTCATTTTTGGATTTGTAATATAGAAATTCTCTTAAGTTGAATTTTTGGTATATTTCTGAGAACTTCCAATTTGTTATGAATAGTGAAAAATACTTTAAAACAAATTTTTTAATCAAAACTATTTATAGTGAATAATTATACTATTGAGTAGTTTTAAAGTATAATTAGAATATATTTTTACCATTTTATCCAATGTTTTTCATTAGTATTAATTTCACTTTAAAATTGGACATAAAAAATTGTCAATCTTTTGATATATATTATTTTTAAAAACACGCTATTTGTTGTGACAACAAGAATTAATTATAAAATTAATTAATGAAAATTATATGTTTGGAACTTTGTAAAATAGGCATCATTTTTTAAATCGGAATATCAATTATAGCTTTGGGTGAAATTTTGGCATTGTTCTAAAAAACATCAATTTTTGATGAATAGTGAAACCGCTAAGTGGTAGTTAAAAAATTGATTTTTCGTTTAAATGAATCATTACGACTTCTGTGATTTGATTTTAAACAATCCAATTTACATGGCTTTCATTAAGAATTATACTGTGGTTCAATGGGGTTAAAATAATTTTTTGGTGAATAGTAGCTTTTAAGTTTAATTAATCATGATTAAAGGTAATTAGTGAAATTTAAGGTAAAAATGATATTATAAAAATATGAAAATACCCTTACACTTGTCCTACCCTTATTGGATGACTCATGTCCGACCATTAAAATCCATGGCTCAACATGGGGACCCCATGGAGCCACTTGGTTACGAAAATGACATTAATAACATTTTATTTAATGAAAAAATAAAATTGTCACAAACATGTGTTGTTTTACTAAAACAATTATTACATTTGTTTATATAATTGAACGTTTCGACTATAAATATTCATTGGAAATCTAAAACAATATTCTACATAATGATATTTTTTTTATAATTTTTAACCATTAATTAAAATAAATTTTTTATGACACCATGATGATGTAGTGATTACCTCATTAATTAACGATTTAAATAAAATGAAACGATAATATAAAATCTAAGCTATAAACTTGTCAAAAACCTATTGGATGAGTATATTTCGAACCCTTATCACCTTATCCTCTAAATATATAATTTTGGGACATTTGAAATCCGAAAATTATTATATAATAAAGTAACATTTCATGACATTCCAAGAGTGCCCCTCCTCTCCTCTTATAAAAGGCCCCCACCACTACCACCTTATTCACACATTCCAAGCCATTTGGCTAGGCCAATATCTACCCAAATACTCTCGCAACTTCACTCTCTTACTCCTAGAAGCCGAAATTTGGGCAGAAGTCTTCCCAAGGAAGCCTTTGGCTCAAATCAAGGAGAGTTACCCGATTTTAAGGTAATGTCTTCTCTTATGTTGTTTTGTTTTATTTTGCTTCTAAAACACCCTAAACCCATTTTATTCATTTTTTTTGTAACAAAAAACAGTATATTAAATATGATAGAATGTTTTTATGAGAAGAATTTTATTTACACTTACACACACCTTCGTCAAATGGGTAAAAAACATATTGTTTCTCTTGGTGGTGAATTACTGCCTCACGAATCGATGATTGTTCAATTTTCATTTAACACCTCTCATGGTGGCCATTATGATTAAATTATTTTTATATATGATATATATTATGTTTATGTTTTCTTTATTCTTATATATTTTTCATTTATTTCATACCTTTAGGATTTCCATTATGGGTAAACGCGATAATTTCATTTTAGGAAGTGCAGACTACCGCCCCCTCAAAGTGATTTGAATACTTAAGGCCATATGTGGGATGTATAAAGGATGAAGTAAATGTTATTATACATTATATTATACTAGGATTATAGTATACCTTTATATAATTATAATTTTTTTCCATTAAATATGAAATAGAAATGAAAGTAGCGTTCATGTGTACGTACGGCTTACTGTCTCCATGAACAGTGCATTTCATTTATTACCTCTTACTGTTATTTATTATTATAAATGAATGTATATACTGGATATTTAATATATATATGATATCTACATCCTGAATATAATCCTAGATATAATGGATATTTTACCACATGAACAACTAGTAATTATAAGAAGTTTATATTTAACTCAAGTACCAAAGGTCGACAAAACGACCGTTGTTAACATAAATAATTACATAATGTTAATAACATTGTAATACGTGATATAAAAGGAATAATGAACTTGAAAAAGGTTCTTAAGAAAGTATAAATTTACTATAGTTTATTATTCATGAGATTAAAGAATGATCGAGTCATGTCGGACATGAGGTAAGGAAACTTCTTGACCCAATTTCCATTCTTTGGGTTAATCTCCTACATTGAAATTATGTCACGATATTATTATGTCATATCTTTTATTTGTAATTTCTTTATGTGTACTTATAGTGGATACACATAATAGATCTATTTTATTTAAAAAATAATCATTGTAAGGGAACTTGTTGCCCCAATTTTCGTTCTTTGGGTTAATCTCCTAATTTCAAATTATGTCATGATATTATTATGTTCTATCATTTATTTTTACATTCTTTATGTGTACTTATAGTGAATACACAAAATAGATATATCTTATTTTGAAAATTATCTTTCTAAGGGACTTCGTCTCAATCTCCTTTCATGGAGGCAAATTTTGTTTTATACAGAACATTCTTTTATACGGTGTATAAACCCCATTGACATTTATGTTTATTCAAAATGTATATTTTTTATACGAAGCATTTTACTAAACGACAAAAGGAAATGTTTTTTTTTGTTGTACGTATGCGGTGACAACGACTTCTCCTCCGCCATGACCATTATTTGAGTTTCGGCTTCCTCTACAAGCCATAACTTTATTAAAATGAAAAATAAATACCATATTTTAATTTTCTTTTATTTTGGTATTGAAAATGGTTTTGATAATGTTTTAATTATATCAATGTGTTGTATTGATATATTGTGATTGAAATGTGGAAATGTTATGTTTCCTTTATACATGTTTTATTGGATACAATTATGTTATGGAATATGATATGTTTAGACCTGTTCATATGAGGAATTAATTGGACTTAATAATTGATGGGTGGAGCCTGCTATAACTCCTCGATGCATCAGCAGGTATCATGAGACAAACTACTATATTGGCACGAGGCCTTGACAAAACCTTATTTGTAGTCTTGTCACGAGGCATTGGCTACGTGGTTATGATAGTATAGAATTATGAATTCTATCATTATGAACGTGGTTATTGATATTTCATGTGATTATTCGACCAGTATAATATCCATGAGAATAAGTAAATGGAATTATTTCATTTTATTTTGCTATATTATGCTAAAGTTCATGTTTAAAAGGCTTTTTTTTTAGTTATACATTTACTTAAATGTTTATGTTTATTTATAAAAGCTTCCGCTATATTGTTATCCTTTTTGAGCATCTGAGGTCACCCCTTTCAATGTTTTAATTTTTCCAAGATGTGAATAAGTACATTATGAATTACCTGAAGGGATAATATGAGGGGATATGAAGACAAGATGTTTTTGTAATTTTTTATTACTTTATAATGTAATGTCAAACTTATGAATGTATCTAGTGTTTCCAGGATACTAAACTAATCAGTCTTTCGAGACTTGATCTTTGTGATCATGCCAATGTTACGCAATAATGCACCGACTCTGGGTCACTGGGGTCAGGGCATTACAGTTGGTATCAGAGACAGTTTAGTACTAACCTTGGAAGCTAGATTTAGATAAACTCCGATTAGAGCACATAGACCTAAGATAAATTTTTTGGATTAGTATAGAAGAAATTTCTAGAATTTTGGTATTATAGAGATTTTGTGAGTTTTTTGAGCAATACATCCTTGTCGGGATACGAGTAGGTAGATGAGGATCTGTCACAGATGTACCTAGAGGTAAAACTCAAAAACACCGCTTTGAGTTAGACTCGAATGGCAACTAGTGCATGACAACAGGCCTTGCTACACTCTTGGTTATGACACCCTAGGGGGATATGCTTAGGATAATTCTCATTTTCATTACAAACAATTATGATGGGTTTATGAATATATACTTCCTCATAGAAAAAATTTTATAATTATAGATTATATCAATAAATAGTTCAATTTATGTTAAGTGTTTTTCAAGTTTGATATTATGTATTTTGATTCATAATCTAATATAGATGATGACATTGTTTAGAAATGGATCCTCGTGGAAGGAATGTAAACCATTTCAATGCATGCACTCTATGTAGGAATTTCCATCCTGCTCAAGATTATTATAATAGAGTTGGAGATACAACTGGTTCTGACCAGCTTATCACCATATTGGGACAACTCACTCAGGTTATGAATAATAACCTTACTAGTATGGAGAACCCTGATCCTCAACGTGGATGATCAACATTAGACCGCTTCATCAGGTAAAAACCACCAACATTCAGTGGGAGTAAAATCCCTTAGTAGTTGAGCAGTGGATAAATTTCCTAGAGAAAATATTTCATGCTTTTGGGAGTACTGAAAGGGAAAAGGTTATCATGGCAGTTTATCGCCTCACTGGAGATGTTGATCATTGGTGGTTATTGATTAAAAACACAAAGGAAGATGATGAAGTTTCAAATATGGAATGGAGGGAGTTTAAAGAGCTTTTATTAGAAAAATACTCTCCTTGTGACCATCGTTCAGATATGGAATGGAAGTTTCTATGTCTGAGACAAAAGGAGGATGAGAATGTTGCATAGTATGAGGCTAACATTACAATGTTAGCGAGGCATGCTGTAGATTATATACGTAACCCAGGAAGTAAGATTCACCGTTTCTTTGATGGGTTAAAACCATTTCACCTTCGAGCTTTAGTATCACAATCTTTCTCAACGTATGAAGATATTGTCCCATGTGCTATCAAGACAGAAAAGGAATTCTCTAAGTCTTATGACAACTAATTAAAGCAATAGTAGAATAGAACGGTGGAACAAGAGACAGATAAACGGAAAATGTGAAAGAATGATTTTCCATTATGTGATAATTGTGGGAAGAATCACCTGGGTACATGCCTAAAAGGAATGGGAGTTTGTTATAAATGTAGAGAAAAAGGTTACCAGGCTCGTGATTTCAAGGGAAAGAAAGAGACTATCAATGTTGAATGCTACAATTTTAGGGAAATCGGGCATTACGAAAATGAATGTACTAAGCATCAGGGAATCATACCTCAAAAAAGGCCAAGAGATCAAGGACAATCTGATACTGTTACTACAGTTGAAATGGAATAATTAATGTATTGGTGCATTTGGACTCAAGGATTATATTCTAGTTATAATAATAATGTGATATATATAAGGATTTTACTACAGTACTTGTTGTTTTCATTATGGTTTTAATATGATGAATGTAATCATATTTTTATTATGTGACAATATGAGAAACTTTACATTGTTTGTGGAATCTGATGTTACAATTGATTTTGGAATTTATAGACCTTTTAGAGAATGTCTGGATAGAGGTATTTTGGATAACTATACATGTTGGAATGGATTAGGTTGAACCTCGTATAGTATTGTTTAAGGTTAAAACATTTCCAAATATTATTTTTGGAATATTATAATACTATAGTTTTAGTAAAAGGACAACATGTAGGTTGGGGGATAACCCGTCGTGTCGGAAAAAGCTGCAGGAATCGAACCCACAACCATAGTGAGAGAGACCTTTATTACCTACCACTAGACTATAGGAAGTCCCTGGTTATTACAAAATATTTTTCCTAATCTAAATGGTATGTGGTAATATTTTTATCATTATACAATTAGGATAAATAGAATATGTTTTAATTCTGTTACCATTTAGAGTGAAATATGGGTTTATGGTAAAAATTTATTAATGAATGAAAGTCTACACGAGAAGTAAGTATATTTCCTTACGTTCTTAGTAAATCACTTTAATAAATTTATAGACTTTATGAAAGGTAACGTAAAAAAAAAATTTTCGGTTTACTTTTCCAACTGTGGATTCAATGACTATTTAAGCAATCCCAAGTTTGTGATCTTCTTATGGTTAACATTATCCTAATCCTGTTTTCTACAACTCGCCATCAGACATTGATGGTTTGTTTTTCCTCTATATCCATATTTTCATAGAATCTTAGTATGGGCTATCTCGGGTGACCTTTGTACTTCTCTTTCTTTCTTTTAATGTTATATTTTTTTAACCTTATTTCCTATTTGGGTTTTCCACAATGGTATTTTATATTTTCAACATTTTAATTTCAAAGAACATATTCAAATTACGAGGACGCGATTTATTAAAGGAGGGGAGAATGTAAAACTCTGATCTTCCAAGGTACGCTTCTCTTTGAATAATAGAGCAGCGTGTGTTGTACGCAACCTCGAGTTCTAACACACCACGACGAATAAAATAGCCATTATGAATAGTAATACCCACTTTTTGAAATTATATATATTTTATATTTCAAAATGGACTTCATTTTTGGATTCAGAATATCGAAATTATCTTAGGTTTAATTTTTGGTATTTTCCTGAGAACTTCCAATTTTTTATGAATGCTGAAAAATAATTTAAAACAAATTTTTCAATAAAAATAATTTATAGTGATAAATAATAATATTTAGTGGTTTTAAATTATAATTAGAATATATTTTTACCAATTTATCCATTGATGTTCATTAGAATTAATTTCACTTTGAAATTGGACATAAACAATTGTCAATCTTTTGATATATATTGTATCTTAAAAACACGCTATTTGTTGTGACAGCGGGAACTAATTATAAAATTAATTAATGAAACGTATATGTTTTTAATTTTTTAAAAGAGGAATCATTTTTGAATTTGGAATATCAATTATAGCATATGGTGAAATTTTGGCATTGTTCTGAAAAACATTAATTTTTGATGAATAGTGAAACCACTAAGTGGTAGTTAAAAAACTAATTTTTCGTTTATATGAAACATTACCACTTCTGTGATTTGATTTTCAAAAATCCAACATACATGGTTGTCATTATAATGAATAATGTGGTTCAATGGGATTAAAATAATTTTTTGGTGAATAGTAACTTTTACGTTTAATTAATCGTGATTAAAGGTAATTAGTGAAATTTAAGGTAAAAATGATATTATAAAAATATGAAAATACCCTTACACTTGACCTACCCTTATTGGATGAGTCATGTCCGTCCAATACAATCCATGGGTCAACTTGGGGACCCCATGGAGCCACTTGGGTAAGAAAATGAAATTAATAACTTTTTATTTAAAGTAAAAATAAAATTGCCACAAACATGTGTTGTTTTACTAAAACAATTATTGCATGGAGTTATATAAGTTAAACTTTTGACTATAAATATTAATCAAAATGTTGAAATGATTTTCTACATTATGATAATTTTTTTTAATTTTTAGGCATTAAATAAAATAAATTTTTTATGACACCATGATGATGGAGCGATTACCTCATTTAATTAATGATTTAAATAATATGAAAAGATAATGTAAAATCTAAGACTTACACTTGTCAAAAACCTATTGTATGAGTATATTTAGAACCCTTATAACCTTATACTTGAAATATATATGTCTGGGACCTTTAAAATCCGAAACACATTATATAATAAAGTAACATTTCATGACATTCCAAGAGTGCCCCTCCTCTCCTTTTATAAAAGGCCCCCACCACTACCACATTATTCACACATTCCAAGACATTTGGATCGGCCAAAATCTTCCCAAATACTCTATAAACTTCCATATATTACTCCTAGATGCCTCAATTTGAGCAGAAGTCTTCCCAAGGAAGCCTTTGGCTCAAACCAAAATGGGTTACCCGATTTTACGGTAATGTCTTCTCTTATGTTGTTTTGTTTCATTTTGCTTCTCCAAACACCTAAACTCTTTTTATTATATTGTTTTGTTACAAAACCAGTATCTTAAATATACTAGTATGTTGGTATGGGATGGTTTATATATATATTTACACACACCATCATCAAATGGTTAAAGAACATACTGTTTCTGTGGGTGGCGAATTACTGCCTCAAGAAACAATGATTTTTCAATTTTCTTTTAACACCTCTCATGGTGGCCATTATGATGAACCTATTTTTTAAAGATGATATATTTATATTTATGTTTTCCTTATGCCTATATATTTTTCATTTATTCCATACCTTTATGAATTCAATTATGGGTAAACACTATAATTTCATTTTAGAAAGTGGGGACTACCGCCCCCTCAAAGTGATTTGAATCATTAATGCCATATGTGGGATGTATAAAGGATGTAGTAAATGGTATTATACATTATATTATACTGGAAATATAGTATACCTTTATATAATTATAATTTCATTCTATTAAATACGAAATAGAAATGAAAGTAGCGTTCATGCATACATACGGCTTACCGTCTCTATGAACGATGCATTTCATTTCTTACCTCTAAATGTTATGTATTATTAAAAATTCTTGTATAGACTAGTTATATATTAAATATATGATATCTATATCATGAATATAAATCTGTATATAATGGATATTTTACCACTTGAACAACTTGAAATTATAATAAGTTTATTTTTAACTCAATTACAAAAAATCGATAAAACGATCGTTGTTAACTTACAAAATTAAATAATGTTCATAACATTGTAATAAGTTATATAAAATGAAAAATAAACATGAAAAATTCTCTTAAGAAAGTAGAAATTAACTATAGTTTATTATTCAGGAGATTAAAGAATGATCGAGTCTAGTCGGACATGAGGTAAGGGAACTTCTTAACCCAATTTCCGTTATTTGGGTTAATCTCCTACTTTAAAATTATGTCATCATATTATTATTTCATATATTTTATTTGTAATTTATTTATGTGTAATTATATTTAATTCACATAATATATCTATTTTATTTAAAAAATGATCTTTGTAAGGGAACTTCTTAACCCAATTTATGTTCTTTGGGTTAATCTCTTAATTTCAAATTATGTCATGATATTATTATGTTCTATCTTGTATTTTTACTTTATTTATATGTAATTATATTTAATACACATAATAGATCTATTTTATTTAGAAAATGATCTTTGTAAGGGACTTCATCTCAATCTCCTTTCATTGAGAAAAATTTTGTTTTATACATAACTTTCTTTTATACGGTGTGAAAACCCATTTGACTTTTATGATTATTCAATATGAATATATTTTATACGAAGCGTTTTACTAAATGACAAAAGGGAATGTTTTTATGTCGTACGTATGCGGTGACAATGACCTCTCTGCCGCCGTGACTATTATTTGAGTTTTGGATTCATCTATAAGCCAGAACTTTTTTTAAATCAAAAATAAATACCATGTTTTAATTTTCTTTTATTTTGGTATTGAAAATGGTGTTGATAATGTTTTTATTATATCAATGTGTTGTATTGATATCTTGTTATTTAAATGTGGAAATGTTATTTTTCCTTTATAAATGTTTTATGTGATACAATTATGTTATGGTTTATGGTATGTTTAAACCTATTCATATGAGTAATGCATTGGACTTAATAAGTGACGGGTGGAGCCCACTATAGCTCCTCAATGCATCAGCAGGTATGATGAGACAAACTAGTGTCTTTGGACGAGTCTTCGACAAAATATTATTTGTTTTCTTGGCACGAGGCCTTGCCTACGTGGTTATAATAGTTTGGAATTATGCATTCCATCATTATGAAAGTGGTTATTGATTTTGCATGTTATTATTTGACCAGTAGAATATCAATGTGAATAAGTAAAAGGTGTTATTTCATTTTATTTTTCCATATTATGCTGAAGTTCATGTTTAAAAGGATTTTGTTTAGTTATACATTGCCGTAATTGTTTATGTTTATTTATGAAAGAATCCACTATATTAGTATCCTTACTGAGCATCTGAGCTCACCCCTTTCAATGTTTTAATTTTTCCAGGATGTGAAGATGTATTTTATGAATGACCTAAAGGGATAGTATGAGGGGATATTATGACAAGATGTTGTTGTAGTTTGAATTACTTTATGATGTAATGTAAAACTTATGAATGTATCTATTTTTTCAAGGCTACTAAACTAATCGGTCTTTCGAGACTTGATCTTTGTGATCATGCCAATGTTACATAATATTGCACCGACTCTGGGTAACTGGGGTCGGGGGATTACAGTAAATTTACCATTTAAAATTGAAATTTAATTTTTTTAAACTAAAATATAACAAATTAGTTTGAAACTAATTATCATTTAATAAAAACATTTCATCATATATCTTATACATAAAGACATTGGGTGGTCATTAAGGGGAAAATTTCTATTCATTTCATACTCATTAAATCAAACATTTCTCTACGTTATCAATAAAAGTGAAACATGACTTGTTTTAAAAATGAAATAGATATTCCCTTAAAATATTTTGTAAAAAATAAAATAAGTAGAAAATAATTTGATAAATAATTTGGAAACATTTAGATAAATTTTTTGAATTTTGTTTTTCATTTATATTTTTAAAAAAGAATATTTTTGTCTTTATAGGAAAATAAAGTCCAAATTTCATAAAAATATTTTCCCAAATGTTTTAAGAACCAAATAGTGTGAAAATGGTTCTATTATTTTAAAAATATTATAATTGAATAGGGAAAAAAATGTGAAATTATTTAGATATAGAAATGTCAAATATTTCTGTAAATGGAGTCTTAACCAAAAATATTCTTGAATGATGATTAGATTAAGAATCCTACAATAACAACTTTGGTAACTATTGAATCATAATAACCATCCATGAAATTTTTTCTAATGAATAATTAAATAAGATTTATATAAATACATTCATGATATAGCATATACAATGATGAAATATTAACCCTAAAACATAAATAATCCAAAATAATGATTAGATTAAGAAGCAAACGCTGACAACCATGGTAACTATTGAATCATAAGCCCCATTTAATAAATAAATAATAATGAAAAATTAAATAACATTAATAAAAATATATTCATGATATAATATAACAAAATAATAAATACATACACAAAAAATACATGTATGTTTTAGTATGGTAATTTTGGTGAATTTAATTTTATCATAGTAAAATAATGTCAAAAAATAACACCATGAAATAAAAATCATATTTATTAATTATGTAATAATTGATTTTAATCTATAAAATATGGGGATATAAAATGGATTATATTGATCATGGACATGGTGAGACATACATACAAATAATCGTTGCTTCTATTTTTCTCGAGGGCATTAATTAAATAAAAATAAATATAAATTAACCTTAGAAGAATCATTACACTGTTATATATTTCATTTTAATTAATAAAATTTAATATTATTAGCATCCAGGTAAAAATAAAATAAAAATATTTCATATCTTTTCTTGCAGGTAGTAGTCCCCACGTATGAATGAGATGCATTATTATATTCAAAAGGATTACAATTTAAAATGTTAGATGTTATATTATATTATACAATTTCTTTTTGGTTCATAAAATTCACATGTATTAATAATATTTATCATTAAAACCATCCATGTTAAGAGTATGTGAAAAACAAATCACACCACTTCATTAGGCGGTAGTCCACCATACACACAAGAAAAATTATTCCATCCCCCTATTGTATAGTGGGTACAAAGGTAATTGTTATATTATAATTTTTTTAAGTATTAAAATTTCATAAATAATATATATATAAATATATATATGAAATACATCATTTTAATCGACCATGATTATTGATGTTGGGAAAGATTTACACCGGTTTGCATATTGATAGCCATCCATATACCTAATCGATGAATTTTTTTCCCATTTCGTTGAAGTGGATGTTGATATAGATTATTAAATAATACTAAAATAATCTTTTTATATTTAATGTAGTTGTTTTATTATATTATCTTAACTCATTAATATTTCATGGAGGTGGACGAAAATATAAAATAAAAAAGATAGTTTCTGATGGTTTTCTCTTCCTTCAAAATCATATTTTGGTTTAATGAAAAAACATTCATATGATGGATTTAAAATTGAAAGGGAGATTTGATTTTAAGATGGGAGTGTTAATGTTATAGTCATATGGATTTCCTAAAATAAATTAATTTGGTATTGTGAAGAGGGGATGTGAGGGGGTGATAATTTTTATATGGGGGAGAGGACATACATGTAATTTTTGAAATGAATACTTTACAAAAACATTTTAATCAATAAACAAGCCTCCAAATTGGGTATTTCTAGACTCATAAATTTGATAATGTTATAATATTTTCAGGTAATTGGTTTTCGAAAAGATGGTTGTAATACAATGAGAAATTAAAATATTAACATAATATTCGATATCAAGTATGAGAGATAATACCAAGAATATAAGGGAATATAATATTCCAATACATTATGATATATTTATTTTTATATAAAATCAATAACTTATATATATTGTAATGCAAGAAACATGGATTTTGAATGAAACATGAAACACTATTAAAATATTTCTATTCAAACTTTACAATTATTAGATAGTTATTAAATTTGACGGTATTTATAATAGAATATGATTTATGGAAATCATAATATTTACAAATATATAATATAAATAAATTTTTTTACAGTTGGTTAGAGATAAAATTATATATATTTTAAAGAAGACATAAATGTTTTATGAAAATGCTTTATTTATCTAAATTTTTTTTTTCATATTTTATACACATAATTTAATATACATTTCTTACAACATTAAAAAATAATGTGATAAAATAAAATAAATTTTTTAAAATCTACATGTCAAAATTGTCACAGGGTTATGTCTTAGTATTTTTCTAAAAAGAATCATTTTTTGGAAAAATATTAATGGTATAAATTTTAAATTGATAACTTATTTTTCTTTTATATTATTCTAAAAGAGTGTTTTTATTTTAAATTGGTATTATGTAGAATAATATAAATTAAATATATTAATCAATTATTTTTACTGTAATCATTTTCATATTTAATTTTTATATAAAAACATTATAAACATTTGAATTATTTCCCTTTGAAAACATGATTTCTTATTTCTTCTACAAGATTATTTTTTAACTATATTTTTTCAAATGATTGAATTGAATTGTGAAATATAAATTTATTATTTTGATTTATAGTTATTTCTATTATCTAATAATAATGACATAAAATTTTATCAAAATAAATAATGAAGTTAATAAATAATAATTACCCAGGTTAATGTAACAAATTTGATTACATTGGGTTAATCTATGCTAATACAAGTTAAAATGATCTACTAACTTGTAATAACCTTATTGGTTTGAAATTTATAATATTCTACATCATTGTATAAAATATAGGGACATTTGGAAACTTTTTTCCTATGAATTAATTTATCATTTTGGATTCTTTTTGGAAATTTTTAGGTCATTTCGAAGAGGGGTCCCTTTTCCCACTTTTAATAGTGGACACCCTCAACATACCTATTCAGACCAATGAATACATTTTTCATGATAAAACCAAACCAAGTATCTCCCACAACATCATTAAACATAATATATTGTTTTTTCCCTTCCAAAATACCATCTCTTTGAACCATATGTAGAGATGAAAACAAGGTTTTACTAGAGAATGAAATTTTCTTAACAGAACTCTTTCATTTTGTTTCTTATGTTTTTTACATCATAAATTATTTATTATCACATACTATATAATAAATCTAGTATACCACATATACTAAGAAGTTATTATATTTATTTCATAAATTTTATCTGGAATGAACCTCCAAATTTCATTGGCTTGAGAGTACAATGAGTCATTGCAATGCCTTAAGCGACATCCATAAGATGCCAAAGGTAGGAAATAAATGCCAAAGGATTTAAAATACAAGTTGGGGGATGATTGAACCTTTAAGAAATAACCCATTAACCAACCAAGCATAACCAAACATTCATTATATGATGCATGCAAAAATTAATGACAACTAAACAACTTCATTAATGTTAAACCACATCAAGTACGCCACAGAGAAAGACCAATCCAAACATCAATGTACATAGCAGAAGAACAAATAAAGACTCTCAAATGACCCCAAAACGCAATGCTGTACAATCTCTAAGCTCCATAATCACTAAACATCCCCAATCATCACGGGTTAGTACTAAAAACAACGGAAGCATTACCTTTTCCCCTATCCTATAAAAAATCATCTGCAAAAGCACAAAAGTGCCCAAGAAGACGTGAGTATAAAACTCAGTAGGTTTCCCCAATGAATTCCCTACTCATGATACAAAGATAGAAGAGTTATCCACATTTATATAAAAATAGTTCATATAAATTTTTTTCCCTAAAGTAGTTCATAACTAAATATATACATGTTTCCCAAAACCACTTATAACCAAAAGCATTCACTACAAAAGAAACCAGTTTTACAGTGAGTTTTTTTTTTCAGAAAAATAACTAAACAAGCTTTAGAACCATTTTACAAACATCACATTTTAGCATAACCAACCATTTCTTAACCTGTGCAACCAACCATGAATTCTTCGTTATGACAGTTCCATAATCATGAGTGATTTCTCATCGATCAATCAAGTCATCAGAAGGTAATTGTTTCCCATGTTCCATTGCACCTTTGGCACCGAGCAAAAGGTAATATTTAAACCAATCCTCAAAAATATAGTTACCATGTGCCCTTAAACATTTGGCACTGAGCACAAGGTCATATTTCAACCAAGCCTTGTACATGCATCATGAACACACACCACATATTCCCATCAATCATTCCAAAACTCCCTTTCAAAAATAACACAATTTTATTGAAATACTTTTCCATCAAAACCATTTAAATGCCAAAACATTTCATCTCTAAACCATTTCAATAAAACTCCCTTTTTATTGAAAACCAATACCATCAAAACCATCAAAATGAAAAACCATTTCAATTCCAAACCATATTAATAAAACTCCCCCTTTATTGAAAACCCATTTTTCATCAAGAAATTTACAATTTCAGAAAATCCATAATTTAAAATCAACATTTAAATTCAAGAAGCCAAATAACATGAAAGAATTTCAACAAGATTTCATGATTTCACTAAAACCTTAAATCAGCACTAAATAAGATTTAATCTATGATTTTTACAATCAATTCCATTGAAATAACCCAATTTTAATCTATCCAAACAAATCTAAAAATAGGAGCAGAGAGTGAAGACTCATACATTTAGGGTTTTCACAAAAAAACACAACAAATGTAGAACACACAAGAAAACCGGGTTGATTCTTCAAAAACTCGCCATAGATCTCTTCTACTAGTAAGACCAATTCCAGATCTCATCATATTTGGAATTCACGCACGTATATTTACCCATAACGGGCGTATATCTGAATACTGAGAGAATAGGAGAAGCAGATCTATGTAGATCTAAGAAACCGAACAAGAATGATGAAGAACGATCACATACATCAAGAATCTAGCTTCAATTTTCCAAAAGAAGCATTCAGATCATCTCCAAAATGATGGTAAAAACCTCTTTGACCTTAATAGAAGCATTATACCATGTTTTGGCTTCATAAGAGGAAATAAATTGGCTTAGAGGAAAAATCTCTTGAGATCTACCTTTATAGGATCTCATTTACATGGCTGCATGGTTTTCTTGCATGTTTAGGCAAACCGTGCACTAACCATGCATTAGCCACTGCCTCGACCGACCCTCCACACACTGTTTGTCTACATCGTTAGACAAATTTTTTGATGCCTGTGCGGAAACTACTGCCTCAAAGACTTTCTGCGCAAATTATTGCAGCATGGTTTAGAAGTCTGTGCGCCGACCGTGTGACTTCCTCTTTGCCTCAAAACATTATTCAAAGTTCTCACGACTCTTCCATTCATCACCCTTGACATTAAAACCATGAAAAAAATTATGTATGTGTTATATAATGAAATCCGGGGGTACTAAATTCTCCCCACCATTGGACTTTACGTTCTCAAAAAGTAGAAATCCTTCTCCCAGCTGAAAGAGTTCCGACCACTGCTCTTTAATTTCCTTTTCACGTTCCCGAGCCTCTTCCTGAATCTGACTATGCTGCCATAAAAGCCATTTTATACCAATGATTTTTCCACACAATACTTTCTCTTGCCTATCCACAATCTTTACCAGGATATGTATCAATGAAGCATCCGAATCTTGGTCAACGTGATCCCATCTAATCACACGATCAGGATCAGGCAGATACTTTTTCAACTAAGATACATGGAATACATTATGCAGCAATCTAAACCGTGACGGTAATGCCAACTGAAATACCACCACTCTAACCCATTCTAGTATCTCAAAAGGGCTAATGTATCTAGAAAATAACTTTCCTTGATTCCTAAAACGATGATGTCGAAGCCTTTGAGAGATCCTCAAGAAGACATGATCACCCACAACGAAGGACAACCGTCTTCGACGGTGATATGCATAAGATTTATGACGACTCTGATTTGTCACCATATTTTTTCTAATCAACATGATCTTCTCTGTTGATTCATGGATAGCGCTTGGCCCGACTATTAAAGCTTCACCCATTTCCACCCAGCATAGTGGAGAATGAAAAGGACACCCATACAATGCTTCAAATGGAGCCATGTGTATCGAGTCATGATACCTGTTATTGTATGATAACTTCGCTAAGGTAATATTCTCCTCCCATGAGACACTAAAAACCATTACAGAATCCCATAACATTTCATCCAATTTTTGTATTGTCTACTCAAATTTCCCATCTATCTTAGGAAAATAAACCACGTTCATGGTAAACAGAGTCCCAAGGGCTTATTGTAATGATTTAGAGAAATGAGATGTGAAATTAAAATCTCCATCTGAGACTATACACACTGGTACACCATGCCTCTTTATCACATCTCAAATATATATTTTTGAATGATCCTTCACCGTATCAGTTTTTCGAATTAGGATGAAATTGGCTGACTTGTTTACACGATCCAATATCACCCAAATGACACTGTGTTTCTAGACCATTCTTGGAAGACCTGTAACAAAATTCATTTCTATCTAATCAAATTTCCACACAGGGATGGACATAGATTGTAACATACCTACTGGTCTCTGATTCTCTGCTTTAACCTACTGACAAGTTTAGCACCAGTAGACAAAGTCGGCCACCTTCCTTTTCATGTTGCTCCACCAAAATTGTGCCTTCAATGCCTTATACGTCTTCTGTGTACCTAGATGTACAACTGATCTTGAATAGTGGTAATCATGATGGTGTAGTTCTTGAAAAACTATTGGTACAACTATCCAATCTCTGAAAAAAACTGAACCCCCACCAAGTTTCTAGCCCTCAATGGTCTCCCCACCCTTGAGTTTTGAACAAACAGCCAACCATTCTTCATCAGATGTTTCTTCTTCTTTGAACATTATTAATAGAGCAGGAAAAAGAGTTGCTGGAAAAAAACTGCAACGTCACCTCAGTCTTCACATTCTAAATGCATGTTGGCTAAGACCGACATGAACTGCCATTCATCTGAATATTCTTTCACCAACTGAGAATATGAATTTCTACTCAATGCATCCACCACTGAATTTCCACTCCCTGGTGTGTACATCAAGCCAAATTCAAACATTTGGAGGTACTCCTTTTACCTCCATTGCCTCATATTCAAATATTTCTGTGAGAAAATCTGTTTTAAGATTTTTTGATCAGTAAACATAGTAAATTTCACAAAAAGGGATAATGTATCCCTGATTTTAAAGCATGGACGACTGCAGCTAACTCAAAATCATGTGTCGGGTAATTCTTCACATGAACCCTCAACTACCTTGAAGAATAAGTAAGAAAATGGTCACCTTGCATGAGAACACAACAAATCCCTAATCTCAAATCATCACAATTAGCCACATACCCCTATCCTGAATCTGGTAAGATCTAAATAGGTGCTGATGTAAGATGAACTTTATGTTCCTAGAAGGATTTCTGACATTCATCTGTCCTTAGCAATGGAACATTCTTCTTTCTCAGAGATGTCATTGTTGAAACTATTTATGAGAAATCGTGAAAAAAGCCTCGATAGTAAACAGCTAGACCAAGAAAACTTTGTATCTCAAACACATTCATTGGTGGTTTCTAATAGATAACAACTTCTATCTTTTCGGGATCAAAAAAAATTCCTTTCCTATAAATTACATGGCCTATGATATGTACTTACGGTATCCAAAAATCGTACATTGTTAATTTGGCATACAAGCGATTATATCTCATGATTTGTAACATTGTTTCCCAGTGGACCTCATGGTATGCCCCTGTTTTTGAATAGAGAAAAATGTCATCCACAAAGACTACAACAAAAGAATCCAGATATTGTTGAAATTTATGATTTATCAATCCCATGAATACTGTAGGTGCCGAAAGGCATGACTACATATTCATAGTTGTCATATATACTTCTGAAAGCTGTCTTTTAAATATCCTCACTCCGAACTCGAAACTGGTGATATCCTGATTGCTAGTAAATCTTGGAGAACCACTGATCTCCCTTTAATTGATCGAACAGATCATCAATGCGTTGAAGTGGATATCTATTCTTTATCGAATCTTGGTTAATCTTACGATAATCAACACACAGCCTAAGAGTTTCATCTGCATTCTTCACATACAAAATGGGTGCTTCCTATATTGACGTACTCGGTCGAATAAAACTATTTCTTTACAGCTCCTCTAACTACACATTCAATTCTCGTAACTCTGTTGGTTCCATCATTTAAGATGGAAGGGAAATAGGACTAGTCTGGTGAAAGAGATCAATCGTAAACTCCACTGCCCTTCGAGGTGGTAACCATGAGATGTTGTTGGGAAAGACATCAAGAAATTGATACACAAAAGCTAGAAAACTATGTTTCATGATCTCTTCCATTGATTCCAAATGCATTGCAGCCAATAGGAAAGATATTGTTCTGACCATTGGTGCCAAAAATCTCTTTGCACCTATCTTTACAATCCTCTTTCCTCTAAAGAGATGCTCGACACCATCCGTAGTCATGAAACTAACTATTATCATATAACAGTTGATTGAAGCCATGAAAGTTGTCAACCAATTCATACCGATGATTACATCATAGGCATCCTTATCCAACATTGAGAAGTCCCATTTTAACTCAACTCCATCAACTGTTATGGCACATGCTCTACACAGAATGTCTTGACATTCTCTTTCACCAAGAGGAGTTTGTAGTTTCAAAACCGAAGGCATCATTTTCAGTTTTAAACATAGCAAGTCAACATCACGAGAAGCAAAGAAGTAATTTAATGAAAAAGTTTCAGACAACACTTTCACAAGGGATGAATTCAACAGAATAGTACCTCTTACTGTAGATGGTCCATCCTGATCATCGATAATCATCTGCTTAGATCCATACAATTGCTTATTCACTATACTATTCTCCTTTCTTCATTGTTGAGGTTGCCTTCGTTGAGGATTCATGGTATTTCCAGAATCACCATGGCTAGATCTTCTATACTAATGAGACTGATTCTGCTATCATCATCTAGTAGAAGCATACGATGCCTTCCACAGCAGATAAGTGTCTAGAGCACATTACCTATGAGCACTGCGACATTAGCGCTGGAGATGTGCCATCTTTTTACAATTATGACATTATCTAGGTTGTTTCGGATAGTCCCAATCTATGTGGTATTGAGAACCACATTGAAAAAAACCTGCTTTGCTTTGGGGTCATGGAGGATGGTTCAATGATCCCACTTTCTTGTTCTGATTTCTACTTGCACCATGAAAAATGGTGTTCCTTTTCATCTTGTTTCCAGTAGTAGAGTTCCCACAATTTCTTGTAGGTATCATCATTCCTCCTCCTATCGATCCTAAGATATCACATTCAGAAACAGTCACTTTTTTCACCATTTCTGTAGAATCTGAAATGCATAGTACTGCATTCTTCGATCGAATCTCCTACCTTTTCCCCGATTCAAATATATGTTCCTTGAAGGATTCACTTGCCGCATCCTCTGGTGATAAATGGACTAAATTCATTAACATAGCTGCATACTCTATGGTAGAGAGGATCTCCTGCTTCAATCTGAAGAAATAAATTGATTTCAAGATTCTAAACATGTGAGGATAGAATTGTTTGTTGAACAATTCTTCAAAAAACTCCCATGTAACGCCTTCATCCAATTTTTCCTGCACCATTAAATCACACCATTGATGTGAAATATCATCAAGAATATATTTTTCCAACTTGACCAAGAGCTCTGATGGTTTTTTCAATGAATGAAAAGTTAAAATTCACCCTACTTAGCCACACCTCTGCCTTTTCGGGTTCACCATCACCCCGAATGTTTGGTGGATTCTACTTCATGAACTGGATGGTATAATACACATGCCTTGGTTCATTCCTCGGGATCTCCGTATCCACAACATGAAATTATTGGACAATACTCTAAAGTAGTTCTTTGTTCAACCAAGGATTAGGTGAAACAACATTCTCCACATCTTTTTATGGTTAGTTTTGATGACGCCTACTGGATGCCATTTTCAAAAACTACAACATCCTCTGTCAATCTCACTCTCCATCAACTGATGGATAAAAATTTAAAATTATATCACATCAACTATCACATAATTTTTTTTGAAAACATCCTTTCCCCATGTTCAAATATTTTTGAAAACATTCAACATGCTTTTTGAAAATCACCCCATTTTCAAAATACACCAAATATCATGTTTTCAAAATCATTAACTTAAACAAATATCTGCAATTTTCTTTTTAAAAATTCACACCTTGTATAAAATCATAAGTCATTACTAAAAATTAGATATTCAATCCTCGTGGGAAGTCATTCCTCTACAATTCATGCCTTGCTCAACTCATTGGCTAAACCCATGACAATTAGATTTCCGAAATTCTAGAAGTGTATCCAAAAAACGTATGTACCCAACACCCTGGTATCTTGATGTTCAACATAAACGGGATAGATACATCTATTTATTCTATACATTTCATGTTTCGACAATCCTACTCCTGTATAATGTTTCTACCCAAGGAATAGACAAAAAGTAATTTCAACTCCAAGACTAGGAACATCGATGACTACTTTTTAGGCAGGGACCAAACAAGATGATATCATTTGTAATGACCTAACAATTCACATTGTCTTGATAGTACAAAGAGTAATTACTTGGCCTTAAGTGGCATCCCCATGATGCCAAATGCTTAAAAAAAATATTCCGAAGGGTTTCAGATACAAGTTGGGGGATGATTTAACTTTTATAAAATAACCCATAAACCAACCAAGAATAACCCAACATTCACTATATGATGCATGAAAAAATTAATGAAAACTTAAAAACATCATTAATGTCAAACCACATCAAGTAATCAACAGTAGAATACCAAAAAACGTCAAAGTACACTGTGGAAGAAAAAAGTAAGACTCTCAAAAGACACCAAAACTCTATGCGCCATAACCTCAAAGTTCCACAATCATCGAACAGCCCCAATCATCATGAGGTTGTACTAAAAACATGGGAAGTGTTACCTTAGACCATATCCTGTAAAAAAGCATCAGAAAAAGCACCAAAGTTCCCAAGTAGGGGTGACTATAAACCTCAGTAGGTTTCCCCAATGACTACCCTACTCATGCCACAAGGATAGAAGAGTTAGCAAAATTTCTATAAAAACTGTTTATATTAAACATATTCCAGAAAGCAGTTTATAACTAAATCTAAAAAAGTGTCCCAAAACCACATATAACCAAATGCATTAAATGCCAAAGAAACTAGTTTTTCAGCGAGTTATTCTTCCAAAAAAAATAACCAAACAATCTTTAGAACCATTTTACAAACATCACATTTTGGCATACCCAACCATTTCCCAACCCATGCTACCAACCATGCATGCTTCATTATGATAGTTCCATACTCATGAGCGGTTTCTCATTGATCTACCATGTCATAACAATGTAATTGTTTCCCATGTGCCATTACACCTTTGGCATCAAGCACAATGCCATATTTCAACCATGCCTCGTACATTTAGTTACCATGTGCCATTAAAATATTGGAAGAGAGCATAAAGTCATATTTCCACAAAGCCTCATACATGCTACATGAACACACACCAAATATTCCCATCAATAATGCCAAAACAACCAGTATATAAAAACACTTTTTTAATGGAAATAATTTCCTTCAAAACCATTTCAATGCCAAACCATTTCATTTCCAAACCGTTTTTATAAAAATCACTTTTTATTGAAAACCAATACCATCGAAACCATCACAATGCCAAACCATTTCAATTCCAAACCATTTCAATAAAACACCCTCTTTACTGAAAACCCATTTTTCATTGAACCGTTTACAATTTCAGAAAATCTGTAATTTAAAATCAAAATTTAAATTCAAGAAGCTAAATCACTTGTACAACAATTCACCTAGATTTCACAATTTCACTAAAACCATAAATCATCAATAAAGAAAATTTATTATATACTTTACACAATCAATTCCATTCAAAAAATCCAATTTAAATCTATGAAAATAAATTCTAACATGAGGAGTTGAGAGTGAAGCCTCCTGCCATTAGGGTTTTGATGAGAACCACGATGAATGAAGAACGTACAAGAAAACCGGGTTGCTTCTTCAAAAACTAACCATAGATCTCTTCTCCTAGAAAGACCAAGACCAAATCTCTTCATATTTGGAATCCACACATTTATATATTCCCATAGCAGGCATAGATCTAGGAAACCAAAGGAAGAGGAGACATAGATCTAAGTAGATCAATGAAACTGAACAAGAACAATGAAGAACCATCACATACCACAAGAATCTGACTTCAATTAACCAAGAAAAGACTTCAGATATCCTCTGGAATGATGGGAGAACCATATTTGACCTTAGGAGAAGCCTAATCCCGATTTATGACCGTTAAGAATAAAAAAGAGCCACTTAAGGGCAAAAATGTTTGAGATCCACCTTTATAGGATCTCATTTAATTGGCTGCACAGTTGGCTCGCACGGTTAAACAAACTGTGTGCTGACTGTGCGTTATCCAATACCTTGACGGACCCTCAACGCATGGTTTGGCCACATGGTTAGATAAGTTGTGTGCCGCCTATGTGGATGATACTACCTCCAAGACCAGCCACACATGATTTTTCCACACGGTTTAGAAAAACTCTGTGTTGTCTGTGCGACTTCCTCTTTGCCCCAAAACATAATTCAAAGTACTCCCGACACTCCCATTCATCACCCTTAACATTACAACCATGAAAGGAATCAATTAAGGGTTACATAACGGAAATAGGGGGTACTAAATTATCCATATCTACATAAATCAAATGGGTAACTAAATCATCAATCATGTGTACAGGTGACTACAGACTTGAGAAGTAATGTTTTTATTTTTCCATAACCATAATTAATGAATTGATATAATGATGGATCAAAAAATATATATTATTTTTATTAAATTATTAAAATAATTATTTTATTATAACACATAAATTTTTTTATTACATTTTATTTCAAATATGATAGCATCGCTCATGTGTACAGTGGCCTTCCACCGTGAGAAGTGATGTTATTAGTTTATAAATTATGCTTTACAAGGAATTTAGTATAGTTCAAAAAAATAAATTTTTGTAAAATTTATGAGATTATATTGATTATTTAATGTTATTAAATCTGAAAATTCATTACCATTTCACTATTTAAGGGAATTATATCATATCTTGTGCATGCATACGACCTACTGTCTCTATAATGTATTGTGATTGATTTTCCATATCCAAATTACATAAATGGATAAAAAACAGTATCTAATAATTAAATATTATATTAAAAATATTATAATAATTATTTATATGATATAATTATATCTTTCTTTCTAGAAAAAGTCTTTCATGAAAATATTTTCATGACAAAACTAGGTAATTAACATAAAAAAATTAAAATAATGAAATCTTCTTATCAAATAAGTTGTAAAATATTTTAATAGTTTAATGTATGATGTTTTATATATAATTATTGTTCTAAAATTAATTAATAACATTATTAAAATAATTATAAAATAGGTATAGACACGTATGATGTTAATCAGACCAGAGCTAAGGGTTTCACATCTCACTTTTACTTCCGTGAGACATATTCCATATTCACTTCTTCTTTCCTTCATGTTGTGTATATACATCCTTGTAGATATGATAAATCATGAATATATATAAGTTTATGGTATTTAATGTTTAATGTTATATCATTTATTTTATGGGGCTCGCGATTTAGATGTTACCAAGCTTGAAAGGGTTTATTTCATAATCTCATTGATATTTGAGATTTTATATGTATCCATCTCATGTGGTTTATTTATTTGATATTTATATATTAAAATAAATAAATTTCTAGAATTTTTTTTTATTAAGGACATTTTTCATGTAACATAAAAATATTACCATATTTTTGTACTTAAAATAACTAGGAAATTGTTCATATAAAATATAACTTTACGAACAAGTCCAGCCAGAAGCAATGCTTCTTAATATTTATTAAATAAAAGAAAAAAGGTATAGAGGAGACAGGCAGGGTCAAACAAAGGGGATTTCCCTTATCCGTCAAAGCACAGTGTTACAGATCATAATAAGACATATCATTTGCATAATCCGAGTCATCTGCAGTTTCCTATTCAGATGGGGACTTACACTGATTGAGGATATGAAGAATATCAGAGTTAGACTTTCCAGATAACTAAGAAGATCAAGTAAAAACCTTACGAGGCATATTAGAATAGTCCCTGGACATCGCTTCAAGGAAGAATGAGTGGATTCAACCTTCCTTGTTCCAGAAATGAGCTCATATTTGAACGAAGTAGGGCCCCCACCTTCCGCCTCCGAGAGGTCACCCCACTTACCAGATATACTAGAGTATCTCAGAAGATTTGGGATTCTCTTATGACAATCTAGAGGAGCCACAATGTTAGGATTCATCTCATTAGTCTCATCATGTAGCAATCCTGCACCAGGACTGTTTGCATTTTTTCCAATCCCAACTAAGATGGTGGGAGTAACCGCACGACACTCCTTGGGTGTTGTCTCCTTGTAAAAATCAGCATGAGCAGTGGATGGACCACCCATCGGGGATGTAGAACTTACCCGAGGATTAGAGGGACCGTTCTTGGCTCTCAACGGTGATAAATCCATTGTCATTTTTTTCCATTTCCATGATAGCAAATGTACATCCATCGAAGCCATCACATTAGCCTTATTGGAAGATGGATTGGAGTTATGATCAAGGGGTTTCCACAAAGCAACATCATTCTTCTCAAATTTCCTTCTACATAGGTTGGATGGATGACCCTATATCCCACATTTCTCACAAACTGTCTTCTTATGAGATAGGTCCAATGAGTGCCCAATAGTCATTCATTCACAACAAAATGTGGTTTTGTTTGAAAAACAAATCTAACTTTATTTCTCTCTTTAATCCGAAATACATTTTCTTCAAAAAATGTTTTATAAAAATAATTTCAATAATGTATTTTAAATCTTTATAAAGATTGAAATTAATATATATCAAAATATGTGAAAATTTTATAAAAATTGAATGAAATCATCATTTAATTTTCAAAATGTCTCAAATTTGGCTTTCCTGCAAAAATGGAAAGGAATCATTAAGAATTAAATATTAATTTCAAATTATTTTATTTAACGGTTTTTTATATATTTTAATACGTGATTTTAAAAGTGAAATAAATAATTTCTTCAATAATTATTTTTATAATATTTTCATGGTATTTCCATTTATTGATGGAAAAAACCCTTCATTTAATGTATACCCCAATAGTGATATATTGTATTTATACCATTTAAATTACCCTACATGGTTTATAATTAATATAATTCATATCAGAAAGTATTTAAATTTCATATGATCATTAAACAAGTAATTTTTTTGAGCATTATTTTTCATCCTTTTCTTGTGATGAATTATGTTGTGTTATAACTATGGGTGAGGCCTATTACAGCCCCTAGATTCAGTTATAAGTCTACTGGGAAAATCTATATTAGTTTTGGGTAGAATACTTTCCAATTTATGTTGTTATCATTGAAAAAGTCCTCAATGATGTTATATGTCTTGGAATATGGCCTCTACATTATGTTTTAGATTTTCATCATTATTTATTCAATTATTATGACTTCGCGTATTGATAATCAATGTGATAATACATTTATTTTGGATATACATGGTTATGTTTCATGGTCATGTCATTATTTAAATGGATTTAATTGACTAAGACATATCCCTTCCATATTAATCTCTTTATGTAGATTAAATGGAATTTGTTTTAATTATTTAACATTCCATATTGATTATGAAATACTTAATCGAAACATCAACTATACGTTTACCCTTACTAAGGATCTCAGATCACCACTTTTAGGTATTCATTTCTTATTTTGATGAGGAAGGGTTTTTCGACTTATATGTTAGCATACAATAATGGGAATAATGTTATTCTCAATGAAAATTCTTGGTGACTTTGATCTTATTAAAAAGATAGCTATATTTCATGAAAGTATTTAGTTAACCAATATTACTAAACTATTAAGTCTTTTTATATTTTATTGCTTATATTTTATGCAACATCAATAATGTAGATAGTGGTTCTAGACTAGTAGGGTCGAGAACAATATAGTTGGTATCATTTATTGTATAATAGCAACCATGTGGACTGGATTTGGGGATACAATGATTAGGTAACATTACCATATAATAACATTCCATAATAGTATAAAATAAAATATTAATGTTTTATTAATGAATATATTTTGTGTATTTTCCTCAAAAATGCATCACGGTCTAGATATTACATGGGGATTAGGTTATGGACCAGATGCACGTAGTGGTAGTAACTCTAAAAGGGGTTCATTATGCTTAACACAATTATCACCTAGTGCATAAAAATGATCCTTACTCCACACATTAATTGACACCCCTATGGGATATTCTTAGGATAAATATTTTTCTCACTATCACCTGTTATAAAGTAGTTAAAATAAGTATATCCCATAATACCCACTATTATGATTATGAGGATACTTATACATAAATAATTCAATGTAAGTTATGTGTTTCACATGTTTTGGGATTATGCATTATGATTTAAAATGTTATGATTTAATATAGTGTATTACATTATTTAAAAATGAATTTTAATGGATATATTGGTATCATTATAGTGAATATACTCTATGTATGGATTTTCCTATAGGGATAAGAAATGAATC
The DNA here is from genome assembly GCA_963277665.1 of Viscum album. Lineage (NCBI taxonomy): Eukaryota > Viridiplantae > Streptophyta > Magnoliopsida > Santalales > Viscaceae > Viscum > Viscum album. The sequence continues at coordinate 708,872,031 of OY728163.1, forward strand.
TAGAGTTGGAAATACAGTTGAAACTGATCAAATTAAAAAATAATGGGGCATTTGACTCAGATTATAAGTAATAAAAATTTTCATGTGGATCATCCTAATGATACATTATTTAGTGTGAATGTTTTATTCCACTTTATGTGTAAAACCTTGTGAATTTAAAATAATAACATTGTTTTCAAAAGCGTGTATGACACAAAACACTATGCCTAGATGAAAAGAAAATACATGAGACACTATCAAAGATTTATTGTTAAATAAATTCTATATCTTCAATGGAATTAACATCATGAACACTAAATATAGAATATATTTTATTCATCACCTAGATTAGTAATCATTATATAAAACTGTAATTTTAGATTATGTTGAACTGAACACCAAGTTAAAATAAAAAGTTATATGTTTTTTAAATATTAATATTTAATTAATTTTTTATAAACAATATATTAAATTAGAATGGGTGAATAGTAAAACAAAACTATAATAATTATGGATATCAATATTGTTGGTCAGAGTTGAATCTCAAGAGGGGGGTGAATTGAGTTCCTACTTAAAATTTCAGTTTAAAATATTTCTTATAAAGATCCACCAAATTTGAAACAACCGAGTTAATTATGGCAGTATAGATTTTAATATTTAGTTGTTCAATAGGTTTCAAAAATGTTTGTTAGTCCTCATTTAAATTAGTGTAAAACACGTCTTCAACTTTGGAATCAAGTTTACTGTATGAAACACATACACACACTAACCAAAACTAACTATTTAAATGAATGAAAAATATTTTTATGCTTTAGAAATTATATGCAGTAGAAAATAGACAAAATATTGAAAAATTAAATATAGTTCATAGTAATGTTAAACAAGAGGATCAGTCTCAGGATGAGACATCATCCTCTCCAATTGGTGATCACCTTCCACCAAGCAGTCTATATTGACAATAAACATGATACACATCCTGTAACATGTTTTACTACAATTTTCACAAACTGTCCATGGTACACACCCTCTATCATAGTTCTTCTTGGAAAAAAATATAATAGGCCACACACAGTCTCTTCCACCATTATTCATGAAAAAAAACAATATTGACAACACACGGTATCTTCCATAGTTATATGTGGGGAACAATATCTAAGTGAAGTTTGATGTGAGGATATTTTGTATCTTCTAGTTCAAGTATAGGAGACATTGTGAGTAACAAACAGACACACACTTCTCAGAAATGTAAAATAATGAAACACAATAGAGGTAAGATTATAAGATTGAGATTATAAAGCTTTATGTGTATGTTGTTCAGCTCTTGTCACCTTGGAGTGAAGTATTTTATGTTCGAGTCTTTCTCTGAAAGTTGTCTACACAACATATTGTCGCCCAATTGTTGATTGTTATACTTCTAGTGATGATCAGGAGTTGATGTGGCATAGAAAGCATAAGTGAGTTTGTCTCAAATGATCTTTGTGATGCTAGTGGGTTCATAGTGTAACTAAAGGATGGTTCTTCATTGATCTAGCAAGTAAGCTCCTTCATAAGCTACATATATGTTACTATTCTTCATGTTCCGAGCTTCTAGACTCGTGCTTCTCATCCCTATCATCTATTTTTCTTCCTCGGTCTTCACATTTGTATTTGAGGTCCATCAATAAAAATAATTACAACACATGTGAGCTTTCTAGTACCTCTTACGGTCCCAGTTATGGTCCCATGTTATGTCTATAATCAACATTAATTAATGTTAGAAGCATTTTATTTATCAAATATAACCGTTAGAATACTCCTAAGAATTTGATAAAGTATGGAAGGGTATGAATCAATAGACTAGTAATGGTTGGATTCACAATTATTGTATTCAATAGTAGGTGCACATCAGCAACCTGCAATAATGACCTTCCATAGGTAACCATTAGCAGTAACCATCCAATCTGTGACCATTCATCAGTGACCTTGCAATGGTGACCTTGTATTGGTGACCTTGCATCAGTGAACTTTCCAATGTTAAGCTTGAATTGGTGACCTTGCATTGGTAACCATTGCATCTGTGACCTTTGCATCAATGACCATTGCATCGGTGACCTTACATCGATGACCTTTGCATCAGTTTTCTTTTCATGGGTGACCTTTTCATCATTGACCACTACATCGGTGAACTTTGAAAGGGTGACCTTTCATCAGTGACCCTTTCATTGGTGATCATTGCATCAGTAAACTATGCATTGCAGACAATGGCATCTGTGTCTTTGAATCAGTGACCTTTGCTTTGGTGAGTTGCATCGGTGACCTTTGCATTAGTGACCTTTGCATCGGTGAACATTGCACCAGTGACCTTTTCATCAGTGACCATTTCATTGGTGACCTTTTCACTTATAGATATTTTTCACTGAGAGCTTAAACAAGATAATAGTGAGATTAAAATTACATAGTTTTTACATTGATATAAACATAATTTTTACATAAAAATTACCCCTTACGAGAGACAATATGCTCTATATAGATGATACATGATTTGGGATTATCAAAATAGGTGAGTCCAAAAATCTCCTCCTTTTTGATAATAACATATTATATTAGTGTTGTCTGAATTAAGGTTATGCACATTTGCTAATATCTTTATCGGTGTGTATAAAATCATTTGAACCATTATTATTATGAAAAGGTTGTATTGATATGGAAATTCAACTTAATAACTTATCTTCCTTTTAGACCATTAAAAACATAAACATAACATGTAACCTGATATGTTTCTCCCACTTTGTGATAAAAAAAACAATGTAATACAAAATGAAACTGAAGAAGAGTTTCCATTAATGAAGAAATGGTGCAATATAAAAAATCATACAAATATCCCTATCAACTATGACAACCCACTTTCAATCAACATCAGATATGTCCAAGGGAACTTTTTCATTGGAAGTGGAGGAGGTAGGTTCTGAAGATATTGGGATAGGCTGAGTGATAGTAGTTAGCAGGGTAGGTGGAGCTGCAACAAAGGCATTAGTAGACCTATAGTGAGTAGATCTTTGAGGAATCATAGGGGTCAAGATTTTGATGGCCTGTGGAGGAGTCATAATTAGTGGATCATTATTGGAACCTAAAGCAGCTGAGGTAGAATGCAATGAATGAGGAACAATGATGAGAGTCCAGTTCATATCGAGGAAGGAAAAAAGAAGATTTCTAAAATCCATAATAATACTTCCTCCTCTCTTCATGGATGAAATAAAGTCATCCTTATTCTCCATGAATATCTCTAAGGTATGAGTCTCTCTCTGAGCTTGCGAACCATATCCTTACATGCCTGACTGAGTGGTGGAATCCTCCTGTTCTCTAACAACCACATGAAGTGACCATCTATATGATGTTTACTATATAACCTTTTGTAGTATAAATCTACTTTTTATATGATGGGCCTTCTGATCTTCAGCATATTCCCATAAAAAATTTCACACTAGACTGTGAATATCTCTAGTAGAGGCAAAACCTATGTTGTAGACTAATGTTTGGAGGAACATACACCAGAGAATTCTCCACTTATTCTGTGACAATCTACATGAAAGATTCTAGATCAACTGGAGGAGGAGCTGAAGATGAAGTAGATGCACACAAAGGTTCCATAGTGAATGCCATTGTCTCGTAAAATGATTTAATCATCCCACTGATCAGTAATCATAATCGTCATATGACTACATTAAAAACATAGAATCATCCAAAAATAAAGTTTCAACCATTACTCTGTAAATTATATCTCATAGTATTCAATTTACCTAAATCATATAATGTTTCCAAAAGAGGAAATATCTTTTAAATAAACATTATCACTTAATCACCAATTTATTTTCATATATTAAGGATATCTATTTGATAATGCATAAGTTCCAAAAAAACATATTATTCTTGATCCATAAAATATATTTACATAAAAGATTAAGGCATACTAACTAGGGATATCATCTAAGATAGTGGTAGGCAATTCACCCTTGTCAGCCTTCGTTTGTGGGATTGATTCATGCATCCCTTCCAAATGTAATGAGTTCTCAAAAATCATATGGGTTTTCGTTTTTATAGAACTCAAATATAACCCTAACATGTTTTAACCTAAATGGTTATATTAAACCATTCATTTTTATCCCAATACATTAAGACCTCAACATCTTATATATTGTCATTTTTTCACCTCCATATGATAATATAAAACTAATCCCAATATATATTGCATCATACCAATATCATGGTGTCTATATGGTGTCATCGTCATCTTGCTCGTGTAGGTAGAAGGTCCATGTATTGCAACAATGATTTATAGATCCTTCAAAATAATTTTCTTCCTTCATCGCAATACACCTTGTACAACATGGGTCTTATGGGTTTTCATGGAAAAACCATTTCAGAAAATAATCATGTATGGCATATAATTTCAAAACATCTAATAAAACAGTATTTTTATAAAACAGTCGGACTGAATTTGAGTTGAAACATTAAATTGTTTTTCCTTTTAAAATACCATAAGTATGTGATGAGAGACAATATTGTAATAGAAAATATAAATTTGTTGTGAAATGGTCTCCTTCTTCAGCACCTTTTTCAAAATCAAAATAATCATCAAAATCTTGTGATAAGGTAAAATATTTGAAATTGCCTTGATAATATTTACCTTTCTTGAAAATATAATAATATTGAGAAAATATGATTTGAACAAATACATCCCATGATCCATGATGATATCGAGGTATAGTGTAGGGGTTTTATATCTCAAACAATATCTTGCAAGTGATTTCATTACTAGAAAAATTTTCATCATAATCTGAACATGACTTTGCAATAACTATTGCAAGCACGTCATTAGGAAGAGAAAAGAATGTCATTTGAGATCCTCCACCATCTATTTGTAACTCACTTTCCTTGATCTGAAAAATTTATAAAACTAGGATTTAACTGAAATAATAGACATAGGGACTGACCATGTGTTTAATGAAAACTCTTAATCCTTAAAGTTGTTTAAATTGTCTTCTGATACCAACTATAAGGTCTCAGCCTTAGACATTACACAATCTTGATTTAAGTAAATAATTCACATTGATAATCTCTTCAGGTATAGAGTTTTAGAGAATTAGGCCATATCCATTACATTACATGTCAAAAATTAGAAAGTAGACGCTTCTAATCAGTGTTCATACTTTCATAAAATAAAACAGAGTACACAAATATGTCTGGTTCCATGTTTTTGACAGCAATACTTTTCAATGATCCCATCGATGACCCTATCCATCAATATATATTGTGATGAACATTTCAATACTTTGGGTGAGAAAAAAAATATCAGCAAGGGTTATAAAATAATGCATGGAAACATTAACCCATCCATAAATTCAAATCAATGAAACCATACTTTTTAATCAAAACATACCTCATGAAATCGTACATTTTATGAATAATACATAGATATCATAAATCATAAAGGTAACATGTGGAATACATATCAAACTACCATTATAGAGATAATAGCTACATAGGGAGTTATGTTGGAATACCCATCATAGTATACTCTCTAAATCCCATAGGAGAAACATTAATATTTACCTCTTCCATGTTACCCAAATCATTAGAGAGCTATCACAGGCTCACACACCCTAGGTTTATAATAGAACCACCCATATATGTAAACAATTCCAAATAACCAAAATATAATCATAACACATAACACAATCATAAAGGAAATTTAAAATTTCCATATTCCAATAACAATATATCAAATCATGATATAGAAATAAACTATGAATAGTGAAACCATTTTCAAAACGATTTAAAAAATTTAATAAAGAGATTTTTTAATAAAAGTGTCCCATATCACATTGAATCTTTTGAAATAATTTCTAATTTCTAATCAATCACGCCCATATATATAAATACTTAAAACAATTTTTAAAACACACACATTAATGAGAATGTTTTAGAAAAATAAATCTTTAAAATATTTAAAATGATATTTATGTTAAAGAGTTCTTAACCAAATGAGAGACGATTGAATACCAATAATTGAGGAATAACATTAATGAAATCATATAATAACATGAGAATAAATATATTCATGATAAAGTATGTCAAAAGGCAGTATATACACCATATAAATGTGAATTGTTGCATAAAAACAGATAAGTATCAATGGAATTTAAATTGAGACCAAGCCCCTTGGAAAGATCACATCGTTAGATTAAGGATAAATCATTGACATAATTATGTGTGACAAATAATAATAACCCAAATATATGTGGATATCATGTGTAAAACAATCATAGGTAATTCACATATATTAATATCTTTACAAAATTATGTAGTAGAAGTTTAACCTAATGAATTGAAATTGGGTTAAGAAGTTCTCTTATAGAAATTCAACAGCTTACCAGCGTCACTTTATAAATTATATAATATGTTGATGAGATTGAAAAGGGTATCTCATCACATGGACATATAATTTATAGCAATAAGGACATATAAGAAAAAATCCAAACATATGAAAAAAAATAAAATACAAGACATAAAAGAAGTATTTGACTAAAAGAGTATGGTGAATGGTTCCCTTACAAAATTGGTAACATACAAAAAATAAACCCCATGAAGGATGGATCATACAATGAAGATGTAAATTTCCATAAATTAAACAATATTATATAATGATTACAACCACGAGTATTACATACATCACACAAAAGGAAATAGTGGAAAATAAAGCATGAATCTCACAGGAATAAAAACATAGATGAAAACCTCTTAACACATTGTAATCAATCGATAAATATGAGGAAAAGATAATAACCACCAAATTAATAATAGAATAACATGAATTTAAAAATAATCATGACAATATATATCAAATTTCAGTACACAATACAACACATGCTATAAATATGTTGTGGAAAATGGAAATCTCGCGGAATGAAAAGTGAGATAAGAAACCCCTACCTCATGTCTGACTTGACCCATTCATTATTTAATCACCTGAATAATAAAACAAAGATAATTTATACTTCCTTAAGAAAAATTTTCCCGTTTATGTTTCATTTTAAATCACCTATTACCATGTTATAACCACTATTCAATCATTTATGTTAATAATGGTTATTTTGTCGATATTTGGTACTTGAGTCAAAAATGATCATGTTATATTTACCAGTTGTCTATGTGGTCAAAAGTTCATTATTTAGATATTGATATGCATGATTTAGATATCATATATATCAAATATATCTTGTATATTTACATATATTTATTTATAACAGCACATAACTTTTGGAGATAAGAAATAAAATGCATCGTTCACAGAATAGTAAGTCGTACATACGCTCAAATGCTACATTCATTTCAATTTCATATTTAATGGAATGAAAAATTAATGATAAATTGTTATATAATAATTCAAGTATAACATCATATATAATTTCAGCAACTTCTTCATTTATACGTTTCATGTATGGCATGAACGAGTCTTATCACTTTGAGGGGGTTATAGTCTGCACTTCCTCAAATGAAATTATCGTTTTTACCCACTATGGAAACCATAAATTTATTCTATAAATTAATTCTAAAGAATCATAGAAAAAATATAAATATAATATATATTACATATAAATACATTAACATCTTAATGTACACCATAAGATGTGGAAGAAGATGATTGAACAATCATCATTTCGTGAGGCAGTAGTTCGTCATCCCCAGAAAAAACATGTTCCCTACCCATTAGAAAAAGGTGTGTGTAACTGTAGTTTGAATAAATTCTCATAAAAACCCTATAATATTGAGTATACAGTTGGTTTTATAAATTTAACGAATAAAAATAGTTTAGGGGTTGGAGAAGTAAAATAAAACAAAAAAAATTAACAGAAGACATTACCTTTAAATCGTGTATCTCCCTTTGGTTTGAATCTAAAGGTTTCATTGAATAGCCTTATACCTAGGGGAAGGAATATAGAATGGGGATAGGGAAATAGGGATATTTATTGGGCTGAGGTTGGTGTGCCAAGGGTATTATTATGTGTGATGAATGGGTCAGAATTGAGGGATTTTATAAGTTGGAGGAGGGGCTCTTTCGGAAAGTTAAACAGAATTATTTTATTAGATAATGATTTTCAGTTTCTAATGGTCCAAAACATATTAAAGTAGATTATAAGATTCCTAATGTTAGATATAAAATTATCCAATAAGAATTGGAATAGTTTTGTATATTGTTTTAACATTTATAATCTTATTTATTTAAATCATTTATTAATGAGTTAAATATTGCATCATCATTGTGTCATAAATAATTTTATTTATTTGATGTCTAAAATATATAAAAAAAATATCATGATATATTAAATAGGTTTATCTTTCAAATTAATATTTATAGTAAGATATAAAACTTATATAACACCATGTAATAATTTATTTACTAAAAGATATATGTTTCTGTCACATTTTTCTTTCAATTAAATGAATTAATATTATGTGTCATTATCACTTCCAAGTTGCTCCATTGGGTCTGAAAATTATCCCATGGATTCCCATGGTTGGAAATATATCAACTAATATGATTAGTAAATATGTTAATGTAAAATTATATTATAATAATAATATTTTATTACCCTTATTTACCAGATTTAGCCTTTAACAATGGTAAATAAGATATTTACTAATGTAAATATTCATTATGTTTAAAAATAAAAGTTAACTATTTAAACAATTTCGACCTCCTGATTCCAAATATGGAATCCATTATTCCTAATTAAAAACATAGATTTTGGAGAAAATAATTTGAAACTAATTCCCGCTATCAAAACAAAAAGCTTATTTTTAAGAAATAATAACTATCAAATGATAAATAATCGTTTATGTCCAATTTCAAAGTGAAATAGCTACAAATGGATAAAATTGGATTAAATGGTAAAAAAAAATATAATTACACAATAAAACCAATTAATAAGATAATCAAACCTTACAAATAAATTATATAAAAATGCAGTTTGGAATTAAAATGTAGCATTTTCACTATTCATTAAAAAAGGAATTTTATCAAAAAAATACAAATAATTTACCCAATTTAAATTTTAATGTCCCGATTCTAAAAAAGTATTTAATTTTTTAAGAAAAACCTTATAAAACGGACTAAAACAATATTTAATGAGGGTTCTCCATCAAAAAGCAGTAAATAGACCTTTTAATGAGTATTAGAGTATTTATGCATAAATATGATTCTTTCTTATATTAAGACTCTAAAATTTGATGGGTAGATGTAAAAAAATTTATCAAACATGTATATTTATATTGTAGTTAGTTCTTTCAATTACCCCCAATACAATACCTAGGGGTTAACTACAATATAAAATAAAATAATATTATTATTTTTTAGTATGACTCAACATTGTGTGCAACATAAGATTTCAAAGAAACCTCTTGTTTTGTATCGGGTACACCATCCAACATAGCATCCCCATTAAAGTAAAATTAATATATAATTCCCAAATTTTAATAAATATGAAAATTTTATATTCATTATTTACCAGGGATGTTACTATTAGTCCTATTTAGGATATTTTATCATTTTCATAATGAATTTTGATATGAAAAATACGTATACTTTTTAACATTTTCACATAAAGACAACATGTTCATCACCTGAATGGGATAAATTTAATATTTTATTATTCCAATTATGCGATTTTAATTTTTAAAAAATATTATAATTTTGGAGTCATTATTATTTTTATTATATAATATATTCAAAAAAAATTCATCATAAGGATTATGGTAAATAAATAAATTTATTTTACATGATTAAGGTATAAACGAGTTTACAAGAGGTTAACTGTAATAGATAAATATTAAAATGAGTTACAAACCTTTGAAACACCCATTTAATGAACATATTTAGCCACTTATCACCATAAGATAATTTTTATGTGTTTTTTGGGAAACCCTTCTATGACATTAACCTGTGTAAAATGTTTAGTAATAAAAATGCCAAAAAGAACCCTCCTTTCTTTATTATCTATAATTATTTGGGATAAAGAAGAAATATTATGTTGAGATATAAATATTATTTTGATATGTAAATGTGTTTTTTATCATGTTAATTTATTTGTATTTTTAAATGATGAAATATTACAATAAATTCTAATGTAACATCAATGAATAAATTATTTAGTTAATAATAAAATAAAAAAATGATATAAAAAATATTTAATGTGATATAAATTTAATGAAATATGTTTATCCATTAATTTTTTCGAATATTATATCTTGTTACATTGGTTTAAAAACAATATAAATGTCCATAATTGTCTTGATATTTTCAAATTTAGCTGAAATTTATAATTTCAAAATTGATTCTAATGTTATCATAAAATAAATGATAATTTTAAATTGATTTGAAATCACTAAAAATGTAAAGCCCCGACCCTAGTTACCCAGAGTCGGTGCATTATTACATAACATTGGCATTATCACAAGAAAGGTCAAATCTCGAAAGACCGATTGTTTTAGTAGCCTTGGAAACACTAGATATATTTAAAAGTTTTACATTCCATCATAAAATGAAAAACTACTACAACAACATAATGTCGCCATAGCCCACACTATTATCCCCTCATAATATCCCTGCAGGTCATTCATAACTTACTTCTTCACATCCTGGGAAAATAAAACATAGAAAAGGGGTGAGCTCAAATGCCCAGTAAGGATAACAATATAGCGGAACATTCAAAATAAGCATAAACTTTTAAGGCAATGCATTACTAAAACAAAAGCCTTTTAAACTTGAACTCCAACATAGTATGGCAAAAGTAAAATTAAATAATGTCATTTACTTGTTCACATGGATATTATACTAATCGAATAATCACATTCAATATCAATAACCACTTTCATAATGTTGGAATGCATAATGCCAGACTATCATAACCACATAGTCAAGGCCTTATGCCAGGACTACAAATAAGATTTTTCCAAGGCCTTGTGGCAAGACACTAGTTTGTCTCATGAGACCTACCGATGCATCGAGGAGCTATAGCGGGCTCCACCCGTCACATATTAAGTCCAATGCATTCCCATATGAAAAGGTTTAAACATAACATAAACATTCGTATTAAAAATAGCATACGAAATGTCAATAATTTCACCATAAACTATGAATGGTATAAAAATAGCACATCCATAGTCAAACATATCACAAAACATTCAATACAATATAGAAGTTTTGTATCATTATAAATCAACTTCAAATAAGAGTAAAATCCATCAAAGGATGTTGACATAGATGAAATCAAAACACTTTTTGGAGAAATATCTCTTTCTATTTTTGAAATCATTTAAGAGCCATATAAAATAAAACATTTTCTTGAAAATATTCTTATAATCTTGTAAGGAAAACTTTGAAGATTTTATAACGGCAGAAAATAACCGCACTCGCCGTATAAGTTAAAAAAAACATTCTTACCTTAATTCTGTCGAAAAGGTTAAAAATGACCCTGTTTTGAAAACGACGGAAAGATTCCTCTTATAAAAAGTCAAAAAATGGTATAAATGACTTTAACCCATATTATTGTAAATAATAAAAATGTTTTGAAATGCATTTTGAAGAAACATGAATGTGGATGATAATGAGATCCCAGTAGGTTATTACATATAAACAACCTCGGATAATGAAGAGATTGTGAAATAACCCTTACCTTGTATTTTTCCTTGGTTGGGGTAGGTTAACCTCCTGTATAATGGTGAAATAATTGTTATTAAATTATACAAGAATCATATACATTAATATGATATCATATATGATCTTTTAATATTTATTTGATAATAATATCTTAGTATTATCATTGTTTCGGGTGTTAACTTACTTGTTTTCTTTTATATGTTTTGTTACGTAAGACATGTACGTAAAGGATAGGTTTTACATTATTCATATCCAGAATAATATCAAGTCCTTAAACATTATTTTTTAAATCATCAAATGATAATTATTCTTGAATGGATACGATGGAGAATGAATCTTATCGCGTTCGTGGAGACGGTAGTCCGTACGTACGCACGAGCGACAATATCATTCTTTTGATATTAAAATAATATATAAATGGATGGTATATCATATATACAGAATAATTAACATGTTATATTTATTATTTACATGAGTTACACATTCATTATTTACCCATCCAAATAATAATATATTGAATAACAATTACACCACGACGTGGAGACGGTAAGTTATACGTACGCACGTATGGTGACATGTTATTCAAAGTGTGGATAGAATACTAAATATGGTTGTACCATATTTATAATAACATCACAGTATATATATGATACTAGAGTTATTATTTTAGAATGGTAACAACAAAGGAAGAAGAAGTGGAAGAAGAAAGGAACTTGGAAAACGGTGGTGAAATCATTACCTCTTCTTCGGGTTCTTCCTTTTTATTTGATCAAAAGGGCTCCTTAGGCTGGATTTATGATCAAACTAAGGCCTCTAGGTTGTAGTGAGGGAAGTTGGGAGAGTATTTGGGCAGAGTTTGGCCGAACAAAAAGGCTTTGAAGGTGTGAAGAAATGAGAAGGAGGAGTGCCCTTTTATAAGAGGGGTGAGGGGCACCTTTGGAAAAGCTAGAAATATTAATTTATAATAAATTCATATTCGGTTTCTGATGGCTCCAAAGTTTATTATTTAAATGTTAAGGTGGGTATAGGTCTAAAACCACTCATACAATAGAATTTAGACAGGTTTGGGTCATTATATTAACCTTATCTTTAAGTATTAACTCTAAGTTAATTAGTTTCACTTCTACAATGTCTCTTTGTATTTTTATATTATATGGTTAATAAACTTATCATATACATCCAAGAGACCCCCAAGTGGTCCATTAATGATGAACCTATAATGATATAAGTCTCTTAAATGAACCTTAGATTTTTAGGAATTTAATATCAATTAATAATATAATATTTTTTTTAAAAACTCTTTTATGTCAATTTTGACACTATTCAATAGTTGATTTTTGTGAAACTCATAACAGATTGATTACTTCACAAAAAGTACATTAAATCAATACTAATATATCATATTATCCTATAAAATTAGTTTAATTCATTAAAAGTTTCATATTATATTTATTTTGGGTATTTATAATATCAATTATTTTAATTTTTCACTATTATAGTAATTAATTCATCATCATTGTGTCATAAATAAATTAAATTATTTAATGTCTAAAAATTATAAATAAAATATCACTATGTAGGAAATCTTTGTATATTTATAATAAATATTTATAATCTAAAATCCAACATATATAACCCAATGTAAAAAATGTTTTTCTAAAACATATATGCTTGTGTCATTTTTGTATTCATTTTAAATTAATTAAAATAAAGTGTCCCTATCACCTACAAGTGGCACCATGGGGTCCCCAATTCGACCCAAAGATGCCTAGGTCGAAACATTATCAACCAATAAGGCTAGGACACGTTTTAGGGTAATTTAGTATTATTATAATATTATTTTATAACCCTTATTTACCAGATTTACCCTTGACCATGGTAAATAAAATATTTACCACAGTAATTATTCAAAACGTCTAAAAATAAAAGTTACCTATTTACACAATTTGAACATCCTGATTCCAAATATAGAATCCATTTTTCTAAATTCAAAACACATAAGTTGCAGAAATTAATTTAAAATTATTTCCCGCTGTCAAAACAAAAAGCGTGTTTTTAAGAGATAATAACTATCAAAAGATTGACACTTGTTTATGTTCGGTTTAATTGCAAAATTATGTCCAATGACCAAAATTATATTAAATTGTAAAAATATATTCTAAATATACTTTAAAACCACTTAAATTCATTATTTATCACTATTAATTATTTTGATTAAAAAAGTTGTTTTTAATTAAAATTTAGTAATTTTCACTATTCATCAAAATATGAAAGTTATCCGAAAAGTACCAAAATTTCACCTTAGGCTAAATTCGATATTCTGAATCCATAAATTAAGTCCATTTTAAAATATAAAATATATATAATTTTGAAAAGTAGGTATTACTATTCATAACGGCTAGTTTGATTGGTTGTGGTGTGTGTTAAAACTCAAGGTTGCGTACAACACACGCTACTGTATTATTCAAAGAAAGCGTACCGTGGAAGCTTGGGATGTTTCATTTTAAATTTTTTATGTCCCCATTTAGTAAAAATGTTTAAAATATTGTATTTAAAAAGGGTTCACTATTAAAAGTTGATAAAAGTGCATTACTGAAAATGAATTTGTTCTTGCATTATATCTATAAAACTCATAATATGGATTCTAAAATTATAAGGATTATATAAAGTTTAAAATTTAGATAATACTATTCATAACCTCTTTTGAATGGCTTTTTTTTGTAAGTCATGGTGTGATTGAACTCGGTGTTGCGTGTAGTGCAAGTTATTGAATTATTTTGAAGAATAACACACTATGAAATCTTGGGGTGTTACATTCTCCCCTCCTTCAATAAATTGAGTCCTCGCAATTTGAAATTGTTCATCAAAAATAAAAGGTTGAAAATACAAAATATATTTGTGGGAAAACCCACATCGGAAATTGGCTTACTAAAATTTAGTCTTAATATGAGGAAAAGAGAAATGAAAGGGTCACCACCAAATTATGATCTCCATTAGGAGAACATTTGTGTCAATTAGAGACATATAACTAGAGGAAAAACATAAATATTTATAGGTAGTGATTGAGGTCATCAATCATAAACAAGTATAAAATTAAGGTCCTTAAATTCATCAATCTATGATGATTTTAAATAACATCGGTTCAACAAAACATAGGGTATTAGGATAACACATTTTTGACGTTTCAAAATATCTTAGATGAAATCCCACATCAAAAAATGAATTAATGAGGCCTCTATTTAAAATAAAGAGTTGAAAGTATGAAGATTACCAAAAATAACACATACTAGGGTTCCATGTAGGAAAATATGGATATGGAAGAAAAATCTAACCATCAATTATCTGATGGAGAGTGGTAGAGAACATGGATATGAAAAGGCCAACAATCCCAAAGCCATAAATTAGTGATGATTTAAGGTACCATCTAGGAAAAAATTTTTTTCTAAGTTGCTTTTATTAATATTGAGGAATTTATTTATGAGATTGGCTAAGATCATAAGGAGATATACTTACTTTATAATTAGAGTTTTATCCATTAATAAATCTCTACCACAAACTGATCTTTCACTCTAAAAGATAACAGAATGTCAAAAATTTCTATTTACACTATTCGTATAGGGTTCCAAAATAAACGAATTTATAATTCATCTACAAGATCTTTTAATAAAAACTACATTATTTAATCTAGGACATCTCGTGGGTCAGTGGTAGGTGATAAACCCTTGTCGCCCTTCGGTTGTGGGTTCAAGTCTCGCAACCTTGCCGGACGCGACGGGTTGCCGCCCGACCTCCGGGTTGTCCTTTTATGGAAATCCAAAATAATCCAAACTAGAACTATCCAAAATACGTCTGTCAAAACTCACAGTCCAACATTTATAAGGAAGGTAAACATAATTTAGATCCTTTTTACACCGTAATAGCATATGAATACCTTCATCATGTATTACCATATTCCTTATTGATTACATTCATACTCCCTTATTCCATATAGAATGCTGGATATACTTCATTAATCCAAAAATGTTTTAAACCCCAACAATGATGGAATATACAAATCAGTAATCAGTTCCAAGGTAGTCAAGAATATCCAATATAATTTATCCAAAACAATCACATATTATTCCAAAATCACTACCTCAGTATCAGAACTATATTATGATTTATCATTCTCTCAACAATATATTTTCCAAAAATTTATCCTGCTATTGAGTCACTTTTCTTTGTTCCACACAATCTCAAGTCCTTAATGAAATAGTACTGCAATAAAATCCTTATATTCTCCATAATTATTATAACAAGTACATTGTTGATACAACACTCAATTGACATAATCAACATAAGAACTCTAATCATTCCTCTTCATCTGTGGTAGTATCATAACTTGATTATTATCCAATAACATCATTTGTGGCATATTCTGATGACTGGGACATAGGTTCACGTAGTGTCCAAACTTCTTGCAAATGAAGCATTGTACATTTAAAACCATTTTCTTACCCTTGCAGTCACGTACTTTTTGCCCTTTTCCTCCACACTTATAACAAACTCCCATTCCTTTCAGACAAGTTCCATGGTGTTTCTTCCCACAGTTATCACATATGGGAAAATTCTTATTTTCCCTCTTCCCTTTATCCATCGTTCTCTCTTCCATCCTTTTCTTCTCTTGCTTCCCTTCAAAGCCATATGACTCAATAAAATATTTACTTATCTTATCAACACATGATATTATTTCTTCACATGATGATAATACATGGGAGACTATTTCTCTTATAAATTCTGGCTTAATACCATGAAAGGTATGATCCTTCTTTCTCTTTGGATCATGTGCTTTGCTGGAGTTCTCATTCCTTCTTCTGGGCGCCATTTCTAAACAATTGCATACACTATATTAGTTTATGTATAACAATACCTAATCCCAAACTTGTAAAAAACATAACATAAATTAAATAGATTATGGATATAATCCATAATCATAAAAATGTCTCCTTTTAGGAAGTATATTCTCATAAAATCTTCATAATGATTTGTATAGAAAATGAGAGTTATCCTAAGCATATCCCCTGGGAGTGTCGTAACCAAGAGTGCAGCAAGGCCCGTTGTCGTGCACCAGTTCCCGTTTGAGTCTAGCTCAATGTGGTGTTTTCGGGTTTTACCCCTAGGTACATCTGTTCCAGAGCTACCTCTACTTGCTCGTATCCAGACAGGGATGTATTGCTCGGAAAACTCACAAAATATCTACAATACCAAAATTCTAGGAAGTTCTTCTATACTAATCCCGAAAATTCATCTTAAATCTATGTGCTCTAATCAGAGTTTATCTAAATCTAGCTTCCAAGGTTTGTACTAAACTTCCTCTGATACCAACTGTAACGCCCCGACCCTAGTTACCCAGAGTCAGTGCATTATTCCATAACATTGGCATGATCACAAGAAAGATCAAATCTCGAAAGACCGATTGGTTTAGTAGCCTTGGAAACACTAGATATATTTATAAGTTTTACATTACATCATAAAATGAAAAACTACTACAACAACATAATGTCTCCACAGTTCACACTATTATCCCCTCATAATATCCCTGAAGGTCATTCATAACTTACGTCTTCACATCCTGGGAAAATAAAACATAGAAAAGGGGTGAGCTCAAATGCCCAGTAAGGATAACAATATATCGGAACATTCAAAATAAGCATAAACTTTTAAGGAAATGCATTACTAAAACAAAAGCCTTTTATACATGAACTTCAACATAGTATGGAAAAAGTAAAATGAAATAATGTCATTTACTTGTTCACATGGATATTCTACTAATCGAATAATCACATTCAATATCAATAACCACTTTCATAATGTTGGAATGCATAATGCCAGACTATCATAACCACATAGCCAAGGCCTTGTGCCAGGACTACAAATAAGATTTTGCCAAGGCCTTGTGCCAAGAAACTAGTTTGTCTAATGAGACCTACCTATGCATCGAGGAGCTATAGCGGCCTCCACCCGTCACATATTAAGTCCAATGCATTCCCATATGAAAAGGTTAAAACATAACATAAACATTCGTATTAAAAATAGCATACGAAATGTCAATAATTTCACCATAAACTATGAATGGTATAAAAATAGCACATCCACAGTCAAACATATCACCAAACCTTCAATAAAATATAGAAGTTTTGTATCATAATAAATCAACTTCAAATAAGCGTATAATCCATCAAAGGATGTTGACATAGATGAAATCAAAACAATTTTTGGAGAAATATATCTTTCTATTTTTGAAATCATTTAAGATCCATATAAAATAAAACATTTTCTTGAAAATATTCTTATAATCTTGTAAGGAAAAATTTGAAGATTTTATAACGACATAAAATAACCGCACTCGCCATATAAGTTAAAAAAACATTCTTACCTTAATTCTGTCGAAAAGGTTAAAAAGGACCCTGTTTTGAAAACGACGGAAAGATTCCCCGTATAAAAAGTCAAAAAAGGGTATAAATGACTTTAACCCAAATTCTTGTAAATAATAAAAATGTTTTGAAATACATTTTGAAGAAACATGGATGTGGATGATAAAGAGATCCAAGTAGGTTATTACATATAAACAACCTCGGATAATGAAGATATTGTGAAATAACCCTTACCTTGTACTTTTCCTTGGTTGGGGTAGGTTAACCTCCTGTATAATGGTGAAATAATTGTTATTAAATTATACAAGAATCATATACATTAATATGATATCATATATGATCTTTTAATATTTATTTGATAATAATATCTTAGTATTATCATTGTTTCGGGTGTTAACTTAAATGTTTTCTTTTATATGTTTTTTTACATAAGACATGTTTGTAAAGGATAGGTTGTATATTATTCATATCCAGAATGATATCAAGTCATTAAACATTATTTTTTAAATCATCAAATGATAATTATACTTGAATGGATACGATGGATAATGAATCTTATCGCGTTCGTGGAGACGGTAGTCCGTACGTACGCACGAGCGACAATATCATTATTTTGATATTAAAATAATATATAAATGGATGGTATATCATATATACAGAATAATTAAGATGTTATATTTATCATTTACATGAGTTACACATTCATTATTATACCCATCCAAATAATAATATATTGAATAACAGTTACACCACGACGTGGAGACGGTAAGCCGTACGTACGCACGTATGGTGACATGTTATTCAAAGGGTGGATAGAATACTAAATATGGTTGTACCATATTTATAATGACATCACAGTATATATATGAAACTGGAGTTATTATTTTAGAATGGTAACAACAAAGGAAGAAGAAGTGGAAGAAGAAAGGTACTTGGAAAACGGTGGTGAAATCATTACCTCTTCTTCGGGTTCTTCCTTTTTATTTGATCAAAAGGGCTCCATAGGTTGGATTTCTGATCAAAAAAAGGACTCTAGGTTGTATTGAGGGAAGTTGGGAGAGTATTTGGGGAGATTCTGGCCGAACCAAAAGGCTTTGAAGGTGTGATGAAAAGAGAAGGAGGAGTGCCCTTTTATAAGAGGGGTGAGGGTCATCTTTGGAAAAGTTAGAAATATTAATTTATAATAAATTAATATTCGGTTTCTAATGGCTCCAAAGTTTATTATTTAAATTTTAAGGTGGGTATAGGTCGAAAACCACTCAACCAATAGAATTTAGACAGGTTTGGGTCATTATATTAACCTTATCTTTAAGTATTAACTCTAAGTTAATTAGTTTCACTTTTACAATGTCTCTTTGTATTTTTATATTATATGGTTAATAAACTTATCATAGACATCCAAGCGACCCCCAAGTGGTCCATTAATGATGAACCTATAATGATATAAGTCTCTTGGCTGAACCTTATATTTTTAGGAATTTAATATCAATTAATAATATAATATTTGTTTTAAAAACTCTTTTATGTCAATTTTGACACTATTCAATAGTTGATTTTTGTGAAACTCATAACTGATTGATTACTTCGAAGAAAGTTAATTAAATAAATAATAATATATCATATTATCCTATAAAATTAGTTTAATTCATTAAAAGTTTCATATTATATTTATTTGGGTATTTATAATATCAATTATTTTAATTTTTCACTATTATAATAATTAATTCATCATCATTGTGTCATAAATAAATTAAATTATTTAATGTCTAAAAATTATAAATAAAATATCACTATGTAGGAAATCTTTTTATCTTTATAATTAATATTTATAATATAAAATCCAACATATATAACCCAATGTAAAAAATGTTTTTCTAAAAGATATATGCTTGTGTCATTTTTGTATTCATTTTAACTTAATTAAAATAAAGTGTCCCTATCACCTACAAGTGGCACCATGGGGTCCCAAATTCGACCCAAAGATGCCTATGGTCGAAACATTATCAACAAATATGTCTAGGACACGTTTTAGGATAATTTAGTATTATTATAATATTATTTTTTAACCCTTATTTACCGGATTTACCCTTAACCATGGTAAATAAAATATTTACCGCAGTAATTATTCAAAACGTCTAAAAATAAAAGTTACCTATTTACACAATTTGAACATCCTGATTCCAAATATGGAATCCATTTTTATAAATTCAAATCACATATGTGGCAGAAATTAATTTAAAATTAATTCCCGCTGTCAAAACAAAAAGCGTTTTTTTAAGAGATAATAACTATCAAAAGATTGACACTTGTTTATGTTCGGTTTACTTGCAAACTTATGTCCAATGAACAACATTATATTAAATGGTAAAAATATATTATAAATATACTTTAAAACCACTCAAATTCATAATTTATCACTATTAATTATTTTGATTAAAAAAGTTGTTTTTAATTAAAAGTTAGTAATTTTCACTATTCATCAAAATATGAAAGTTATCCGAAAAGTACCAAAATTTCACCTTAGGCTAAATTCGATATTCCTAATCCAGAAATGAAGTCCATTTTAAAATATAAAATATATATAATTTCGAAAAGTAGGTATTACTATTCATAACGGATAGTTTGATTAGTTGTGGTGTGTGTTAAAACTCAAGGTTGCGTACAACACACGCAACTGTATTATTCAAAGAAAGCGTACCGTGGAAGCTTGGGATGTTTCATTTTAAATTGTTGATGTCCCCATTTAGTCAAAATGTTTAAAATATTGTATTTAAAAAGGGTTCACTATTAAAAGTTGATACAAGTGCAATACTAAAAATGAATTTGTTCTTGCATTATATCTAAGAAACTCATAATATGGATTCTAAAATTATAAGGATTATATAAAGTTTAAAATTTAGATAATACTATTCATAACCTCTTTTGAATGGATTTTTTTTTGTAAGTCATGGTGTGATTGAACTCGGTGTTGCGTGTAGTGCAAGTTATTGAATTATTTTGAAGAAATAACACACTATGAAATCTTGGGGTGTTACAAAAAATATCATTAGCATCCATGTAATTTTAAAATGTTAATAAATTTAATGTATGTAATATTAATTTGGTAATTTTTTTTATAATGTATTCATTGACCTCTAAAATGGAAAAGCTATGTTGGCATATTTTATTTTAAAAAAATATTTTTTAACATTACAAGCCCTTCTATTAAAATTAATTTTCAATAAAATATGATTCATTATTGATAATCTAGATTTAATATTTCTAAATATATTTTTAAATTATATATTATGTTTCATTTTCATTTCCTCTAAAATTATAATTTTACGAGGCTAAAAAGATTAGTTATCGGGGTAAAAAACTAAAAGGATAATATTGAGTAACTTTGAAGACTATAGAATAAAATTATAAAATAATTGATTCATTTATGTGGTTGTGGTTTTAATTGAACAAATAACCAATATAATAAACTATAGAACTATTTTGGAGACACAATATGTAATAAAAACCTTCAATTACTGAATACATTTTTGTGTTCACATAAAATGACCCCCTCCTCAATAAGAATATGCAACTCACTGCCCTCAATTCTTGGAAACACTAAATTAATTTAGATCGACCAAAACCAGACAAAATAAATTACAAAATTCCATAATATAATCCTTGTAACACCCCAAGCTTCCATGGTACACTTCTCTTTGAATAATAGAGCAACGTGTGTTGTACGCAACCCCAAGTTATAACACACCGCAACCAATCAAAATAGCCATTATGAATAGTAATACCCACTTTTTGATATTATATGTATTTTATATTTCCAAATGGACTTCATTTTTGGATTCAGAATATTGAAGTTATCCTTAGTTGAATTTTTTGTATTTTTCTGAGAACTTCCAATTTTTTATGATTAGTGAAAAATACATTAAAACAATATTTTTAATCAAAATAATTTAAAGTGATAAATTATAATATTTAGTGGTTTTAAAGTATAATTATAATATATTTTTACCATTTTATCCAATTGGTTCATTAAAATTAATTTCACATTGAAATTTGACATAAACAATTGTCAATATTTTTGTATATATTGTTTCTTAAAAACATGCCATTTGTTGTGGCAACGGGAATTAATTATAAAATTAATTAATGAAACTTATATGTTTTTAATTTTTTAAAATAGACATCATTTTTGAATTCGGAATATCAATTATAGCTTTGGGTGAAATTTTGGCATTGTTCTGAAAAACGTCCATTTTTGATGAATAGTGAAACCACTAAGTGGTAGTTAAAAAACTGATTTTTCATTTAAATAAAACATTAACACTTCTATGATTTGATTTTCAAAAATCCAACATACATGGTTGTCATTAGGAAGTAAAATTTTGTTTAATGGGATTAAAATAATTTTTTGGTGAATAGTAACTTTTAAGTTTAATTAATTGCGATTAAAGGTAATTAGTGAAATTTAAGGTAAAAATGATATTATAAAAATATGAAAATACCCTTACACATGTCCTACCCTTATTTGATGAGCCATGTAAGACCAAGAAAATCCATGGGTCAGCTTGGGGACCCTATGGAGCCACTTGGGTAAGAAAATGACATTAACAACTTTTTATTTAAAGTAAAAATATAATTGCCACAAACATGTGTTGTTTTAATAAAACAATTATTTCATGGGGTTATATAAGTTAAAATTTCGACTATAAAAATTCATTGTAAATCTAAAACTATTTCCTACATCATTATATTTTTTTTAAATTTTTAGACATCAAATAAATTAAATATTTTATGACACCATAATGATGACGCGATTACCTCATTAATTAACAATTTAAATAAAATTAAAAGATAATGTCAAATATAAAACATACACTTGTAAAAAACCTATTGGATGTGTATATTTAGAACCCTTATAACCTTATCATTGAAATATATAAGTTAGGGACCTTTAAAATCTGAAACCCATTATATAATAATGTAACATTTCATGACTTTCTAAGACGTCCCCTCCTCTCATCTTATAATAGGCCCCCACCACTACCACCATATTCACACATTCCAAGTAATTTGGCTCGGCCAATCTCTTCCCAAATACTCTCTAAACTTACCTCTCTTACTCCTAGAAGCCTTAATTTTGGCAGAAGTCTTCCCAAGGAATCCTTTGTCTCAAATCCAAAAGAGTTACCCGATTTTAAGGTAATGTCTTCTCTTATGTTGTTTTGTTTATTTTTCTTCTCCAACCCCATAAACTTTTTTTATTCTTTTGTTTTGTAACAAAAACAGTATCTTCAATATACTAGGTTGATGTTATGAGAAGGATTTTATTTACACTTACATACACCATTTTCAAATGTTTAATGAACATATTGTAGCTATGGGTGGAAAATTACATCCTCAAGAAACGATGATAGTTCACTTTTATTTTAACACCTCTCATGGTGGCCATTATGATGAAACTATTTTTTATATATGATATTTATTATTTTTATGTTTTACTTATGATTATGTATTTTTCATTTATGGCATACCATTTTTATTTCCATTATGGGTAAACACGATTATTTAATTTTAAGAAGTGTGGACTACCGCCCCCTCAAAGTGATTTGAATCGTTAATGCCATATGTGTGATGTATAAAGTATAGATTAAATGGTATATAAAATTATATTATACTATAATTATAGTATAACTTTATATAATTATAATTTCATTCCATTAAATACGAAATACAAATGAAAGTAGCGTTCATTCGTAAGTACGGCTTACCGTCTCCATGAACGATGCATTTCATTTCATACCTCTAAATGTTATTTATTATTATAAATGAATGTATATACTGGATATATATGATATATATGATATCTACATCATGAATTCAATTTTTTATATATTGTATATTTTACCACATGAACAACTTGTAATTATAAGAAGTTTATTTTTAACTCAAGTACCAAAGATTGTCAAAACGACAGTTGTGAACATAAATAATTACATAATGTTCATAAAATTTTAATAAGTGATATAAAATTAATAATGAACTTGAAATAGGTTCTTAGGAAAGTAGATATTAACTATAGTTTATTATTCAGGAGATTAAGGAATGATCGAGTCAAGTTAGACATGAGGTAAGGGAACTTCTTAACCCAATTTTCATTCTTTGTGTTAATTTCCTACTTTCAAATTATGTCATGATATAATTACGTCCTATCTGGTATTTATAATTTCTTTATTTGTAAATATAGTGAATACACATA
Organism: Viscum album; assembly: GCA_963277665.1. Classification (NCBI taxonomy): domain Eukaryota; kingdom Viridiplantae; phylum Streptophyta; class Magnoliopsida; order Santalales; family Viscaceae; genus Viscum; species Viscum album. The sequence continues at coordinate 708,896,371 of OY728163.1, forward strand.
ATAGATCTATTTTATTTAAAAATAATTTTTTAAGGGACTTCGTCTCAATCTCCATTCATTGAGGCATATTTTGTTTTATACACAAATTTCCTCTATTCGGTGTATAAACCCCTTTGACCTTTACGTTTATTCAAAAGGAATATTTTTATAAGAAGCATTTTACTAAATGAAAAAAAGGAAAATTTTTCTTGTCGTACGTATGCGGTGACAATGACTTCTCTGCCGCTGTGGCCATTATTTGAGTTTCAGATTCCTCTACAAGTCATAACTTTTTTTAAATTAAAAATAAATACAATGTTTTAATATTATTTTATTTTGGTATTGAAAATGGTTTTGAAAGTGTTTTTTTATATCAATGTGTTGTTTTGATATCTTGTGATTGAAATGTGGAAATGTTATGTTTCCTTTATTCATGTTTTATGTAATACGATTATGTTATGGTTTATGATATGTTTAAACCTGTTCATATGAGGAATCCATTAGACTTAATAAGTGACGGGTGGAGCCCGCTATAGCTCCTCGATGCATCGGGAGGTCTAATGAGACAAACTACTGTCTTGGAACGAGGCCTTAACAAAATCATTTTTGTAGTCTTGGCACGAGGCCTTGGCTACATGGTAATGATAGACTGGCATTATGCATTCAATCATTATGAAAGTGGTTATTGATATTGAATGTGATTATTCGACCCGTAAAATATCGACATGAATTAGTAAATGACATTATTAAATTTTATTTTCCCATATTATTCTGAAGTTCATGTTTAAATAGATTTTGTTTAGTTAAACATTGCCTTAAATGTTTATCTTTATTTATGAAATCTTCCGCTATATTGTCATCCTTACTGAGCATCTGAGCTCCCCCCTTTCAATGTTTTAATTTTTCTAGGATGTGAAGAAGTATTTTATGAATGAACTGAAGGGATAATATGAGAGGATATGATGAAAAGATGATTTTTTAGTTTTGTATTAATATATTATGTAATTTAAAACTTATAAATGTATCTAGTGTTTCAAAGATACTAAACTAATCGGCCTTTCGAGACTTGATCTTTGTGATCATGCCAATGTTACACAATAATGCACCAACTCTGGGTAACTGGGGTCGGGGCGTTACAGTTGGTATCAAAGGCAGTTTAGTACTAACCTTGGAAGAAAGATTTAGATAAACTCTGATTAGATCACATATACCTAAGATAAAATTTGAGGATTAGTATAGAAGAACATCATAGAATTTTGGTATTATAGACATTTTGTGAGTTTTTCGAGCAATAAATCCATGTTTGTATATGATAATGTAGAGGCGGCTCTAGCACAGATGTACGTAGGGGTAAAACCCCAAAAAACAGCTTGGAGCTAGACTCGAACGGGTACTGGTGCACGACAACGGGCCTTACTGCACTCTTGGTTACGACACTCCTGGTGGATATGCTTAGGATAATTCTCCTTTTCATTACAAACCATTATGAAGGGTTTACGAGTATATACTTCCTCAAAGAAAACATTTTTATTATTATGGATTATATCCATAATTAGTTCATTTTATGTTAAGTGTTTTTCATGTTTGTTATTATGTATTTCGATTAATAAACTAATATAGTTTATGACATTGTTTAGAAATGGCGCCTAGTGGAAGGAATGGAAACCGTATCAATGCACACACTCCATGTAGGGATTTTCCTGCTGCTCAATATAATTATAATGGATTTGGTGATACAACTGGTTCTAATTAGCTTATCACCATACTGGGAAAACTCCCTCAGGTTATGAATAATAACCTTACTCGTATGGAGCAACCTGATCCGCAACTTAGAGTATCAATATTAGACCGCTTAATGTGGAAACAACTACCAACATTCAATGGGAGTACAAATTCCTTAGTATCTGAGCAGTGAAAAAAATCCCTAGAGAAAATATTTCAGGCTTTGGGGAGTAATGAAAGGAAAAAGGTTATCATGGCAGTTTACCGCCTCACTGGAGATTCTTGTCAATGGTGGTCATTGATTCAAAACACAATGGAAGATGATGAAGTGTAAAATATGGAATGGAGGGAGTTCAAAGAGCTTTTATTAGAAAAAGAATCTCCTCGTGACCATCGAGCCGATATGGAAAAGGAAATTTCTTAGTCTGAGGCAAAAGGAGGATGAGAATGTCGCCAAGTATGAGGCTAACATTACAAGGATCGCGAGGCATGCAGAAGATTATATATGTAACCCAAGAAGTTATATTGAACGTTTCATTGATGGGTTAAAACCATTTCTCCATCAAGCTTTATTATCACAATATTTTTCAACGTATGAAGATATTTTCTCATGTTCTTTCAAGACAGAAATAGAATTATCTAAGTCTTATGACAACAAAGTATAGAAAGAGAGGAAGAGAACGGTGGAAAAAGAGACAGATAAAGGAAGAATGTGAATGAAGGATTTTCCATTATGCGATATTTGTGGGAAGAATCACCCCGTTACATGCTTAAAAAGAATGGGAGTTTTTTTTAAATGTGGAGAAAAAGGTTACCAGGCTCGTGATTGCAAGGGAAACAAAGATGCTATCAATGTTGAATGATACAATTATAGGGAAATGTGTCATTATGAAAATGAATATCCTAAGCATCAGAGAAAAATACCTCAAAAAAGGACAGGGGATAAAGGAAAATCGTATGTTGTTACTACAGTTGAAGTGGAATAATTAATGTATTGGTACATTTGGACTAAAGGATTATATTGTGGTTTTAAGAAGAATGTGATATATGTAATGATTGTACTGCAGTACTTGTTGTTTTCATTATGGTTTTAAAATTATGAAGGTTATCATATTTTTAGTATGTGACAATAAGAGAAACTTAACATTGTTTGGGAAATCTGATGTTTCAATTGATTTTGGAATTTAGAGACCTTTTAGAGGAAGTCTGGACAGAGGTATTTTGGATAACTATAAAGGTTGGAATGGATTATGTTGAACCTTGGATAGTATTTTTTAAGGTTAAAAAATTTCTAAAGATTATTTTTGGAATATTATAATACTATAGTTTTAGGAAAAGGGCACCCTACAGGTTGGGGGATAACTCATCGCGTCGGACAAAGCTGTAGGAATCGAACCCACAACCATAGTGCGATGGGAATTTATTACCTACCACTAGCCTACAGGAAGTCCCTGGTTATTAAAAAATAGTCTTCCTAATCTAAATGGTATGTGGTATTATTTAAGAACCATATACAATTAGGATAAATAGAATATTTTTGAGTTCTGTTACCATTTGGAGTGAAAGATGGGTTTGTGGTAAAACTTTATTAAATAATGAATGTCTACATAACAAGTAAGTATACTTCTATACGTTCTTAGTAAATCTCTTAAATAAATTCATCAAATTTATGAATGGTAACTTAATACAAAAATGTATTCGGTTAACTTTTCCAACTGGGGATTCAATGACTGTTTAACCAATCACAAGTTTGTGATTTTCTTGTGGTTAACTTTCTCCTAACATTTTTTTCTACAACTCTCCATCAGACCTTGATGGTTTTTTCCCTCTATATCCATATTTTCATATAATCTTAGTATGGGCTATCTCGGGTGACCTTTGTACTTCTCTTTCTTTCTTTTAATGTTATATTTTTATTAACCTTATTTCTGATGTGGCTTTTCCACAAAGGTATTTTCTATTTTCAACCTTTAATTTTTGAAGAACATTTTCAAATTTCGAGGACATAATTTATTGAAGGAGGGGAGAATGTAACACCTCAATCTTCCATGGTACACTTCTCTTTGAATAATAGAGGAGTGTGTGTTGTATGAAACCTCGAGTTCAAACACAACGTGACCAATCAAAATTGCCATTATGAATAGTAATACCCACTTTTTGAAATTATATATATATTTTATATTTCAAAATGGACTTCATTTTTTGTTTCAGAATATCCAAATTATCCTAAGTTGAATTTTTTGTATTTTTCTGAGAACTTCAAAAATTTTTGGAATAGTGAAAAATACTTTAAAACAACTTTTTAATCAAAATATTTTATAGTGATAAATTATACTATTGATTGGATTTAAAGTATAATTATAATATATATTTATCATTTTATACAATGGTGTTCATTATAATTAATTTCACTATGAAATTGGTCATAAACAATTGTCAATCTTTTGATATACATTGTTTCTTAAAAACACACTATTTCGTGTGATAGTAGGAATTAATTATAAAAATAATTAATGCAACTTATATGTTTGGAATTTTGTAAAATATACATCATTTTTTAATATGTAATATCAATTATATCTTAGGGTGAAATTTTGGCGTTATTGTGAAAAACATCAATTTTTTGATGAATAGTGAAACCACTAAGTGGTAGTTAAAAAACTGATTTTCCATTTAAATGAAACATTACCACTTCTGTGATTTGATTTTCAAAAATAATCCATGCATCATTTTCATTAGGAAGTAAAATTTGGTTCCATGGGATTAAAATTATTTTTTAGTGAATAGTAACTTTTATGTTTAATTAATCGCGATTAAAGGTAATTAGTGAAATTTAAGGTAAAAATGATATTATAAAAATATGAAAATACCCTTACACTTGTCCTACCATTATTTGATGTGTCATGGCCGACCAAGACAATCCATGGGTCAACTTGGGCACCCCATGGAGCCACATGGGAAAGAAAATGACATTAATAACTTTTTATTTAAAGTAAAAATAAAATTGCCACAAACATGTGTTGTTTTACTAAAACAATTATTACATGGGGTTATAAAAGTTACCTTTTCGACTATAAATATTACATGGAAAGCTAAAACTATTTCCTACATCATTATAGTTTTTTTATAATTTTTAGACATTAAATAAATTAAATTTATTATGACACCATGACGATGCAGCGATTACCTCATTAATTAATGATTTAAATAAAATAAAAAGATAATGTAAAATCTAAGACTTACACTTGTCAAAAACCTATTGGATGAGTATATTTCGAACCCTTATCACCTTATCCTATAAATATATAAGTGTGGGACCTTTAAAATACGAAACTCATTATATAATAAAGTAACATTTCATGACTTTCCAAGAGTGTCCCTCCTCTCCTCTTATAAAGGGCCCCCACCACTACCATCTTATTCACACATTCCAAGCAATTTGGATCGGAAACAATCTGCCCAAATACTCTATCAACTTCACTCTCTTAGTCATAGAAGCCCCAATTTGGGCATAATTCTTCCCAAGGAAGCCTTTGGCTCAAATTAATAAGAGTTACCCGATTTTAAGGTAATGTCTTCTCTTATGTTGTTTTGTATTATTTTTCTTCTCCAACCCCATAAAATCTTTTTATTCTTTTGTTTTTTAACAAAAACAGTATCTTAAATATACTATTATATGTTTATGATAAGGATTTTATTTACACTTACACACACCTTCATCAAATGGTTAAATAACATATTGTTGTTGTGGGTGGCAAATTACTGCCTCACGAAACGATGATTGTTCAATTTTCTTTTACCACCTCTCATGGTGGCCATTATGATGACACTATTTTTTATATATGATATATATTATGTTTATGTTTTCTTTATTCTTATGTATTTTTCATTTATGGAATGCCTTTATGATTTCCATTATGGGTAAACACGATAATTCTATTTTAGGAACTGCGGACTACTGCCCCTTCAAAGTGATTTGAATCGTTAATGCCATATGTGGGATGTATAAAGGATGGAGTAAATAATTTTATACATTATATAATACTGTAACTATAGTATAACTTTATATAATTATAATTTATTTCCATTAAATATGAAATAGAAATGAAAGTAGCATTCATGCGTACGTACGACTTACCGTCTCCATGAATGGTGCATTTCATTTATTTCCTCTAAATGTTATGTATTATTATAAATTTATGTATATAATAAATATATATGATATATATGATATCTAAATCATGAATAAATTTTTTGTTATAATGGATATTTTACCACATGAACATCTTGTAATTATAAGAAGTTTATTTTTAACTCAAGTACCAAAGATTGACAAAACGACCGTTGTTAACTTAAATAATTTAATATTGTTTATAACATTGTAATAAGTGATATAAAAGGAATAATGAACATGAAAAAGGTTCTTAAGCAAGTATAAATTAACTATAGTTTATTATTTAGAGATTAAAGAACGATCGAGTCATGTCGGACATGAGGTAAAGGGACTTCTTAACCCAATTTCCATTCTTTGGGTTAATCTCTTACATTCAAATTATGTCATGATATTATTTTGTCATATATAGTATTTATACATTATTTATGTGTAAATATAGTGAATACACATAATAGATCTATTTTATTTATAAAATTATTTTTTTAAAGGACATCGTCTCAATCTCCATTCATTGAGGAATATTTTGTTTTGTACACAAATTGCTTCTATATGGTGTATAAACCCTTTGACCATTACGTTTATTCAAAATGAATATTTTTATACGAAGCATTTTACTAAAAGACAAAAAGGAATGACTTTCTTGTCGTACATATGCGGCGACAATTACTTCTCCTCCACTGTGACCATTATTTGAGTTTCGGCTTCCTCTACAGGTCATAAATTTTTTTAAATGAAAATTAAATACAATGTTTTAATTTTGTTTTATTTTGGTATTGAAAATGGTTTTTTAAGTGTTTTTTTATTATATCAATGCATTGTATTGATATCTTGTGATTGAAATGTGGATGTTTTATGATTCCTTTATCCATGGTATATGTGATACGATTATGTTATGGTTTATGATATGTTTAAACCTGTTCATATGAGGAATGCATTGGACTTAATAAGTGATGGGTGGAACCCGCTATAGCTCCTCGATGCATAGGCAGGTCTCATGAGACAAACTAGTGTCTTGGCACAGGGCCTTGACAAAATCTTATTTTTAGTCTTGGAATGTGGACTTGGCTACATGGTTATGATAGTCTGGAATTATTCATTCCATCATTATGAAAGTAGATATTGATATTGTATGTGATTATTTGACCAGTAGAATATCCATGTGAATAAGTAAATGGAATTATTTCATTTTTTTGCCATATTATGTTGAAGTTCATGTTTAAAAGGCTTTTTTTAGTCATAAATTGCCTTAAATGTTTATGTTTATATATGAAAGCTTGTGCTATATTGTTATCCTTACTGAGCATCTGAGCTTACCTCTTTCAATGTTTTAATTTTTCCAGGATGTGAAGAAGTATTTTATGAATGACCTAAAGGGATAATATGAGGGGATATGAAGACAAGATGTTTTTGTAGTTTTGTTTTACTTTATGATGTAATTTAAAACTTATGAATGTAGCTAGTGTTTCAAGGCTACTAATCTAATCGGTCTTTCGAGACATGATATTTGTGATCATGCCAATGTTACACAATAATGCACCGACTCTGGGTAACTGGGGTCAGGGCATTACAATCATACATTAAATTTTTTTAATAATATTTTCCTACAATGTATTTAAGGAAAACCAAAAGTGTATACCCAAAGAAGAGGTAAAATTCCTTAATGAGAATTTTTAAACTATTTCATTATAAAACTAATCCAATAACAATGAAATCAAGATTATATAATTAAATTATTATTTCCATAAAATGTAATGTTGTATTTAATTTTTCATGTTCTAAATCCATCTCCACATACCTTAAATTTGGTACTAAATCATCATTCATGTGTATGGCAGACAACATCTTCATGAACTAATGTCTATTGTTTTTCAAATACCACCCATCATGTTTGGGTATGGTGGTAGATATAAAATATATATATATAATATTTAAAACATAAATATACTTATGGATTCATTATATCATATATATATATATATATATATATATATTTAATTTCCATTTTGTAGCTGATACGATAATGAGACAACTGTGTACATCAGAATATCCCATCGCGAAGTGATGTGACTTTCCTTTCTCAAATGCTTATCATGGAAGATTATAATGATATAGTTAATGATTATATGTGATATAGAGTAAATAATAATGATATTATGATCATTTTTAAAGATAATGTGTAACTTATATTCTTTACATGATTATCATTTTATAATGGAGATGTTACTCATGCCTATGTTAGACTTGTCGTCTGCATGATGGTATTATTCTTACTCTTTCATAAAAAACATTAATGATTGTTTTTAAATGTATAATTTATGTATAAATACGATAATTATTTCATTATTACTCTTTTTGGGAATACATAAAAATTTTACATGTGAAATAATTAGATCTCTAATCACAAAACCAAAAAAAGAGAAAAGAAGAAAAAAAAATTAATGTAAATAATGACATATTATTATTTAACATGTGATAATATTTCATAAATGTTACAAATAAGATGTTATAAAAATTAACCTGATTATGGGGTATGATAATTACAATTTTAAAACAACTATAAAGGAGGATAAATATTTTTCAATCTGAAAGAAGCACGGTGTAAGGGATATCATCTCAGAATAAATTCCAATGAGAATTAAGTATTATTATATTCTATTTTACTTTTTTGTAGTGAATATGAATCCCCTTTTAAATTTGATGCCTTTTTTCATATATTATTAATGGTTTTTTTGTGTTTCACTTTCAATCATTTGATTAATGTGTATTTCGTCACAAAAATTACCAATTGGAAAATGTTAATGTATGGAATAAGTTTCTTCTGTGATTGTTAACATTCTATTGGAACCAAAAATTTCTTTTAATACTTTTTTATTATATATTACAATAATTTAAAATATCTATTTTATTTCATGATAAGTATTTTTATTTCATAAACCATATAACAATTTTACATATGTTGTTTAGTTTGAAAGATATTGTATTAAATGTGGATATAATTTTAAATATATATCATATACTCAAAAAAAATATTTGATGATGACGAATATAAGATACCTATTTAAATTGATCTTTTAGTATATGAGGAATTATTTGGAAATGTATATATGAGTGCGGCCAAAAAAATTAAATATTCCATAGATGCAACAACTGTTCTCAATAGAAAAAATTAGATTTCCAAACCCTACGCATTTTACCCGATAATTTAGAAAAATTTTGTATAAGGTCTTGATAGTAGTGATATAGTTGACCAAACTAGATCAATGCTTACCCAATTGTTTAAAAAAATCATATGAAAGGTCATGATTATAGTGTTATATTATTCTTGATATATTCCGTCTAACAAGTAATAATTTACTTCATGAAGAATTTAGTTCTTATTATCCATGATATCTTCCTAATAATATTATTTCTGGACTAATTTTATTCAAATTTTACTAAAAAAATAGAAATTCATAGCCATTTTCCTTGAAATGTTGATTATTTTATACCAATTCATATAAGAGTTTTATTTGAGTAGATTGATTTTACATTTTTTAATCATTTCATATTGATTGTTCTTTGTTGGTTCAGGATTTCTTCTACAAAATATAACCATTTCCGTGAATTTGTGAACACCCATATTTTTTTCTTTTCCTAAAAATCCATGAAGTGTACTACGAATGTTATTGAAGGAAATGTTATAGGTAAAATGATATTCTCAACAAAAAAAATATATTGTCTTTTTTATTCAATGATAAAATGAGAATATTTTATTTATATATTTTACCAAAAATACTAAACTATTCCATCGTTCATGCTAATATTACTTGTAACTTATGACATAGTAATAATGTAGGAACTATATTGTGGATACTGGGGTAGGTGTCACTACTTCATTCGTCGGCAACCTTCACCATTGAATATGACTAAAAATCCATTTTTAAATTAAAATTTGATATTTTCCTCAGAGAATATTTTTCTATTTACTGGACACTCTAAATGGGATAAATTTATCATGGAATAAATTCATATATCAAGTGATGTGGATCAATGGTTGTCATTTGTTCAATACACTAAGAATGAATAAGAAATTTCAATCATGGAATTTCAGTATTTAAAATTACTTTTTTTGTAAAAATATTTTCTTCATTGGTAACAAGAATAATGGGGAAATTTTTTTTAAGACTTTGAGAGAATAAATTTTAAAATGTTGGTATGTATAAATCCCACATTAAAAGGATACCATGACATTTTGTAGACTAATTACAAAATGTGATGAAAAATATTAACATTTTATTTGATAGAATTAATCCAAACCTATGAAAGGAACAAGTCACTAAAACATTATCATGATAAAATGATATAATATCATGTTTAATTATGATAGAGTAACAATTATCCATGTCATATGAATCTAATTGGATGAAAGATAATAAGAGGGCAGTGGAGTATAATATTGATTAAGGGAATAAGGGAATTGTGGATTTTCTAACTTGTGATACTTGTGGAAGGAAACCCCTTGGAATATTCTTGAAATCATAAAGATTTTTCTTTAATTGCGTAGATAAAGAAAACCATGATCGTGATTTCATTAGAAATAAAGAATCATCCAATGAATAATCATTACACTATAATGATACGAGGAAATATGTAAATTAATTCCATATGAATCAAGGGAATAAAACTCAAAGGTAACTATGGGAATAAGGAAAATAATATTCTATTAATACAACTAATGTGGAATGATTACTATAAATGTGTATTTATGTTAAAGATATATGTTTTAATGGGATTTTTTTATGACATTAACATAATAATAATCATGGAACATATAAGGATTTTAATATTGTACCATTCCATAATATTGTTATGGGAATATGTTGAATTTTACTGATGAATAAGAAAATTTATTCTGATACGAGTTGATACTCTTGAAAAACTCATTATTGAGGGTTGATAACATTTAAAATGTTCCCAATGATGCTATAATAATGATAAATATGTTTTTATAAAGGTATTTATAACATTTATGTTTTACCAATTCAATTATATTTTTGTAATTATGATGGTATTTTAATTTCGTAACATTATAGTAAATATTTTATGTTTTTTATAAAATGTACAACCAATATGCTAACGAAAAATAATCACATCTATCATTGTGGTAGGTCATTAATTCACATCTGAATTATTATATAGTATTTTCACCCAAAAATGTCCAATGTTATTTTTGGGTTAATATTTAATTATTTTTAGTAATAAGATTTGATGGTTAAATATTAATTCTGAACCAATGTTGTTACTATTTATCTTTATAACGTAATGTTTTATATTGTAAAACATGTATTAACCATATTAATATTTTAATATATTTATAAATACATGGAATGACTTGTTACAATTTTACGGGTCTTATGATTCATTAAATGTAAATTTTAGTACATTAAGGACTAAAAAAATGATCTTGGAAATTTATTTTTCATATTAAAAATAATGTGGAAAATTATCTAACTAAAAAAAAGGTGTTATTCCTATAAAATGGATATATTTCAAGTAAGTATATTTTCAAATATTCTCACTCTACATTGTAAAGTAATACCCCATCTCTAATAAAATGACATTTAAAAGAAATTCTATCATAATTCTGTCATTTATGATGAACTAATGGTATTTCAAATCATCATAGATTTATGGTTCAGTGTTTCTTGACTTTACATTGATTTTTCAATTTCTTGTGTTCATGGAACTCTATTAGTCTCTATAATTACATATTATTTTCTTCCATTTCCATATCTTCACTTTACAACATTATTCCCATAATTAAAAACCAACTATTATATTACTCTATATGAATGAAAAATTTTATTTCTCTATTATCAAGAAGATTTTTTATAAACCACCATCAAGAGGTGGAATTTCGTTTAGGGAAGTTAAAAATGGTGAAACATTAACTAATAAGACCAATATTACATTTTGAAGATGAAATTTATTTATCAGGGTTTAATATAACAGCCCAAAAACTTAAAAAAGATCATCATATTCTATTTCCTATTTGACATGAAACACCATGTAGTGAGGGGAATATAAATTACCAAGACATTATGATATATTTCATCTCAAATAAATATAGTCCCAATGATATTGTTAAATTCATGATAGAAAAGATTTGAATGAAACATGATTCATTATTGAAATATTTTTATTTAATCATTACCATTTTAACACAGCTGATAAATTGAAAGGAATAAATTATGTTCACTAAATTATGATAATTATATGATTTAACCTTGTAGACAAGAAATTAAATGGATATATATTTAGAATTGATAAAATTAGTACCATTTATGTGGAAAATAATTTTTCCTTAAAATTTAGTTTTTTTTAAATTGCAGTTTGGTCTTACTCTGCACACAAAATTTAAAACTAATTTTAGCCAATTTTATAAAAATTAATTACAAAAATAAACATCTATTTTTAAATTAAATTACAAAAATATATTAAAGTAGATTTTGGTGTTTTTTCTTAAATGGACCGTTTTTTATTAAGTGTAAAAAAATGAATTTTAATTAAGAGTTTAATATTCCATAAAATGTTTTATAAAGATAAATAATATCATAAATTGGTTTTAATGTAATTTTATTTTATAAATATATATATATATAAATGCATATATATATTAATCATATTTTTTTTCATTGGATTCATTTTAATATTAAATTTTCATATAAAAACATGAAAATATTTTGAATATTTACTCATTGAAAGCAAACTTTCTCTTCACATCTACAAGATTAATTTAAATTTTTATTTTTCAACTTATATAAATAAACATGTAAATAATGGAATCTTTATTTGGAATAAAAAAATTTATTTTATCTAATATGTTCAACATACTTTTCATGAAAAAGATGAATACTGAAATTAGTAAAAATTAATTATAGATGTTCAAGTCCAAATGGGTTTATTGTGGGATAAAAAATGACGATAAGGGTTAAAATGGCCCAATAAACCATAAAAATATCATTCATGTTCATATTTCCATTCTTACCATCAACACATGGAATATAGGGTCATTTGGAAGCTATTTTATTTTAATTATCTTTTTTTTTTCTATTGATGAATTTGCATGTAATTTCAAAGAGGGTTCCCTTAACCCACATATACATGGGAACTCGATCCCCTAAATTATTCACACCTATAAATCCATTTGGATAAAACCATTCAATACAAATATATCCCCAACATTCATAGACATGTTCTATAGTCTCTAAACTGAAAAAATGACCATCTCTATGGTCCTTATGTGGAGGTCCAAAGGTTGATTCTCATTGGGAAGATTATTATCTTCAAAATTCACTTTCATTTTATTTATTCATTTGACACCTTTACATAAATCATAAAAAGTTAAATAAAAATAAAACAAATTATTCCATATAATTAGATTTTATTATTTTTAAGGTATAATATTTATCAATTTCCACATATGTTAAATGTAAATCAAAATCATCGATCTTGTGTTTGAAGGGCTACAACCTCATGGGCAGATGTAGTTTGTTTTCCATATCCACTATTAAAATATTGATATAATGATATATGTAAAACATAAATATTATATTTATGATAATATTTTATATTTATTAAATTTTAATATCACTTATATATTTTTACAATCTATTTGTTTCAAATATGATAACTTCACTCATTGATATAACAACCTTCTGCCTTACGAACTTATGTAGTTTATTTTACCAAACAACCTCTAAAATCTGAATATAATGATGGATTTAAAAAATTTCAATGATTTACTTTATATTATTATAAATTATAAACTGAAATACCACAAATATCTTGTTATTTTCGACTCTATTTCATATATGATGACGTCGCTGGAGTGTATAGAAGACTACCATCTTCTGAAATAATGTGACTTGTTCTTCACTTATGATTTAATTGGAATTTAATAAGGTTATAATTAATGAATTCATGTGATATATATGACATGATATTGATTCTTAAAAATTAATTCACCACCCACTTCATTACCCTTTCAACAATTAATATAATTTCGTGTTTCCTTGTGGATACGTATGGACTACAATTTACACGAAGAAATGCCATTAATTTTCCATGTTCAACATTCATAAATAGTTAAAAAAAAGTTTCAAATATGAAAATATGATATTTAAAAAATGATTATATAATTTATATGATATATACATTAAACCAATAGAGGGAAACTAGAACATTTATGACAAAACGAACATTAAGAAATTAATTAACTCCGAAAACAATTAAAATAATGAAATATTATTTACAAAAATTGTCGTAAAATGTTATAATATGATATTATAGGATATTATAAATATTATTATTGTTTTTTAATTGAGTAAAAAAATTCATAAAACTATTATATAGGATGTACAAACACATATTATTAAATGTTAACATCAGGTAAGGGTATCACATCTCTCCATTACTTTCATGAGACATATTCTAATTTCAATTATTACTTCCATTTTGGGGTATATATATTTAACCATAGATATGTTCAATTTGGAATATATTTATCTTAATGGTAATTTATGTTTTATTTTAATTCATTTATTTTAAATTGATTACAATTAAAAAGTTTCAAATGTGGTAAGGGTTTATTTCACCGTCACATTATTATTTGGGATTGATTCGGTTTATGCATCCCATGGAAGAAATATATGATATTTATATCAAAAAATCAATTAATTTTATTAAACACGTATTACTATTGATTATTTTATTATAATTATATAATTTTCCAGTCATTGGAACATAAAATGCTTCAAAATGTTTTAATAAAATATATCTTTAACTCTATACTTGTGCGGAAATACATACTATTCCAAGAAAATGTTTTCTAAAATGGATTTTAAATTTATTAAAAACATTTTATATATAAATTATTAAAGAATTATTTACCATTTTTATATGTTTACCAAATATTTTTAATGGAATTATCATATTGTGGATAAAATAATTTCAATTTGGTTTTTACCAAAAAATTGAAAGAAATATTTGATTTAATTTAAATAGAATATATGGAATATTCTATATTCAGGAATAATCCATTCTTTAATAATTATTTTCTATGTTCTGATGGTTATTTTTGGTGTTTTTTTTGAACTTTTATTCATGAAATAGTATTTTAAAACCGAAAATAATATTTGCTCATGAATATATTTAATTATATTTATATGGTATTTCTATTCATCACTAACTCAAACCCTTTATTTCATATATACCTATCATTGTATATGTTGTATTTATACCGTTAAATTTTTATTTCATGGGTTATTATTATGTTTATTTATTGGGGAAATTATTTACATTTCATATACCAGTATAAATATGAATGTTTATATACGTTATATTTCATGACATTAATTTGATGAATCAATTGGACATAGTAAGTGAGGGGTGTGGCCCGCAACAGCCCCCAAACTCATATATAATTATATATAGAAAATTTATATTCAGTTTTGGGAATTATTATAACCATTCATTTAGATTTCATAGAAAAAGGCCTTGATAATATTAGATATCATAGCCCAAGGCCTCAATGTTATGTTAAAGATCTGAAGAATAAACAGTCCATCAATATGTTATTATTTATTGATATTCTAAGATATTATTCTATTTGTTATAAGATACATGGTTATGTTTCATAATCATCTAATTATTTATATGGAATTATTGTATCATCATTTATTCGTTCTATATTACTGTCACTCAACTGATTAAATTTAAGTGTTTTTAGTTATTTACATTATTGTATTTATTATTCCATAATAATTCATAGTCTTTGTAGTATGATTACATTTTTGAACCATCTAAGCTCACATATATATTATTTTTTGTTTCCCCGGGATATGAGGATGTGTTTTTTATATTTATGAATACACTACGTGTAATAATGGAATAATAAAAAATATATTTGGGAATTTTATGATACAAAATATAATGGTAATTTCATATTTGTATCCAGTTTATAAATAAAACATAGTTATTCATTACATTTTTATGTTATTACACATATAAAATGAATATTTAATAAATTAGTTAGAGGATATATACTATTAGGGTTGGGAACACTACATTTTCTGTCATTTTAACCCTTATAATCTAGTTTTAACCTCTGGATAAATTAGTATATACCTTAACCATTGTAATTAATTTTTATCAATTTTACGAATCACTACAATGAAAAATTATTTTGACATTAATAGATAATACAAATTATTCTGATTCCATATATATAACACATTTTTTAATTTTTAATTCACCGAAGTGGTAGAATCCTATTTATAATTATAAAAGCAATCATTATAAAAAAGTGTGATACCCAAGAGAAAATTATCCTAAGTATGTAATTTTTATATTGATATTGAACAAAAATGATATCCTAATTTCCTAAATTAGATAAATTGATTGAAAGTAATATAAATTAAAAATAGTGTTTCAAATAAGATTCAGTATTTTTCCATCTTAATTAAAAAACGAAACTATTACAAAAAAATAATAATCTTTTACTGAAATATAATTTTGATATTATGATTTCAAAAATGTTATTATTTATTAACATATGTTTGTTTAACATGAGAAATAAATTGAATTAATCAATGGGAAGCCTGACTAGACTACCTTTTAAAAAAATAATGTTTTTTAAAAAAATACTCATTCATTCATATAATTCTTATTTAATTATAATCAGCCAAAAAAATTATTTTATTTTATATATGTGTAAAAAATTTATATTTTTATTTTATTTAGTATTATTAATACCAACTATATTTATATATATATTATAATGGTTAATTTTAAATAATATTATTTAATAGAGTATCATATTTATTTCATACAAGGTGTGGTGTGCATTGAATCTTATCGATGGTATTCAAAGTATGTAAAAAATATATATCCTAAAATATTTTTGAATTACATTACCTTATATGAATGGTGTTTCATTTAATATACAATATCTACATTGATTTTTCACTTTGAAAATATTTAGGTGTTACAAACTCCACCAAAAATTCCATGAATAAATCACTAATCTCAAAATTAATAATAATATCTAACTCACGTTATCAAAATATTTCCTACAATTATTGTCTCAGAATCATGTTTGTATTAAAATTATGAGTTTATAAGCCTCTATCTAGAGTTCATATTTTTTTCATATATCCGACAGGATTTGTTATTTTAGTAATGTATTTTTGTTGAAAACTAACTTACAATATAAAAATGATTTTTTACATCTAGTAAAATTATATTTTTATAATTTTATTCCTTCTTTGGAATATTAACAAATATAATTATAATATATGTATTTTTCAATATTATATATCCTATGATCTAACATATTTTCAATCATACATAGTTCATTGGATGTTTTTGGTTAAAAATTGTAAATTTTTGAGCAGATAAAACTCATCAGACAGAAAAGTTGTTGTGTCAAATGATATTGAAATGAATAACATAGAATTATGTTTATGGGACGTTATAGAACATTCAAAAATAAGTTACGTTATTCATATATTATATTTCATGTTCCTGAAAAATCATAAAGAATTCAGGATAAATATTAGGATATAATAAAAAAATAGAAAAGAAAATTTACGGTGTTTCTAAAATTGATGTGTTCTTGATGTAGCTAATCAGACATATAAGAATAAATTTTAAAATTTTCAAAATACAGATGTGTAAATATGTTGAATATGATTCATCATATTTGGTTCAATGGTTATATATCATCAGATACACCAGATAGTATGCGAATCATGTGATGCTTCTTGTGTTAAAATATCTAACATTTCGGATGTTGAGTTCATCATTGTTTTCGTGTGGAAAACTATAAAGAATTATTAAAATGTTCAATATATTATATTTTAATATCTAATTGAGTATAAATTTGTTTCACCAGACAAGTTGATTAGATGAATAAGTTCTCAAAAGATTGAAAAATATGAGATTATTATATGACTTATCTAATTAGATAGTAATAAGTTTCTTACTTTATAAAAATGTATGTTATGATCAATGGAATTATAAAAATATTCAATGGATGAGAGTATCAATTCAATTAAATGAACTTTATATTGATATTGATCCATTGGATATTTATTTATAACTAATAAGGCATCATATATAATGTTCCATTGAACATAATATGATTGAACTAAAGATATGATGAATTGATGGAGAAATTAATTGACAATGTGAGAAATATAATAGATTATAGAATAATATCATTGTATATTGGCATGTATTTATATGATTAAACAATATGGTCCTCCATTTGAAGATGGATTTTTGAATTAGAGTGAGAAATTTTATATTTCTTTTTTTAAAATGGGGAAATTTAGAAATATTATTTCTAGTTTAATTCTATCAACAACATTAAACTATATCAATGTTTATTAATTAAAATGTTTCAAGAGAACATAGATGATAAACAGAGATTTATACTGATATGTTATAGACCTGAAATTTATGGTTAGATTATTTACATTGTGTGATTTGATAGTTGAGTGTTTTTCTAGTGGGCCAAAAGGGTCTAAAAATGATGTATTTTTCAAATCACCATTTCGAGTAGAATTTTTTTTAAATGTTTTATAGTCCTATGTAAAGATAAGAAATTTGAGTATAATAAAGAAGATTCAATAATCCAGAATATGTGAAAAGAATATTTAATGTAGTCAAAATGGAGCTCAAATGAAAATGAAATCGAGTGTTTTATAATTTGAGTGGGAGGGAAAAGAAAGTGGTTTCCCTCCAATAAATCAACTAGAGAACCTATAAATAGATGTGCACAGTACATCGTAGTATGTTACAGATTATATGGAGACAAAATATTGTTGTTATTAAATATTTAGGATATTATATTTTTCTTATTAGAATCATTGGATAGTAGGTGACATTGTAGAAATATTTTCATAACTGAAATATGGAATTTGAAAAAAAATTAGTAGATTTTTAAGAAGAAAAAAACTATTTATATTGAAAATTAGAATGTTTTATAATATTAAAAGTTTAAGTAGAGGTGAATAGGAGTATGACTGTTAGAGTGTGTTCATTGGAATGACACTGTCGAATGGAGGTAGATCAAAATAGGACTCTCATCCAATTTTTATAGAAAATAATGTTTAAATGTTCATCACTCTCATTTTGGCTCAAATATTTGTTCGAAAAATATGTAAAATAATGGGTCATTATAGAATAATTCCATCCAATATATAGATGGAGTCTGAAAAGTGTTAGAAATTTTATTTATTTACTTATTCATAATATTGGATTTCTATACATCCATGGGAGTGGCTATGACATGGATGTAATTTCTAACGCTAATTTCATAAACATTTAAATCATGGGATCCTTGTTTGAATTTCAATTTCTAAATAAACATATGTTTTATAAATTTTGATAAGGGTTAAACTCAAAGATTCATTTGTGGTTAAATTTACTAATGTTAAAATTATTAAAGGAAATAATTGATTCTAACCCACACCTCTACAATTTTGTCATCAATCCATTGGATCCTAAATTTGAACCAGATATAAGGTTCCCCAATTGAATCCTTATAAATGATAATATCAATTCCTTCAATAGTATAGGAATACCTACACATTATTCGTATAAATATTATTGTTAAAAGTAGTATGATTTCATATATACTCTCTATTGTAATATATGTTGATTAATCAACATCAATTTATTTTTCTAAATATTGAGAATTTTTATTACATAAATTTATTGAACAATAAAAATATTTGGGTTGAACAAAAACATATAAATATAAAATTAATTTCTCTATTAATAAAATTTTATAAGAATGTGGTGGGTCTATATAAAGTAATGATTATTTGGGACAAGATCGAGTGTATTTTCAAAGGGAATACTAATGTAAAGGAATAAAATATAAATATATTATTTTCTAATATTGAAGACATAGGAATTAGATAGGAAGAATATATTGAAGAGTATATCACTATAGTAAATGAACTTTTCTGAAACAAACTATATTATATGGATGTCATGGGAGGTTTAAAATTGTGAAGAATCTCATGATATGAATTCATGAAAAGTTTGATTCTAAAATTTTTACATTAGAAGATAATGTTGATTTATATCTTAATTAATTTCATAACAATATTATTTATTATGAAATGAGATAATATTTACTGTGAAAATATAATATGAAAGATGAATCATATTTTAATGATATGATAGTAATGGAAATTCAAGATATAAGATATGTTGATCATTTTGATTCTAAAGAAAAGGAGGATGTTGAGATGAAAGAGCATGTAAGGTAACCGATCTCTAGTAACTACTAAACAGTAATAAGAAATAATTGTTAGAAATCTCCTTTGAGATATTTTGACTATAGAGGAATCAATAATTTTTATATGAACTATACCAAAGAACAATGTTAGGGTATTTGAAAATAATTAAGAAGAATAAAATAATGGGAGATGTTTGAAAAAACATCGAAGAAAGAAAAACATTAATTTGTTGGAAAAAATTATATCACTAGAAATAGAAGTATGCGAGTCATGAAATTATAATCTGACATAGATGATACCAATTTTTAGAAATATGTTTTTTTAGAATGAACAAAAACTTATTTTGAAATTTTTAATAAAAATTAATATTTATAAAATAGTGAAGAAGAATGCATATATTAATATAGAGAGTATAATATTATATTTTGAAATTGTTTTATGACATGATTAAAATAGAACCATCAAGAAATAAATTTAAATGATAAGGAAAGATAGTTTGAAAGTTGTTGAAGGGAGAAAACATGTTTTTAATAAATATGAATACTACAACTAGGGGATCTTATGTTACAAACTAATAATTTCAAAACATTTAATGATAATTTAATCCATTAGTATAAAGTTAGAATCTAGGGATTATGAATTTTACAAATATCAATCATAAAATCATATAGATGAATGCATTTCAATAATGTGGAACAAAAATTTAAGCATGTCTAAAGATGTAAAAGATGAATCATCTAATGTTGAAATAAAATTAAATTACAGGAATCAAGTGAATTTTTCAACTTCTAGAAGAAATTTTCTTCTTATTGTTCTAAAATTATATGGGTTATGAAATTTTTTAGGAAACATTATGTTATGAAGGTTGAAAAAAAAATATCACATTCCAAAAACATAAAAATTCACATTATAAGAATGTCTGTACATGGACAATCAATTATATAAATGAATAATGTCTCTAAAATTTAAAACTTTTTTATTGATAATGGCAATATTCCTAAGAATATAATTATTTGATGATTTTTGGGTGCTGTGAAATTCATTGGAAATGAAGTTATAACTATAAAATATCATTTTTCTCCCTTTGAGTAGTCACAAAGTATGGGGGAGGAACAAACATTGTATAATGATAAATTTTCATAAAATGTTGAAATTTGAAAAAATTTATTCTCAACATGATATAAAACATAAAATGGAAAATAAATTTGTATTTCAAAAATATGTTTGTGGAATATGAGACTTAGTTATCCCCCATGAAAAATAATGTACGATCGCCCTTCTAGGTAAATGTTTTTTTCTATAAAAATAAAATTTTAGAAAAAAAGAATGTTAATAAAATATAATTTATTGCTGAAACAGCCTTAAAATAATTTAAATGGAAAAACCCGTAAATTTTATATTATGGATTCCCATCACACAAGATACATGGTTTGAAAATTTTAACAGATATTAAATTTATGATGGTTGAGATGTTACATTTGAAAAGTTTAGTTCCTTAAAAATAAAATCAATTTAAATGAATAACATTATAAAAGGAATGTGAAATTTTATGGAAGTTCTATAGGTTGATTGTATAAAACCTGATCATCAATGTGTAAGTCAAAATAATGATGATGTAAATGAATTGATTTTTGGAAAAGTTCCTTATATCTTCGGAAATCTAAAATGATGAAAGATTTGTTTTGGGAGGATAAATAACCAATAAAAATCTTTTCCAAATTGGTGAACTTGATAAATCATGTTATATAAGTTCTAAAAATGAAAATAATTTTTTTTATCATAGACATGGGAACCATATTTATAAAATTATGAACAAACATTCTATAGTTTACGCTATTCAAAATATTCTACCTTTAAAAAGAACAGAAGATGATCTCTACCTAAATTTTTAGAAATGAAAGATGATTACTAAAATTCATTATAATTGTGAGAACCATTATACTCATCCTATAGAACAAAATCACTCTTTTTTATGTAGAACTACGCGACATCAATCCAAGCCATATGTTTTTTACTTTTTCAATTTTGATTTTTTTTATCACAGGGTTGACCAAGATCAGGTTTATGAATCACCATTCAGAGATGTAACAACCCAAATTTTTATAAATTTAATTTTTTACCATTATATATTTATGTTGTATAGCATAAAAGGAATAAATATCTTCTATATCCCAAAAAATTCATTCTCATAAATGAATAACAAAATAAGTTATAGAAATTAAGTAGCCTATACAAATGGAATAATAACTAGACCATTATAACAGTAAAGTGACAATTAGTAATAGTAATCTGGCTAATATAATGGAAACCATACCTATGAAATTATTAATAAATTTTAGGTATTTGGTATATGATAATATGAGATAATTATGTCAAAGTATATGTAAAAAATCATCTAAAAAATTCAATTAAATATTTATTTTTCTTATAAATTATTGTTGTATATTTTTAATTTTATAATTCAAATAAAAATTTAAAAGAATTATAATTTTATTAATATATATTCATAAATTTATATTTTATTTTCTTTTGATTATATTAAAAATTTTATGATATGTTAATTAAATTTTCAATGTGTTAGAAAATAAGATATAATTTTAAAATCATTGTTTTCCATGCAAATGACTTTTTAATTAATGATTCAATTTATAATATTATGAAGATTATTTTCATGTAATGGTGTTCATTTTTTGTTCTACAAGTTGAAAAATGTTAGGATTACATTTTTTTGATTTTTCTAAAATAGTTGAATTTTTGGTGAATAGTGAAATATGATAATATTTTGTAAGTATCATTATAAGTATTTACATGAATTTTTTACAGATAGATGATTCATTGATGATATAAGTTACCATTATATCAAATTATAATTCATTATTTAATATATTTTTTTTTATGGTTCCAACTATTCATAGTCTTGGGCCAAAATAATAATGTAATTAATAAAATCATCAAAAAACATCATTCTCCTCCCCTACAAATATTACCCCAGACCACCTCTTCACCTCACACATGAAACACCATTAAACTTTTAAAATTTAAACCTCATACTCTTAACCATATCTAGGATCTGGTAGTCTCAACAAAAGACCCAAATCGATATTTGTAAGTATGTTCTCATTGAGAAGAATTCAAAAGGTAAAATGTTGTTTCTTTTTATTTTATTTACCTTCGTGTTCATTTATATTATTTTCTCTAAACAAATACCCTTATCCAAGATTCATGATAACTCCAAAAACTTTTATATACTATATTTTTATTATGTAAATGGAATAATTTATCATCAAACATCTTCTCATATCCCTTTTATTCTACAAATCAAAACATCATCTAAGACATTCTGATTTTCATCCTTTAAATACAACAAGTTTATATTTTATATTATCGTCATCATGGTTGGTTATAAAACCATTGTAATTTTTGAAACATATTTTAAATTTTACTTTAAAATATTTTTTATGCTCTGGAATTTGACACACATATATAGTATTAAATAATAAAAAATGAGTTCATTTTGATTGAAAGATGCCAAAATGAATCTATATTATTATCATTAACATTTTTTCAATTAATTATTCCTCATATATGGACAAAATATTATGTAATAACAAAAAAAATAAGTTATGAACACTATTATTGTATAAATTCATTTTGGGGGAACTATTCTTGTCTTATATAAACATAAATACTTGTATACAATCAAACTGATCATGAAAACCATAAAAAACACTTTTTGACTGACATAATTGAACTATTTAACTCATCATAATGGATAAAATGATGTTAAAATTTATAATAAATAAAATAATTGTAAAAGAGGTTCTATAAATATTAATTAATGAATATAATGTCATTTTCTAGGATATTTATGTCAAGGAACCATTCATACATAACATATGTGGATTATAAAACTGAATTTCTATTCTTTTGGTTACTCCAGTTATATGTAAAAGTTTTTTGTGGGTGTTCTATAAATATTACTATAATATAATTTATTTTTTCTTACATTTTATTTCAAAAAAATAATTGTTTTCAATACTTTATAAGGAAAAAATATATGTTTTTTTAAAATAACTTGTGTTTCTTGAAACACTTGTTTTTATTATCATGATATTGCTTCTACTTCACTCATGATTTACGATTCATATAAAAATTATTTCATTCATTTATTCTTTTGGTGGTCAAATGTTTTATTAATGAATGTATCCTTTATTAATTCACATGAATCACATTTCCTTTCCATGGGTTATTTTAGATCTAAGATTGATATAATTTTTATGTGGAATGCATGATTGTGTAAATCTTATAATGTGTCATGATCTCCTTGAAGTATATATCTCTCTATATAATTTGGTAATATGTTTCATCTCAAGTAATAATGTTCAATATTCATGAACATGATTCTATCTTTGTTCAAAATTTTGATGTTATGATTATAAAAATATGTTTTTTGATGACATGATGCTATCTTTGTTTGCAACTATGTCTGGTATTTGATCATTAATACATGAGGTTTTATTTTTATGAATTTACACATTCCATAACTTTTCATAATTCATCCTCTCATGATCATGATAATGATACCATTCATATGTTATGATGATTATGATTATTCTCACCCATGTTATATAGATTCATGTTATAGTATATCCTCTTAATAGGATTTTAGATCACCCCATTCATTGATGTATATCGCCAAGTGACTAAATATACAATCAATTACACACGGGTACTAACAATATAGATAAAAAAGAAATAAATTAATTTATATGTTTTATTAGGTAAAAGTTTCTTATAGTCCTAATTTTACTAAGGCACTAAACAATGGAATCCTAATTTTATTACACTAATATATTATTGGTCTTTAAATAAAAGTAATAGTAATGTAAAAAATAATGGATCATATTAATGGTATCAAAGAATGGTTTATTTTATTTGGGACTTAGTTTTAGAGAATATTTGTGAAACCCCTTAGTATTAGACTAAGTAATTGTAGGAAAACAATAATTTGTTTTTTATATAAATGTTAAACACAAGGATCCTATAATATAAGACTTTAGTGTTAATTAAAAAATTTAAATGATTAAATATTAATAACATGTTGGATTATGTTTTGTTCAAGTAATTAATATCTTATAAAAAGAAGTGTACCATGAGAAACCAGGACAACAACATATTTGCTAGAAAATGTACTGATTTCGGAAATTAAATCAATAATGTCATGGGAGGTGCAGTTTAAAATATTGTTTTTATGATTACCCAGTTAGCATAGGTTGTGGAAAATAACTTGAATAACATGGAACGTCTTCCAACCCCTATGTGGAATAAACTGGATATTGATTATTTTATAAAGAAAACCCAACATCATTTAGTGGATCTTATGACCCACTACTCATGGAATAGTGGTAAAGACAATGCTGAATATAATTTCTATTCCTTGCTATTTTGATATGGAGAGGGAGACTCTAGCTATTTATCATTTATATTGATAGGCTGAACAATAGTGGTTGTTGATTAAGAACACCAATCCAATGATATAATTTGAAGAGATGGAGTGGTATAAATTGAAAAAATATTACTTAATAAGTATCTGCCTTTAACTCTAGAAAAATACGAAGATACTATTAATAGAGTTTATGGAAAAGTAAAGAGATTCAGTCATGGATTACTAAGCTAATTCTCCAAGGAAATCATCGCACACCATCGGTTTTGTTATATAAAATTATTGAAAAATAGATAGTTTCTTTACTCTTTTGAAAGAACACATTCAAAGGATCTAGTTATCCAGGACATTCCGTGTTATGAATAAGTTATTAGGAATTCTCTTCTTGTAGAGATGGAGTTGGATTACGATCCCATGCATTTGGAGACAAAATAACAGATGGAGTTTCATGTTGGGATATGTAATGAAAATGTCTGAAAAAAATATATATTCCTCTCACATGTAAAAAATTTGGGAATAAACATCATGGGAATTGCATCAAATATATGAAGAAACGTGAAAATTGTAAAAGGGTAGTACACTATTCTCATAAATGTCAATGATACACAAGGTACCTGGGAAATGTGGGGGATGTGGGAGAGTACCAACCATTGTTAAATGTTTCAATTTTGGGGAGAAAGATAACTATACATGTCAATGCATTTAATAATGACTACTCTAGGGTATTCCGTGTAAATAGATATCAAAGTCAACAGAGTAAGGGAAATCATATGCCATCACTATTACTAAGGTGGATCCTAATGATGATTTGGTGATGGTTATGTTGGTTAGTCATTCAAGAATAAAAAATGAACTATTTGATTATTATTATACTCATTATTTCATATCTTTTTTTAAGAAGAAAAATTCACACAAACATAATATGATGGGCGACCTATTTGGGAAAATAGAAAATGGGTCAATTATTGAATAAAAATAATATAACTACTCCCCAGTTAATTCTTGTGTAATGTACCTCCCAAAGAATCTTCTCTTACATATTTTCGCAGATATTGATTCTATATTTGGAATAGATTTTCTATCAATATACCAAACCAACATCAACCTTTGGGAATTGGATATAACTCATTACATCCCAAGTCATCCTCCACTTCTGTATAAGATTACAGATGATGATGTTTATTTTTCTGAATATTTGAATCAAGTGTGGATATTATTTCATTATGAGAAATCATATTTAGCACAAATGATTGAGACAAATGAGTGAATCATGGTCGAATACAAGCTCATTGTGAGGGACTGCATATATGTGTTCCTTGAATAATTAAGTTTTCTTTCTCCAGAATAATAAGTTAATCTCACAATCAAACATATTCTTAGATCTCTTCTGATGTCAATTAATAATTTAAGAATAAAATCTATATTTTTGGAGGATATGAAAATGAAATTACTAGAGAACCTGGACAATAGTTTCATATGCCTGATTACATCACCATGGTGTGTACCAATCCACATTGTTAAGAAGAAATATGGACCAATGTATCTATATATTTATTATCATTTTCTCAAAAAAATCATTATATGTATAAAGTATCTACTTCTATATGTATATGTTTCGTTTGATCTAGTATGTGATGCCACAAATTTATCTAATGTGGACCTCTAGTTTGGATATCATTATTTAAAGGCGATAAAGGATGAAATTGTCAAAAATCTCATTCAAATGATGTACAGACACTATGAGTTCCTAGTGACTCCATTCATACCCACTAATTCTCCATCAATACTTATGGACATAACAAATAGAGACATTAGATATTACCTCTAAATACTTGTGGTAGTCATTATTAATGATATTCATATATAATCTATGATATTTGATGAATAAGAGGTATACTTAAAAAAATTCATGATAAATAAATAAGGGATAAAAATTTCAGAAATTAAAAAAAATGTGATTTATGGATGTATGAGGTATCATTATTGGGTTATGTTATCAAGAAAAAGAAATATTTTAGGACCCTTCCAAGAAAATGAAAATTGAAATGTTGACAGGGACAATATATGTAATTGGGATCCATAGTTTCCTTTTTCTATATAGATTTTAATAACAATTTGTGTAGAACTTATAATTTTTATAAAATCCAGTAACCAAGATGACCTAGATGGGAGAAAAAAATTATGGACCTGTTAATGTGAATAATTCATCAATGAGTTTAAAAAAGGCTAATCACTACACCAATAATAACGCTTCTGAAAAGTGGGGAACTATTTTTGTTATATATAAATTATTTAATAATTTATTATGTAGTTTACTAATGAAAAATGAAAATATTATATCCAACACCTCAATGTAGTGGAAAATACATTAGAATGTTATCCCATGCATGGTTTGTAGTGGGAAATTGTGGTCTTCATGTTGCAAATCGGAAAACATAATCTATATGGTGAGATCTATGAGGTATGTAGTAATTATAAGAGACTAAAATATATATTCACATAGAATAAGGATAATATGTACTGTAATTGATGGTTACATATCATAAAGGGTAAAGACATTTCAATCCACTACCATCCATGAATAAAAATAAAATGGTCCATTCTCTAAGTATAAAGGATCCTGAAATATGATGAATTAAATAAAATAAGAAGGATCTAATCCTCTTATATTTTCATAGGATGTACTTTGGAATCATTAATGAGGGAATATCGTCAATAATTTTTCAAATGATTTTTAATCATCCCTCATAGAGAAAATAAATAATGCTAAATAAAATGATGTGTAAATTTAAAATAATTTAGAATATTAGGAATGTAGAAATCCTAAAAGATAAAAATAGATGAGGATGTAGTTGTAAGATTGGTTCATGACTATTTATACCATCTAATCCATAGATAAATAAAAATAACTTGTTTAATGAACATATTTAAACATTATATATTCACCCATAGAGCACAAAAATAAATTGTATTCTTTGAGAGAACAATTGGTCAGAGATTGTGAAAAAGGATATAAATAATTTCACATAAATTTACTTGTATATCAGAAATTGAAGGCCAAAAAGAAACTTTATAAGGGGGTGAGGTAACCATTACCAATAACACTACTACAAAATTGCCCCACACCTCCGGTTTTGTAAAACCCATGTTTATAAGTCACACATATATGCACGGTTGTCCAAAAATCATTGGTGTAGGGATTTTTAGGGAAAATATTCCAAATTTGTTGGCAAAAGATGAGTATAGGTTGGAAAATCTATTATTTGACCACATTTATTTTTCAAAACCATGGGTATATGGTTTATTTCAAGTCCCATTATCACTATTTTTATGGAATTTATCAGTATAGGTCAATCTTATACCCATGATTTAAGAAAACCATATCAATAGGGGTTTGTTAAAAATATATACCCACAGTTATAAAAAAGAATTTTAATTTTTAATGCATATTTCCATAGTATTGGAGAACCGTGGCTATAGGATTCTTGCATTGGGGTGGGGATGAAAATTTCGAGTGAAAAAAAGGTTAAGGGAAGACCTACATCTATGGCTTTCCACCTTTATCCATTTTTTAGATAAATTAATATAATAAAATATATATTTATATAATGATAATGAAATGTCATGAAGTGGTTAGGAATGTGAGTTGTATAGAGGTTATAAATGGATTGATACTATAGGAAGGATGTTTTTTAATTCCTATACCGACGATTTCTAAACAGTGGTGGTATGGTTATTGAAATAGTCAGACACACCTATTCCCACAGTTCATAATGATAGGTACATTAATTTCAAATCATGGAATTAGTTCAGTACAATACTGATGGCATAAGCACACACGGTTCTCAATACCATGGATATAGCCTTAACCCAATGATTTATGTTCTATATCCATAGTTCCAAACCATGGGTATAGGGTTATTTTCTAGTAGTATACCAATATGGAAATGGGAAAACATAAAAATGGAATTTTTCCCTTACCATCCAAAAACTCTTGAGATAAAACTTATATATGGGTTTTTGTGATTTTCAAATAAATATAGTTCATGTTATGGAAATTCTAGAGGACTTCTCACTATATCAACATGCAAGATTATACACCAAACAAGTGTTAAGGAAATATGACACACCACAATAGATTGAATCCGATAAATATCCAAGATTCAACTCAATGTTTTAGAAAATTATCCATCATGTTCTATACATTTATTTCCTCATTCGTACATCTTATTATCCTCAAATTAATGGGATATTACAGAAAACTATTGATAAAATTCCAGACATGTTGGGAGAATTTTCTATGGAATTTAAAAGAAGATGGGACCAACATCTTACTCTGGTCAATATTTATAACAATAAAATTATCCACACAAGCATAACAATTTATTTATAAGAATAATGTTATTTGAATAGTTGAATAACACTGGCATTCTGGGATGATGTTGGGGAATGTAAGCTGGTAGGACATGAAATAGTCAAAATAATGGTGTGAAATGTGAAAACCATTCAACGTAACATCCTGGAAGCCCAAAGATGAAAGAAGATCTTTGAAGGAAATTTTTGATGGGAGATAGAGTTTGAGGTTTTAGACATCTAATTCATCACATATCTTCACAGAAGAGTTTCATGAGTTTTGAGAATAATGGAATGTTAAGTCAAATATAAATCATGACCTTTAATATTCATGATCATTCCATGGTTTTGGCCTATATAATAGTACTTCTACCTACCATATAACATGTAAATTATTTATTCCATATATCTCTCTTGATAATGTACATACTAGATCACTCACATGTTCTGAATTTAGAGGTGGTACAGTTTGAAAATGACATATTTTACAATTAGAAGCTAGTGAAGATCTTGGACCATAGAGATAATGTTCTAATAACATGAATTCTTACCTTGTCAATGTACTATTATAGAACCCTAAGTAAGAAGAGTAAACAATAGAACATGAAGATGAAATGAATGAGAATTACAGTCAACTGTAATGAACTTAGTTTGTAATATGTAATTTCGAGGGTGAAATTTAAAAAAGGGGGAAGAATATATGGACAAACAATTTTATCAATGGAATTTATTCCCATATTATAATAATTATATATATTATATGACACATACAAATCATGTATATCCAATTATAAACATAGTTTTTATAAATGAATAATGAAATAAGTGATAGAAATTAAGAAACCTATAGAAATAAAATAGTAACATGACATTTGGAATAGTAATGTCACTGTTAGGAATCTAAATCCACCCAATAGAATATAAACATCACCATTGTAATCAAAAATAAAATTTAGGTTTCTTATAAATCATTATATTATATAATTATATCAATATATATGTAAACAAGTGTATTAAAAATTATAACGTGTTAGTATTTTTATAGAACATAAATGGTAATTTATAATTTTAAACCTAATATACTAATTTAAAATAATGATTATTTTAATAAATAAGATCTATAAAGAAATATATAATTTTATAAATATTATATTTTAAATTTTATGATAATTTAATTAATTATTCAAAGTGTTATAGATTCAGTTATAATTCTGAAATTGATATTTTCAATGTAATTAATGATATTAATTTAAATTTAAATATATCAAATTTAAAAATTATTTTCTTAAAATTTATTTCATTTCTAAATTATAAATATATTAAAATAGTTATGTTTAATTTTTTGTATTTATCTAAAATAGATTATTTTGGTAAATTGTAAAACATAGTAATTTATGTTACATAACATTATAACTAAATACATAACTTTTTTTACCCATGTATGATACATCAATGATGTAATTTACCTTTTTTTATAACTATCCTTAATTATTTAGAATATATATTCAAAATAATCAAAATAATCATTCTATTGGTCCTAAATAATAATCTAATGAATAATGTAACCCAAAAATACCCCTCACATCCTGTATAAATTTCTCCCATGACCACCTCTTCTCAACACAAATAAAATGTCTTTTAGAATGTCCAATTAACTTCAAATAAAATTCACATTCTACTTCCCCATGTCTAGGGGACTTTCGTCCCATAGAATACCAATACCAATCCCCCAAATGAGGTTCTTAAGGAGAAAATTTTGAGAGGTAAAATCCACATTCTTTTCTTTTAATTTCTTCTTAATTTCATTTCTATTTTTAAATATCCTCATATCTCCTTATCAAAGTGGAATGATAACTATAGTTTCTTATATATACTATTATTTTATTAAATTAATGGTAGAGTATATAACCAAACCACTTATCCTCTAACTTTAATTCAATAAATGAAAACGTCTCCCATGAGGAGTATAGTTATCACCTTCGAGGAAGACAAGTACTAAATTTACTTTATCATATTCTTGGATGGGAATAAAACAAGTATAACATTTGAAATAGATTTTAAAATATAATTCATAACATTTTATGTATTCAGAAACAAACAAATATAGATAATATTAAATAATAAAACAAAATTATTTAATTATGATTGAGAGCCACCTAAATTAACCTAAAAAATTATCATTAACATTTTATCTATTGTATCGTCATCTTATATTGAAAAAAAAAATATTATATAAGACTAGTTAATGTTATTTAATTTCACTAATGACATATAATTTCAATTTTTTAGAATTACCATCATCATACATGGTCTTATGTACTTATATTCAAGTAAATTGATCGTAAATCCAAGAAATGAAAACTATCAGAACGAATGAATCGAACAAATTAACTTATAATAGAGGCCTTAAATGAACATTATAAAATTATAAAAAATAAAAAATAATGTATAAAAGGATTTTATTTATTAAATAATGAGTTTATTTTTATTATCTATTATATTAATGTGAATAATTTATTCGGATATATAGTTAGGGGATTCTTAAACCATATTTACATACATTGTATCACCCCTCTTTCATGATAAATTTCATGGTGGATGTTCCAATGAAATTACTGTTACATAATTTGTTTTTTCTTATCTATTCATTTTTGAGATATACATGATACAAATCAAAATTTATGAAAAATAACAATATTTTTTCAAAATAAATCATCTTTCTAAAATCCAATGTTTTACTTTTCTTATGATTTATTATTCTTCACTCATGATTGAGGATTCTTTAACAGCATTTGTTATTCCCATTTATAATAGGGAACCACAAGAAATATTCATGAATGTATACTTTATTAAATTTTTATTAAATCACTTTTTATCCATGTTTTATTTTATGTATTCGATTGATATGTATTTCCATGTGGAATTCATGATTTTGTAAATTTTATGATGCAACACACGCACCCAGAATGGTATAGTGCTCCAATGAATTGAATAATGTGATGTATCCCATAAGAAAATGATAAATATACCTGAACATTTTACTATATATAATCATTAGTATGATGTTATTATTATTCACATTTGTTATTCATGGACATGATGCCATCATTATTAAAAATTAGGTGTCGAGTTTGGAAACTACGATATGATACATCAATTTTTTTTTCATTTCCACATTCCATGCATTTACATAATGATTTATATCGTGACTATTATAATGGTCCAATGATTATTTTATGACGATGAGGATTATTCCCACCCATGTTATATTTATTTAGGTTATTATCTATTTTTGTTTTATGATATTAGCTCACCCCATTCATTGATGTATATCCTCCGGGGAATTCTTATAAAAAGTTCCACATGAAGGGTACTAAGATGCTATATAAGAAATAATGAAAATAATTGTTAGGTTTTATTATGTAATAGGTATGTATGGTCCTACATTTTATAGGATTCAAACCCTTTATATCATAGTTTTGTAACACTATTATATTGTTCATCTTTATAAAGATGTCATATTTTTGTAAGAAAATAGGGGTTTCTTTAAGAGGGTGTAAAAAATTATATTATATAAGAGATTGTTTTAGAGTGAAATGGGGGCATATATAAAGATGTAAAAAATGGATCATAATTCACTAGAAATGTTATATAATTTTTTCTGATGAATATTTCAATAAAAAATTAGTACATTGCTCTATACACCCCTAACTAAAATGAATTTGTAGAAAAAATATATGTTTAGAGGAAATGGGAAGAAACATGTTGAAAGAATAAAAAATCAATGTTCTTATAGAGAGAATCTATTATAATTATAGAACATGTACAAAATAGATTTTTGTCTGGGATGTAATGTAACATTAATTCCTATGAAATTTTATATAAAACCACATCATTGAAATATATAATGGTTTTTTCATTTCCATGTTAAATAAAATTAAAATGTATGGATCTTGGAAATTTTGATAAGAATGTAAAATAATTAATTTTCATGGGATATCCACCCAATTAAAGAAGATTCAAATGTTGAAAAAATAAATTTTAAATTTATAGTGGACTCCTATAATGTGAAAATTATTAAAAAATATTTTCTTTAACAAAAAATGATAAAAATGTTGAGAAATAAAAACTAAATATTTCTGTTGAAATTTATAGTGATTAAAAATAGGAAAATATTAATTCATTAAAATAATGTGATGAATAAATTGACAATTGAAGATAAATTTGTAAATTTCCAACATTATATAAACACTCTAAAGCTATCAATAGCATTTTGAATCAAAAATCAATGGTTCATATAAGAAGAGGGTTGATATTAGAAAATTAGACATGAATTATTTCAAAAAGTGTACCAAAATCAGTTTCAAAAGTAGTTTAATATAATTAAATGGTTGATTTAATGTATGTAGATTTAGATCATATGGTGAAAATATAGACATGGTAATATTCTCTACATCCATCATACAGAAATGTTATTAGAACATTATGGATGTTAAAATATTTTCGATTTAACATGGAGGAGTAACAAGAAAAAAACAAAGACTTTTCTCAATGGTTATGCACTATTTAAAGTCTTAAATTATATGTGAACCTTTTACCTATTTTTAATATTTAAAAATATTATAATTTTTATATTTGTGGATTCCAAACTAAATTAAGAAGTTTATCAAATGGATGTAATGTTCACCTTTCTTAATGGTGATATTAAAAAATATGATTACATTGGGAAACCTTGTCATTTTATACAAGATAATGATGGATTTATGGTTTATAAATTAATCAAAAACTTGTATGTGAAAAAATAATATGTGCATGCATGGTTTTCAAAACATGATAGTTGTCTGAATAAGTGCATTTTTTCTAAATGAATGGTTGACATAAACATATACACGAATGATGAAAATTCATGCACCCTAATTCTTGTTGAGTATGTAGTAGATATATATTTTTCTATAGAATAATAAGAAGTTCACAAATAAATTTTGTCGGATACAAAGAAGAATTTTTAGATGTCAATGTTGGGAGAATTAACTTTCTTGTTGTTCTTGAATGTTCAAAAAAGAAAAATTCATTTTCTAACTCAAGAAATTTATTACAAGGATTTGATACAGTATTATTTTATAGAAGAATCTAAATAATATTCTACTAATATTTCATTTTGGAGGAAGACAAGAAAAGA
Source organism: Viscum album (assembly GCA_963277665.1). Classification (NCBI taxonomy): domain Eukaryota; kingdom Viridiplantae; phylum Streptophyta; class Magnoliopsida; order Santalales; family Viscaceae; genus Viscum; species Viscum album. Next base: position 708,931,518 of record OY728163.1, read on the forward strand.
TTATGATAAATAATGTGTGAATCAGAAATAATCTCATAAGATTATAGGAAGATTTTGTTATTTAACTGATTCATGAAATGATATTGTTTGTGTTTTGAATTTTTGCTCCAAAAATCAATCTTATATGAAAGAGTCTCACATATAGGATAAAGAAGATAATAATTGCATATGTTTTAGGAACAAAACTATATGGGCCTCTGTATAAAAGAAGTTGTGATATGACCATTTATGGTAATTCTAATATTGGTAGGAATAGTGATCGCAATGATTTAATATTAACATCAGGAGGAACAATTTTCATTGGAGAATGTTGCGTGAGTTGGGGTAGTATGAAAAAAAGTTCAAAAAAATTAAGTATAATGGAAATAGAATAATATTCAACTAAACAGAAATATACTCAAATTTTATGGATGAATATTCAGTTGAAAAATTTGAAAGTTGATGTTTTCAAACCATTAGGGATACTTTGGGATAATGAATGCATAATTGATCATTATGAATATATTTTACAATACTCAATATCATTACACATTGATATTAAGGTTTACTTCATAAAACATAAATTTTTTGGTGGATATGTTTTGTAGGATTCTATTTCAGTTATATATATAATTGAATATGTTTTCCAAAAAACAATTCCACGGGAGGGATTTGAATAACTGAGAATGAAACATCATGGTCATTGTATATCAAAGACTTCATAATCATCTTAATGAAGTCTCCCATCAATATTTTGATTATATTGGAAAATAGGATGAGTTTATACATCTTTTTCATATAATTATGAAAGAAGTACTTTTCATTCTTAAATGAATCTGAATAAGTGGTTATTATTAAATAAGGTATAGAAATAAAAGTGAGTTGAAAATATATAAGTAATGGGGGTTTATCCTTATAGGTAAAAAATTTTCTTTGCGCTGAGTGATAGAGTTCCTTCAAAGAAATTACATTATCGAGTAGCGAGGTGCTAGGTCATTATCTTTTGATAATGTCTATGATTTGATAAATATTAAAAATGTGTTTTGAAAGGTTAGCGTGTAGGAAGATTATGAGTTAAAAATGTTGCTAATGAGAGTTTTAAAAAAATGTAAATAGTGTGATTGAAGCTCATTATAGATGTTTTGTTTTAACAATATTTTGTTTTTCTGGGAAACTAACTATTCATAAATGGATGTTTTTGAAAATTAGGTAATGGGTCTTTTATGGACATTTATTACATTTTTGTTGAGAATTTGATTAAAATGATGATAAATTAAATAATTTTTAAAAGTTTCTTATGTGCCAATCCTTCAAATATTCAATCATAATTAGTTCTTCGCATATTTTTTTTGTTAGAATGTTTGAGTTTGTATAAAGTTGAAATTAATAGAACAAATAAGTTGTTCAGTCAGATGCTGTTGAAATTAAGTGGTTTGAATTTTGTTGATGAAAAGTTGTAAAACATTTTGAAATAAGTTAAAGGGGGATTTTATAAATGTGTCTAATATTGAAACATCATAATGATGTCAAAATACAAGTCCATGTTAGATAATGAAAAGAGAAATGTGAATTTCTAGATATATCAACGTTTAATTGTTCAAGATATAGACTATTAGACATTGAAAAACCATATGCATAGGTATTATGAATACTGGTGTTTGATAAAATGAACAATTGTTGATTGCACAAGGTTCATAAGTTTCATGTCATCATATTCACATAATGGGACATATATAATCAAAAATTTCTTTTTTTACATTTTTTTACTTTTATTATTTAGAGTTCATTGTTTTTGTACTGCTACAAATCTTAATGAAATATAAAGAGGATAAATATGTGATATTTGAATATATGAGGAAGTAGAAAGTTGATTCACCAAATAATCTGATTAAATTAATAATTTGATGACTGATATGAAAATTCAATATTAATTTCAAATTGATATTATCGGAAGGGATGAAATTGTGGAGTTAATATAAAAGGATGTTTTCATCAACTAAATGAAAGTAAGATTCTTCAAATGAGATGATGATATCATTTCATCATGTGTTCTATTTGTATTGATGAACCGAAGGATAATTTTATAGTTATAAGTTGTATGATATAGATTTCCATCTTAAATAGTTTGATCAGAAAAATTATTATTAAATGTAATCAAGAAATTGGATGAAAATTTGAGAAATATATATATTTATACAAGACCATCATTATAGATTTTTATGTATTTATATGTTGAAAAAATGATGTTTATGATGCCTTTGGCAGCTGGGGTGAACATCATCATGGTTATTTATACTTATTTCCCCACTTTCCCTCCTCCCAAATGCAGATGACCTCTACCACCAAGTCAGGGGATGTTCTCTCCATGATTGAAATAGGATGATGGGATCTCTCTTCCTCCTTCCATGGATTCCACAAGATAATTCATCACATAGTCTGAGCCTCCATAATAGATTAAGAGGTGTTCATGAACCTCAATCCAGGTGTCATATCGTTATTGATGCTAGTTAATTATTTTTCTTCTTATGAGACTTGATAAAGGATCATTAAGTGTTAGAAATATTGGGTTAGAGTAGATGGTAATTTATAGTATGTTTGGGTATCTATGGAGGCTCGGTTAGTTGTACACCTATATTATTCCTCATAAGAGGGCTTCCCAAGGGATCAACCCCGAGGGATACTATTTAGTTATGAGGTATATATTTCTATAGATATGCCTTCTTACATTTTCTTCCAACATGCCATTTATCAAATTATATTTTCCATTGTTTTAACATCTTGTGAAGACAGATAGAGGCTGATGTGAAAGCCTGATCATGTTTTTTCAAAGTTATGCATCCCTAAGAAGGACTACCTGGAAGGTTGAGTGGATGGTTGGATAAGAACACCCATTGAGACTAGATCCATGCTGATGTATCCAATAATGGGATGATCTCACACTATTAAGGTAGATCTGGTCACCAATATAGGTGTTTTAGGGGTTGATCACACCCCGATTCACTGTTTTATTTTAACCACACTCCATTGTGTTGAACATGTTTTATATTGACATAAATAAATTAGAAATGAATTTACCCTCCTGTTTTCTTTAATTATTTTGTATTTATCACTTTTAAAAAGGTAAATGTTACTTGTTTTTATAATTACATTGTAGGTGGAGATTATTTGGAGGTCCCATTTTGATGTTCATGTGGAATGTGACAAACTATGCATGATCCAAGAACCATGGTTGACTCAACCACACTTTTATACTAGTATGTGAATCCAATTGGGATAAGATTCTGTTGGATGATCCCAAGCATAGTGGTATAAAACACATAATAATTAACTCAATCCCTATTCTTTCACTAATATTCCCACTCGAACTAATCCATCGAAGGAATCAAATATACAGAAAGTCAAATTTTGTGTTCTATCAGTGGATTTATCTAGAGTTTTATGCCTCATAACAATGAAAATTTTTAAATGAAGACGTAAAATAGGTTCAAAAACTTTTTAGTTTGAAACAAATTGATATAATGATGTATAATGGAGGAAAACCATGCTACAAGTGGTTTTATGAAATATGGGTTCCCAAAACCACCATCCACATTTCCTATAAAAGAGTACATTGGGAACCTAGTTTAATAGTTAGACTAGGAAGCAAGGTTATACCATTATGGTGTCCCTAAGGAGTCCTATAATCATTCATATATTGTTTGGAGGATATTAGATGTGTTATGTTCACATTTCTTTCATCCTCCCCTCCCTTGGATTTCAAAACTCTTAGTAATCACTAGGTAGTGTGATGTAAATCCTAGGAATTGTTTTTGAAATATTTGAATGGTCATATAATTTATCGTTTTTGTGTTCTTTTTCATTATCATATATTCTTATTTTATTTATATATGTACGATTATGTTGTACTTGACTCATATAATGATGTTTGGGGGTACTCATTCATGTGAGGCTTCACACACCGTTCACCAATTCTTCTTCCCCATTTCTATTATGGTGGCTGAGTATTTCATATTGTTCAATTGAACTCACATAAAACCTTCCATAGACATGTAATTTAATTTCAAGGTAACACATTTAAATAACCTAAAAACCTGGATAGCTCGTGGAGATCTTCGTGTGTATCCTTGTTGAGTATCAGTTAAAAAGTCAAATAAAAATCACCATATCATAAATGGTATCAAGTGAATCATAGTGTGTTTTCGAATGAACCCTATGAGGTAACCTATTATAAATATTTTAACATTATTATCTTGGTGTTACAAATGTGGGATTAAAATACGATAACCCTATCTCTTGATGTGATGATGGATTATCATCATGAGATTTCCCTAGGTTGATTATACGTAATTAATTCTATCGATTATTTAAATGTTTCATCACTTTAAATTTTCATTTAGAATATTTAATAACCAAACTCAAGGTTTTCCAAAATTATATTCTATTTTTATTAATAAAAACAATGTATTTAAATTAATTACATATGGATACGTCGAGAGACGACATGGGGTTCCTTCTATATTGTTGGAATTCTTGTAAAAACTAGATGTCTAATTTGACGTGCTCAAAAACCCGATCAAATTTTTGTGCCTTTATCTGGGATCCAAGATTGTTTCTTCTTTATATCATTTTAGTTATTTATTTGACTTCTTAATTAGTACTCTTTTCAATATCGCCGTCTATTGTTGTTGTTTTTTTTGTCATTTACTCTCTTTCTATCTATCTCTCCCTTCTTCTTCTTCTTCTCTCCCATTCTATCTAATTCTATTGTATTAAAATATCTTTTATTATCTCCTATAATTATTTTAAGTGTTTTCATTTCATTCAAATTCAATAAAATGAAATCTCAAAAATCCCAAAAATGTACAATAAAACAATGACTTATATTAGGTTTCATTGTTGCATGACAAGATCTGGAAATAAAAATCTACGTGAAATAATACCTAAAAAGGAATAGTCAAATTACCCCAAAATTAGGTTATCTAAAGTTGGATAGAAAAATAAACTTCAGTAACACCTTCTAGAACATCATGTTGTCGAAATACAATAAAAAATGATAAAAATCAAACATATGAAAATAAGCTATAAAATAATCTATCATTAAATGAACTGAAAACACTAGTTGTGGAGTACCAAAAATCATACATGCAATATCCTAAGGATGTAGCCAAATTTGATCAAAGATCATTCCTCATCCACATTCTTCCCATTTTCCATGTTCGTCCTATTTAGGAACCTAATAAACATCTTAAGGAGTTTCACATAATGAGCTCCCCCATGAAACCCCAAAATGTGTTTGAGAACCACTTTTAGATTTGGTCCTTCCCTTTATCCCTTGATGAAGTAGCCAATGATTTGATATACTATTTGCCTACCTCAATTGGGGGATGGAATTAACATTAATGACTATTTATAGAGATTTTTTTCCTACCTCCCAAACTGCATCACTTATAATTTTTTTTTGAATAAGGAAATCACAGGGAGACACCCATAATGAATATTAGGAGAGATTAAAATAACATATTTCAAGCTACCCAAACCCAAAATTATTAAACAATTTATAATTCAATACTCCAATGAGAGACTTGTTCCTATGGATAGTGGAATGATAGATAATGCAGCTAGTGGATCCCTATAGGATAAAACTCCTTCCACCACTCATGAATTAATATCCAACATGGCTCAAAATTCACAACAAGTTAGTACAGAAGAAATTTAACCAACCAAATGAGTTAAAGAGTTAATTCATTCTTTCATATAATAAATGGTAGATAAAAATTGTATGCATATGCATACACTTCTAAAACAATTATCTCAGGCACATGGTAACTCAAAATCATCATTCATTCCAATTCATTGTGGGTTTTTTAATAACTCTCGTTTTTATGACAACTGCATAAAACATCAGGTTCAATCTGTTCCTTATACTATAGTATTATCTATGATTCCATTTGAGTAAGCACCACCCTTCGACAAAGAACCATAATGGCCAAATACAAACCCATGTATGAAATCACAACCATAGTACCAAAAATAAGACATCTCGAGCTTCCCAAAATTGAAATAGTATCCATATAAACATGGTATGAAACCTTATTATCCTTTAACATCTCAAAGAAATTATCGCCATCCGGAGTCTTAACCAAACATCAAGGATATGGTGAAGAAAATGGCAACCCAGAACCACCAGTTATATCATACCATGAATTCGGCTATTAAACACCTACAAACTCAAGTTGTTAAATTAGAAAACACCATTGGTGAGACTGTTAAGAAATGTTATTGAATACTAAAATCCCAACCTATTTCTAATCCAAAAGACAAAGGTAATATATTTGTAATCGCACATCATTGTGGTATATAGGATCCTTAAACAAATTAATATAACCAAAAATTATGTCCCCCTTTTAAAATCCCACTTTCCCAACCCTCAAATGTTTCATGAAATGAAAAACATTACGAAAAGAGAAATAAAATTATCATTTAATATTCCCATGAACAATTCATTCCCCTTCCTTTCCCTTTAAGTCATTATAAATCTATGAAAAAAATTTGATAATGGGATTGATAATGAAATAATATATACATTTAGAAAAGTGAACGTTAGCATTCCTTTATTCGATGTAATTAATCAAATTCCATGCAATTCCAAATTTCGTAAAAATCCTTACAACCATAGATGATGAATTACGGAGAATGAAAGATTAAACCATGTATGTTAAATCTCGGAGTTGATTCAACAATTAATTACAAACAAAATCAAGGATCTAATAACATTAATGATACCCTTAGCCATAAGGGAACATTATTTTCTAATAATATGCGTGATTTATGTGATTTAATAAATTTAATGCATTACTCTATGTACACAAATCTATAGGTCGGGGAGCTTCAACCAATAAGAATATTTGATCAACATCCCAACTAGACATAACCATCCAATTAGAAGTGGTTGAGGAAATCCTCATAAAAATGAATAATCTAATATTCCCCAACTAGTTTTATATTCTTGAGATGGAGGATACTCGAACCCATGGACTTGACCAAATTATACATGGGAGAATAGTCTTTAAAACAATAAATATAGTCATCAATTTCCACAACTATACACCTTACATGGAGATCTGTGGAGGAATGTTTAGTTTTAGGATTATTGACTCTATGAAAACCTCAATTAAAAGTCACTCCACACTTCTTGTCAATTCAATGGAAGTTCTGTATAACAACAAACACACAAAAAATTCTCTCCTCTATCCGAACACTAATTAATTTTCTTATTCTTGAAAAATGGGTTGTTTTATTTTTTATTCATGATTTGAGTGTTGTGTGGGTTCAAAAATGAAAAAAATATATTTAATTTATGTGTTTGTTTATTCTAAGGTACCAATAACTGAAAATGATTCTACAAATCTCATTTAATCAGATACTCTATTCTTATAGAATAAAAATGACAAGATATACCATTTCATCGACAGCACTCACCCTAAATTAACTCCCTCAATCCAAAACCCACTGGCGTTGGAATTGAAACCACATACATATAATTTAATATATTCCTCTATTTAGGTTATTAACCAATTGCCCATCATTGTTTCAGTAACCTCTCTCCTCAATTGGAATCAAAACTGCTCGAACTCTTGAGAGAGTTTCAAAAGGTGATAGGAAGGACATCAACCAATATTACTAGGATTATCCCATATATTTCAATGAAACATAAAATTTTAGATGATGGGGCTAATCTCATTAGGAATGATCAATGTTGGTTGAATCCCACTCTCCCTGAATTTTTAAAATTGGAAGATAGAAAATTGATTTCTAATGTAATAATTTATCATATATATAATAGTAAATGGGTTAGACCTGTTTAAAATTTGCCTAAAATATGTAATATTAATATTGTATATGGAAAGGATATATTTGGATCCAACACATGTGAAAACCAGTTTGTGATCTTATGTTAACTACTGTTGGCTAAATCAATCCACGAGAAAGTACCAATATCCCATACATCTCATTGAGATAATGTTATAAATATATTCCTTTAAGACCCATTATTGTTTCCTTGATAGAAACAAAGGTTATTTTCAAGTCCATATAGCCCCTAAAGATCAAGAGAATACAACATTAACTCTCTATTAATCACATTTTCATACAGAAGGTTTCCTTTTGGTCTATGTAATACTTCTAGTACTTTTCCGCGATGCATGTTGAGTATTTTTTTTGAGTATCATGAGTAATTTATGGAAACCATTATGGATGATTTCATGGTTTATGCAACATACTTTGATGACTATTTGGAATACCCATGATCTCTACTCCATTGTTGTATTGTAAAATATAGCATATTTAATTAGGAAAAATGTTGTTTCTTGGTTGAGCGAGGGACAGTTCTGGAGAATTTCATTTTAAAATATGGAATTCAAGTGGATAAATAAAAAATTAAAATAATTTAATCAATTATATATATCCAAAATGTGTTGGTGAGGTGCACTATTTTTTCTGTCATGCAATTTTTTACTACTGATTCCTTAAAGACATTACTAAGATCTCACTTCCTCTGTCTCGATTGTTGAAAAGGGAGTCTAAATTATTTTTTATATAATTTTTGAGGTTTCATTCAATTCACTAAAAATGTGAATTTCATAACCTCCCGACACCCAACCAACATGGTGGGATCTCCCCTTCACACATTCTTGTGATGCCTCTGACATTGTAGTTTGGAATGTTTTGTCAAAAAGGGTTGACAAGTCTCATAATGACATTGTGTATGCCTCACATTCCCTCTACCCTACCAAATAAAACTACACCACTAGTGAAAAAAAACCATTTAAATTGTTTTTTCTTTATAAATATTAATGTCATATATTATCGCCTATAAAATAAGAGGTTTCTAAGATCATGTTGCCCTTTGATATCTCCTATAGAATCCTGAAGCTAGGCTCTACCTCCTTCAGTGAATTCTCCCACTTTAAGAGTTTGAAATTGAGATTCATGATATGAGAGGAGTTGAAAATTATATAGCTGACCATATTAGTAGTATTTAACCACCATTATTCCACAATGTTGACTCATCCCTTCCCAGTAGAGAATTATTCCCTCATGAGAACCTTTGTGATGTTGTTGACAATAACCCTTGCTATGAAGATTTAATGATTTTACTAGAAACATCTAGGGTCCCCATAGATTTCAACAATTCACAATCACAAAGACATAATCATGATGTGTGATGATACATTTTGGAAAACCCCTATTTTTGGATATTTTTTAGTGGCCATGTTGTTCGCCGGTGTTGCCCTAACCATGAGTCCACCTCTGTTTTGACCATCTGTAACACTTTTTCTTATAGTGGCCACATTAGATATCAATTTATATCCCTATAAAGTCCGTAACTCTGGACTTTAATGAAAAACATTGTACATAGAATCTCATGGTATTTTTTATTCGTTTTATTGATGTCAATTCACAAGGAATATCTCTAAGAGGAATAATACTCCCGAACAACTCATGTTATTTTATGAGATCACTTATGCAAGGGGCATTGACATGATGGGTCCTATTTCAGATTAATTTGTATTCATGTATATATTATTAGATATTTATTATATGTCTATATGGTTGTAAAAAATTCTAATATGAACTATGACTCAATATTTTTTGTTGATTTTTTGGGTTTCCATATTTTTTGTAAGTATGGTTTTTCAAGATTTATCATTAGTGATCGTGATTCACATGTTTTTGATTGCATCATTAAAAAATTACTTCTTATGTATGGGTTTGTTCATTAATTCTAGAACACATATCAACCCCAAACTAATGGACATGATAAAATACCATATTATAAATTTAAGAAAATCATTGAAAAAATTGAAAAACCCAATAGGAAGGATTAGTGTTTCCCCTTGGATAATTCACATTCGGTGTACCATATAGCTTTTAAAACCCTGGTTGGAATTTCACCATATAGGATTATGTTTGTAAAGTCTAATCACATCCTTGTAGAGGTAGAAAACCATTTATATTTGTATTTTAAACAATGTAATATTAATGTTTTAGATGAAGGTGAGCATAGGAGGTTGTAGATTCAAGACTTGTAATAAATGTTTCAGGATGAATATTTGTACTCCCAAATATATCAAGAGAATAAAATAGCTATCCATGATGGGATGACCCATTAATGGATGAAAAATGACGGTGATAAGGTCATCATGTATTATTCTATTCTATTTCTCCAACCACGTAAGCATAATCATGTTTGCTCGATCCATATACTATTATTAATGTTTACCAATTTGCTGCAATACATGTATTTCTTAAGCAGAGTTGCTAAAGTATTTACATAGATGAGAAGAGGCATAAACACAATTTTTTAAAAATTTACAAATAATCAGGTAGAGGAAATCGACCTTCAAGAAGCAACATACAATTAAATCCCCCTAGTTTTTATCCTTCTATCCCACATTCTCTTTTATTATAGTAAGGACAATGAATTCTCTCGTTGTTATGGGATGGGGTATATTCAAGGGTTAGAAATTGATATTCATCATTATTCTAATTTATCTCTTTTTTTCTTGGAGTATTTTATTAGAAGTTTCCCCTTATTTTTTTCCTTCGCATTTGTTCTATAATATTAATTTTTGTTTCCCTCTTTATCATTAAAAATGTTTCCCACATAATATTTGAATTTATTAGAAATGAATGAGGAATTTACATAATTCATGTTGTTTTGATATTTAATAAATTTAGTTTTAATGATAAAATGTGTTTTTTAGTAGGAATAATACATTGCGTGTGTTTGTTTGTAAATTAGTTATCTTCTAGTGATATGAATGTTTTTATCACATTCAATCCATTAAGAATAATGGTACCATTTTTGTGACTAGTTTATGGGAAATTGTTTCATTTAATATATCCACACTTATTTTAAAGTAAACCAAGTAGTGTGAATATTCCATACTTAATAAAAGTTAAATATATTTTAGGTTAATATTTATCACCATTATAAATTGAATTTTTTATACATTCATTCCTTTTCCAATGTATTTCATTATTATACCAGATTGACCAATTTGTGATCACCTATTACCTAACTAACGTATGACGTAAAAACTACAACTAAAATATTTTTTTAAAAATATAAATGAAGAGTCTTGGGAAGTTCATAAACCAACATTCTTCAACCTTTTATATTTTTATATCTATTACAATTTGTGTTGTGAGGATATCAAACAATAATTGAGTGATGAGTGTGGGATTTGTTCCAAGTTTATTTTTTAGAAAAATAACTGTATTAAATGAGTTGAATGATTAAAGGTAAAATATATGGGGATATCTAGTTCAAGAACATAATTGTTTTACTTTATATAATGCTTCAGAGAGTGGGTTTTGAAATATTATTTCAAATGATGTTGGGATGGTTTGGTGGAAAAAATCATTTAAGTAGATGAATGTTAAAATAACTAATATTTAATGGAAATAAAGTTGAATTAATAGCATGTAATTTTTTTTACACACACAAGGGGAGATTTAGTTTCATGATTAACTTCTTCTTTACTTTCTAATTTTGGTAACATCCATCTCTTTGAATTCCATTCTAATACAATTTTTGAGACACTGTTTTCATTGATCACTAATAATAAATCATTGCTGTTATTTTTTAGTTGATCAACATTCATTAATGAATCAAATTTTTATTTAATTATAAATATTTCTGATGTTGGGATGATCTTATTTCAGAATTCTATAAATTTGGCTTTTCCCTAGACTGTAGATATTTAGGTGTGGGGGTGTGATCGCATTACGGTTCACAGTTCAATTTCACACTTATACCATTGTGTTAAACTATGTTTGCATTGAAAATTATTAAATTCATAAAAAATAAAACATCATGTTTGGTCTATTTATTTTTTATTTATCACATTTAAAAATGGAAATGTTACTTTTTTATAATTTCATTGTAGGTGGAGATGATTTTGAGGGACCATTTTGATGTTCAAGAGGAATGGGCCAAACTGTGTAGGATCCATGAATACCATGGGACATAACCAAACACTGTTACTAATCCATGTATGAAATTTGAACTATCCCTTGTGTAATGATATAAAAAATATTGTTCCACAACTCATGTGATGGAACCAAAGCCCAATTCATCAACTAATTGGTCCATCAGAACTGATCATTATAGGGAATCAACTCTGCAGAAAATCAAAATATGGGATCATTATTTCTGATTTATCTATAGCTATGGGCCTAAAAATGGTGAATACTTTTATGTGTTGATATAAAATATAAGGGAAAAAATATTTTTAGTTTTTAAAAAATCTAGATAAGATATTTTATGTGCCATAAACCTTGTTACAATTGGTTTTAGGAAATCTGGGTTCCCAAAACCACAATCTACCAGTCCTATAAATGTGTACCTTTGGCACACCATTTTATAGGATAGTCCCGATGGAAAGGTGCTATCATTTTGGAGTCCCAATGAAGTCATATCATCATTAATATTAGTTCTAGAGGATTTGTGATGTCTTGCATCTATATATCATTCTTCCTCCCCTTCCATGGATTTCTAAACTCATCATGGTCACCTGCAATGATGTGATGTATATCCCGAAATTTATTTTTGTGATCTATGGAAGGTATTTTAAATTAAAGGTTTGTGTATTATTTTTCATCATCATATCTCCTTATTTTATAGATTTATGTTCTTATATTCCATACTCTACTCACATGACCATGTTTGGGGGTACTCATTCATGTGATGTTTCACACACAATTGACCACTTCATCTTACCCATGGTGTTTGTGTGGTTAATATTCGTTAATTTATCTCACATAAACACTTCCATGTAAAAATATATTAATATCATGGTATCACATTAAATTAAAAAACAAACATTTATAGAATATTGAGTTTTTCATGTGTTTCCTTGGTGAGTTTCAGTTATGATGTAGACCAAAAATCACCCAATCATCTATTGTATCTGATTTATCATTGTGTGTTTTTGGAAGATATATAGGAGATATACTAATATAGAAACATTAAAATTGTTTTTTAGGCGTTAAAACCCCATGATTAAATTATCATAACCCAATCCCTTGAAGAAACAAAGGACGAGCATCCCGGCAAAGTGCTGATTTGATCATGCTTAATTAATTCTGTTAATTTATGTTTTTTATGACATTCCATTTTATCTAGGATTATTAAATCCCAAAACCCAATGTTTTTTGAAAACCACATTCATTATTTCTTAATCTAAACATAATATGTAAATTTATTATCTAAGGAACAATTGAGATATGATCTAGTGTTCATGTTGTACTGTATAAAATCTAGTAAAAACGAAACTACTAATTTTAAATGGGTGACAACATGATCAGGGTTATGAACCTATTTAATGGGGAACAAAGGATTTCCATTGGGTGGTATTTAACCTCATTATGGTTTCCTACATACCTTGTATTGAGGATTGGGGATAAAACCCACGTAGTTTGATGGATGGTGTGGGGATCACCTATGAGTGATACCCATCACAAGAGTATTTCTCTTGGTTAGATTTTGTCAGGATTACACATGAGATCTTCTCGAGTGTTGTAAGGAGAATCGATGATTGATGGTCCTTACATGTATTAATGAACACAATGGTAAGTTAATTATTACTATGTAATTACCTTTTGAAGTGGTATTTATGTCAATTTATAGTGAATCAATTTCCATATATTTTTATGTGGGGGAAATTGTGATTACAGATAACGGGTATTCCAAATAGCATGTGGATAAAATGGATAGGGATTATGCATGAAAACTACCTGGATGTCGCTATGGAGTGGCAATAGTGTGAATAGGTGATACATATGGGTGCTTTCTGTGTGCCGCTATAGAGAAACAATTGTGTGGATGTGGATTACATGTAGTGGCTTCCTAGGTGCCATTATTGAGTGATAATAGTGAGTATGTGGATAATTCATGGGAAATCTCTAGGTGAAGCTATGGAAGAACAACAGAATGGATAGATATTACCCAGGGGAGTAACCGGGGTGCTACTATGGAGTAGTAATGGTGTGGCTAGGGCTTACATATGGGAACTCCCTTGGTTTCACTAAGGAGTGGAAACGGTGTGGATGGGGCTTACACATGGGAGGATCCTAAGTACCAATATGGAGAAAAAACAACAAGGATGGTGCTTTGGTGTGGGAGCATCCTGTGTGTCACTATGGAGTTGTAACATCATGGATGGGGATTATGTGTGGGAGCCTGTCGGGTGCCACTATTGATATGAAATGGCATGGATGGGGATTACATGTGGTATCATCCCAGGTGCCTCAATGTATTTACAATGGTGTGGATGGGGATAATTTCGGGAACCATCTCTAGTGAAACTATGGTTCATCAATGGGATGGATTGGGTTTACATGTGGGAACTTCCTGGAAGCCACTATAGAGAGACATTTGTGTCGATGGGGCTTACATGTGTGAGATGTTTGAGTACCTTTATGTAGATACAATGGTGTAAATGGATATTTTTCACGGAATCTACCTATGTGCCACTATAAACTAGAAATGGGGTGGATTCAGATTATTCATGGAATCTTCCAAAAATTTCATCTCCATGATGGGAAATGTGGGCATCCCATGGGTATTTAATTTGGTTATAATTTTGTTTAAAATAATGTGAAATTAAATGGTACATGGGCATTATGCATGGAATCTTCCCAGTCATGCTTCCCCACGTCAGGTTTTGAAGGAATATGATCTCATTGGAGGATTGAGGCTTATGATTGGGGATTACACCAAATATGGTGGCCCATGGTCGTTGTCTTGTGGTGGTCTTATGATAATGGAATAAGGAACCATATGCTTGAAACATAATAAACTGTGAGTCTTCCACTAGAATAATCATATTATTGAATGATAGCATGTTATAAAATTTAATTTCATATAGTGAGGATTGTGGGAATTTATTTATAGCCCCATAAGGAATCATGTTGATGAGTAATAAGGAATTCTACAGTTTAATGTCATGTTGTGAGGACTGTTGGAATCTTATTCTAGGAGAATAAGGCATCAATAGCTTGGAGAAGATGAATTCGATTATTGCTATATATGGTATAAATATGTTTATAGTCATGAATCAGGGACTTTTAGGCATAATATTCTTATCAATTTATGTGTTGGGAATTATGAAAAAGTGGACCTTTCTTGTTCAACTAGTTATTGGGTCCAGTTGATGAGGATTTGGGAAATTTTTTAGGAGTGGTTGGACTGATGATTTTTGGTGAATACAAGATGATAACCTCATATCATGTAATGGGAAAGGGACTAAAGGGAGAATGTTTGGTCCGGTGTTTCATGGAGTGCAGAGGAGTTTCCCTAATCATGGTATTATAGGGGTTGAATTTGGGGCTATATAAGGGTGCAAGAAAATATGTCATCAACATATCCAAAAGAGTTAATGGTGAGACTCCTGAATTTTTATGGGGATTATCTACTGTCTAAAAGGTATTGGGCTAGATGATTGGTACTGTATTCTGAACCCGATCCCAAGTGTGGGTGTAGGGGTATAGGTCCCACAGTATTGACCACCGGGTGCATGCGTAAAAACTATTTCACATATGATTGGGGTGTGAAGCATCGGTGCACAAAATATTATACTATGTGGAATTGGTGCATTCAATATTGGATACCTAACACTTTTTCATCCATTAATGGTCATCTCATCACGATTTCATGAAATATTGGGTATGAGCTCAATTATAAGGTGATGTGCAAGAGGCACTCTTGCACCCCCAAGAATTGGGAGGAAAATCAATTGGGAATGGATTTCACGCCAAGGGGCCCACTAGAAGGAAGACCCACATGAAATCTATCATGCATGATCATATTCCATACATGTTCCATTATTTTGTGTGTCATTGAATATCAGTCTAGGGAACTGTAGAGTGACAGCAGACCTCCAGTGTATCACCAAGAAAATGGGGTGATACATCAATATATAGAAGATACCTTTAGTGATGAGACACGTTATTTTTGGAATATAAGTGGTCTTTTGAATATCTGATCTTCGGTTCATTGCAGGATCACACATAAAGTGGTTGTTTGAAATCACATTGGGCACATATGAGCCTTGCATTCTAATTGGGATTCTTACACACAATATGGAAATCTTGTGTGTACCATACATAACTGTTTGAGTTGATTTCATATAAAGAGATGGATTGATGTTTCATTTTGAACATATGATTCTATAGCGAACATTTCTTATCTAGCGGGAACATCCTTAATTTTCAATGAAATCACATTGTATTTCCATTTTTCGTAACCCAACATAAAACACCCATAACATCTAACATGTATCTTTATTCAGGCTCTATGAACAATGAAACAGAAGCATGAAGAATAATTCCCTATTTTGGATCAGGATTGGAAAAATTTAGATCATTATTTAGACACGTCTTTTCCAATGCAAACAAATAGTCTCCATAGAATGGGATCAAACTAGGATAATGTGGGTGAGGTGGAATGCGTTATGAGGAAATCGATGAGAAAAACACATTTTTTGTTCCACTTTTTCATGATCAAATAGAAAAAACAACCAATTAAATATACAATCCCATGTGATTCATGATCTATTGACGAAATAGACTATATAAGATAACTATATTGAATGAGATTTCCACATAATATAAATGTGATGGGATTGGAATGCAACATTGACAACCTTTAGGAGTGTCCTGACTATGAATTCGCTGGCCAGTGAGTGGAACTCTAGAGAACTGACTGGATTTTCTCGTATTATCTAGGGAACAAATGGGATAACACCATGGGAATTGAATTCTACCCAATAAAATTTGAATAATGATTGTGAATCACAATGACTAATAACTAGAACATAATTATGGCGGTGTCTTGATAAATGAAAAATTATGACCATTTTTTGAAATAGATTATCATTACCGCTTTGCCAAAAAAATGGGATAGACAAATGAGGTTCAACCACTGACCATGTTCGAAACATGGAACATATACTGGAATGTTGTCTCACGAATTTTGTGGCATTAGAACCTGATGAAAGGTTTGACATAGTGGCTTGAGACAAAACTATTTTGGGGTCCGTTCACAAAAGGATGCGGATGGAGAAAAAAATAAGGGGTATGTGAAACATGGGAATAGAGTGATGGAATGTGAAATTGATTCCAACACTCCAACAATAATTCCATCATCCCTTATAGAACATTAGATTAAGAATATTTTTCTAAATAGGTGTCAAACACCAATTACATGGGGAGCATTGTCCATGTTGTTGAGTGATGAATGAAGTATGATGTGGGTAATAATTGATTACTAATATCGAAGGAAGAGGTCCCAGTCGAGTGTTTATGATTACATATAGTATCATGTATTTGAAGAGGGAATATTGACACATTTTTTTCAATATACAGTGAGAAAATGTATGGAAAATATGAAATTTTGGTGATTTGGAGGTTTTGTGTAGTTTTCCATTATGTGACCATAACGTTTCATATAGTATATGGACATACCTCTAGGGAACATTTCAATAGATTAATGTCATGTTCCATGGAATCTACAATTTTATATTATGGTTATAGTGTTTGGACCTTTTGAATACATACTGAAGGGGATTCCCAAGATGGGTGCATGTGTAAAGGAAGAGTGAAAACCTGAACATGAATGAATACCAAATAGGTTCATCAACATTCCACATTTTTCCAATGAGGTTCTTATATTGAGGTCTTAGATTTTCCACCATGAGGGATTTTGTGTGGCTCGACCACATCAGTACACACCCTACTAGAAATCACAATCCCAGATGATCCATGATCGATGTGGGAAATAAGAAACGATATTGAGGGTCTCTTGAAATGTGTGGGAGCATAGGGATGACACCAAGGGTTTGGAGTTTCACCAAGATTTTGGGGGTGAAAAGGAGGTTGGTTGATATGATCCAGATTTGAATAAAATGTGAAACAAGTGAGTGGGGATTGACTACTTAACAAGTTTGGAAAAGAGGAACTACAATCCTATAGGACAAGAATGGTGTGATAAAACATTGGATCAACTATTGACCATGATCAAAACATATGATACAATTTTTCATCCATTAATCCATCAGGACATTTCTCTAGGAAGGTAGGTGAGAATAAAATGGCATGATACCATCAATTACAGGGGTTCTTCTATATTTGAATGAGATGGAATCCCAAAACGAGAAGGCCTTGAGTTATGAAATGGGCTTCACTGAAGAGTGAGATTCAAACATGAATTTTTGAAATAGATTAATGTTGTGGTGTGTGGACAATAATTGTGGCTGAGATGATGGAATGATGAATAACCTAGGATTGTGAATGAAGACAAACTGACTAGTTGTTGCTACATATCCCATAAGGATGGGAATGAAGCTACATATAGTTCTTTATTACAGTGTGGAAACATTACCACACTGGTAGGGGAAATCCTCTCTATTGTGGGAACTACAGAATGAAACAATTATTGTGATGAAACCTAAAATTGTTCAAGGTATGTTTGTAGTTTAACGTCATGCATTGAGGATTTTGGCTCTTAGTTTAATTTCACAGAGATCATACCATGAGGGATGGTGTCTCAAACGGTGATATGGTGCATTTTTTAGATATAATCAACATGAATTCGGATTGTATGGTGTTAATTACATATAACACACCCTAGAGAGATTCATACTATTTAAAATCATGATTATTGGACTATAGGATCATAGTTTATGGTCATGCTATTCGGACCTCGGGGATGATCCTCCAAAAAATTGGAATGTGTGGTTTGGTGGGGTGATGAATCCAATTTTGAAGAAGACCTATGAGTCCAAATGAAGCATCACATTTTACCATAGGGTCCTCTTTTTAGATTGACCCTAAAGACCTCAATATGGAATGGTTGAATGAATCATCTTATGGGAGTGAACAAAGTAGGCACGTGTTCCGTAAATGGGGCATAAGGGAGAAGGAAAAAAGGGGTGGGGAATTTGATGATGGGGAAAAATATGAATTGAATGGGTGTCTCTACATATCCCATGAGTATGGGAATCAAGACACATATTGTTCTGGAATTCCATGTAGTTTATCTTTATGTGGTAAATATGTAGTTGAACAAACCAAATAGGGGGAGAATTTTGTGGTTGGACCTGATATATTTTATTAAATAAATCACTATATATCACAGGATGATAGTAGTCAAGCCACACATAGATCTTTCTAAGAAATATCCATTTTCATGAATGACCCATACATGGAGAGGGAGGTATTCATAGTATTTTTTGTTGTTCTATGTGTTTTTTGAGTGCCTATACCATGATAGACAATATGGGAATCATTACGTATCCTGTGTTAGAAAGAATCAATCTGTATGTAGTTATTGACATGTGTCATGGAAGATGACACGTGACAAGGGTGATGATGTCCTCTAAGAAATGAATGCCACTATGAGGTTTCATTTTTCATTGTGTAGATAGGATGATGATTTCCCTGTTTAAGGTTAAGTAGGAATATCGGTACAGGTAGTTTATCATTGTTTGGTAGTTATGAAGAATCCATACATTATGGTTGGGTCACATGACTATTCTGTGTAGTTTAACGTTTTTGGGAATGTCAGTGTCTGTAACATAGTTGATTTTAATGCAACTAGATTGATTGGGGAGTGATTTATTAAAGGGGGTGTGTGTGGATTAGATGTTATTAACTCATGAGAACAAGTAAAATAGAGGCCCAAACTATACCACAATATTCCATGGAATCCCCACACACATTTTAGAGTCATGCTGTTTGAACGCAGCCACCATGTTGAACATCTTGTTCCTACGATGCTGGTTATTTCCTTTAAATCAACTTAATAAGGACTGTCAATGTTGGGAAATATATAATTGTTCATCGAAGATAATAACACAATTTAGTTTACCAATTTATAGCTCAAATTACACGGTTCTTAGTTTAAGATCATGGAATTCGGACCATCGTATCTTAGATTAATTTCATAACTTTCGCACTTGTGGAGAAAATCTCAAAAACAAGTATTGTTTGGACATGATAGGAATAAATTGTTGTGATTGATGACAAATGAGGTCCAAATAGCCTGAAAATATTTTGTGGATGCTTGTGAATATTTTAAATTAAAGTTGACGGGACTTCGAGTCTTACTTTATGGTCCTCGTCCATAAAAATAATGAAAGAGGGCACCCAAAATGGGTATATGTGTCATGGTGGAGTAATAAACCAAATGTTGTTGTAGTTCTGGAAGGTTTAGTACAACCCCAAACTTCCCCATAAAGGATTTCTCTTAGTACAATGTCATGACCTTTGAATGTGATTTTGATTTTAAGGTCATGGATCTTGGATCCTTTTAGAAAAAATTATAAGGTCATGTTTTTGGAACATATGATGGATATTAATTTATGGCCATAAATATCATACTAGGTTCTATGTTAAATGTCACGTTTTTGAGACATAGACAAATATTTTATGTTCATTTTCATTAGACCAATGAGATTTTGTAGCTACTCTAGATTGTTACAAACACTACCATGACTCCCAATCACAAATAGTCAATGCTCGTTGTGGGAAATAATGAGTGGTGTTATCCTTTACATACCACATGTAATTGCACATCAAGGGAAAGAATATCATGGGTGGGATAAATCTAATGACACTGACATTTGAATTCAACATGCACATAATCGTAGAGGTGTAACCTCGAGTGTGTTGGAGTCCCACTAAAACATAAGGAGGTTGAATATAGGAAAATGAAGATATCCAACATACATACCCTGAATGGGGTGACTAATGGGAAGGCAGCACTATTGAACATATTTGAAAAACAAGATCCACAACTACATCACCCTAGAATGGGGAATGAAAATGAAGAATCAACTGCTGAAAATTATCATATCAACGATCCATTATATATTTCCAAAGGTAAGAATATGGGTTTCCTAGGATAATGGTTCATCAATTTTTTACAAGTACTATTTTCATTAGGGGGCCCCTCAAGGCATAGATGATTATAGGAATATGAAACAAGAAATATTCAATGTTTTGAGATTGTTTGGGGGAGTGTACATGTGTAATATGAAACCATATTGTTCACACCATATTGAATTTGAGCATAGTGGTGTGGAATATTAGGAAGTGAGATCATATCTATCTTCAATGATTGGATTCTCAATGGGGGATAAAAACCCACCTGTAAATCATCATTATTGACCCCGGTGTTGCAAATAGTTTAATATCTTATTTATTTTTAGAATGGATCTTATTTTAAGGTCATAGTATTTAAAAAAAATGAGCGAGTATTAAATTAGGGACATGCATGCCATGATAGGAAATAACAAATGTAAATGAGAACCAAATAGGCCCATGACACACAAAACATTCCTTGGGAAGACATGCACACAAATAAAATTCATGATGCTGGGACCATAGTTCTTAGTTTATGGTCATAGATTTCAAAGGCGATAGAGTCTCTATCTTTATATACATTGAGTTTGAACCAAAATAGTGTTCATCTTGACAGCAGGGTTACACATCCAACCCTAGATCTTAAGCCTACATGAGTTCTGTTCATTCTGAGAAATAATTGGTAGTGTAGATTTTCTAGACCCATGGAACCACACAAGAAGGGAAAGTAGATTCATAGTTGAGAATGTCCTAACGGCAATGACCTTATTTCTAAACTTGTTGGGTTGCAGAGAGGGGTATTATCAAGGTTCTTGGAGTTCCACTAGAACATAAGGATTTGGAATATGTGAGTCATAATTCCTGAAATCAAGAACATAATGATAGTTGTTAGATAGCGTTGGATTTCTATTATCCCTTTTCATAACACAAAATACATATTTTGTTTCCTAGGATTGGGAGAAATATATGTGGGTTGGTCACTGACCATGTTTGAAAACATGGTAACTCCATCAAAATTCGGTCTAATGACTTCGAGTGAGTTTTCCAATGATGTTATGTTAGCTATTATTGTTAAGAACATATCCCATAAAGGATAACTTCATACATAAATGAGTATATGGATCCAAATAATGGGGGGAAAAGTTTGGATATGGATTGGGAGAATGTTCATGGGGAAACAAACACTCTAGGATCTACACCTTATTGTACATGAGCATGTCATTGGGGAGTATCTAAATGAGGGGGTATAACCGCTTCTTATGGATGTGGGTCCTCATGTAGTTCTTGAATGTGGCACAATAGATGATAGGTGTTGAATAAATAGTGCCCTCCCATAAGAGATATCCCGGAATTATATATTTTTACATCATGTGATGGTGGTGTGGGTTCATCTCGTGCATTCTGAATGAGGCATCCTATGTTCTCCACAAATGGTAAGGCTGAATTTTAATGTTTTGTCGTATAGAAAATAGAAACATACTTTAACATCATATGTTAATAAAAATTCATTGTAAATTTTAACATCTTGTGATTTGGAGAAGATGTGGCTATCATTTATGGTCACATAAATATGACCATGGTTCCTATAATTTTTTGGCCATGTTTCTTGGACTGATAGGTCATACAGTTTAACATCACGTGGACATGATATTTTACATATTCTAAAATCATAAAAAAAGGATGATGATTTCTATACATTTTGACATCATTGAACAAGGAATTACATCCTCGAAGATTCTAATGTTAGAGGAATTATCATATCTACCCACATACTATTGGTTTGGGTGCATGAGGGTTAGGTGGTAATCATTATGATGGAATTAATATAGAATTACCCAGCATATGTGATGACATTCTCTAAGCATGATCTAGAATGAGTCAGGGTGAACTGCCCACAAGTTGGTGTTGGGGCCGTAGGGAGGACCTATGTGGTTAGTGGTGGCATAAGTAGTAGGGAGAGTCAGTTAATTATTTATAAAAGGTTTTTGGGGTCTTTATCCTAGTAAATGAGAATTATTATTCTTTTAATGATATAAATTAGATGTATTTGGATAAGTGTGGGTGGGAGTACATTTGTTTTTCAAGTGGGGTCTATTGTGGTAGCGATGATAGGATTCCCTCAGGATGGTCGGTAAATGGAGCGGAAAATGAATGGAAGAATGAAAAATCTATACAATGGGGAGGTAGATCCCATTTGGAATTGATGCATGTAGGGTTGAAATTATGGGGTGATGGAGCCTGAAAGGGATGGAAGTATGGAGCATCGATACGTTGTGGAGATGGAGCCTGAGAAGTCATGGAGTCTTGGAGTGATGGTATGATGGGGTGATAGAGCCTAGATGACATAGAATCTTGTACAGTCAACATGATGGGATGATGGAGATAACGAGGTTTGGAATCCAATATCATTGTGATGATTTGATGGTAAATACAAGAAGGCATGAAAACCTAGATTTTCGCTATGATGGGGCATTGGAGGCCAAGATGGCATGGAAGCCCAGACTGTCATAATTGTAGAGCGGTGGATCATGGAACCCATGGAAGACTAAGGCAAGTATAAGGTGAGGTCATGGATCCCAGAAGGAATTCATTCTGGGAGAGTCTATATAATGGTGTTATGGAGCCTAAAATGCATGGATTCCTATATAATCATTATGAATAGGTTATGGGGCCCTATATGGCATAGAATCTTGAAGCATCAGTAGTTTGGGACGATATATCCTAAATAGCATCGAATCCCAGGGCGTTTGTACGATGGGGGGGGGGGGGTTGATGCATGTGTGGTGTGGAATCCGGGATTGTTGGTACGACAGGGTAGTAGAGGCCGGAGGGAATACAAGCTTGAAGCATTGGGAGTATGTGTAGATAGATGCTGAAAGGTGTGGAATTATACATCATTGGTATGATGGGGTGGTAGAACCTGTGAAGCGTCGAATCCTAGAGCATCATTATGAAACATAAATTTTCTTACTCAAAAATTGATGTGTGCATTAAGCATAGAAATCCAATCAGTAAAGAAGATTTAATCAAATTCAACTAAATGAAGAATGAAAATATTTACATGAAGCGCATTCTCAAAAACATCGATAGGAGAGGAATCATAGACGTGGGATGCAATCATCATACCATTGGCAGTTTTCACTGCTAATTACTCATATAATTGTTTTTGGTGGAATCATAACAACATTGGAAAATTCATTAAGTATGAAATAGATGTTAGATATAGAATCAAATATGACATTAGAAGTTCTAGAGTGGATGGTAAGTGTACCTTTCATTAAATCATTATCACACCCATAAACCCAAATATTGATTTCATGAGACTTCCCCCCATCCCTTGGTGTAAAAGGTTGTTCACGTTGATCATCATCACCATCCCTTGGGTCCGGGCAGTGGTGAGCATAATTCTTATTATCCCTATTGTTGTAGTATTGAAGCATGTGAGGTGAATTTTGTGCCTATTTTTCCACATTCAAAATGATAGATAAATTCTTCCCATAACATCGGAAATCAAATGACTGATGGACTTACCTTACACACTTAAAAAATTTATTAGAACCCTTAAGAAAATTCCATCCTTGCTTATTCCCAAACTTATAGAAAAAAAAAGCAATTCTCACCTTCTTATCTTCATGGTGTTTTTGTATTCCTTTAAAATTCATCTTCCTTTTTCTAGTAAACCCAACGAGATTGATACCAACCTCTATTTTAGCCTTAATTGTACAATGAATTATGTCTTCATAGATACTAAGGACTCTTATTTTCACTGACCTTAGGAGACACAGATTTATATCATAGAAGAACCATTAATCATTACCTTCATGTTAAGTGATAATTCATGAAGTGTACCTCACATGTCTCCGGAAATTAGCCTTGTAGATACCAACAGATTCATCATCCTTTTTCATCATAACGAGAAACTATTTCTTCCTTTTTATTGAAGAATCAAAAGAATGTTCTTTTTGAAAAATATGTTCTTTAACTCTTTTTATTCCATGGATTCAATATTGTCTAACTGTGTCATATTTTATATTAGAGTCGACCAATTTTCTACTTGTCCTTTTAAAGGATAAAAACCCCCGAAATACTTTCTCATGCTCTGAACACTAATGGATGGACTATATATTTATAGTAGTTCTAATACATTGTTCAGAAACAAGTGGATAATAAGGACCTCATAAATAAGGATTTCATTTTCTCCTGAAACACTCTATAGAATGATTTTACCTCCATTTATCATTTGAAAGTCCACTAGGTGTAACATCCCAATTAAATAAATAATATTACATTATATGGTTTATCAATATTTGTGAATAAAATGTTTATATTACTTTAAAGGGAATGCTATGCTCGATGGATTACCAAATACGCAACAAGGAGTTTCTTTGAAATCTTACGTTTCCCACAAATAATATAATAATATTATAATAGTTAACGCCTAGCTGTTTAAATGAAGGGAATGAAACCAAATAACTTCAAAATTATTACATATGTTTGTTAAATATTTTTACATTTATCCAAAAAAATGTTAGAGGCTTAAAATCCAAATGAATCCAATTTTAAGAATAAATACTATAATATTTTATTTAAAAGATTTCTTTACCGCCTTTTAATGGAAAAACTTCTTTAAATATAACATTTGAAGATTTTATAATCTCTATTTGTCAAAATAAACTTATTATTTATGATTGGGACATTGAAATTTACTTTGGATAAATTTTTGGTATGTTTCTGACATTGTTCATTTTATTAATGAATATGGAAAAAATACTGCATTTAAATCAAAAACACTTTTTCAACTAATTTAAATATATGGATAGATTATATTTTTAGTTTTTTTAAGTTTTATTAAAATATATTTTTACCATTTAATTCAATGGTGGTCATTATAATTAATTTCACTTTGAAAATGTACATAAACAACTGTCAATCTTTTCATAGATATTACTTCAAAAAAACCCGCTATTTGTTTTGACAACAGGAAATATTTTTAAATTAATTATTGCAATTTCTGTGTTTGGAATTTAGTAAAGTGGATTCCCTATTTGGAATTAGAAGGTCAAAATTATGTAACAAATAATTTTTTGTGTTTGGAAATTATGAATAGTAATGATGGTAATTATCATTAATTATCGTGATTAATTAGTAATCTGGTAGTTAAGGATAATAAAATAATATCATAATAATAAAAAATGACTCCAACATGTGTCCTAATGCTACAGGTTGTGTCATGGCCGACCATGGTATGCCTTGTGCGAAACTTTGGGACCCCATGGATTCACTTTTGTGTGATAGTGACACTTTATCATTTTATTTTTTTTTAAATGGAAAATATAACAAAAGTATGTAACATCCAAGTAAAACAATTTTAGTTTGTCTGTGTAAATTATCTCTTAGAATATAAATTTTTATTGGAAGCTAAAAATGTTCCCTACATCATATTATTATTTTTATAATTTTTAGACTTTAAATAAATTAAATTATTTATGACAACATGATGATGCAGCGATTACATCATTAATGAACAATTTAAATAAAATGAAACGATAATGCAACATATAAGACTTTCACTTGGAAAAAACCTATTGGATGGGTATATTTCGAACCCTTATCACCTTATCCTCTAAATATATCAATGCGGGACCTTTAAAATCCGAAATACTTTTTAAAATATACTAACATTTCTTTACTTTCCATGACTGCCCCTCCTCTCCTCTTATAAAAGTCCCCACCTCTACCTCCATACCCACACATATCAAGACTTTGGATTGGCCAAAACCTCACCATTTTATCTCTCCAAATCCCTCTATTCATCATTTATGCCTCACTTTAGGCATAAAGATCTTCAAAAAACCCTTTTGGTTCAAACCAAAGGGAGTTACCCGATTTAAAAGGGAATGTCATCTAGTAAGTTCTTTTGTTTTAATTTGATTCTAAACCCCCCTAAACTCTTTTTATTCCGTTATTTTGTAATAAAAAAAATTTCTTAAATATACTAGGATGTTGTTATAAGAAGTATTATTGCAACACTTACACACACATCCATCTAATGGTTAAAGAACATACTGTTTCTGTGGATGGCGAATTACTGCCTCACGAAATGATGATTGTTCAATATTCTTTTAAAACCATTGAAGGTGGACATTATGATGTCACTGTATTTTATATATGATATATAGGGTATTTATGTTTTATATATGCTTATTTATTTTATATTTAAAACATACCTTTATTTGTTTCATGTTGTTCAAATGCGATAATTTCATATGAGGAAGTGCCGACTACCGCCCCCCCAAGTGATGTGACTCGTTCATGAAATACATGGAATGTATAAGGAATGAAATTAAAGAAACATATGTGACCTATATAACATATATATTATACGGGAATTATAATATATATATCTCTCTCAATTATTTTTAAATCCATTAATATGACAAGGAAATGAAAGTAGCGTTCATGCGTACGTACGGCCTACCGTCTCCATAAATGGTGCATTTCATTTATTTTTATCTCCAAATGTTATGGAATTGTATAAAATGAATATATAATCTATATATATGATATTTATATCCTTAATACTATTTTAGAGATGATTTACTTATAACTACATGGACAATTCATTTCAAACAATGTCATTTTTGACTCATGTACCAAACATCGACAAAAACATTTGATATAAACTCACATAATTAACTAAGTATTATAAAATTAAATATGTGATATGAATTTAATAATAAAAATTAAAGGAGTTATTTAATAAACTATAAATTGACAAAATTTTATTATTCATGAATATAAATAAACGAACAGGACAAGTCAGACTTGAGGTAAGGGATCCTACCTCTCTCTTTCATCTTAAGTACTCTCTTTTATGTCATTTCTGTTAAGCTCATATTTCTTATATTTGGGGAGGTTATTTTATATTACTAATTATGTACTTTTTATTATCATATTATGAGATACCATATTTGATCTCATAAATCCATTTTTGGAATTTTTATGTGGCTCCGTTAGGCTGCCGAGTTTTCATAAGGGATTTTTCATCTCACTTTTATTCCTGTGAGATTTATGCTACATTTTCCACCATTTCCTTTGAGTGGTGAATGTACAGCACATTATTCTACTATTTGTGTAATATAAATTCATTTATGAGTATTTACATCAATTTTTTA
This sequence comes from Viscum album, assembly GCA_963277665.1. NCBI lineage: Eukaryota > Viridiplantae > Streptophyta > Magnoliopsida > Santalales > Viscaceae > Viscum > Viscum album. The sequence goes on from OY728163.1 coordinate 708,959,603, forward strand.
TAGTTCTTCTTTCATGGGGTGTATGTTTTGAAAGTTACCCAAGTCGGTAAGGGAACCATTCACCCTCCTATTTTTAAAAGACTTATTATTGTTTTGTCTTTTAAATTAAATCTTATTATGTTGGGATATGTTATTATATATCCTTACTGATGTAAATTTTATTTCCAAGTGATGATATACACTTTATCTCTCTCATCAACTCTTTTTCTAAAATTTGATGTGACGTCGTTAGGCTATCAAATTTTTGCAAGGGAACTTCTTAACCCAATTTCATTTCTTTGGGTCAAACCTCTACTTCTTGATTTTGTTGTGCTATGAATATGTGTAGATGGAATCTGATTGTTTTACACTTATTATCCACTTATATTTTGTGTATTTATATTTTTCACACATAATTATTTCATTTCATTATCCTTTCTTTAATGGCATGATCCTTGATTGGGATTACATCTCAATTTCATCTCATTGAGACATTTTTTGTGATATGCACTTTTATTATTTTATAAAGTGTATATACTGACCCTTTGACATTCCATATCCATATTATGTCTATAATATATTCATTTAAATGGTTTTAAAATGGTCTACATTCATGTGGCTTATAATTTAAATGTTTATAATGGAAAAGACTCTTTTATAAAAACATTATTTTAAATGGTTTTAATGATTTATTCTTTTAAAAAATTAACATCCATGTCCATGTTCTAAAAATAGTTTTATGTATTTAATTATATGGACATGAATTTTTTAAAACCCTTTCAAATGATTTGAAGTGTTATGGGAAACTTTTATTCTAAAATATCATTTAAATGGCTTCTTTTAATATTTTCATAGTATAAAGGGATATTTCTCCCACAGAGTTTTAATGGTTTTATTAGATGTTTTTATTTATGATAATATCATGGTGTGATCTATTGTGATTGAAATGTGAAACTTTTAGGTTTCTTTTATGCATGTTTTAGGTGTTATGATTGTGTTATGGTTCTTGGGCAATGTTTATGAAATTGGGTGGTCCATGATAAACTAAGGGCGGGTGAGCCCGAGATAGCTCTACAATGCATTGGGTAACACGAAGGAGTTAAATGATAAGGATTATATGAAGAGATTTTGGGAATATATTGTGATGGGTATTCCAAACGTATCCACAAGGGTTACTACCTATGTAAGAATGTTAGGAATGTATCAAGTTACCTTTATTCCTTATTATTGATATTGAGTTATGCATAAATATTATGATTTCATGAGGTATGTTAAATTTCATACGTTTTATTAGTAAAGTATGATTTCATTTATTCTTATGTATACATGGAATGATGTTTTCTTTCCATACTGTTATAAACTATACTGAGCTTTCTATGCTCATCCCAAGTTTTTGAAATGTGTTCACATGACATAATGTTGAATAGGGTCAAGGATGGGATGAAGGAAATGTCAGTATGTCTAAAACAAGGAACTAGACATGACTATTTTGTTCAATAATTTTTATTTTGTGGAAAAAATGGAAACTCTGTAGATTTGTCTACTTTGTAATCTTTGAGATATAATATCTTTGTCTAAATTTTCTAAAACTCTAAACCTGAAAAGATCCTCAATGTGAATTATTCAATTTAATTCAAGATTATGTAATGTTTATGGCCTGGTCATTATAGTTGGTATCATAGGTTGGTTTGGATAACATTAGAGGTTAGGGTATTCTTTAAGCATAAGTGACATTTACATAATGGCTAGGATTTCTTAAAGATTCATAGTTTTTAGATAAAGAGAATGAGTAATTATATCTTAGTGTTTATCTTCCTCATTATTACATGATGATTTTGTTGATATACTCACAATGACCTTTTTGGTTTTAGTAAATGGATGGATCTAGCAGGAACCAAAGTGAGAATGGGTTTGGAGGAAACTATGGTGGTTCTCTGATTAAGAGACTATATGTAATGGGGGATTCAATGAGGAATGTCATGGTTATTCTAAACCAACTATCAAGAGTCATTATTAATCACTTGAACCTTGGTGAGTTCTCTAATGCATCATGTACGAGATAACCAACTAAATGTGGAAGTTCATGTAATAATTATAAAGGTAACCATTAGGGTTTTTTCATGATCCTTACTTTTGAGGTAATTATTGGTTACCGTATGTTATGATGGAAAATGAAAGACTTGAGATAAACTTGAGGTTAAATTATTTTATGTTTATTTTATCTCTTTTTGGGAAATGTTTTAATAATTATATTTTTTTGGAAAAAGGACAACACGCAGACCATGTGAAAACCCGTCGCATCGGACGAAGCTACGAGAATCAAACCCACAACCAAAGTGCAACTGGTATTTATCGCCTACCAATGGACTACGCAAAGTCCATGGTTTGTTTGACTAATTCTTTTTAGTTAGATGATTTTATTAAGAGTAAGTTAATTTTGGGTTATCAATGGAAATTATTAGCCTATCATGGAGGATATGTGATTAGGTTAATTACTTTTCAGTATGAAACTGTAAGAGTAACTGATTCTATTTTGGAGAAAAATGTTAAGATTTATCTTAAGAGACTATGTGATAAAATACTTCAGAGATTTGGGTTTCGATCATAGTTTGGTTTACTTTGAAGAATTTTATGGATATATGTTTATTGAATGGTCTTTTTTGAACTTTGGGTTTTGTTTGACAAATTTTGAAGAATTGGAGTAGTTTTTCTTTTTGTAAAAAAAATATCCATTTTGGGTATTATTTGATCTCGTACTAATTTTTTTTATTGGTTTTAGTTGATATCTAAAGACATGGGAAATATATTGTTCTCTTACGTAGATTAGGCGATTCTCAAGAAGTTGATTATATTACTCTTAATGTGAAAAAGTCTTCCTAAATACTCATATTTTGGAGAAAATATGAGCTTGATTAAGGAATCTATAAAATTTTATAATCTACGTGACAAGTAAGTAAGTTTCATTATGATTTAGTTATGCTCAAAAATAAGTTCCTCAATGAAAATTAACTTACAATAACAATGTTGTCTGTTAACTTTTCTTACTAGGGAATCGAATACCGTTTAACCCATCACAAGTTTGAGATTTTCTTTTGGTTAACATTCTCCTACACATGTTTACTATCACTCTCCATCAAAACATGACCCTTTTTTTCACCCCCATATCCATATTTTCCTATTTTGAATCCTAGTATGGGATAACTCGGGTGACCTTTGTACTTCTCTCCCTTTCTTTTAAAGTGATAGTTTTACTGACTCTTGTTCCGATGTGGGGCTTTCAATGATGTTTCAAAGCCCTATTTTGAAATTGTGAGGACACAATTCCCAAAAGGGGGTAAGGATGTAACATCCTAGGAAAATAAATAATATTAAATTCTATGGTTTATCTATATTTTTGGATAAAATGTTAATATTACCTTAAATGGAATGCTATGCTCGATGGCGTACCCAATACGCAACAACGAGTTTCTTTATAATCTTACATTGCACAGTAATATTATAATAATATTATAATAGTTAACGCCTAGCCGTTGTAATGATGAGAATGAAATTAAATGACTACAAAATTATTTCATATGTGAGTTAAATTTTTTTACATTTATCCAATAAATGTTAGAGGCTTAAAATCCATATGAATTCAATTTTAAGAATAAATACTCTAATATTTTTTTTAAAAGATTGTTTTGCCGCCTATTGATGGTGAAAGTTCTTTAAATCTAACTTTTTGAAAATTTTATAAGCTCTATTTGTCAAAATAAACTTATTATATATTATTGGGACATTGAAATTTACATTCGTTAAATTTTTGGTTTGTTTCTGACATTGTTCATTTTTTTAATGAATAGTGAAAAAATACTGCATTTTGCATGAAAAATGATTTTTCATCTAATTTAAATATATGAATAGATTATATTTTTAATTTTATTTAAATTGTAATTAAAATATATTTCTACCATTTAATTAAATGGTGGCCATTAGAATTAATTTCAATTTGAAAATGGACAAAAAAAGTGTCATTCTTTTCATAGATATTTCTTCAAAAAACTTTCTATTTATATTGACAACGGAAAATATTTTTAAATTATTTATTTAAATTTCTATGTTTTGAATTTGGTATAATGGATTCCCTATATGGAATCATATGGCCCAAATTATTTAATTAAGACTCTTTTGTTTTTGGACATTATGAATAGTAACTATGGTAATTATGTTTAATTATCGTGATTAATTAGTAATCAGGTAGTTGAGGATAATAAAATAATAACATAATAATAAAAAATGACCCCAACATGTGTCCTAATGATACTGGTTGTGTCCTTTCCGACCATGGTATGTCTTGGAACAAACTTTGGGACCCCATGGAATCACTTTTGTGTGATAGTGACACATTATCGTTTTATTTTTTTAAAGAATGGAAAATATAACAAAAGTATGTATCACCCAAGTAAAAAAATATTAGTTTTGTCTGTGTATATTATCTCTTAGACTATGAATATTAACTGGAAAGATAAAAATATTTCCTACATCATTTTTTTTAATGTTTAGAGATTAAATAAATTAAATTATTTATGACATCATGATGATGCAGCGATTACCTCATTAATGAACGATTTAATTAAAATGAAAATATAATGTAAAATATAAGACATAACCATGGAAAGAACCTATTGGATGAGTATATTTCGAACCCTTATCACCTTATCCTCAAAATATATCAACGTGGGACCTCTAAAATCCGAAATTCTTTTTAATATAAATTAACATTATTTTGACTTTCCATGAGTGCCCCTCCTCTCCTCTTATAAAAGGTGCCCACCTCTACCTTATTACCCACACCTATCAAGCCTTTGGCTCGGTCATCCACTACCCATTGCATCTCTCCACATCTCTATATTCATAATTGAAGCCTCACTGTAGGCATAAAGATCTTCAAGAAACCCTTTTGATTCAAACCAAAGGGAGTTACCCGGTTTAAAGGTAATGTCTTCTAGAATGTTTCTTTGTTTTATTTTGATTTTCCAACCCCCTAAACTCTTTTTATTCCATTATTTTGAAACAAAAACAGTATCTTAAATATACTAGGATGTTTTTATAAGAATTATTTTAGCAACACTTACACACACATCGGTCTAATGGTTAACAAACTTACTGTTTCTGTGGATGGAGAAATACTGCCTCACGAAACGATGATTGTTCAATATTCTTTAAAAACCTTTTAAGGTGGCCATTATTATGCCACTTTATTTTTATATATGATATATATGGTATTTATGTTTTATATATATTCCTTTATTTTATATTTAATACATACCAATATTTTTTCATGTTGTCTAAATGCGATAATTTCATATGAGAATGTGCGGACTACTGCCCCCTCGAGTGATGTGACTCGTTCATTCAATACATGGAATGTATAAAGAATGAAATTAATAAACTTATGTGACCTATATAACATATATATTATAATGGAATTATAATATATATATATCTCTATCAATTATTTTTAGTTCCATTAATATGATAAGGAAATTAAAGTTGTGTTCATGCGTACGTACGGCCTACCATCTCCATGAACGGTGCATTTAATTTCTTTTTATCTCCAAATGTTATGGAATAGTATAAAATTAATATTTACTAGATATATATGATATTTAAATCATTAATAATATTTTGGATATGATGTACTTATAACTACATGGATGATTCTTTTCAAACAAGTTCATTTTTGACTGATGTACCAAACATCGACAAAAACATTTGATATGAACTCACATAATTAACTAAGTATTATAACATTATAATATGTGATATGAATTGAATAATAAAAATTAAAGGAGGTCCTTAAGAAATTATAAATTGAAAAAAATTTATTATGCAGAAATATAAGGAAACGAACAAGATAAGTCAGACTTGAGGTAAGGGATCCTACATCTCTCTTTCATTTTAAGTACTATCTTTTATGTCATTTCTGTTAATCCCATCTTTCTTATTATTGGGGATGTTATTTTATATTCCTCATTAGGTACTTTTTATTATCAGATTATGAGATATCCTATTTGATCTCATAAATCCATTTTTGGAAGTTATATGTGGCGTCGTTAAGCTGCCGAGTTTTCATAAGGGATTTTTCATCTCACTTTTATTCCTGTGAAATTTATGCTACATTTTCCACCATTTCCATTGAGTGGTGAATGTACGTCCCATTATTCTACATTTTTTGTAATATAAATTCAATTATGATTATTTACATCAATGTTTTATAGTCCTTCTTTCATGGGGTGTATGTTTCGAAAGTTACCCAAGTCGGTAAGGGAACCATTCACCCTCCTATTTTTAAAAGAGTTATTATTGTTTTGTCTTTTAAATTACATCTTCTTATGTTGGGATATGTTCTTATATATACTTATTGATGTAAATTTTATTTCCAAGATATGAGATACCCTTTATCTCTCTTATCAACTCTTTTTCTAAAATTTGATGTGACATCGTTAGGCTATCAAATTTTTGCAAGGGATCTTCTTAACCCAATTCCATTACTTTGGGTCAAACCTCTACTTCTTGATTTTGTAATGATATGAATATGTTTGGATGACATCTGATTGTTTTAAACTGAGTGTCCACTTTTATTTTGTGTATTTATATATTTCAGACATAATTATGTCATTTGTTTATCCTTGCTCTAATGGCATAATCCTTGATTGGGATTACATCCCAATTTCTTATCATTGAGACATTTCCTTATGATATGCACTTTTATTCTTTTATAATGTGTATATACAGACACATTGACATTCCATATCAATATTATGTCTATAACAAATTCATATTAATGGTTTTCAAATGGTCTACATTCATGTGGCTTATAATTTAAATGTTCAAAATGGAAAAGGACTCTTATTAAAACATTATTTTAAATGGTTTTAAAGATTTATTCTTTTAGACATTTATCATCCATATCCATGTTTTAGAAATAGTTTTATGTATTTATTTATATGGACATGAATGTTTTAAAAACCTTTCAAAATATTCAAAGTGGTATGGGACACGTTGATTTTAAAATCTCTTTTAAATGCATTCTTTTAATATTTTCAATGTATAAAGGGATATTTCTATCATAGAGTTGTAATGGTTTTATTAGATGTTTTTATTTATTATAATTTCATTGTGTGATCTCTTGTGATTGAAATGTGGAAATTTTATGTCTTTTTTATGCATGTTTTATGTGTTATTATTATATTATGGTTCTTGGGAAATTTTTATGAAATTTGGTGGTTCCGTGATAAACTAATGGCAGGTGAGCTCGAGATAGCTCTCCAATGAATTGGGTAACGTGAAGGGGTTAAACGCTAAGGTTCTCCGATGAGATTTAGTGAATATACTGTGATGGGTATTCCAAAAGTAACCATGAGGGTTACTCCCTACTTAAGAATGTATTGAATGACTCATGTTACCATTATGCCTTATGATTTCTATTGATTTATGCATATATCTTATGATTTCATGAGGTATGTTAAATTGCTTATGTTTTATGAGTAAATTTTGATTTCATTGATTCTTATGTATACATGGACTGATGTTTTCATTCCGTACTATTATAACCCTTACTGTGCTTTTTATGCTCATCCCATCTTTTTGAAATGTTTTCAAAGGATATAAAGTTGAATAGGGTGAAGGATGGGATTAAATAAATGTCAGGCTGTCTAAAACAAGGAACTAGACATGACTCTTTTGTTCAAGAGTTTTTATTTTGTGGAAAAAATGGCATCTGAGTATATTTTTCTACTTTTTAATCTTGGAGATGTAATAGATATGTCTTAATTCTATAAAACTCTAAACCTGAAAAGGTCTTCAATGTGAATTATTCAATTTAATTCATGATTAAGTAATGTTTAAAGCCATGTCCTTATACCATGATTCTTAACTTGAGAAAACTATGTGAGAATTGCAACCTTGTTTTTTATTCTAGATCCCATAGAATTCAGTTTATCTATAAGAGAATCACTAAATTTTCCACCATAATCACCATTAATTTGGTTCATTATAGATCTAGAAAATTATGAAAGACAATAGAATAGAGTAAAAAATATTTTTCATATTAAGGAACCACATAATAAAGAAAATCACATATTGGATGTATACATTGTGAAAAAATACCTAATCAATGAATCCTTTGGTTTATATTAGGTTATTCATAGAAACATCTATTTAAACCCTTCATGATTGTTCGTGATGAGTTTGTGAATTCCCAAAACATATCCTCTAGGATTTTCAATCCATGGGTCTAGAAAGGTCTATTTTCAAGTACTAGTTTAACTCGGGTTATGCCTCGAACATATTTCCATAGTCCTTAACCAAGGGTAGATCTCTAATAGTTTCACATCCACCTGTAGTATCCAAATAATGATGTATTTCTTAGAAATCGATCACTCTATATTTTTCCTATATTCCAAGACATATTCCTAATCATTTCCTTATCATTAGTCTTATCCATAGGCATGTCCTGAGGTTTCTCACTATGGTTTTATCATCCCACCATCTGATGTTTTATTAACAATTATATATGATACAAACTATTATGAAACTCTCTTTTAATACATTCAAAATAAAAAATAGATTCATAATACATAAAAATAATTAAAATAGATGCCAAAAGATAATATTAGTCTAGTTTTGATTGGAAACATAGAATCATAAACACGAGTACATATATGAGATATAGAATCTTTAACTAGGTTCTTATGGTCTAGAAGCCTTATTAGATACATCAAACATAGTGTGTTTATTCACAACCTTGAGGAAAGAAATATAAAAATGGGTGATCTTAGATGCTCAGTAATAGTAAACAATGGAGATACATATGCATAAAAATGAGCTTAAGAGTATGTGATCATGACCAATAAAATAGGTGATCATACCCTACATATCAATGTTCACAAACATGAATCATGGAATAAATCATGTTACCTCATAATAAATAAATAATAATGAAATAAAGAACATAATCCAAAAAAACAATAACATCGGAATAAAATATCGAATTCTAGAAAACACATAATCATATAATATTATTTCCATAATATCGAAAGCATTGCTGAAAAGACTATCATAGTTGTATGGTTGCATTACACATACCATATTCATAGCCATTGTTCACTCCCATGTCTATCTTAGTAGGTTGAGTTCACTCCTCATACCATCAATGTAATCATGGTTCACATTGAAACCCATATCAGTAGTAGCTATTCACTCCCAAGACAATATTAGTTTATCTTGTGAGATATAAATAATTAACCAAGAAATTTGAGGGAGATATTGGTCCCAAAATATTATAATGAAATAATATGTACATATTCAAGAAGATCAATATAAATAATATCATAACCCATGAAATGAAATAAGTGTTATAATAAGTTAATCATATCATAACCTTTGTAAAAATACATGTTTCATAATCATTTCTTCATTAACATAAGACATTAAAAGAATCAGTTTTCAAAAGATTATTTCTCCTAAAAGATAAATAATGTTCATAGACATCATGGAATCAAATCATAATCCATGAACAGAAAGAATATGAATGGAAACATTGAATAATTTTACCAAAAAAGGATGAGTTACACCAATAGATGTTATACTATCAGGGAAATAATATTGAAATATCTTTACAAAAACATTTCTTGAGGACAATAATCTTTCAGCATAGAAAAACAATTTTTAGAACATTAAACAATTTAATAACTTTTAAAATTTAATATAAATATTAATGTATATAAAGAAGTCAGTGAAATACATAAAAATCTTTTTTAAAATTACTTTCCCATTAAAATGGGATTCAATGATCTATTGAAACTTTTTTAAATGTGATTTTATATTAAAATACATTGTTGACCTAAGATAGAAAATGTTATATTTTACATGAAAACATTATCTTAAGTACCAATGATTTGGAAATTGATAATAATAAATTATAAAATTTTAAATAAAAATTGGATAAGAAAAGTAATTAGTGATCTTGTGAAAATGACAATGAAATTTCATTAATTTATTCATAATCAAATGCAATCATGAAAAACGATGAGATTGTTTCAATAAATTCTTATCACTAGGTATATTGGGAACACATTACCCATGAAGTAATAAATTACATAGAACATAAAATATCATTAAATTAATTATATTGATGGTATATCATTTGAAATTTAAGTATATACACCTAAAAAATATAGGTGTATAACAATACATGTATCCCGTAGAAGGAAAATTGAGACAAAACTGACTTACCGATTTGGTAACTTTTTAATGATAATCCCCATGAAAGAAAGATAAAAAAATTGATATGTAAATACCCATGAATTTATGTATATTAATAATTTCATACATCCATGATATGTATACACACCTCACAAATGGAAACAGTTGTGAATATTTTCTTTATGTCATAAAAAATAAAATTGAGATGAAATCCTCTTACGATGGGTCTTGAGTGTCAACATAATCATAAAAAACTACTATATAATAAATAAATAGAAATTTATAAATATATCAGGGAACCATATTCTTATATCTTATTCCATAAATGTTTATATTACAACGTTTTATTACCTTATTTTTGAAAATCATATTTTAAGGATTCAGTTTGGGTAATATTATCTTTGTTCTTCTCATATATCTTAAGTTGTTTTATATTTTGTTATTATACTTATATCATGACATCCAGAATGAGAATAATGATATAAATATCTTTTATAATTTTTATATGTTTATTATAATAAGCTATATAATATATAAGTATGAAATAAAATTATCTATTCATGAAGACTGTAAGCCCTGCATACCGTTGAATGTTGTTTCTATTTAATTTTTTTGTTGAAAGAAAGAATTTAAATGAAAGATATGTATATAAAGGTATATATATAATAATTAAAATAACATTATTATATTTAATATATCATAAATATCATCTATGATCATCTTTAATACATTCCATCTAACATAAGAAAGAATAAAATCACTTTGATGGGGCGATAGTTCACATTTTCTCAAACTAAATTATCATATTACACTAACTACATTGTAAAAAGATATGAATTTAAAAAGTAATAAATAAGCTCAAGGAAATAATAAATATAATATATGAAACATATAAACAGATTATCCATCATAATGACTGCCATGATATTTCGTAAAGGAAAAATGATCAATCATGGTTTCATGAGGTTGTAATTCACCGAAACCCTAAACAGTGTGTTCATTACCCATTAGATGGAAGGGTTTGTATGTGTAGGTCGATCACAAAGAAAAAAAAAGTCTGCGTATATTGAGGATAATTTTTTATTATACAATCATGGAATAAAGAGAGTGGAGGGGTGGAGAAATCCAATAATAGAAAGGATCTTGGAAGAATATGTATTCTCTTAATTGGGTAACTCCTTCTTGATTGTAAAAAATAGATTCTATGGATTGAATTATTTCCAAGGGGTGGATTATAAGTGGAATGGATATATTTTTGGAAGTGTAAAGGGTAGATCATGGAAGAACCTACATTTTTAGAGGTGTAATGAATTTGTAATGTTGGTGGATTTCTTAATCTAATATAAATGATATCATTGGTATTTTTTAAAATCAGTTTTGTGTACCCATGTTTTTCCGTAAAATATATCTAAAAAATAGTAATCTAGAATTAATGTTTAATAGAATAATAAATTGCGTCAAATGGGTTTTGGGAAATAATATATATCATATTGGGCTTTAATATAAACATTCATGGGATAATATATAAGAATTTGTTTCCTTTAAATATTTATAATAAATTTCTATTTATTATATAGTAGTTTTTATGATTACAATGACACTCAAGACCAAACGTAAGAGGACTTCATCTCACTTTTATTTTATATGACATAGATGCATTATTCACAGCCCATTCCATTTCTGTGGTGTTTATACATAATATGTATGTATTCAATGATTAATATACATAAATTTATTGGTATTACATATCAATTTTATTATCTTTCTTTCTTGGGGTTTATGCTTCAAATGTTACCAAATCGGTAAGCCAGTTTTGTCTCAATTTTCTTTCATTGGAACACATGTATTTTAATACACCTACAAGTTTTTTCTAGGTGTATATAATTAAATTCAAATGTTATATCATCAATATGCTTGCTTTAGTGATATTTTATGTTTTATGAAATTTCTTCCTACATGGAAATTTTTTTCCCCATATACCAGATGATAAGTGTTTATTGAAACAATCTCTTTATTTTTCATGATTTTTTATGATTATGCATAAATTAATGAAATTTCATTGTCCATTTCTCATGAAAACTAATTATTTTTCATATCATATTTTTATTTAAATTATAATTATTTATTATTATTAATTTCCAAATCCTTGGTACTTAAGATAATTATTTCTAGTAAAATATAGCATTCTTTCTCATCGGTCATAAATCTATTGTATTAAAAAACCTTGTTTTAAAAATGTTTTCAATAGATATTTCAATCCCATTTTCAAGGAAAATAAATTTTAAAAAATTGTTTTATAGATTTTAATGATTCCATTATATGATTTAAAATTTATTTTAAATTGTAAACCTAATTAAATTATTTTATGTTCAAAATATAGTTTTTCAAATCTGAAAGGATATTTTCACCAAGAAATGTTTTTGTAATGATATTTCAGAATTATTTCCCTTATAAGATAACATCTATTTGTGTATCTTTTTCCTTATTGGGAAAATTATTCAATATTTCCATTCATATTCTATCTAAACATTGATTATGATTTGATTTCATGATTATTATGAGTATTATTTCTCTTTTATGAGTTATATTATTTTAAATCCCGATTCTTTTCATTGGTTATGTTAATGAAGAAAGTATTATGAAACCTTTATTTTTTTCAAAGGATATGATATGATTACCTGCTTATAATACCAATTTAATTTATTGGGTTATGATATTATTTTCAATGATCCTATTCAATATGTCTATATGATTTCATTATAATATTTTTAAGACCTAATTCTCCCTCCAATTCCTTGGGTGATTATTTATATCTCACAAGATAAACTAAGATGGTTTTGGGAGTGAATAGTGACTACTAAGATGGATATGGAAGCGAACCATGACAACAGTGATAGTATGAGGAGTGAACATAATCTACTAAGATGGAAAAGAGAGTGAACTATGTCTATGAAGATGGTATGGGGAATTAACCCATGAAATTAACATGGTCTTTCCATAAATGCCTTGGATACCATGGAAATAATACTTTGAGATTTTATGTTTTCCTCAATTCAATATTTTATTCCTATGTTTGTCTTTTGTGGATTATGTTCTTTATTTCCTTATTATACATGTATTATGAACTATCATGTTTTATGCCATGATTCATGTTTTTGAACATTTATATGTATGTTATGATCGTTTATTTTATTGGTCATGATCGCAAACCCTTATGCTCATTTATATGAATGCATATTTCCATTATTTACCCTTACTGGGCCTTTAAGTTCACTCCTTTCTATATTAAATTCCCCGTGGTTATGAATATACATATTATGATTGTTTTATCTAATAAGGATTCAAGACTAAAATAACCTAGTTAAAGATGCTATAGCTTCCACATTTACGAATGTTTATGATTCATTATTTCCATTAAGAACTAGACTAATATGGTCTTTTTACATCTGTTTTTATAATTTTTTATGTATTACACATCTATTTTGTAATTTTAATTTATTAAAATGGAGTTTCCTAAATGTTGGTATCATATAAAATGGTTAATTAAACATTGGATGTTGGGATGATAAAACCCTAGTGACAATCCTTTGACATGCCTAGGGATAGTTCTTAGGATTAGAAAAGGTATGGTAAAATGACTTGGAATTTAAGAAAACTATATAGTGAGTGATTTCCCAGAAATATATAATTGTCTGGATATATCAAGTGGATGTGAATCTATCACATATGTACCTTTGGGTAATGAAAATGGAAAGATGTTTGAGGCCAAACTCGGGTTAAACTAGTACCTGAAAATAGACCTTTCGGCACACATGGTTTGAAACACCTAGACAATATGCTTTGGGAATTCACAAACTCATCATGAAAAATCATGGAGAATATAAATAGTTGTTTCCTACGAATAACCAAGGATAAACCTAAGTATTCTTTGATTAAGGATTTTTTCATAACATATACATCCTATATGTGATTTTCATTATTATGTGGTTCCTTAATATGATAAATATTTTTTACTCTATTGTTTTCTTTTTCATTATTTTCTAGAACCCAAATAAACCAAATCAATGGTTATTATGATGGAAAATTTAGTGATTATATTCTAGTTAAATTTAATGGAATAGGACCTAGAATGAAAAGGATGGATGCAATTCTGACACTTTTTTCTCATGCTACGAATCATGGTGGACTTCCAAATGACAAAAGGAGGTAAAAACATGCTATGGAGTATTTCATGTGGAAATCAAGTCCTAATTTTTGTGGTCCTTATGATCCATTAGTTTCTGAACAGTGGATCAGAACTAATACAAATATATTCTCTATGATTTAGTGTTCAGAGTATGTGAATTTTATTCGGGTTTCTTATCCTCTAGAAGGAAAAGTAGACAATTAGTCGACTATAATAAAATATATGTCACTGTTAGATGAGATTGACTCCATGGAATAGGAAGTGTTAAAGAACTTATTTTTCAACAAGTACATTCTTTTTATTTTTCATTCCAATATTAAGAAATAGTTTCTCGATATAAATAAAATGGTTGATGAATCTGTTGATATCTACAAGGAGAATTTCTTGAGACATGTGAGGTACACTTTATGAGTTATCATCCAACATGAAGTTAATTTTTATAGGTTCCTCTATGACATAATGCTAGGTCTCATAAGGTCATTTAAAATATGAGACATTAGTATCTATGAAGATATTGTGCATTGTTCAATGAAGGCTGAAATAGAGGTTGGAGTCATGTATCGATCTCATGGTTTTTACATGAAAAAAAAGAATATTGTATAACGAATATAAAAAAACATGAAGATAAGAAGTTGAGAATTCCTTTTTCTCAATACGTTATGGAATAAGCAAGGAAAAAATTGTCTTATGGGTTCTAATAAATGTTTTAAATTTGTAAGGTAAGTCCATCCGTCATTTGATTTCCAATGTTATGGGAAGAAGTTATCTATCTTTTTAAATGTGGAAAAAGAGGCACAAAATTCACCCCACATGCATCAATGATACAATAATAAGGATAATATGAATTATACAAACCACTACCCAAACCCAAGGGATGGTGATGATGATTAGCCTGAACAACCTTTTACGCCAAGGGAATGGGGAAATCTCAATAAATCGCTATTTGGGTTGAGGGTGTGATAATGATTTGATGAAAGCTACTCTATCCATCAACTCTAGAACTGCTAATGTCATATTTCATTATATATGTATCCCTATTTCATATATAATGAATTTTCTAATGTTGTTAAGATTCCACCAAAAACAATTAGATGAGAAATTAGCAGTGAAACCCCCTAATGGTATGATTATTTCAACCCATGTCTATGATTACTATCATATTTATGTTTTTCATAATGTGCATTATGGAAATATTTTTATTCATCATTTAGTTGAAGTTTAATATATCTTTGACATTGATTATATTTTTATACATTATGAACACATCAATATTTGAGTATGCAATGTTCTATTTGATATTTCCAAAACTCTTATGATTGTCTTTTCAGGTGATGATATGTATGACCATCCTATAGAGATAACATCCAGTTTATGATTTTGAATGCCCAATCATAAGTGTTTTTTATCTCATATGGTTTGGAATAAAGTTGACATCGATGATATTCCCATTTCTCTATAATTTGTGGATCTCCTTTTAAAATAGTTTCCTAGACTTCCACCAATATAATAATTTTTTTCAATATAAATCATACCTATTTCCACACATATTTTAAATAATCCATATAGAATATACTCAATTGAGTTGCTGGAATTGACGAAAAAACTATAAGAAAACATTGATAAGAGATTCATTTGGGAAACTGTGTCACCTTGTTGTCTACCCATAATTTTTGTAAAAATGAAATATGGATCAATGATACTATGCATTGATTATAAAAATTTCAATAGGATCTTAATTTGGAACATGCATCCTATACCCAATATTGATGAATTGTTTGATCAACTATATTGATCCCAATACCTTACCAAGACTGACCTTCAAATTGGATATCATCAATTGAGGTCCAATAATGAGGATATACCCAAGATTAATTTCTGTAAAAGGTATGTAAACTATGAATATATATTTATGCCTTTAGGTCTTACATGTTATCCCTCTATCTTCATGGATATGTTGAATAGATTCCTGAGATACTACTTCGATGTGTTTGTGGTAGTCTTTATCGATCATAATGTTATTTATTAAATGAGAAATTAATACCTTGAATTCTAATAAAAACTATTTAAAAATACACTTAGTAAAGATAAACAATATAAATAATTTAGAAATTGTAAAATTTGGTTGAGAAGAGTATCATTTTTGGGTCACATAATCACAAAATATGGTATATTACTAGATCCACTGAAGACAGAGGCAATTTAATTCGCTCCTAGACCAAACACTGTGATTGGGGTCGGTAGTATTCTGAGTTTAGATGGGTATTATTAATGGATTGGAGAAATTTTCTAATGACTATATAATCCTATGACCATGTTAACTCAGAATGGTGTCATATTATTATGGATAGACGAATGTGGGGAAATTTAATGGAATAGATGAAAATATTCATTATATCACCCGTGCTTTCATTATGTTGTATTGTAGATGAGTTTTTAATCTATAACAATGAATCCAATAAGGGAGTTAGATGTTTTCTTATGTATAATAACATGGTTATAGCCCATTTATCATGATAGTAGAATATTCTAGACCAAAATAACCCAACTCATGATTTAGTGATAGAAGCGGTAATTTTTTCATTAAATATATAGATGCATTATATTTACAGTGAAAAGTGTGACATATATACTAATCATAAAATAATAAAATATAAAATCAAATAAAAAGAGTTTATCATGTGTCAAAGAATATGGTTGGAGATGATAAAGGTTTATGTCTCCTGAATAAATTATCACCGTGGAAATGTGAACATGGTGGAAGATGTATTATGTCCAAAGGAGCATGCAAGAATATCCATGTCGAGGATCAAAAATATCCAATATTAATGGATTTGAAATGGATGGATAATTAAATCATAATTTAAGGGGAAATAATATCTTTTTCAAATGAATGTTCATCCCTCTAACATTATATTACCACAAAATTCTAGTGAAGTATTTAGCAAGCACATTATACTGAATTGAGTTTCAGTAATTTTTATCATCCTCATACAGTTGGTCAGTCGGAATGAAAAATTCAAACCCATGAAGATATTTTATAATCTTGGTCATTAGATTTAAAAATTAGTTCTAATCAACACATTTATAGAGTTTAATTTTCATACAATAATATCTTTCACTCAAGAATTCATATGGTAACATATGAAGCACTTTATTTGATGAAATGTTGATCTCGAAAATGTTAAGATGATGTTGGAGAATGAAATCAACTGGGACCTGAGATCACTGATGAAATTGAAGATAATTTTAGATCAATTTTGTAGAATATCATAGTAGCCAAAAGTTAGTAGAAAAGTTATGCAAAGAACTTTAACCGTTATATTGAATATGATGTTGGAAAAAAATTTATTTTTATGAATCTCACCATGGAAAAATGTGTGAGATTTAGGAAGAATGTGAAAATAATAACTATGTATATTGTCCCCTTTTAGATTCTTGATCTTATCAGGGGGTATCCTATCTCTTGGAGCATTCAATAAATATATATCAAGTTCGCGATGGATTCCAATTATATATCTTGATGAAGTACACACGTGACCCTTCACATGTACTGAACAAAGATGCCATAATGCTGGAGTAGGATCCTTCTTATGAGGAGAAACCTATTGAGATTCTAAATCGTACAAAGAATTCTCTAAGAAAACCACTAATCTGGTAAAAGTTTTCTGAAAAAATAACAAGTTAATGGAAGCTACATGGGGACATGAGGGTATGATGAAGTAGATTTATCCTCATTTATTTCTACCTAAGTGACTAATTTTGTGGATGAAACTAATTTTAAGGGTGGTTAAAAGTAACACCTAGAGTTTTTATAGATAATTATTTCTTATTGAATAAAATAAATGTTCATTTGTGTATTTAGATTTACTAAGTAAAACATTTCATAAACATTGAACCATCTTGGAGTATATTTCATGAAATAAAATTCACATTTAATACACGTAACATATACTTGGTATATGTTTCACATTACACAGACAAGGAGTATGTTACACAAAACAAAAATGTTTTTACGAAACATCATTTTATTATTATAAATTTTTAAATGATATAATTATATTATAGCCATTACAAAATATAATATGAATATTAATAAATATTTTTTAAATATAATATATAATTTTTTAATATAAATTAAAAAAATTTATAACAAAAGATACAATTGTTTTGGAATGTCCTTATATGTTTGAATGTATTATTTTCTCTAATAATCTACATTAGAGGTACATTAATGAAAAAAATAAATTACAATTATAAAAATTTAAAAATTTTATTTTATAAAATGATAATTAATATTTAATTTATAATTTAAATAATATATTATGTTTAATTTATGATATTTTTCTTAGAAACATTATTTTTGGATGCATAGTGAAAAATGATAGATTTTAATTCAAAGCATTTTTTTCATATAATTTATTTGTGAGGATAAATTATATTTTACTTTTATTTAAATGTTTAATTATATCATATTGTGATTAATAAACCCAATTTCTGTTATTTTAACATATTTAAAATTTCAAATGGATATAAATACTTTACAGTCTTTTGAATGTTGTCACTTTATAACCCCACATTATCGACCCAACTACATAATAAATTTTTCTTTTTCTTTTTTACTTATATTATATGAATTTATGAAAATGGATTCCATATTTAGAATTAAAATAAATAAAAATACATAAAAACATCAACATATTGTTTTACCAAAAATATTTGTGAAACTAATTGAAATTAATTACTTCGATTAATGTAAAATTTATATTAACTAATTGAAAACCCTATAATTTTAGTCCAAAGAAGACTTAAAAAGAAGTAAAAACCCTATTTTCGTGACAATATTCATCCCTTAACATTAATATATATATTTTGGTTGTTTTATGATTATTTAGGTATATACTTTTGTACACCTAACTTATTTTCAATAATATAAAATATGTATGATCCCTTCCATATAAAAGGCCACACCCACTCCCTGTTCATCACAACTCTAAAAGAACATAGGTTCAGCCTAGATCATCCCAATACACATCAAAAAATCAATCCTTTCCTCACATAAGACATCTATATGTGTCAAATCATTTTAGAGATGTCTTTTGGCACAAACCAAAAAGAGTTACTTGATTTAGAGGTAGAGTCTATTCTCAAGATCCTTTAATTAATTTTCTTTCTCAACCCATTATACTAAATTTATTATATTCTTGTATAAAAACAAAATTATATTTAATACATAAGTATTTAATTTCATTAAGGGTTATACCTACACTTACAAACACCTTCATCTAATTGGTAACTAATATACTGTATATGTGAATGAAGAACTACTACCTCACAAGATGATGATTATTCATTTTTCCTTTAAAAACACTCAAGATAGAAATTAAAATGGGAAATATGTTTATATATTTCATATATTATATTTATTATGTCATTAATACTCTTCATTCGTTTAACTACAAATATATGTTTTCTTTTCATTTGTTGTAAATACGATTATTTCGTTCGAGGAAGTGTGGACTTCCAGCCCCTCAAAATGATGTTTCTCATACATACACTACAGGAAATTTATTAAGTATGGTTTAAGTGAATATATATATAGTATATTAAAAATAATATATCAATTTTAATATATATATATATAAGTATACATGAATAATTTCTTTTAGTTTCTTTTATTCAACAAGTCATTTAAACAGAAATAGAATGCATGTGTTCATATGCCTTACTGTCTCCATGAATAGTGTATTCAATTTCATATTTATATATTCTATTGCTTGTTATAATACACATATAGTAGAATATAAATGATATTTATATCATGATTTTAATCCTGTAAATCTTGATATATGTTTATAGACCAAATATATATCATATTAAGACACTTGTGAAGAATGAAGAAAATATTACCTAAAGTGAAACATTAACATATGATTGATTAGAAGGGGGAAATATTTATTTTTATTAAAAACATATATTGTATTAGATATAATAATATTGCTATTTAAAATATTTATAATAAATTTATATTTAATATAATATAGTTTTTTTAGTATGAAGAGATTCAAGACACAATGTAATGGGTTTTCGTCTCATTTTTATTTTACGTGAGATACACAATTTATTTAGCTTCAATTACTTTTGGGTGGTATTTACAGAACCTATATATGTATTCAATGTTTCATATTATTAAAATTATGTTTATTTACATATCCATTTTTAGTCTTTTTTAATGGGTTCGATGTTTCCAAAGTTACCATATCGGTCTGAAAATTTTGTCTCAATTATCTTTCTTTTAGACACATGTTTCTTATAAATATATTTTTAAAAGGTTTATATACATTAATTTGAAATGATATCTCATAAATAAACTTATTTTAATGTTATTTGGTTATTAATTTGATTTCTATTCCTAACATGGATATTATGATATCAAGTTACTAGTGATAAGAGTGTATTGAAACAATGTAATCACATTTCGAGATTATTTTTTATTATATATAAATTATTGAAAAATAATGATAAATGTCTTAAGAACACTCATGAAATTTATTCTCTAATGGTTATTCAATTTTTAGTCATTTATTAGTACCATTTTCCACTCTTTAGTACATTAGATAAAAAGTTTATGTAATATATGATTTTCTCTCTCTTGAGTTGAAAATCTATTTTATTCTAAAGTCATGTTTAAAAAAATGTATTAAATGATATTTGGGTCACGTTTTCAATGAATAATTATTTTTTTTAAACATTAGGGTTTTCAATATTATCATTATAATATTTCAAAGTTATTATCAATGAAAAAGGTTTTCAAATTGTTTTATGGGTTAAAAAATACTTTTCCAAACAAAGAGGAAATTTTCTTAAAGACATGTTTTTTAAATATCATTATCATTTATTTCCCATGTATGATATAATAAAATAATATCACTCGGGTCCTAATGAGGAAATTCCTCAATGCTTACAGTCATATTCTTTCTTATAGTTGATCATGTCTGGTTGACAAGGTGTTTATGAATCCTATTTCACTTTCATGGGCTATATTCTTTTTACATCCGAATCATTTCACAAGTAATATTTACGATGAAATGATTATGAGACCTGTATTTTTACACAGGTTATGACATGATTACATATTTATAGTATCCATTTCTTTTCATGGGTTATGATACAATATTTATTGATCTTGTGTGACTTGTATGTATAATTTTATTATGAGATGGGTGGGACCTATATCTCCCTCCAATGTATTTGGTAAATATTTTTATCGCGTGGTATAGATTAAGATGGACTTGGGAGTGAACCTTGACTATTATTATGGATAAGGGAGTGGACCATGACTACCAATATGGTATGATGTGTGAACTCATTCTATAAATATGTCCATGGAAGTTAACTGTTACTACCATGATGGTACGGGGAGAGAACCCATACTACAAATATTGTCTTAGAAGCGATGCCTTGGAAACTATGGAAATCATGATATATGCTTATCTATTTTCCAAAATTCCATTTTTTATTCATATGTTAGTCTTTCATGGATTAAGTCCTTTATTTTCTTATGATTCATGTCTTCCGAATTTCTGAGGATTAAAAAATAATTCAGGTTTGTAAACTTCGATATGCATGATATGATCTTCTATTTTATTGATCATGTTATCATAACCTTATTATCATTATTATTCTTATGTGTCTCCCTTGTTTTCCCTTATAGGGAATCAATTCTTGCCCCATTTTATGATTAATTACCAAATGTTATGAAGATATATACTTTGATTGATGTGTTTTAGAAGGTTTATAGTATAGAAGAATCTATTGAGAGATGATGTAGATCACTTTTTAACCAATTTATATGTTCCCATGCATCCAAATGCACATGAATAATATGGTATTAGGGCATCAATTTTTATGAATTTTTATTATTCCAAAAATGTTATGTAATGTTAATGTATTAAATGAGTGGTTCGTTATACGGAGGGAATTTATTCTTAATGATCATGTCATGGGATGGCTTGCAATGGATTTAGGTTGTGTCCATGATGAATTATTGGAAAGTATCTAATGGACTTGTTGGGTTTCCCCCTTCCTTGACCATCGGGAAGGTGTTGTTTGAGTGGCGATTATGGATTCGGGGCAGTTACCCCCTGGGCGTCCTATGAGGTATGTTATGTCAGTGAGGATTTGATGTCGTCAAGGGGAGTGGGGATCCATGCATGGCTTGTGAGTGTGGTAGTGTTGATGATGAGCTAATAGAGTTACCATTTTCTCACCCAATGTTACTAATAGTCATGCACATGATGGAGATGCGAGTCACATGGGTGATTCCTCAACATGTTCATTCCTGAAAATTTTCATCTCCTCTTAGTTTAAGGATAAGATTTTAATGTTGGTATCACCATTTTATTCTAACACATTAAACCGTCGAAGTCCACATCATCGAGTTGATGTATAATTGTTTCCCTAAATTCCAACATTCCCAAGGTGGTAACCTCCTTCACCATAGTTGGTGATGCTGGCTCCTTGATCGATAAAGAAAGAAAATATTTCCACACCTCCTTACATGGATTGATCCATATGTATTTTCACTTAGTAAGGGTCCCTCTCATAGATTAAGATGTTTTCATTAAACTCATTCCATATTCGATAAATATTATCGTGCTGGTAAATTATGCTTCCTCTACCTAGACATTCCAAGGGGTCTTAATAGGGTAGCTACATTCAGTCAAAGTGGATGGTAAGGTCAGACATGTCTAGGAAACTATGGAATTTTTCTGTGTATGAATCATGTATTCATCCTCTTAAGATGGATTCTCAAGGGCATTGATCTCGAGGCATACTATGTTATTCAAGAGGTATATTATGCTACATACATATCTTTTTTTGTTTTATTTAGGCATCCAATGTTAAAAATGAGGTAGAATGCTAGTTTAATGACTTTCTTAGATGTAGAGGGAAATATTAGAACACCTGATAGAGGTGGATCATATAAGTGAATACCTAGGAGGGACTACCAGGATGGTTTCCTAGATGGATAGATTATTTTTACCAATTAGAGAAGACCTACAATGTAGTTCCTCATAATGGGAATATCACACACTATAAAGGATGATCTGCTCAAAACTAGAGGTGGATTGTGTAGGTTTTATCCTATGAAGGGGCACCAAGTTTTACTATTTGGATAGATTGAACAAAATAGAGGCATCATGTGTACCATGTTTGGAAGATAGAGATCAAAACCGCCATAATTTTATGGATTGTGTGGATATTATGCCGAGTTTTTGCCTTCTAAAGAGGATTTCTCTTTGTCGTATTGTGTGTATATTAAATATGATTGATTTCTGAGTTCTACGAAGAGTAGTGATGATATAAAGGGGATTACATGTTGGAACAGCTAAAATGGATGGCATGATATCAAAATAATGTGGTACCTAGGTAATATCAATATGGATTATGGTTGCAATATGTGAAATTGATGGACTAGATGAATTTTCATTCTTAATCCTCAAATAGGATTTCTATGTATCCAATTTAGTTGGGAATCAATTTCCTCATTGTTTTAGATCGGGAATTGGGCAGTATACATAACAGAGACGTGTGATGGGAACTATATAATATGGTGAGGTATTATGCATGAAAGATCCCTAGGTAACGCTATGGAGCAGAAACTGTGAGAATGGGAATTCCGTGTGGGAGCTACCTGAGGGACTCTATGGACCTCCAATGGTATTAATGGGGATAATGTGTGGGAGCTTCTTTGGTGCTACTATGGACTGAAAATATTGTGGATGGGGACTATATGGGGGTACTTCCTAGGTACTGCAACGGAGTTGCATTGTTGTGGATTTTTCATACACATGGGATCTTCTTTGGAGCCTTATGTAGAAGAGGTTTGTTGATTGGGATTATATGTGGGAGATTCTCAGGTGTAGTTATGGGGCATAAATGATTTGGATGGGGCTTATGCATGGTATCTACCTGGGTGAAAATATTGATAGGAAACCACATGGATGGGGATTACACATGGTATAATCCAAGCTACCATTGTGGGGATGAAACATTACGGATGGGGATTATGTGTGGGAGATTCTCAGGTGTCGACGTGGATCATAAATTACATGGATTAGGATTATTCGGGGGAGCATGCCTGGTTTTATTTTGAAGAAGCAATGTTGTGGATGGGGCTTACACAATTATGTTTTCCTTGTTCTACAATGGAGAGTAAATCATGTCGATGGGGAACACACCTAGTAGCTTTACGAGTTCCACTATAGAGCATAAATGATATGCATTAGGATTACATGTATGAGCTTCTCATGTTCCAAAATGAGCAGTAATGGTGTGAATGGGTCTTGTGCTATGATTTTTCTTGGGTGAAAAAATAGATTGGAAATGTAGCAGATGTGGTTCTTTCTTGGATGTTTCTTATAATGTATACTCATGTCTCGACAAGTGGGATTCCCATGTGCATTTAATGAGTTAATAATTCATTTTAAAATCATTTTAATAGATAAGGTGCATGGGGATTACACCAAGAGGATTCCCATTCCGGGTTCCCCTTCTTTTGTCATGAGGGAATACCGACACATCACGGTGTTGAACTAAATGATTGTGGCTTAAACTTGATATGGAGGTCCAGGGTTGTTGTTTGGTTGTCATATGATTATCATGTCACGAGGAATCCTCTAGTTGGAACATTAGTAATCTTGTTATTCCCACATGAGTTATCCAATTATTGAATGGTAGGGTATTCTAATGTTTAATTTCATGTAGTTGGGACTATTGGATTCTTATTATCTGTGAATAAGACGTCAAATTTATTAGTAATGGGGTATAATACACATTAAAACCACGTAGTGAGGATTGATGGAATATTATTCCCAGTGAATATGGTATCTCTTATATAAAGAAAGTGGCCTAATTTTTTTCATATAAGATATAATATAGTTTATAGTCATGTTTATTAGACTATTAGGCATAATATTTCTACATATGGGTGGGGTGGGACATACACAAGAGTTTTCCTTTATTGTTCAACTCAACATTGAATCCCAATTAAGAGTTTTCATGATAATATTGAGTAGCGGTTTGACTCAAGGTTGATTGGGAATCCAAAATGGGATCCAAATTTTAGGACACATTAAAGAGATCAAGATGAGTAGATTAACTGAAGGTGAATCAATGTGTTCAGAGGATTATCTCAAATCATGGTATTGAAGGGGAAAAAATTTAGGCTCGCTGAGGGTGTAAGTGAAACTATCATCGATCGGACCAGAAATGTTCATTGTGAAACTCTTGAATTTTTATGTGGGTTAGTAATGATGGAGAAGGGATCACACAAGAGGATTATGACCATAGTATGACACTTACCCTGAGTGGGGGTGGGGGTGTGGGGGGAATAACCCCATGTTATTGAAAATCAGATGCATGTATGGACACTATTACATGTACGATTGGGTTTTGTAGTAGTGGTGAAATAAATATTATAAATTGTTACACCAGTTTGTGCAATACTGAAGTCATGGAACCATTATATTTATGAATGGGAAACATTATACTATTTCACACATGATTTGGTCTATGCTCAAGGCCAATGTGTGTGAAAGAGGTGGTATTGCTTATATCTGACTTAGGATGAGAATGGGTTGGTAAAGGATTAAATAACCTTGTTCCCACTATATGTTGGACCCATATGAAAAATGATGATCAAGATCTTATACCATAAGGGTTCCATTCATTTCTGATGTCATATAAGATCAGTATTACCCATAGTATAGTAGTGGCCAACCTCTAGAGCATCACCCTGTAAAGCGGGTGCACATAAATATCCATGTGAGACCTTTATTGAATTAGAGTATGATTTTAGTCATGGAAGTGGTATTCCACATAGCTGATCCTTGAGACATGGTGGATACATGCAAAAATGGTTCATTTGATGTCACATTGAGTGTTTAAGATCCATTCGAACATATTAGGATTCTTTTGCGCAATTGGAAATATTTATGATTCCTTACATAGGAATTTAAAAATGTTTCATGAAAGGTGAAGGATTTTCATAGAATCTAGAGCATAAGATACTTTCATGGACTTTTTTATAATCTTGACTTCACATATATAATTTTCCATGAAATAGCGTTTGTTGGAATTTTTTAGCAACATGACATCAAATGGCCAAAAATTATGACATGTAACATTGATCGGGCTATACAACATGTCAAATAAAATCCTATAGAATGAGTTATGATTTTTGATGATGTTTAAAAACATTTGGTGTATTATTTGGATGAATTTATCCCCATTGAAAAAAAATGTACACATCCATTTAATGATGGAATGGATCGTTGTATAGATCACTTGTCTATTTGTTTTTATTGATTATTTAAGGGAAATATATGTGAGTTATTGAAATTGAGTAATGATCATTGTAATGAATTAATTTTCTCAGCTTAAATATGTTCACATTAAAAGAACTGATTAAAAATTTATAAGATGGATATATTCTGGACATAATTTTTTTAAATGAGTCATTTCCAATGATTGAGATGATGGTTGATTATGCTTCAACTGGATCTAGATGAACAGAAAAATGAAAAGTTTTCTAGGTCACAATTTCCATAATAATGTTTTGTTATTTGAAATGGGTTTATCTCTTTTTTAATGATATAAATTCAAGTAGAATCAAAATGATTATAGAATCTTTCAGAAGTGATGGGATGATATACAATGGTTAAAATTAACATCAAAAGAACATGAGATATATGGTTTTACAATATCAGTGAGTTAGAAAGGAAATATGTTCCCAACCTTTACCCATGTTATACACATATAAGAATATATACATAGTACATCATACTATGTTACTAATCGTATTAAGACTAAAAGGTGATGTTCAGAATCTGTTGAATACAAAGAAGATTCCAAATAGATTATTTTGTTAGGAAATCATATTATAGAAATATATATTTACCAGGATGAGGGTATCAACCTATGTGTATGAGAAGATTTTTTAGAATTGTAATTTTGTTAATTGGGTAGATCATAATGTTTTATAATAGTTTTATAATAATAATTGGTGAATAGGACTAAGGATATCAGACTAGGTTCATTTGATTCATATACATTGGACCAATCCTCTAGTTAATGTTTTATAGAGTAGAAAGTCAAAAATGTATTCTTTCCTGTCTTCAGATCAAATTTGAATGAAAAATATGTAAAATAACACGAGTTAGTATATTCTATCATATCATCATATATGAGCTATCCAATGGGAGTTGACATAATTGAATTCAGTTATTCATAATAGTTGTTTTCCATAGATCTGTGGTAGTGGTTTTTGGACATGGTTTTTGTTATCACACTATGTTTTACCCTTTATAATAATGTGCAATTTTTTTACTTTTCTATATCTTTAGGAACATTATTTTCCTAAAATTTGATAATGGCGAAACTCAAACAACATGGATGGGAAACATTACTAAAGATTAAACATTAAAAAAATGTGTAATGGAATTTTTTTTACTATATTTTAATATTATATGGAATTATTATGATATTGGGCTTTGTTATGATGTTCTTTACTATGGAAGGAGGTTCCAAGAATAATTTTTTGAAATAATTTAAACTTTAAATAGCATGCATGTGCAGTTTTCCTGAAAATGAGAAATAACATTTAAAAAGGTTCCCAAATCAGAAATATAATGGCATTGTTGCATTCTGAGCAGTGTCATTAACATAGGCATGGACAAAAATCGACCGGTGTGGGTGGGCACCAGATGTTAGTTTTTGATCGTTTTATAGGAAATAAAATAAATTAAACTATTTTACTTTTCATCGTTTCAATAAATCAGTGATGAGAGATTTTAAATAAGATTTTAGGAGGATCTCCAGTGTTAGCCGCATTACCCTGAAATTATATATTGTCAGGGAGTGAATACCCCTTTGAGAAACATATCTCCAACAAATGATGATAGATCAATCGATCAATGAACCTCATATTCGACGAAACCTCACAAACGAATCTGACACAACGATTGTTCTCTAACCGAATCAAAGAATGTATTTTCGTATTGATTTAGTTATTCCCCATTATTGGATTAAATCGATGAGTATGGACCAACCCTAAACTAGTTAGACCCTGCATATAATATTTTCTTATGGGAGGGTTTCTATTGGGTCATTTGGGGGGAAATAATCCACTCATAAAATTATATTTTGATTAACCCTATTTAAATACTACAATTGGAAGTGGGTCAACACAATGATGAACAACGAAAATGGTTCATTACGACTTTTTTTATTGAATTTCATCCTCATTTTCCCAATGTTCTTCTCATTCATTATGTGACGACAGATAATGGATCATTATGAATTCATTTCATAACATAATGTTCCTAAACTGAATATCAGACATCGAAACAACCTATAGGAGTAGAGACGACGATGGGGGTCAAAGAATCGACTTGGTTCGAAGAGGAAATTTCTTCAATCGTTCTTCATGAGGGAGGATCGAGTCTCACTATTAAGGATGATATAAGGCCACAAACCTAATAAAATGGAAATGCGACATAGGGGAATCATAGAATCATGAGAATTGATGCTGTCAGATGGTCGAATCGATGACCGAAGGAGCATCGAGGTGCGTCGATGAAGAATGGAAATTTCAAGAAAATTCTCATGAACATGGCATGTATTCCAAAAAACACGCCAAGTGGGACTGACATGGTGATGAACTTGGTTTATACACTGAACACGCTGAAGGATTCGACATGCTTCTCGAAGGATAAGGAATGTGAGACCTACCTAGTAGTGGCTCGAGTTTTTGGCGATACGAAGCGTAGAAACAGTGTGTGACCATTGTCACACTGTGCGTGGATCCTTATATGGGAATCAGTGTGAATATCAGATGATATACAAACATGTGGTAGAGTACATCACATGTACACAACCACACAGCCATATGAGGCCAATTACATGGGTCACCTCATGTATCAGTTACATGGGTTTTCATACACAGGTAGAGGTTATGTATGGGCACATGGCCAGCATTTAGGAAGTAGAGCCCATATACACTGACAAGTCATGTGATATATCTTACAAACTGTGTTTACACATTTTATATGGATTGTTCTCCAAACATGGTCTGCCGTACACTTTTAGTACATGAAGTCAAGGGAAATGAATTGTGATGAATCTTACATGTTGTATACCCACTTTTACATGGAAATACCTTTTTTCCACTATTCCTTTGAAATGTTTTGTTTGAGTTAGTACCATATTTTCTCATTCCCATGAAGGTCATGTATATTTTCCATCCACATGAGTATGATCCCTTCAACATGAATTTATGGATAAGGTCATAATCCCTCCAAGAGGACCGAAGCGATATCATGTACCCATTTATGAACCGAGGTAGAGTCGGGTATCAACATGACCAATCCTAAAAGATGATGATCTTATATATTGAATGAGAAACTCTAGATGAGTTGTGGTATCCTCATAGGACATGGTTGTGATCCTCTTCAGTTTATTGTGTTTCCCCCACTCAAGAGTGGGTTCTCCAAGATTGAGTGTATTTTTTCTCTCTTTAAATCTATCAGAGAATCCATCCATGTCATCACTTTTTCTGACAAACAATACATATTGGAGAAATGTCATCATAGATATCAGACACTTGGAGTGTGTTCTACATGATGAGTGCTTTTGGAATCATTGATAAGAATCCCTACTGTGGGTTTGTGGTAAATGTATACTGTGGGTCTGGGTCTCGAGTATATTTCGATGTGTTTCCCTTGCTATCAGTTTAGTAGACATATACTGCGTAGAGTTGATTGTATCTTTACATGGGGTATTTCATTCATGTGTTCATCTCCCATATTTAGTATTGTTATAAATACCCATGTACAGGGTTTCCTGCTCATGATGTGTCCTCTAAAGATGAGAATCATTTTGATGAAGTCCACGGCCTACCATAAGAAGACCGAGAATTCATAGATTCTTGAAGGCCGAGGTCTTCCTACGCCTAAAGGTAGAAGTCCCAGTACCTCCTTTTTCTTATAGGTTGTAATCTCTAATTTAAATAGGATAGATTTTTTTGGCCTTGTAATTTGACCCAATTTACATTCCACGCATTACATTCTATTTTACTCTATTGGTTGCATTAAGTTTTATACATGCATTTTGTTCCTTAGTGATTTTTTTTCTTTACATCATTTGTGTGCATTGGATATGCATGCGTGTTCACATGTACATTGGAAATGCCTACCATGTTAGTGATATGCCTACTCAGTGATGGTAACCATACATAGTCTTATTGGAGGCGAGATTGGGGAGTCGCGGAGAGGGTCCCACTTGTATGGGTCATGATGGAGTGGTATCAAAGGCAGTCAGTTCTACCTTTAGATCAAGTTTCTTGTGAGATTGGTTTGGAGAAATAGAGTTAGGTTTTTCGAGCTTAGATTTTAGGGTATAGAATCTTGTGTTGGTTCAGTCGACCAACCTATCCATACACCCGGACTCTGATACCATGCCTTTTAACTCGATACATGAAAAAACCAGTTCCAAGGGAAAAAAATAATGGTACATTCATCATATAGAAATAGGTTATGTTTTCCATGATCCTTTTTTTCAGATATCTATATATACTCTTTACCATTGTACATCATTTCACATTATAGGATGCATCAACGATGCATACTTGGTTGGAATCAGCATCTCGATCATGATAATGATCCCCTCCATGAGGAGGCTTCGATAAAGGGGCCAGTTCCCTAGGTGTTTTCTCTAGATGGTGCACCTGTTATACCACCATCAGTGGATCATCACATGGTACCCATGGTTCCGATAGATGAGGAGTGTGGGATGGGGGTGCTCCATGAGTTTAATAGATAGAGACAACATATGTATCGAGCTGAGCCCAAGCCCTAGGAAGCTGAGGACTAGATTGAGCTGGTGACTAGTGTATTCTATCTAGTTAGGACACTAGCAGACGATATAGTGATATGAGGAGCGAGCCTTCTTAAGGGATCAGTGGGACGATGGTGTAGTTTAACTAAGATGACACACAATGAGGATACACTTTCATGGATAATGATTGAGTTACTCCTTAGGGATGATTTTTTCCCAGTAATGTTGAGAGAAGTGTGTATCCGGGAGATTCTTCAGCTACAACATGGTAGTTTGACTATGGATGAATATTCATCGAGGATCACTAACCTCACTAGGTACTCAATAGATATGGTCTGGGATAAGTACTTCAGATCTCATACCTTAGAGTGAGGTCTATTGTTGGACATCTGAGAATGTGTCATGCCTCTATGCATTTAAATATATGCAGGAGTTCTCATGAGGGCCATGGTGATCGATAGATTCTTGATAGAGTAGAGAAATATAGTGGTAGTTAGAAATTGGTAAACATGAACTGAGACCTCGGAAGTAGGGATCTGACATCAGGCCCAGTGTTGAGGATGTGGGAGATGTCAGAAGAGGACCCAAGATAGGGGATTGACGTCCCAAGTCTCTTCAGCTGGATCCAGTCTGCCTAGGGAGAGGTGATTCTACTTGTGTGAAACTAGTGGAAATATCATTATTGGTTATCCAACTCATAGAGATATTGATTGAGAAGTTCTGGATGGACCCCCAAGGCAGAGGTAGAGAGTTGAGCATACATATGCACATGTTAGTATACGTATAAGAGGATTAGGGAGAGATATCGGTGGTGGAAGATGCTTTGACCTACATCCTCCACACACACCAGGAGGTCAGCAACATGTTCAGGGAGCTGGGGGACAGGGGTAGGGACAACTGCATGCGGTCGAGGCATATGAACTCGGGACTCCATGGCTTATTCATGGTATGATCTATGTATTTTCTACCTTAGCTTATATACTTATAGACAAAGGTGTTAGTTATTATTTCTACACAACTTGTATTATGAGAAACCTTGAGATTTTGGTAGAGCTATTGACTTGACCCTTATGCTTGGAGAAACCTATGGGAGGAGACTCAATGATCACACATATTTTCGGACAGTTTGATCATTCCCTTGTAGGTGAGAGTTTTGGTTGTAACCTATTAGTTTTAGGGTTGAGGACTTACGATGTCATTATCATCATGGATTATATATCTCTTATAGATGGCCATATTGAATTCTTTAGGTGAAGAGTGTGGTGTGTCCATTCTGATGGAATGAGATTTTCCTTTGTTGGTGAAAATATAACTCGGGCAGCACAGAATGGGAAAATGCATTTGATGGTGCAGCTGATCACTCATGAGTTGGACAGCCTTACCCATAGAGTAGTAGATGATGTGTGATTTCAATTCCCAATATTTGTGGAGGAGTATGAGGATGTATTTTCAAAAGATGTTATATAATTACCTTCCTACTGGGAGATCAACTTATGCATCAACATACACCCCGGGAAGGAACTGATATCCTCACCATTGTATCAGATGGATACTGTAGATTTTTATGAGATGATGGTGCATTTGGAGGATTTAGAGAGTATGGGCAACGAAATACCAATTGTTTCACTATGGGTGGCCACAATTGTGTTTTTCAAGAACACAGATGAGAGTTTTAGGTTGTGTGTGGATTAAAAGTGCCTGAATCAGGTAATGGTAAAGAACAAGTATCCACTATAGAGGGTTGACAACCACATTGATTATCGGAGAGAGGGAAAATGTTCTTGAATGTTGATATTTTATCGATTTTCAACAAGTTACTAGTACGATATGGGGATATACTGAAAACAGCATTCAGACGATGCCATGGTAACTACATTTACTTGGTGATGCCTTTAGGCATGACGAACACCCCCACATTTTTTCTAGGACTTATTAACTAGATCTTTTAGCCGTACATGGACCAGTTCACAGTGGTTTTCATCGACGACATCCTTAAGTACTCAACATTGTTGTTAGGAGAACACGATAAACCTATGGATGGTTATAGACAAACTCAATTTGCACTAAAATTATGGGAATCTCTCGAAGATCCATTTCTGGATAAAAGAGGTCCACTTTTTAGAATATTTTATCTCAGGAGATGGAGTTGCTGGGGACCCACCCTTGTTTGAGACTGCAATAGCATGGGAGCCACCCCAGAGCATGACATAAGTGCGTGGATTCCATGGGCTAGTAAGATACTACAAGAGATTTATCCTTGATTTCTAATGGATATCAGCACCAATAACACTCTTGACCCAAAAGGGACATTCTTTCATATGGATGGAGAAGTGCCAGTAGGATTTTCGGCAGTAGATGGAGAGTTTGATGACCACACCGATCATGAGATTATCATAATAGGTTGTCGAGTATGTAGTTTTATGTGACACATCAGAGAACGTGATATAATGTGTATTGATACAGAGGTAGGCAATGATGCTTTATGGTTCGTGATAGCTTTGTCTGAATGAGATAAACTATATGACCAATGATCTTGAGTTGGCAGCAGTTGTCTTTGCGTTGAATATGTTGAGACACTACCTGATGGGAGGATAGTTTATGATATAATTTTACCATAATAGCCTCATGTATATATTCTCGTACATGGATATGAATATGTGGATGAGGCAATGGATATAGTTCCTTTATTATTATGAATTTGAGATTTTCTATACTCATGGAAAGGGAGACTATGTGGATGTTGCTCCCAGAAAGATATCTAGTTCACAACTACTGAACAACATGTCAGAGTATTTTTCCTCTCTACAACTATCCTTCATAGATATAGATGTTGTATCTTATCTCTAGTCGATGGTTGTCACCCCTCCACTCGTACATTATGTGAAGTGAGCTCAATTAGTGGATATTGAATGTGAGACATTGCATGCCCAATAATCCATAAGACATGCTACAGATGTATATTCGCAAGGCGGGGAGTAGGTAGTCCATTTCATATGATGCACAGTTGATCAAATGGCATTGTAAGAGGAGGTTCTGAGGGAGTTTCATACTTCCCCCTTGCTGTTACATCCTATATTTGAAATAATGTACCAATATCTATGATGTCAGTTCTAGTAGACATGTATGAATAATGCAATCACAAAGTTCGTTTCTCTATTCCTTATGTTCCAATAGGATAGGGACGAGCACCAGGTTCTAGTATAGTTAGCCAATACCTTGGAAGTTCTAGAGTGGAAGTAGGATGGAATACAGATTGAATTCGTGGGGGGACTAAAAAATGTCAAAGGGGCATGATTCCATATGGGTTATTGTTGACCGACTCACCATGTCAGCCCACATCCTAGCTATCCGGGAGTAGAGTTTTGTAGAGATATTGGTATGCCTATACGTGCAGAAGATCATTTGAATTCATGGAATCCCTTTGACGATTGCCTTATTTTGTGATGCTTGTTTCACATCTCGGTTGTGGGAGGGATTGTAAGAGTCATTTGGGACACAACTATACTTTAGCATAGCATTCCATCCCTAGACAGGTGGTCATACAGAGAGAACCATTTATGTTTTGGAGGATATGTTGTGGCCCTATATCATAGATTTTGGTCATTGTTGGGAGGACCCTCTACCACTAGTGTAGTTTACATACAAAAATTTCTACCACTCCAATAATGGTATGACATCATTTGAGAATTTATATGGGTGAACATACCCATCATCACATTTCTAGACCCCCCTAGATTGTCGTCACTCATTGGTCCAGAGATGGTTAAAGCTTGAACTGAGATGGTGCATATCATCCATGTTCAGATGAAGACATCACAGACCCCGAATAATTCGTATGATGACAAACTATGTAGACCTTTGGAGTTCTAAGGGGAGACCATGTATTCCTTCATGTCTTACCAGGATGAGGGTTGCATATATTTGGTTGGAGAGGAAATTTGCCTCCAAGGTTCATCAGCCCTTTTCAGATACGATGTAGATTTCACAAGGTGGCATACCACCTAGCTCAACCATTGTAATTACACCAGGTCATTGTTGTATTACATGTAATGTATTACAAGAAGTATGTGCATGACCTATCGCACATCATCGACCTGGGTGAGCTAGACATCGAAGATGGAGAGACCTTTGTAGAGTACCCAACTGAGTTTGTGGTTCGATAGAATAGGAAACTTTGTGAGAGAGAGATTTCCCTTGGGCCTGTATTCTTCAAGCATTAGAATCTTCAAGAGAGCATGTGGGGGCGGGAGGCTGAGATTTGTGCGTATTTTCCACATCTATTTGAGTATCCTATTATTTTGGCTTTTCGATGACTTAAATTACCTATGGCAGGGGTAATGTATTGTGTTATATTTTCCATGTTTTATTTTTAAATTTTATATTGAATTATTAGGAGACCAGGCATTGTGACGTCATGTGATTTTGAGGCTCAGGGTGCTCGGAAAAAAATGTTTGAAATATTTTAAACTCTAAATAGCATCCATGAGAGGTTTTCCACAAAAAAGTGAAATTTCATTTAAATGGGTTCCCATATCAGAAATACATGTGCACCAGTTCATTCATTACTGCAACAATACCATAAAAGAGGCCTAACATCAACCGAAGTAGTCCTATAGAAGAATTTATATTTATAACATTTTAAAGGAAATAAAATAAAATAAAATAAAATAATTTATTTTTTAAAAATTTGGATAATGCGGCTATTGGAGAATTTAAATAACTTGTTTAGAGGATCTATAGGGTTAGTTGCATAACACTGATTTTTTTAGTCATTGAGTGGAGACACCTTGGTGAAACCTCTCGGCAACAAACAATGATAGATCGATCGATCAACACTACTAGGATTCGACAGAACCACTCCAATGATGGTAAAACAGAGATCATTTTCTAATAAAATCGAAGTAGGGGTTATTTATTTTGATTTAGTTCTTCCTCGTTCATTGAATAAAATGATAGGTGGGGGTTAGATGGCCAACAGGTTAACCCAAAAATCGTTCTTTCATGAGGGAGGGTTTCTAATTGGCCATTTTGGGGGAAATATTCCATGAATGAATTTCTATTTTGATTCTCCATGTTTATATTCTACTAATGGGAGAGGATCTACATCATGATGCACAACAGAGGAGGATCGTTCCTAATTTTGTTATTTAATTTCATACTCAATTTCCCCACATTATTTGGGAGTTTATCATGAAGAGGGATCGAGGATCATTTTTGGGGCCGATCAGAGGCCCAAAACCAATGGAAATAACCCTACGGCATTTGGTTGACTAAGAATCTTGAGTATTGAGGTGATAATATGGCTGAATAAAACACTAGAAGAGCACCGTGGTGCGATGATGAAGAACAATGATATCTAGAAAATACCGATGAATGAAAATTGTATTCTAAAGAAAAGGCTCTGTGGGACTGGTCTATCAGTAGTTAGGGTTTCTGTACTGTACACAGAGAAGGACCTATAATTCTTCCGGGAGGATACGGCGGGTGAGCCCCACCTAGCGTTGGCTGGAGTTCCAGGCAACATGAAGGGTAGACATGGTGTGTGATAATTTTTAGAGGTCTTCTGGGTCCATACATGGGACTCATCATGCATCCTGGATGATACACAATCATGGGGGGAGTGCACGACATATACTCCACCACATGGCCATATGAGGCCTGTTACGTAGTTCAACACATGTACAAGTTACATGGGTAGGCATACCCTGGTTGAGGTCGTGTATGGGAACATAGCCTGCGTACAAGGATTGAACCCTATATACATAGACATGGTGTGAGATCCTTCATATATATCGCGTATATATGTTTTTGTAGGGAATATTCTCCAGATTCGGGCCATTGTTCATGGGAAGTACCGGGAGTCAAGGTACAAGACGTGTGACCATACCTACACATTTTGTACACCTCCTACATGGACTGATCTTCTTGTTCACTCTTCCTTGGAAAAGTATTGTTTGGTTTTGATCCCACTTGTCTCATTCCCCGGATGGTTTGGTATAATTTCCATTCACAAGAGTGTGATCGTTTTTGCAGGACATTCTAAATGGAGGTGGAATCTCTCCGAGATGCCTGAAGCAAGATCCATTACACATTTATGAACCCATGTAGAGTCAGGTATCAACATGTCCAATCCAAGTGGATGTTGATCCACTACATATCAGGTGGAAATCATTATGAATCAAGGAATCCACCATGTCCCACGTAGTGATCCTCATCCATGTATCGTGATATTTCCCCGCACCTGAGTGTGTTCCCCTAGAATTAGTGTATATGTTCTCCCTTCAGATCTATCAGTGCATCCATCCTTCTCATGGATTATGCCGACGAATAATACATCTTCGAAGGACATAATCAGATCTATCAGACACTAAGAGTGTGTTCTCCCAGACGAGTACGTTTCAAAATCTTCAAATTGAATCCCTAGCGCATGTATGTGGTCGTTGTAGACTATAGGTCTGGCCTCGAGTATATCTGGATGTGTTTCTCATTCTATATGTTCAGTAGACATATACTGTTTAGATCTAACTGTACCATTACATTTTTTATTGCTCTGTGGTTGTTGGGTCCCTTACTGAGTATTTTTATACTCACCCCTACACAATATTTCCTGCATGTGATGTCTCTTATGTCGATGAGCGTCCTTTTTGGCAGAGTGTTGGGTAGACCATGACGAGACCATGCTTTTTGAATTCCCTTCAGGACTAGGTGTTCCTACTATTATGATTAGTTGTCCCATTTACATATTCATATCCATCATATATTTATCCAAACATCATTATCTCAACATTAAACATTTAGCAAGGGTTACCTTTCCATAATCAAAATATCACCATTACATGAAATTTTTTTTCTATGTCTACATCAGCATCCATCATGTCCTTTTCAATCATTAATGAAAATATATTATAAAAATAATCATATATTCCATGATTCATATAATATAATCTTTAAATTTTAAAAAATATATTCCTCATTCCTCTAAATTTATTTTTAAAACATTACTTAGGCCTAGTAAACTTATTAATTTATAACTACATTGTATAATATGAAATATTGATCATGTATTAAGGTTCATCAACAAAATTCTAATCATGCTTATGATGTTAAATTTAAACAATACTGGAAGAACACCATAAACTTTCACAAGTTTATTGATGTCACGTTATTTTCAATAATATAAAAAATACTCATATAACATTTCTAATTCTCATTATGGTATTGACACATGGGAAATTGATTCTCATAATTCACATAACGTCATTATCTGAAATATTAAATATGTTCCATGTTCCTTCGAGCTCTCCCAATTGACTAAAATCTTAAGGTTTAGGGTGTGAAATATAAATCATATTGGTATACCATATAATGAGGTCAAATTATTATGTGGTGCATAATTTATTTTTCATACTACTTTAATCTATGACACATAATATTTATCCAAGGTTATTCATAGTTATCATCCATTTAAATCCTTTTATGGAGATTCATGATGAGTTAATGAATTTCTAATGAATATCCCCAATGAGTTCCAAATATGGTGTCTATCAAGGTTTATTTTCATGTACCAAATTACCCTGAGCCAGGCCAAATACATCCTGTCAAAGTTGTTACCTATAGGTTCATCTATACTTGAACCACATACACTTTTTTATTCCATACAAGAATGTATATCTAGGAAACCAGTCACTCTATTCTTCACCAAAATTCCTGGGCATTTTAAAAAACATCGTCTAATCCTTATTCATGTCTTTAGAGTCATTCCTAGAAATATAATTGAAAATATACCTTTGGATATCTCTAATGTTTTCTCATCCAATAGTAAAATGGTTGACTAAACCATTCCATTGATACCAACTATAGTAACCTGGGCATAACATACGTGGAGAATACATCATTTTATATAAATATTCAATAAATCACCGAAATTCATGCTTAATGATCACTAATGGTTTGTGTATATTGAAACATATAAAAAAAATTCAATCCTACTGAAATATCATCAACATATCCCATAATAAACCCCCTATAATACTTGTACCTGAAACCATTCATTATAACCTAGGTAAATGCAATATAATAATAAGATATCTTGGGTATTTAGTAATAGTAAATAAAGGAAATTAATATGAATAACATGAACCAAGGGTATTGAAAATTATAATATGATTTTAACACCATACCCTGTATAATAGTGATCACAATAATGATTGTATTTTCATAATAAAAGGATCATAATAGAATTTAGATCATATGTCATGAATATGTAACATAGGATTATAACATCAGAATTGTGGTAAACACATAATCATATAAAAACCCTATGTCAAGGAGGCCTACTAAGGTCATTATAACCTATTATTATTTGGTTAATCACTTGTGAACCTGCTTATGGAATGGTATTCCCTCATGTGTACACTCTTTTTCGGGATTGGTATTCCCTCTTATACACAATATTTTTTCATTCTTTGGATGTCCTCCCATGTAACCTCTTGTTTTGGTATTGGAGTTTCCTCTAATAAACCCTCTTGCTTCAGGATTCATATATCTTCTCATGTACCCCCTTATTAAATGCTTGGGATATCATCTTATGTACCATTTTTTTGGGAGTGGGAGTTCCTCATATGTACCCTCTTGTTTCGGGCTTGGGATGTCCTCCAGTGTACCCTCTGAGATCATAAAACATTTTTCATTACTCTATACATTCGAGGGAGATATACATACAACCCATCCTTTAAAAAAATCTTATATACATGTGCAATATGAAAATAAAAATTTCATTGTATCATGACCCATAAAAAGGGATGGGTTTCATAAAGAACAATCATAACCCCTGAAATTAAGGGGATATCATTATGATTTTAAGAAATATTAACCTATGGATAATAGATAGGTTTCCAAATCATTTCATTAAATCATAATGCATGAAAAGAAGACGGATTTGAAATAATATAAACCCTGGAAGAGAAAAGGATTTCGTAGAAAATCATGTGAAATAGAATTAGTTTTCATTAACATGTCAAGAATGATAAAAAAGTTTCATAAAACCATTACATCTTGCATTAACCATTAAGAGAACGAATATGAATGGAACCATTAGATTATTTCTTAGAAAGGCATGAGT
This sequence comes from Viscum album, assembly GCA_963277665.1. Lineage (NCBI taxonomy): Eukaryota > Viridiplantae > Streptophyta > Magnoliopsida > Santalales > Viscaceae > Viscum > Viscum album. The sequence continues at coordinate 709,000,036 of OY728163.1, forward strand.
AACATCAAATGATTCCATCCTAGATTGAAAATAATTTTGAAATATCATTCAAAAACATTTCGTAAGGAAAATATTATTTCTTATATTAAAAAAGATTCTTAATTCTTAAAACCATGTCCAAATAATTTTATTAAAAAATATAATGAAAACAAATAAAGAAGACTATAAATTTTTTAGAAAAAAAAGTTCTATGAAAACATATAGAATTGCCATTTAAAATATTTAATGACTGTTTCTTCATAAACACATTAAAAACATTAAATATAATATTGTAAATATTATAAAAAAAATCATTGAAAACACTTTAGAAATATATAAATAAATCAACAAAATTACTTCAAAATATTTTTACATGCTTAACTATGAATAAAGAAAGAAAACATTTTGAATTTTTTTTTCATAAAATTAATTTTGAAAATAATTTTATCAAAATATATCATTTAAAAATGGAAATTATGCTTCCTTGAAATTATGGAAGGTAAATATGTACATGCCAAATAGGGAAAAAGAATATTTATTTCCCACTATATAATGGTAAGACAAATTCACAATTTAGAAAGTCAAAAGAATATTGCTTTGAAAACATTGGTAAAAGAAAAATGGTTAAATAGTTATTTTAGTTATTATCTAATAATAGAACAATATTCATGGAAAAAATATTAATAAAACTGATATTGAATGAAGATGTATTTCCATCAAAATAGATGGGTAAATTCAGACATCTATAAAAAAAATGTTCTTCAGTATCTTTTATACCATAGAGTGGAAAAACTATTCCATTATATGAAGATGTCATGAATAACCATAGGATAATAAATTTCATGTGTGTTATTGAGATATGTGACATTATATTTCATCAAAATTAATATAATCATAAACAATATTGAAAAGTGATGAGATTGTTTCAATACACTATTAACAAATTATAACCTTGAACCATACAAAGCATTTAAAAATGATATTAAATGAAGCTTAAAATATAATTAATAGAAACTGATTCATTATATATCATTTTAAATGGATTATATACACCTCATGGAAAATTAATAGTACATATTAGGGTAAGTGTCTCAGAGATGGAAAACTGAAACAAAATCATTTCACAAATTTAGTATATTTTGAAATATATACCTGATGAAATAAATTTAATAAAATGGATATGTAAATAACCATATATTTAAATATAATAATTATATAATACATCCATGGGTTGTATACACATCATAGAAAAGTAATGGGCAGTGCAAAAACCATGTTTCTCGTTGAAAGAAAATGTGAGATGAAATCTCATTACCTTGTGACATTAATCTCGTCGTACTTATCGAAACATCTATTATAATAAATAAAACATTATTATAAATATTTTCCAGAACAATATTCTTATATAAAATTCCACATATACATTTATAATGACTATATATTCCCATCTTGTTTGCAATTTCTGGTAAATTTTATTTGTCGGGTATTATTCCCTTTGTTTTTTGCATGTATCTTAATTTGTTATATCTTTGGTAATATGATTTTATCATGATTTCAAAAAACTAAAACATGAAATAAATATAATTTTGATTCATTATTTTTTTATAAAAATATATATATAATAGTAGTATGAAATGGAATACACCATTCATGGAGATTGTGTGCCGTGAGATTGCATAAATGTTGTTTTTTGTTTTTTATTATATTATTGTAAAAAACAATGTACCTGAAATATATGTATCTATATGTATCTATATAATTATTATAGAAGAATAATTATATCAAATATATCATCTAATTTCATTATATTATCTTTAATACATTCCATGTAGTGTTTGAATGAGTCACATCACATCGAGGGTTGGTAGCCCACACATCCCCAAATTAAATTATAATATTTACAAAAATGGAATGTTAAAAAATATATAATTTTTAAAAGGAATATATATGAATAAAAAAAATAATTATAATATCTGATATATATTTAATTACTTTCAATAATAATTTCAACCATGATCTGTTGTTAATAAAATTGCACAGTCATTATTTAGTGAGGCAGTATTTCATCACACACAAAAACAGTATATTTGTCACCCATTAGATGGATGTGTGTGGATGTGTATGTAGAAAACATAGCATAAAAACAAACTAGTATATTTAATAAACTAGTTTTATAATATATTCATGTAATAAATATATGCGAGGCTACAGAATGAAAAAAATGAATAGATCATGAGAGAAATGGTAGCATCTTAATTAGATAACATATTTTGGTTTATGTAGAAGGGAATCCTCGGATTTAATTCTACCAAAGAATAGGATACTATGGGGAATGTAAGTATGTTTATATTTTTATTTGGTAGATATATTCTAAAATTAGGAGGTTTCTTATGTTTGAAGAATATGAGAGGTGGTGGCCTTTTATAGGGAAGGGAAAGGACTCTCTTGGAATTTTTAAAACCAAGCTATGTGTATAAATGATATTAAATAAATAAAATAAGGGAAAAAATTTAATGATTATAGAAAACATATTGAAAAAAATTATTTTTCACAAGTTTCTATGTCATTTGGGCCCCTTAGATTATGTATTAGTAATAATTAATATTAATTTGACCTTAATAACTGTGATTAAATAAAAATATTGTTACTAATATTTATGGTAAAAATTAACGTGATATAATTATATTCTAAATATTATAATTATTAAAATAGTGTAATCCAATTTTTCTTAATTCAATTCATGTATGTGTAAAAAATATGACTAATTCTAATCCCAAAAACATGATGAAATAACAAGTTTTTAATGTAGAAAAATGTTCTGATGTTTGTTTTGTTTTTATGTTAAATTACAAATTGAAAATGATTATAATGACCTAAATTGTATTAATATATTTATAATTTAACTAATGTGACCTTGAATAAAATTTAAATTATAATTTAACATTAATAAATATTTTTAAAAAAGGCGGTTATTAACTAAAATGAAGAATTTTTTTCTTTTCAGCAAAAAATAACGATTTCTAGAAAAATAGAAATAAACCTCCTTAATATAATTTTAGTATTATAAATTCAAAAATGAAGTTTATTTTTTGAAATAAAATTTATATATGTGTCAGAAGAAAAAAGTTCATTATAGAATGACAACAAAATTAGTTCATTCGAAATAAATTGTATTTTAAAACATATAAATTCATTACAAAAAAGTATATTTTTCATTATAAATATGTTATATTTATATATAAAATTTAATAAATATATTTTAAATGTATTAATTTCTATTCATATTACTATGTGTTTAGAGGCTATGTTTAATCTATCGTTTTTAAAGAACTATAAAAATTAAATGATGTTTTGTAGAAACTTAGTATTGCGTGTAACGTACACCAAATCGGTGTTATGGGTAGCGCATACCAAGTCGGTATTACTTATAGAACAATGAAAGTATATGATTTTTGAATGAAATTTTTTATTCTATGTTTTAATATATATATATATATATATATTGAAACCATTTTAGTATCGCATGAAATGAAAAATATCAAAAGCATTAAACTGATATGAAACAATAATTCACAAAATGTTGGGGTGTTTAAATTTATATAATCCTTTTTGAAAATATATTTCTTCTCATATGACATGGGTATATTATCCTGAAGTGACACATAATTCAAGGATTATGTTTTATGAATGTGAAAATTATACATAATTAATACATATAAAAAATAAAAATGGGGAGATATATGTTATACCAATTCCATATTTATTTATTGATGAAAATTCACTCAATAGACGTAATAAACTTGAAGGTATTATATGAATTATTTGGATATCATATATTATGAATTTTTCATGGATAATGATGTTGAGGTAATGATCATAAGAGATGAACAAGATACATACTAGGAGGCATAATACTGTTCTGATTCTATGAAATGGTTAATGTCGATTGAAATTGATAAGCGAATTGTTTAGACTAGTTATAATACCATTATATTTTATGAATTTGATTCCAATAATATGTAATTTCTTCAATGGATTTTGTTATGTAGAATACAGAGTTTTATTTAATCTTGATATACTATTTATATTATTATTTAATCGTGACTTTTATAACCTAGATGTTAAATTAGGTCTTATGAATAATAATGACCAAATTTTAGAAATAATGTCTGATGATTTTAGAAAAGTAAATTTTTTAATAAAAATGAACATTGTGAACAATAAAGTCATTATATTTATTAAAAATATCATTTTCTAATGAATTAATTTTTATAAAAAAAATAGAAATTATAAGTTTTCAAATGTTTAAAATATTTCTCTGGGAAAAAACATCATTTTTGGATTATTAATTTAGAAATTATGATAGGATTAATTTCTTCAAATTTCTTAGAAAGAATAATCTCTCGATTAATAGTTAAAATAATGGAATTTTATTAAAAAACTACACTTTCTAATAAAAAACATACGAAGGTATATATTGATTAAGAATTAATGAAAAGTTACAGTAGTTAAATTATATATTCGGTAACCCAATTTATATCATTGTAATCAATTATATATTGAATTTAGAAATAAAACATATCTATACATATTATAATATTCTCTTTAGAATACCGCTTTTTAATCGTTTTTTCGGATTTAATTTAAATTAATCATTTCACTTTTTATGAATGAAATTTTGGAAGAATTATTCAATATTTAATATCAAAACAATATATATTATGATAAAATTTAAAAAACAATTGCTCAAAATTTAAAGTAAAAACAGTACAAATATAATTGTTGTAGTTTAGAAAAACACAGGATTACACTGGGGTAAAAATAAAATGTAAGGATTAAAATGATATATAAACTTTTCTTATTAATATTGTCATTTTATATATAAACTATATAAACTTATAAAAGATATTTATTTTTTTGGACACTTTTTTATGAATGTTGCAAATTAAATAATTTAACTAAATAGACAAAATGTCACCCTCTTGATTTTAATTATCCATTACATGATCACATATGAAAAAAAAATTAATGATGAGAATAAATATTGATACTCTTTATGAAATTAATTGAATTAATTTCTTAATGGTAATTTATTTTAAATATTAAGAAATTATATAACTACGTCAAATACTTAATAAATGCCAACACATTAATTATTAAATTAAAATCAATAAATAAATGAAAAATATATTAAAAGTAATATCAATTGAATGTATTATTTGACTCTACCAATTATATTGAAAAATCTAACATTATATATTTGTTTCAGAATAATATATAATAATTTATCATTTATATTGACGTTTTAACTGCAAAATTAAATGAATAATGTCCAAATTGATTTCAATGAGAATTAATAAAAATAATTATTTATTAAATTAGTTAAAATTAATAAAAATTTTATAATATACCTAATAATTTTCATATATTTAAAAATATCAACAATATTTCTTCTATGGGACAATGTTATTTTTACAATATTTATATCCACCCCTAATTTGTAAAAATATTATTACCATGGTAAGGGGTAAAATGGTGTTCTAGATATTTCATGCACTTTTTCCCAAATTAGGTTAACATATGTCATGAACCGAATCTAGTCTCAATCATTACAGGCACAAAACCCAACACATGTAATGTTCAAAAGGGTGTCCCATATCCCCACAGGTGGGCACAAGTACCCATGTTTCTTAAATAATTGTTTGGGAATGATTTACCCAAAATAGGATACATAAGACAACAAAATTCAATCAATAAAACGAAAATGAATATTCATGCCAAATAAGCATTAATTAAAAATTCAAAAGTGAATAAAATGTTTTTAACCTAACACAAGGGGTCAAATACTACAAAATTAGATCAAAATACCACTAAAATATCACCACACAACAAGGGGTCATCGTCCATGAGATGTCTCCACAGCACCAACCAATGGAAGCAACTAGCAACCTAAACTGCCATCCCCAAAAGCATTTACCTTGCATGTGTCAAACATAACCATGTCTACTTACACCCAAAGGTGCATATAGGGTGTGATCCTGGCGCCAATAGGATCCCACCAAAATATTCTGTCGGAAAATCATTACAAGATAAAAAACATTCAATTCTTAGAATCAATGAATGGTGGAAACAATTTCAAAAGGATCATCATTTAAATGAAATTTTTATTCAAAGAGGGTAAAATTAAGAATATGTACATTTAAATAAAACATGTAATCTACTGAATTTTCCATCCAATCTCACCATAATACGATGACAAATACCAAATAGTCAATGAGGTATCAACACGGGAACAACCCTAGGAATTAGATAGTTGTGAGCCGTATGTACCTCAAATCTTGGTGTGAATGTAACCAAAACAATATCTATTCTCATGCATGATCCTTTAGTAGAGGAATAAAACATAACCTAGGGGTCCTCGTAATCATCTTCATATTCATTATAGTTTTTTCTATTTAAAATATGAAAAGTTTAATTGGGACAAACCCACTATGGATCACTAGGATACTATTACACGTCTGCCCACCTTGATACCCAGGATTCCATCTCTGTCCTCAAACAAGTTCAACGTTCTAAAAAATTCTATTTATAAATGAAAATACTATTTCTATTCATATGCACTAAAAATAGTATCTGAACATGATTTTTACTGTTTGTATTTCTAAAAATGCATAGAATTTCACTCAAACAATTATACATGTTATAAAAAACATTGCACTTAAAATCGATTTAAATTCCCTCTTTTAAAACAAAACACAGTCCAATATTTCACCAAAAGAAAATTTTCAGCACCAAAACATTTTTATAAATCCATTCAATGAATTTTTAAACAAAACCAATTTTTACAGCATGGAAAGTAGAAGTAAATACACCCATTTTCACATAAAATTGGCACATAAAAATAAATTGCTTAACAAATTCTTCCAAAAACAGCTTTTGGACAAAGAATATTGATTGAGGAACATAAAATATATACAAATCTCGCAAGATAACTCATTAAAAAATTATTACCTATGGAATCACCTAACATATATTACAAAACCCTCAAATCCTTGTGTGGAACATCACCCGCACAATCATCACACAAAAAGGGGGTCAAAAGGAACCTAAAACGACAATATTAGAGAAATAAACTATAAATAAAACACTAGGTTCAAAGAGCTAGATTATGTAAATTAGGATCATCATAAATAGTAGAATAAACCCTAATCAAATCGGAATAACCCTATGAAAATGGGAGAAATCCTATGCAAATGCAATGAGGAAGGACAGAAACCCACTTCCATGATAGACCTTGAAGAAATCACCCCAAATCCCCCAATAGAATTAATCTCCACGAAACCAAAACAAGTTGGTAGGCTCGAATGAGGATGAAAAGGTTATTTATTGACTAAAATGGATGGAAATAGTGAAAATTGAATGATTTAGGGATAAAACAAATTACCTTCTCAATTCAGGATAATTTGAGAAACCCTGAAAACATTCTACCTTATCTGCGATGCAAATGATCTTCAAAGGGGGGGACAAGAACATGGGGCCACACCTATTTTAGTTGGATTTTAGTGGGAGGTCGAATCATTGAAAAAAAGTAAAACATTAAGGAGATATTAATGAACTATTTTTTTTTAATGTAGTAAAAGGGACCCTGGGTTGTCATAATGCCTAACTGAATCTATCTAATCCAAAATGAAAACGAGTTCTTATGGGGTCCCAATGGATATGTTGGTTTGTATTGTTATTGTGAATACATAATGGAATTTTATTGGATGGAAAAATATAAAAAATGAAGGATTTTTAAAAGAAGCAATATATGTTTTTAAATATAAAAATGGGGTCATGCTTGGGCCCAAATCCTGAAAACACACCATTTATTCCGAAACTGTATGGGAAACGACCACGACAAATAAATAATTTAAATTAAATGAAAATGAACATTAAAATAAGTCATGTTTGTTAAAATTTTAACTACCATAAAAATGTTTCGCCATCAAAAATTCATCTTGAAAATTGATTAGATAAGAGAGAAAAAACTGCTCTCCGACCCAAGACATCTCCTCCCATGCCTAATTCTCAGCAATCCAAAGATTCCATAGGAATAGAATCATAGGAATTGAGATCCCATGGAGAATTTTTTTCTTTAGAGTCCACAATTCGCACTTGTCTCTCAACCACATACAGATTGGGATCTATATCCAACTCCTCCCAATACGACACATGAAACAGATCCAGGTTGTATTTCTTCAATTCTGAGAAATGGAAGTTGTCAAAAATAGATGTCAACTGGGAAGGAAAATATAACATGTATTCATCCTTTCCAATCCTCTTATTAATATCAAAATTTCCATCAAAAGCTGGTTTTAGCTTTCCCTGCTTTCCAAAACGGTAATGACCTAGACGAAGCACCATCTTTAAAAAACACTTGACCACCCACCAAGGTCTCTAGGTCTCACTTCCTATGATCATCATATGATTTTTGGTGAATTTTAGGTGTCAATAAATTATTCATGATCATCTTGAACTTATCATAAGTCTCCTTCACGCGACTCGACCCCAACAATGAGGTCTCATCTACCTTAACCCAACACAGGGGAGGTCGTTAAGGCGGACCTTAGAGAACCTAAAAGGGATCAATTTAGATTGAGGATTGGTAACTATAATTTTTAGTGATCTCATCCAATCCATAATGGTTATCCCAGGTACCTCCAATTTCCAAAACACATTCACGGAGAACTTCCTCCAAAATCTTATTCACCCTCTCTGTCTGACCAGCCATTTGAGGATGGTACATTGTACTCATTTTAATCTGAGACCACAAGGCCTTATAAAGGCCTTTAAAAACCGATAAGTGAAATGGGAGTATACTTATAAGAAAATTTCATATTCCAAACCATAACGACATACCACATCCTGAACATACAATCGGCCCCAACCCATCCACTTTAGTTGTATCATTCTTAGGAATGAAGTGGTCTGATTTGGTAAGAAGATAAATCAAAACCCAAATGGAATTCATACCACAAGGTGTATGAGGTAGGCTAATGATGAAGTTCATGGTGACCTCGTCCCACTTCCAAGTAGGAATGGGTAATGGTTGGATAAAACCAGAGGGAATTTGGGGATTTACCTTCACTTACTGAAATGTGTAGCATCATGAAACGATGCTTTCTATGTCTCATCTCATACCTGGCCACAGAACTATCGTTGCACCCCATAATACTTCTTTGTGGCACCAGGATGAATAACCCATTGAGACTGGTGGCTATCTTGCATCACCACCATCCACATAGGTTGTGGAACTACTGAACAGACCTTTAAGAACATGATGCCCTTGAGAGACGATGATAAATAAGAAGGCATATCCCCACCATTAAGAAACAGCCTAGACCACTGAAAATGCTCATCACTAGGCTGTTCTCACTAAATCAACTCCAAGAGAAAAGGATTCAACTGAATGATGATAAAAAGAACACCTCAATTATGCTCCTTTGTTTCCACATGCAACTATGAAAAGATCCCCATTAGTGTCCACTAAATAGTCGACTTCCTCAAGGCACGCACAAGTACTTTTTTACTAAAAGAATATACCACCACATTACCCTTTCTTAGAATATAGATAATTTTAATGTTGAACCACATTAAGTACTCAATCCAATTGTGATATCTTATATTGAGATCCATCTATGCGGAGATGTAGGCCATGTTTTTTTGATTTGATTATACCACAACATTTTCAACATGAGGTAGTGATGAAAATCAACAAAGCATCCATCATAGCCGATAACTCCTAGTCATGGGTTGGATTTTTATTTTTATGTGGTCAGATATGGAGGGAACTATATGCCACCATATGATCACCATACATATGTTTATACCTATGAACCATACCTGAAGTTTCACAATACACCATATTCCACTTTCCCGCAACTAAAAAATCATCATGGGGGTGGAAGTTAAGAACCGCTTCATTTCATCATAGGATTCCGGACATTGTGAGCCCCATACAATCCTCAACCCTTTCTGGGTGCACACGGTCATGGGAAAAGTAATATGGGAAAAATCCAAAACATACCGCATGTCATAACCACCTAGGCTAAGGATACTCTTGATCTCAAAAACATTTTTTGGATTCTCCCATGACATAAACACACTGATCATTTTGGGGTCCACTAAAACTATATTCTCTGAGATCACATTCCCTATAATCACCACCTATCTATTGCATAGGGTTCACTGGGACAACATTCCATTAAGGCAGTGATCCGGCAATGTTCTCAAAATGAACCCCAAATGATGCTCATTATCTTCCACAAATCCAGAGAAAACTATGATACCATCAATGAATACCACAACATAGGAGTTGAGACTTTGGGGGAACAACCTATTCATGAGTTCCATAAATACCACATGAACATTGGGAAATCTGAAAAGCATGACAATGTACTCAAAGTGCTCATTCCTCCTTCAGAAGGATTTCTTCATGATATCTAACTCCTTCAACCTGAGTTTATAGTAACACAAATAGAAATCAATTTTAGAAAAAAAATTCCACATTTAACTAATCATAAAAGTAATTTAGTTAAGGGAAAAAATATTTTTTTTGGATGGTTACCTTGTTCTGGTTCTAGTAATCAATACACAACCTGAGGGATATTTCATCCTTCATCCCAAAAAGAATAGGAACAGCCAATGGATAGATGCTCGGGTTAATTAATCAATTAGATTCTATATTTTCCAACAATATCATTAATTCTATAAGATTAGTGGGGTCATACAATATGAAGGAATCGATATTGGGTATGTTCCTAGAACCAAATCAGTTGAGTACTCCACATCCCACTCTAGAGGTATGCCTAAAAAATCAATGGGTAATACTCTAGAAACTCATCCACTACCCAATGTATCCCACCTTCTGGAAAATGACCATCATCTAGTAGTGTGAATGAAGAAAACTGTTATACATAATTCCCCAACTCTTGGTGTGGAGGTCTTGTGTGACCTGACCGAGGATCTCAATCCCCAAGGAAAACCTAATGTCTCCCATATAGTGTCATGAAACTAACACATGACCTATAAAAATCAATGTGTGCTTGATTGTGTACCATCCAATCCATGACAAGTATCATATAAATTAGTTCCAAATCAATGACTATGGGTGACCACTCCATCTCAAACCCTAACATAGAAAATGTACAAGATATGCACCAGAGACCCTACTCTTTATTCTTTCACATTGGTGTCACCAACTCTATCACAAGAGGATAAATGTTTGTGGAAAATTTATCATGTTCATAAATTTGGAAGAGGTCAATGAAACAATGGAACTAGTTTAATAAATAGTAACATCTATAAAATATACAGTCAATACGGTACCTCGAACTGTTGAGGGTCCAGCTTTTAATCTGGCTGGTTCCTGATCCACCACATGAAGATGCTCAATCTCTTCCTAATAAATACCACTAGTTTGTGGGTGTCACCTAATCTAGGTATAACCAAAAAAATTATTTGGCCTTACCACTATAACCACCTAAAAAGATCCACATGCTCTCGATGGCTTCGTCTAAGCTGTTACTCCCCAAGAAGCCACTGATCCTACCCCGCATTGGATAAGATGTTCCATCCTGCAAATTTGCTTCAAGTGTGCCACTCCACCCCACTGATAAGAAGTATTACGTGGAAAATTTCATTCTTTTTGGATGTGATGTGGCCTCCCACATTGGCCGAACAAGACGGTCCATGCATCAGAAGCCATCGAAAAAAACCGGTTGGATGGTTGGCCTGAGTTGTCACCTCCTTTTTTTTCATAATCATCATGCATCCTTTTCATATCAAAATAAATATCACTTCCCAGGACTGATATAATCCTACAAAAATAATCCATCCCCTTATAGCCGATATCCACCATACATGCCTGGTCAACCTTCTCTTCATGGGTTTTCATCTTGAATAGAAAGACCTAGGATTATATCACCGGCTGCAGACCCCTCTCGAACTTCGGGGATATCATCATCACATTAGAGACCATTTCCAATGATTACCATACCAACTCATCAAAACGGTAGTCATAATCCATCATAAATAGATCCCCTTAAACAATCATCCTAAAATCTCAATATCGTGCATATTCTAAAATAGAAGGGGATACTCATATTTAAATATAATATTGAAGTCCTTGCAGATCATCTTCTCACACTTCCCATAATGAAGCACTGATTCCCACCACCATCTGATGGGAACCTTTAACAGGAATGCAGCACATTTCACCCTGACCTCCTTAGATGTTTCTGGTAACTCAAACATGGGATCAATATTTTGGATCCACTCATCCACTTCTTGGGATTCTGTGTTTCCCCAGAAAAATGGATGTTTGTTTTTTAAAAACTCCTAATATTTTTCCTACATATGACCAGTCTGATCTTCCATAACTAGACCTAGAACATGATCTAGTCTCTATCCCATAGCATGGATAGCCTGAACCAAAACCGCTACTTTCCTCTAATAACGGGGTGAGGGTTAACTCTATCCGACTTCCTCTAATGGGTGTGTGGGAGCATTGAGGGGATGAATGTTTCTACAAAATACAACAGTCAAAAAGAACAAATATTAGTATGATAATTCTGAAAATTTCATCAATAACATCAAATATAAATAAACAAAACACATTACATTAACAAAATAAGCCACTACATCACCCCCAACAGATGTCCATGTGCAGTCTACAACCCACATGTCTCACCTAGATGTGAACCTAAACATCCCATGGTGACTAGAGGTCTGTCATGAGAGGTGTAGGAAAAGAACCCTACATGCGACCAAAATGCTGAGCCATGGAATTATTATATATTGTTTAGCCAGATGCATCCCAAAATAAAAATACAAACCAAAAACATTTACCTCCTCTGGTAACATTTGGTCACGAACCGAGTCTGGTCTCCGTCATTACTAGCACCAAACCTAACCCATGGAAAGGTACAAAGGGTATTCCCTATCCCCACGGACTGGCACAAATTTTCATCCATGATAAATAATGGTTTGGGAAGGATTTAGTTGAATTATGATACACAAGACAACAAACAAAATCAAGAAAATGAATCTGAAAATTCATGCCAAGAAAGACATAATTAAAATACCAGGAATGAAGTCAATGTTTTTAACAGGGAACAAGGGGTCCCAAACTACAATAGTAGTATATAATATAACCAAAATACCACCACACTACATGGGGTCTTCATCCATGATCCATCTTTACAACACCACACAATAGAAGCAACTAACATCCCAAGCTGCCATTTCCAAAAGCCTTTTCCTTACCTGTGTCAAACATAACCAAGTCTACGTACACCAAAAGGTATAAGTAGGGTGTGATACTAGGTTTAATAGGATCCCACCTAATGGTTCTATGTGAAAATAATTATATGTTAAAAAGAATGCAACTGTTATAATCAATTAATGGAAACAATAATTTCTAATGGTAAATATTTTAAATTAAAATTGTTTTCAAATATGGTAACATTAAATAGTAGTTGAATTTAAATAAAACACATAAGATACATAATTCTCCATCCAAACACACTATAATTCAATGATATATTTCAAATATTCAATGATCACTCAACAGAAGAACACCCTCAAGAACTTTTTAGTCGTGATCCCCAAGTACCTCGCATCTCAGTGTGAAAGTAACCATAATGATATATGATCTCATTAATGATAAATTAGTAGGGGAATCATCCATAACCATTTGGTTCCAAACAAAAAAATCATCATAGTTTTGTCTATTTTCTCATCGTCATACTTTCTATGTGAAACAGTGAAAGAACCACTCTGGATCCCTAGCATGCTAGTACCCGTCTACCCTCCTAGATACCCAGGATTCACTCTCTGTGCTTAGACATGTTCCACATGATTCTAAATTCCATTTACACATAAAAATACAAGTTCAAGTCATACACAATGAAATAGTAGCTAAAAATACTTTTCTCTATTTTTATATCTCAAATAAATTCTTAGAATTTTTAGAAAACAATTATACAAGTTATAAGAAAACATTGCATATAAAATCTATTTTAAATCCATATTTTATCAGAAAACACATTCCAATATTTCACCAAACAATAATTTTCATCACTAAAAAACTTTTATAAATCCTTTCCATGAATTATAAAACAACACCAATTGGTAAAACATGGAATGTACAAGTAAAGACCCCATTTTTTTACAATAAAATTACCACTTAAAAATTGACCTCTTAAAAATTCTAACAAAAATAGTTTTCATACAAAAAATATTGAGAGAGGAATATTAAATAAATATAAATCCTCAAAGATAACTAATTATAGAATGAGTAAACAAGGAATCACCGATAATATATTTCATAAACCTCAAATCCCTATGCAGAACATCAATTACACCACTCTCACACTACAAGGGGGTGAAAATGATCCTAAAACCACAATATTGGACCAAGAAACTAAAAATAAAACACTAGGTTCGAATACCTATATGCTGGGAATTATGAACATGAATAAAAAAGAAGAAAAACTGATAAAATTGAATAAACCCTAAAAATATGGGAGGAGAATGGGAGGAAACACACATACATGAGAGATCATGAAGAAATCGACCCAAATACACTAAAGGATGAATATCCAAGAATCAAAAACTGATTGGAAGGATAAAATGAGGCTTATAATGTCATGTGGGGATTGAAATGGGGGGAACATTGAAAATGGAATGATTTGTCGATGAATCAAATTACTTTCTCTATTCCTCACGGTGTGAGAAAACTAGAGAATGTTCTCCCTAATCCATGATGCAAATGAGATCCACAGAGGGAGACACAAATAGTGGGGTGTTCCTAGGTATTTTTTTCATTTAGTGGGAGGTAAATCAATGAGAAAAAGAAAAAATGAATTATTTTTTGAAGAGATAATTTTTTTAAAATAGGAAATGGGATCATGGGTTGGACCAATACTTAACTAAACAACTCAAATCCAAAATAATAATGTGTTCTTAAGGGGTCCCAAAGGATATGGTTGTTTGCATAGGTCAATGGACAGAAAGTAGGAATTGTAAATGTGGAAAAGGGTAAAAATGACATTTTTATAAAATAGACAATAATTGTTTTTGAGTATGAAATTGCGCTCACGGTTGGGAATAAGTCATGAAAACTCACCAGTTCCACCAAAAATGCATGGGAAATCCCTGCCAAATAGAAATAATAATAATTACATGAAAAATTCCTTTAAAATAAGTCATGTGTGTGACAATACACACATAGTTTTATTATTATATAAATTGTATTTAATATTTATATATATTGGGTACAAAATTTCTAATTTTATTAATTTAATTTCTATTCCTAAATGGTAAATTACCTAAACTAGGAAGGCAACATACCATAGTGAAAAATAAAATGGCAAATTTATGGAACCACAGATTTTATGGAAGAAGGTGTTTAAATCATATTATTTATTTGGAGGTCTCTTCACCATATATTCTTAAAACTCTATTACTTGTTAATTATTGATGAATATAGGTTGAGATTCACTCCCCATTATTGAATAGTTTTTTATTTGTAAAAATGTCACTCCTCCTCAATTATAAAATCTCAGCTCCTCCAGTAAATTCTTCAACCCATATCAGGTAAATTTTCTCTACCCAAAACAAACAAATTAACTCTATAGATTCTTTATCCATGATTTAAAGGTTCTATTAATGTAAAAAGACAAACCCTATGGTCCTCAATAAAATATCAAGTTGCGGTAGTTCTAGGAAATGGTAATTGTCTTCAATAAACTATTTAATGTCACAACCTCATTTAAAAATGTTATCAGTGTCATATAAATTAATATATAATATAATCTTATCTACCATATTCTGTGATTTTATTATGTTTGTGGGATAACCAATATCTTCATCGACTTCAATCATGGGGGAATAAAAACTATCAATCATGTGTCCATCGAACTACAACCTTGCAAACCGATGTTATTATTTTTCTATACCCACCAATAATTTCCTACTATAATTATGGATTTAAAATATTTAAATTATATTTATGATATAATTATACTTCTTGAATTATAATTTTACATGTATCTTATGACAATCCATTCCTTGGTAATATGATAACGTAACTTGTATGTACAGAGAACTACTACTTTTCGAAGTAATATTATTTGTTAATCACATACACTATACAAGGAAATTATTAAGCATAATTTTAATAGAAATATTTGATAAATATGACATAAAATAATTCTTCAATGCTTATACATTATTTACATTTCATTAACATCCTCCATTGAGAAAATGGAATCATTGTTCATGGGTATCTATTCCCTATAGTCTACATAAAAATAATAATTGAATTCATATCTATAGTTTTCATTGATTACTATAAATACATATATATTTAATATATATTATATTTAGATAATGTATGAAATTATTTATATAGGATACCATGATGAAAGAAAAAGTAACTAGAATACAAAATCAAAATATACCTCAAAAATGAAACAATTATTTCCCAAAACGTAATAAATTGGTAATAAAAGATGATAATATAATAATATATGTTATGATACAAATCATTATGGTTATATTATTTTTTATAATAATATTATAATTATTATGTAGTGATTTCTAACATGTATTATGTAAGATGATAGTTAAGGTAAAAAAATTTTACTCAAATTTCCATCTTTGAGGCATATATTCTGTTATGCACATATATTATTGGTGAGGTGTATATGCATCCTATTTGACATGTTTTCTCATTAATATAATTATATTAATTATATTTAAAGATTATTTTCATCTTAATATTTAATGGGTCTTATGATTCAAAAGCTACCAAAGTAGTAAGGGTTTGATGTTACAATAAAATCGTGTATCATGATTGTTTTTTATCCTGATTTTGATGATGACATGTTTTAAATACATTTCTAAATAAAAGAATTAATTTATTTTATAATTTTTTAATTTATTTGGAATAAAGTTTTTCATTCATTTTTCCCTCATTATAAATAAATGAATGCAAAATAAATCTTTAAAATAAAAAGGACATTATTTGTCTCGACCGTTGAATATCATTTTTTATCCATGTCCATGTCTTCTAAAATTTATTTAAAAAATATTTTAATACTCAAAAAATTTTAAATTTTTTTTAAATATTTTTTAAATTAAAAAAATTAAATTTGATCTTGATGTCATTTACCAAATAATTCCTAGATTGATTATACCAAAAATGTTAATAGATTATTTATTTTAACATGTATAGAATGAATAAAATTTCATAACATCATGTTCCCTATGTTTATTATGGATTCCAGTATATTTTTTAAATTTTATTTTAAAAAATTTATTTACAAAGTATTTTAGGAATTATTGGCTATAAAAATTGATTTTCAATTCTAGGTTATTTTCCTTAAATAATGTTTTATGTAATATTTCACATATAATTATCTATAAAAATGAATTCTATTGATGATTTTAAAGTTTTATTGGGGATATTATCCATAGATAACATATTTATTCGTACATTGAATGGTTTATTTTTATGATTAATGTAATTTTATAAAACCCTATTCATTTTCCACAGGTTATACTATGATGAAATTTTTAAGAAACACAATTCTTCTAATGTATTCTAATATGATTAATGTTTTATATTCACGTGGAACATATATGTATGGATTTCATTATATGATAGTGTTTATGTTATAATCGTGGATATTGGTTACTTTATAACCAATGATAGTGGGTACATTATAACCAAAGAAGATGGATATGATATATCCAAGGAATGTTGTTTTGTTATAGAAAGGGATCTTGGTCATGTTATTTCCAAGGATATGTGGGACATGTATCCCCTTCCAATAATTTGGTTAAAGATATATTATGAATGAACATTACTTCATTATAACTTTCTAGTATGTATAAATTCTATCATTAATGTAGGATCATGCGAGGGCCTCATTTCAATTTCTTTATGAAATGAATAAACCTGTTCCTATTTATAGTTTTTTACAATGATATATTTTTAAGTATATTACAAAAATCTATGTCCCATTCCAATGTTATGCACTCGTGTTTTATGTAATTTGATAAATATATGATTAATTTATTATGATAAATAAATATTTATACAATGAATCATGTTTATGATTTATTTAATTTAGTGTATGTGTTTCAAAGGTTGAGATCATATTCACATACACTTATTATCATGTCGTTCTTATGTGATCATTTACATATCCGTCGTTTACCCTTAATAATCATTTAATCTCACCCTTTACGTTGTTTTGTTACCAATGATGTGAAGAATTGTTTTATGTGTGATAACTATATTAAGGGTTCTAGATATGTACAAATTTGTGGGATAAGATGTATTTTTAGCCTATTATATAGTTGTATATGATTCCATGTTTCCATAGGAACTATACCATCATGTTTCCACAATAGAATGTTATGTAATTTAATTTATACTAAACTATTAATATGTGATATCTACATATGAAAAGTTTAGGTCATTGTATATGGTATTATAGAAAAGGAAAGAATCTGATCCATCAGAACGTCCTCTCATTAGCATTCAATGAAGTATGGATATCTATCCAAAGGCTTTATGATGAATGGGTAGCCACTAGGGAAGGGGTGTTTCATACCCCATTGGTTTAGAAACCCATGGAGTAAAATGATATGTATAAATTATTGTTCATTAGTAATTATTCGAAACCAATATAGTTTGTACAATAAGATGGATTAATTAACCATTGGAAATATAGATTAGAAAATATTTGGGAGATCCCTAAGGTTATATCACGTGATATTCCTTAGGTCATTTCTAAATATAAGTGTATGTATAGATACAAATCATAGATTTTTGGTGATGGAAAGAGATATTGGTTCAGTGAAATTACATCCTTATATGGATATTACAAGTTAATGTTGTTCTAGAAATGAGTATGTATGGGTAATAACAATGAAAAGGGATAACTGAAATGAACTAGACCATCACCTATTACATGAAAATGGGTCTTGCAACACACCTTTATTGAATCTCCCAGGGGATTTTCATTATAAATTCACTAAATCCTAATGAACCATTATGAAGTATTTAAATAGATTATAATCACTAATGAATGAAATGAAACATAATGTTTCATGATATATGATTACTAAAATGTACTTTAACCGACTCGATCACTCACCAATAAAGATAAGGGTGGAGTTTTCTGAGAGCTTGGGTAGTGGAGACCACATATGACAGATTATTTAGTTTATTATATGTGACAAATATGTGAGTTAGAACACTGTGTAATCACATAACGGTATGAAAATATGATTTATTTGTGAATAAGATGTGTATAGAGTAAGTTATTTTAGATGAAAAAATAAAATATTTGTTAAAATAATTAATGACACATGAATGGAATAAGGTATTACAGAATGAGTAGATAATTACTATTTAATGCTTTATGAATTAAGTGAAATAATTAAAGATGACTTGTATTGGAATTATATTATTTTTAATATAAAATGATTTTATTTTATAATTCATTCATTGAGTATTATCATGAATACATTTAATGGTACTAACGACCAAAAAAAGTGATTTCATGGTAATGTGTTATTTTATGACAAAGGGGAATGTACCAATTAAAATATTCTCAATGATGAGATATTCGTGTTTAATTTGAAAAAATGGACGATTGATATAGAAAATTTAAATTATATATTATTGACTACAATAGATCTAATTGAAGAATTTCTGAAAAAGTGCATTATGTTATCACTGATGGAGTTTCCAAATTTTTTGGATATATGGTATAAATCCAATAATCAATAATAATTTCATTTATTAATTATATTTTTTAGTATTTATAGAAATTTCATTGAATCAAGATATTATATGATGATTGTATTAACATGTTAGGTATGTGAAAATAATGTAATAAATTTTGATATTTTTTGTATCAAATTTATGTGTGTTTAGGAATATTTATTTGGTGTCTTTAAAGAGTTTTATATTTATGATGGGTATTATGTTTAACCAATTATTGATTTTTTTTACATATAGAAATTGTTTTTGTGGTAAATATATTATTACACAATATAATGTTTTTCCATATTCGATAACCTGTGCTATCCAATTAGGACTTCTTGATAAACAAAGATATATGGAATTAATTCTCATTATTTTATTTATCTTATGATCCATAGTGTGTAAGGTATAAAAAAATTAATCTTCACATTGGGGAAATATATATTATGTTAAATTTTATCGAACTACAATGAAAATATGAGATTACACTTCTAAAATAGAATAAAATCATGTAAATATAATTTTCATGTTCTATATCTTCATGTAATAACCCCATTGAAATTTGGAAAAAACATTTTGAGATTAAAAATTCTCTATTACTTTCATTTCAGTTGAACCAATGGTATTTTCTCCTATCATAGATTTCTGGATTTATGGTCGTTGACCTTCTCGTATACATATTTTATATAAATTTATATTATTATTTGGGAGTTACTTTTCTCTTTCATGTCGACATTTTCACTTTACATCAATTTTCTCTAATTAATGATCCTATTTAGGTGATGACCTTCAAGATTTATTTTCTCTCTTTTCAAAATGATGTATTATTGACCCTTTTTAAGGTATGTTTTATATGTAGGTTTTGTCATATGTCACACATTTTAATAAAAATATCATGTCCAAATTGAGAGGAAGATAATTTTTTAGAGGGTGTAATTTTACACCAAATTTTTTTTTCAAATTTTTTACAAATAAATTTATTTGCATTAATGGCTTGCATTAAATTCAATAATAAGATTTATCGAATCAATATATGCCCAAATTTGTTTATTTATGTGGCCATCATAACATAATATTATTTTTTAGAAATATTAATATGAATAAATAAAATTTAAAAAAATAATTATTATTGTTTTAGTTAAATAAAATATATTTATAAATAAGTATATAATGTTCGGTAATGTATTTATATGCTTCAAAAACATATTTTTTCGGAAGTACTGATTTTATTATTTTTTGGAATAAGTTAATAATGTTATATTTTGAATCTTTTAGAAATTTTATTTTAAAAATTAAATTCATTTTTTGAATCAAAATAACAATATTATTATAGTGTATATTTTTTAAAATATTCTAAATTTATTAATTTATAGGTGAATAGTGAATATTATAAATTTTTATTGAAACATTTGATTTTCATTTGATGAATTTACTCAGATACGATGTATTTAAAAATTTAATGTAAATTTTTTTTAAATTATAAAATTGTTAATCAAATTTTATAATTTTAATCAATATCATATTAATTTTATAAAATAGAACTTTTAAAAACTTGGAACATTTCTCTTTTGAAAAACGCTTCATAATTATGTTTGTGGGTTTAATTTTAAAAGAATAATTTCTACATATATAAGTTGAAGATGAAAAATAATTTAAATATTTTGAATAACATTAATTAATATTATATAATAATATCAAATTGATTTTTGGTGAAAATTAATGGTAGAAATAGTCATGAATAAATTACCCCATTTAAAATTAGTAGGTTTTGGGGGGATTAAACTATAAGGATAAGGGTTTAAATGATACAAACATGTATGATTACTATTATTAAAACATATTTAGACTATTATTATCTTATTTACTATTATAATATACTGTTGGGAAACTTCTCCGAGAATCTGACCAACATAATAATTTATGTAAAGAAAAATGAAAATTATCACCCTCTTTCATTTAATTTTAAATTATGGGATCACATTTGGTTAAAAGAATCATGTGAAGGAATATTGGTTTTTATTTTGATATTGGTAAAATTTATTTCATGTTTTTTATGAGTTTAAATTTTCTGAAATTATATAATTTAAATAAATGATTCATCAACACCAACACATTAATAATTTACCTAATAGAAAAATTAAATAAATACTAACAAAATTATTAAATGTAATATAAATTAATTAAATAATTATATTCCATGATTCTTGTAGATATATATAAAATTATATAATGTTTTGAAAATGATATATTTTAATTCCACCATGTTATTGATTTCTTATAAGTCAAATTAAACGAATTGTGTAAAAATTTCCATTAATGTGATTTTATAATAAATAATATTTTATGAAATGAATTATTATTTCTAAAAATAAAATACTCTTCCTTGTTAATTTTTAATGGTTACAGATATCATAAATACTTCATTAATTGACTTAGATTCCTTTTAACGTAATCATAATGACCTCTAAATCTTAAAAACATTGTAACCATAGTAATGGGTACATTGGGTTTTGTGTGATTCATGTTCTTATGTTAAAAATAAATTATCAAAGAGAAAAGTTTTTTATTTTTTAAAATTTATATAATATTTATAAGTATTTGGTAAAACTTTTCTAATTAGGATAAACTTAGTTATATTATTAAATAATACTTAACCAATATTGAAAGGCAAGTTACTATATTGGATAGTTAAATTGAAGAAGCAATGAAACATGTATATTATATAGAAAAATATTTTAAATTGGTGTTTTTTTATATTTATTATTGTCACATAACCATATGATCCGTGAAATAATTGTATCACCAACATTGGTGTAATTTGGATTGATAGAAACTCACCATTATTTAATTGTTTTGTTTATTTTCAAAAAACGCCACTCCTCTTCAATTATACAAGGTCCCCTAAAAATGTGAATTATTGAAAAATAGAAAGATATTTTTCATGGTAAAACCCATCAAATATCCAACCCATAGAACCTTGTATATTTTCTAGATCTTTAGGTCATTAGAAAATAACTTCCATAACATCCTTAATAAGATATCCAAACGGCGTTGATTTTAGTAAATGTCATTATCTTCATCAAAATTATTCATTCCTCTTCTACTCAAACCAAAATATTTAATGTATTACCAATACCATCATTATAACACCATTATATATTATATACTTATTTTTTATTATATTTATTAATTAACCTATATTTCTCACCTCTTTAATCAAGTGGTAAATGAAAATGTTGATCATGTGTATAGAGGGATACCACCACAAAAATAGATGTAATTTGTTTTCCGTCACAACCACTCATAGTTGTATATAATGATGGAATGAAAATATGTATATTATATTTAATACATAATTATAATTATATAATTATAATATAATGTATAATTTTTTTTATTTTATTTCTTGGGATTATGTTAACAATGTATAAGTGTATGGAAAACTACCATCTTGTAAATATATGTGATTCATTATTTAAAAAATCATTAAATGGAATGAATTAATGATACCATTATTGAAAATATGATATATATATATATATATACATATAATATAAATTATTTTTAAAATGAAATCTTTTATTTACCTTTTCTTTATTGTATCGTTGAGAAAATGGAAACAATGTTCTTGAATACACACGACCAACCATCTCTACAAGTTGTGTAATTACTAAACCATGAATGGAATGAGCGGTTTCTATTTGAAAAATTTCATTAATGGAACAATTTCAGACTATAAAGAATAAAATTTTTCAAAAGTATAAAACAAATCTAATTCTATTAAAAATAAATTAGCCATTCCACATTTATATAAAAATTAATATATATATATTTCTCTCCCAATTCAATTCAATTGAATATGAGACATATCATTGAATGTTGAAGATACTTTAATTGATAATATATATGAGGGAATGTATATGATATTATTAAAATTTTTTGGAGTTAGAATTTTTTTCTAAGGTGTGTTTGCTGAAATATACCATTTTTTAATTTAAATATTAATCACAGAATCATAATATCTGAATTGATGATAAAATAATTTTGTTTAGTTTAACCAAATACATTGATGATTCCTATGTATAAGAGTGAAATTAAGGGACTCATACAGTGTTTCTGATATTATATCTATAATCAATTACACTTATCAAAAAATGAAATCCCAACACCATACTCTATTAATATAATGTTGGGTTACTTCATCATGTTGGAAGACATGGGTGAAACAACATACATAATGTGCTTGAAAATCAGTATAGTTAGATCCACGAGGATTCAAGAATGTAGAAAAAAAGATTTAGTATAGTGTTATATATTTTTAAAATAGAAACAACTATGAAAGGGACTTTACTATTATATTATAAAATTAATTATTAGAGAATATAGTATCCTAATTTGTAGTAATAAAGGATAAAAATAATTCCATATGAAATATACATGTGGCCAACCTATATTACATTTTTTTCACCTTAACAGATGTATTGAACACTCAATATTTTACAAGTAGATACCAACACAATCCTATTTATAGTTAGTAGATTACATGGGAGAAAATTCATGAATACATGATAATGAAAAAGGATATTTTACTGATTATTAGATTTTAGTATGATATTTATGTAATGTGTTATAGAGATCTATATTTCCAGTCGGAATTTTTTTTATAAAATCTGAATTTGATTTCATTTTTTCTTCAAAATAGTTGAGTTATTCATTGGGAGTGTTACAAACATTAAACTATAGAAGAAACTACAAAAGAATAAGAATACAATAAGGTATTATATGCTTTGAAGGATGGTCTTTAGATGAGGATATTTATTTATGAACTTAAGCAAGTTCTGAGAATTGAAAGAGGGATTGAGTATAATTATTACAATAATAGATCTACTAATTAAAAAATGGACACCATTATTAACAATATAAAAACATATAATTTCTACATATCATATTATGTGATATATAACTGAGAGGGTTATTATAAACTCGTCTCCTTAGAAAAAATTCTAATGTACTTGACTTATTTATGAAAATGTTATCACAATAGAATCATAACTTTCATTTAGAGTCAAATGTTATATGTAATATATGAATTTACTAAAACAATAGAATAGTGCATTTTGATTTTATAAATATTGAAATCTAAATTTAATATTAATTCAAGTGTGTTATTGTTTAATTTATATGAATGGTGAAATTATCATATCCATTCAAATAATGAATTTTAACTATACTAGATCAATAATGATTATAAAGAATTATGGGTCATGATGATATGAAATAAATAGAATAAATTTAATGTTATAAATATTAAAAACTGTTTCACATAATATGTGATGAATATATTAAAGTGTTAGTATGTAGAGACATAATAATTGGGATGTTTCACCATGTATATCACATGGAATTTCATAAAATAATAGATATACATAAATGTTTAAGGTTATAATAGATCCTTCTCAAAAATATTAATGAGATAAATTTCCTGAAACCATAACTAACTCATAACAATACTATAAAAGCCATTGAGAATTACCAAAATAAGGAGTGGAAAGGATGCTGATCATGTCATAGGATGCAGTTTAACTGAAATTGGGTTTCTCTACTTGTACGCTGTGTAATGAAATTTTTCCTATTTTAAAAAAAATTATTAATTTGAACTTATTATTTTAGTCAAATTATATATTCTCAGCTATGTTGATTGGGTCATGCTATATGCATATATCATAGATAGATGAATGTTATGTATTCATTCGTAGGTATTATATTTTTGGGAGACTCAATAAAATATGAGATTAACTACAAATGGTTGAAATTATTCAATTTTTAGTGGTACATTAATATATTTTGAAAATGTATTATAAAGTTATAAATATTAGTTGTATCATATATCTTTTGGTGTACATGATAATATTGTGTTATGTTTATGTTTGTTGGTGATTACTCTATCAACATTAGTGTCATGATATTAAAATATTATTTCCATGAAACATATGTTTCATTACATCTATGAAATTTTAATTTTTAATTTTTTTCAATGATTATAGGGTTTAATAGGTCATACAATTATTCATTTGGTTAATGAATTTGTTTTAAAATTTTCATTTGATACAAAAAAATATTATGGGTTGATTAATATTTAAATTTTTTTTGGAAGGATTGAAAAAGGGATGTGAAGTTTAATTAAATGTTAATAGATTATTTAGTGCATGTGGAAAATTATTGATTTTTCTCAACAAAAATTCATATGAACCATTTAGATTAGTGACATAATGTTTACAACATACCCTTATATATGATCTAGATAATATGTTATTTCTTATCTTGTTCGGTGTCTATGTAATTCAACCTGATGGATCAATGAAGAAAATAAAGTGTCAGCTTAAATCCCATTTTATATGAGTTCAACAATTTCCTTATGACCAGGTTTAATTTATTTTGAATCATATAGTAGGATAATTTATGTCATAGTGGCCTTTCTAAAATTTCAATCTACAATACATCCAAACATAAAGTAATATAATATGATATGACTGATTTAATTCATTTAATAATGTCCATCAATCATTCCCTTTAAAGGTAATGATATCTCTTTTGGGTCTTTCTAGTAGTCACAGAAAATATTTCTAAAGACCTCCACATTCATCAAAAATTGTTATTCATTATGAATGATTGGCCAAGATCCATTTTATTGGTATAATCATCCTTAGGTTGTGATCTATGAATTATTGTCCATTGTGTTTTATTTGGATATATTAATCCATTAAAATTTAATATTTTGATCATAATCAATCATAATACCCATAATACGAAGATGGAGGACACTCTTAAATCATTTACGGTATGCATAATTCATTGTTACCAAGAACATTTAATCCTAAATGATAAATTCAACCTATTATGTATAGGTTTTATCTACCCCTGATAGTATGATGTTCCCCTAAAACACTTCATAATTATTGTATGATTTAATTAACATATAAATAGATTGTGAAATACATGTTTAGAATATAAGAAATATAGAGAGGTGTTTTTAACTAATAGAAATTGATATTTAGTTTGTAGTTGGATAATTGGATGAATCCGAGGCACTATCTATTATTCCAAACCACATGATATAAGACAATAAAATGAATGTCAAAAATTTGATAATAGTAATGAAATATAAAAATTGTAAAATATTAAAGAATAAAATATGATTTTTCATATTGGAAGTGATGGTTTTTTAATATCAATGTAATTCTGAAATTTCATATCTCATTTAATTTCTTCTAAGATAAATCTATTTATTTTTCTAGAGTATTATTTTAATGAATGTTATAATTTAATCATTCACTAGTTATGTATAATTGTCTTCATATTTTTGATTTAATATTATTTTACTAAGATTTCTTATAGTCGAAATATTTACTATATAACTGTAGGGTATTAATATACAATAGGTTATGTCTTATCTCACTATGATATTATGGATAGAAAATAAAATTGAATAAAAGTTATATATTATAAAATTTAGGTAAAAATGGACAATATTCATTTAATTACATTTATTCCCTCAAATGGTTTTCAAAAAACAAATGTAGATATATTTTTAAAATGATATGTTTTACATTTAATTCATTGATTTGAAGGATATTTAAACTAATTTTCCTGTTTAGATTGTATGCAAAGTGGAGTAATTAATTCCGGAAGGTAAATTATCTAAATCATCCATTCGAATTTATATGGAGTTTTCATTTTAAATTCGTTAAAACTAATATATATACTTGTGTGAAATGTTATATTCAAAATGGGGAGATTTTTAGGTTAAATTTTAATTCAATATACATTTTTTCAATATAAAATTACACAATATATGATATTTATTTAACTTGAAATATTCTGAATATTTTTTTGTATATTAATTTTTTTTTAATTTAATTTTGTTTAACCTATCTATATACTTATATTTTAGTTTTCTAATAAGCCACATCAACATAAATTTAGTGAACATTACATCAATAGGTAAGATTTATCAATGTATATTTATATTTAAGCTACATTCATCTAAATATGAAAGGAATCTTCAAATGCAATTGAAACCATACATAAATATCTCCATATCTGGAAATTATAGTTAATTAAAATGTCATAAATACATTAAAACATAGAATTCATGGAGAGAAGGATAGGAAATTAATGAGTTGTCACTATTCCAATATATTGACATTTATAAATATTCAACAACATTATTATCAATAAATTTCAATAGAAATATTTATTTTATTGATTTTTATGTCTATTTAATGATTTGAATTTTAATCATTTTATATTTTCATATTATAATTGGTCCTGGTTTATTCCATTGTGATCAAGAAGGTTTTGATGATTGAAAGGTAATTTGAAAGATCTATCAATATGGATTAACTTCATTGCGATAATATATATTCTAAAATTATTTTAAATGTAGTTATAGTGTAGGTATACTACCAATCATCAAACTTTAGAGGTGCATATAGTTAGAGATATATAATTATTATATTGATAATATAGTTAAGACCATTTTTTGTTTATTACATTTTACCTTTCAATAGGATTACTAGAGAGGATATTTTTATGTTTGGAAGTATGATACATTAGTTTATGTCTACATATCCTCATTGTCACGACCCGCCCTCGGGGTCCGAGCCGTGACTACCCCAAGCCCGCCTTCCATAGGCCAGGGGCTGGCGACTAGCACCAAGGCGTAAATCCCGGTAAAAAGGGAAGGCATTGCCTTTGAAAAGTAAACACACACCACATAGTAAACAAGCGGAAGTAAACACTAAACAAGCAGAGTAAAACTGAAAGTGCGGAAAAGTAAATGGGTCAGAATACAAACCCAAACTGAAAGTAAAGTACAACTCGAAAAGGGAAAAACAGCAACTGTAAAGTTAAGGCCGCTACTCCGAGCTGTCCACCGGAAATCCCACCTGAAGGGTGGGTACAGATAGCTCCTCTTCTCCACGGGTCCCACCGTCCGCTCCGAGCACGTCCCGCCCAGTGGTCCACCTCCGGGTACCGTCCTGCTGTGCAAGCCTCAGCTAAGGTCTACGCTGTCCGTCGTCTGCAACCAACACAACGTAGTGTGGGCAAAGCCCGTGCAGGGGTGAGTATAAGCTACTCAGTAGGGACCCCGAGACCCCAGAAGGTCTCTCAAATCCACAAAGGATAAACAACGAAGAAAAGTACAATCACGAAGTAACAACCGACATTGCTTAGGTATATGCCCATACATATACCTAAGTCATCAAAATACGCTCCATCCTCCGAGCCCAAGTACAACTCAGTCCACACAGGAAAGTATACGTATTCCACATAGGAAAGCAGAACATAATCCACACAGGATTGCACAACAAAATCCACACAGGAAAACAACAGGATTCAGCTCACACAGATATACTTCTTCAAGGACGATAAAGATGATCACTGATCCATCTAAGTCGTCGGACCCACGAAGGATCGATAGGTAACTAACCCCCGCAGAAGACCAACACAGGATCGGGCTCACACAGAACCTGTAGGCGCTGGCTCACATAGAACCGTTGAGCGCAAGGACCCACACAGGATCGGGCTCACACAGAACCTGTAGCACTGATCCACGTAGGATCGCTGAGTGCTGTAGTCGTCGTCGTCAAATCCACACAGGATCTCTGTACTGTCGTCGTCAAATCCACACAGGATCTCTGTACTGTCGTCGTCAAATCCACACAGGATCTCTGTACTGTCGTCGTCAAATCCACACAGGATCTCTGTACTGTCGTCGTCAAAGTCACAGTAGCAGTCGTAGCAGTAGAACAGTCGCAACCAGCACTAGGGTTCCCGCACACAGCAAGCTCGTACGGAGGGTCCGCTCCACGAGCCGAGAGGCTGATACATCAACTGTCACGAAGACCAGAGTTGATGTATCCAAAAGTTCCGTATCGTCAACAGGAACTCAACGCAACAGACGGCGCGTCGATCGGACGCCCGGTCTGAGAGTTATTGGCATTTTCGTCTCCGGGGCCCGGTTGGTTTTTAAGGCAAAACCAACCCGACCGAACTCCACCTGCGTCCAAACCTCGGGCGGAGTATGCCAAAAGATCCGTCTCTCTAAGAGGAACACTACGCGACTGACCGCACGTCAATCGGACGTCCGCAGCTCAAGATATGAGCGTTTCCGCTCCGAAGGCCCGGTTGGTTTCGTGAACGAACCAACCCGGCCGAACTCAAAGTAACCCGAAATCTTGAGTGCGATATACCGAAACGACCGTCTCGATCCAAGGATCGCGTTGCCGCAGACGGTTCGTCATTCGGAGGTCCGAGGCTCAAGATATGAGCCAAGAACCGAATCTGGTCCGAAACGGGGGGTCCGGGTCCGGGCCGACCCGGCCCGACCCCCCCCCCCCCCCCTCTGGACGGCGCGGCGGCCGGCAACGGCGGACGGCGGCGCGGCGGCGGCGCGGCGGCGGGCCGCGTGGCGGCGGCGGCGGGCCGCGGGGCGGCGGCGGCGGGCCGCGTGGCGGCGGCGGCGGCGGCGGGCCGCGCTGGCGGCGGGGTGCCGCGGCGCATGCGGGAGGCACGCGGGGCTAAGCCCCGCGTTTCTGTCAAAACGGCACGGCTTTAAGCCGTGCCTTGTAATATAAACGGCCCCCGCAGGTGGGGGCCGGCTGGACAAAAACCGGGGGGGCTTTGCCCCCCCCCTCCTTTAATGAACCGCCCCCCTCATTAAGAGGGGGGTCTTGAAGGACCGGCTGGGGGTTTAATCCCCCGGTTTTTATGACATCCGGCCGGCCCGCTGGCCGGCCGGTTTTTACCAACGGGACCGGAATTTCCGGTCCCGCCCTCGACTTCCGACGCCGGTGGCACGGCCGCCGATCTTTCCTTCCGCCGCGGCCCGGAACCGGCCGCGGTCTCCTCGTCTCACCGCGGCCCGGAACCGGCCGCGGTGTTCGTCGTCCGGCGCGGTGCGACGGAACCGCGCCCCTTTCGCCGTGCCATGAACCCTCCCAACGCGGCGCGACGGCGTCGCGTTCTTGAAAACTCTCCTCGGCGAAGCGCGACGGTGTTGCGGAAAAATTATAAGCATGTTCATCCGCGTGGTGCGACGGCACCACGCCTCTTGCTTCCATCCGCATGAATAAACCGAGAACTAAGGAGGGGGGGTTCGGCCGTGTTCATGCGGTCCGACCCCCCTCACGTTAATTAATAACATAACTAAAGAATATCCAAAAGCCTCACATTTAGTCATGCTAAAATCCATGATTCAAGAATGGAATAAAAATAATCAATAAATAACATCCCCTACCTCTGGTTCAAGAACGAAGATCGTCAACGACCCGCGGAAGACGCGTCGCGGTGGTCGGCGTCACGGAAGAAGGACGTCGATGTCGTGAAGCGAGGATTCGAAGTTCTTTGACGACGATTTCGTCGCGGGAAATCGTCGCAGAAGAGATGACGCGGAAGAAGACGTCGTCGGTGTCGCAGGTATGGCGTCGCGAAAGACGATTCCCGAGAACGTGGCGTTCTTCGTCGAAGCTTGAAGAAGAAGAAGAAGGCTCCAAATTCTCTCAAGGTGGCTAGAGAATTCTAACCCAAATAAAATAAGCTAAGTCTTATTTTATTCACACAATTATCAATTTGAATTTCAAAGGTTTGAAATTCAAACAATTCAAACAATTCAACTCCATTAATTAACAAAGTTGTCATGTTATTAAAAGAGGAGTTTAAGGGGGAAGTTGAGAGGTTATTAAAAGATTTAGGGGTTCGTGTGGGCCCCACCACACTTAATCCTCCCAAGGGAGGTTAAGTGGGTGTGGGTCCCACTTCCAATCCCCCTTAGGTAGGTTTTTTTAATAAGTTTAAATAAAATTTGTTTTACACAATTTTATTTAACTTAACTGAAAAACCCCAAAACGTAACTTTCAACCCGCAACAAACGCAACTCCCGAAAAGGTCTCATTAAGCGAATATCGGCGTTGCGAGTTCATCGGTGCCCTCGGATTTCAATTCCGAGCACCGGATCAAAAGTTAGGAATTCCCGCTCGTTCGTTCACTGAACGTACCCGAGCCCAAACTTCGGAAATTAATTCCGGGCACTCCGGGCCTCGGAATCAGGTGCCGTCTGAAACCGCGCTCTTGTAAAATTCTAAAGAAAATTAAGAAAAAATTTTCCTTGAATTTTACGGGTCTTTATATTACTCCCACCTCAGGGCTTTGCGTCCCCGTAAAGCTACATCAAAAACTAGGGAAACCAAAAGAGAGTACTGAGCACGCATCTGAGCCTCCCGCTCCCATGTTCTCTCCTGGAGATTCCCGTGCCGCCATCTGTTGCGCACAAGAGGAATCGATCGCCCATGTAGGACCCGCTCCTGGAGGACATGGACCTCCTCTGACGTGGCCCGGACCATCTCCGGTCCCACCAGAGCTGCAAGATTTCTCTTTTGCCGAAAAGAGAAATCTGGTCTCATCCCCTGGATGAACCACATTCTTTGCCTAAAACAGTCAATCCTAACATGGATGATACTAATCCATACTAAGGATGACGTCGTAAGGCCTCGACGCTACTACTAAGAGATTCAACCGTTACTCTCGCCTCCAAGGGTTGAGTCACACTGTCGGCATCAGTGTTTGGTAACTGGGTCTCCTCCAGTAGATGTCTCACAAGTGAGGGTCAAGTCAACAGCCAAAACTGGAACCTCTTAGTAACATTACGATAGAGGACAGGAACGAAAACATCACAAGGTATGCGTCTTTTATTATTGCAGCTCGTATTACAAGACGCTACACAAAAGCAACAAGGAACCAGAAGTACAAAGGATGTAACCACTAGTTCTGCTCCTGTCCATCGGCTCCCAGAGCTCCATGATCGAAGGCCTCGGCTGCCTGAAGCTGAGCTCTCCCCTGCGGTCGGGGTGGACCTCCTGGTGGTGGTGGTGGTGGTGGTAGAGCCTCAAAGCGTCGTCCACCACCTGCTGCTCGGCCTGCTCCTCTGCCTCGTCCGCCTCCTTCCTGCAGACCGCCACGGTCGAACCTCTGCCTCTGCCTAGGTGGTTCCTCAACCGTCTGCTGCTCCTCCGCATGGCGGGTCGGGCAGTCACGAGCCATGTGGCCTCGCCCGCCGCATGCATAGCACTGTCTTCCACTCGAAAGACTGGCTCCGCGTTGTGTGCCCTGCACTGCTGAGCCAGTGCCCTGAGGTCTGGTCTGTCTGGACCCCTGAGTCATTCGCCGACTGCCAGCTGCAGATGACTCTGCCACGTGCCGTCCTGCGGTGGGTCTCTGTGCTGGTGTAGACTCAGCAAGGAAGCTCTCGATCAGAAGGGCCCGCTCCAGTACTCCTGTCTGAGTCGGTATGCTGAGGGAGATCAGCGATGCCCTGATCTCGTGTCTCAAACCCTGCTCGAAGGTCCGGGCCCGGAAGAATGGGTCCCGTACCATGTCGGTCGAGTAGCGCGAGAGATCGGTAAATCTCGCCGAGTACTGGGCGACCGTCATGCTGCCCTGCCGCAGCTGTAGAAGCTCCTGGATACGCACCCCACGAAGGGTGGCTGGGACGAACTCCGAGCGGAAGATGCTCTCAAAGTCCGTCCAAAGAAGAGATGCCTCATCATGCACCTGGAGCATCAAGCTCCACCATCATCCTGCTGCTGCGTGTAGTAGGCTCGCAGCGAGGATCACCATGAGGTCTGCTGGTGTCCTCACTAGCCTAAACACTCGAACCACTGCCTCCAGCCAGTCCTCTGCTGCCTGGGGATCCGTCTCCCCGCGAAACCTGGGCGATCGCTGGCGCTGAAACTCATGCAGTGCGCTGAGGCGACGTGCATCGTCAGCGGCTGCTGCTGGAAGTATCGGGGGATCGGCGGGTAAAGCTACTACCGGTGCCACTGCTGACAAAGGGCCCTGCACCGAAGCCTCGTCGCTCGGTGGGCTGTCGTCTCGCTCGACTCTCGGAACCCTAGCTGGCTGCCGTCGTGGGGCCATCCTGAAAAGGAAACAGGTGCGCCACGGTTAGAACAGTATACCTGGTGAGCTGGCACAAGTAATCACGAGGAAAACTTGAGACTTTCATAAAGCAGATCAGTATACCCGGTGAGCTGACACAAGTAATCACAAAGAAAACTTGAAACACACACGCAATCAATGTTTTCGTGCATTAAGTCGGAAATCAGAAGTCAGGGTCCTGGTGTACGGATACGTCGGCCGCCGCACCAACACTGGACTCCCTGGACTGATAACCACACTCAATACGCTAAACATTATTGCTTCACATAGAAAAGATCAGAGTTCGCGGTAGAACCGAACTCCTCTGATACCAATTTGTCACGACCCGCCCTCGGGGTCCGAGCCGTGACTACCCCAAGCCCGCCTTCCATAGGCCAGGGGCTGGCGACTAGCACCAAGGCGTAAATCCCGGTAAAAAGGGAAGGCATTGCCTTTGAAAAGTAAACACACACCACAGAGTAAACAAGCGGAAGTAAACACTAAACAAGCAGAGTACAACTGAAAGTGCGGAAAAGTAAATGGGTCAGAATACAAACCCAAACTGAAAGTAAAGTACAACTCGAAAAGGGAAAAACAGCAACTGTAAAGTAAAGGCCGCTACTCCGAGCTGTCCACCGGAAATCCCACCTGAAGGGTGGGTACAGATAGCTCCTCTTCTCCACGGGTCCCACCGTCCGCTCCGAGCACGTCCCGCCCAGTGGTCCACCTCCGGGTACCGTCCTGCTGTGCAAGCCTCAGCTAAGGTCTACGCTGTCCGTCGTCTGCAACCAACACAACGTAGTGCGGGCAAAGCCCGTGCAGGGGTGAGTATAAGCTACTCAGTAGGGACCCCGAGACCCCAGAAGGTCTCTCAAATCCACAAAGGATAAACAACGAAGAAAAGTACAATCACGAAGTAACAACCGACACTGCTTAGGTATATGCCCATACATATACCTAAGTCATCAAAATACACTCCATCCTCCGAGCCCAAGTACAACTCAGTCCACACAGGAAAGTATACGTATTCCACATAGGAAAGCAGAACATAATCCACACAGGATTGCACAACAAAATCCACACAGGAAAACAACAGGATTCAGCTCACACAGATATACTTCTTCAAGGACGATAAAGATGATCACTGATCCATCTAAGTCGTCGGACCCACGAAGGATCGATAGATAACTAACCCCCGCAGAAGACCCACACAGGATCGGGCTCACACAGAACCTGTAGGCGCTGGCTCACACAGAACCGCTGAGCGCAAGGACCCACACAGGATCGGGCTCACACAGAACCTGTAGCACTGATCCACGTAGGATCGCTGAGTGCTGTAGTCGTCGTCGTCAAATCCACACAGGATCTCTGTACTGTCGTCGTCAAATCCACACAGGATCTCTGTACTGTCGTCGTCAAATCCACACAGGATCTCTGTACTGTCGTCGTCAAATCCACACAGGATCTCTGTACTGTCGTCGTCAAAGTCACAGTAGCAGTCGTAGCAGTAGAACAGTCGCAACCAGCACTAGGGTTCCCGCACACAGCAAGCTCGTACGGAGGGTCCGCTCCACGATCCGAGAGGCTGATACATCAACTGTCACGAAGACCAGAGTTGATGTATCCAAAAGTTCCGTATCGTCAACAGGAACTCAACGCAACAGACGGCGCGTCGATCGGACGCCCGGTCTGAGAGTTATTGGCATTTTCGTCTCCGGGGCCCGGTTGGTTTTTAAGGCAAAACCAACCCGACCGAACTCCACCTGCGTCCAAACCTCGGGCGGAGTATGCCAAAAGATCCGTCTCTCTAAGAGGAACACTACGCGACTGACGGCACGTCAATCGGACGTCCGCAGCTCAAGATATGAGCGTTTCCGCTCCGAAGGCCCGGTTGGTTTCGTGAACGAACCAACCCGGCCGAACTCAAAGTAACCCGAAATCTTGAGTGCGATATACCGAAACGACCGTCTCGATCCAAGGATCGCGTTGCCGCAGACGGTTCGTCATTCGGAGGTCCGAGGCTCAAGATATGAGCCAAGAACCGAATCTGGTCCGAAACGGGGGGTCCGGGTCCGGGCCGACCCGGCCCGACCCCCCCCCCCCCCCCCCTCTGGACGGCGCGGCGGCCGGCGGCGGCGGACGGCGGCGGCGGACGGCGGCGCGGCGGCGGCGCGGCGGCGGCACGGCGGCGGGCCGCGCGGCGGCGGCGGCGGGCCGCGTGGCGGCGGCGGCGGGCCGCGTGGCGGCGGCGGGCCGCGGGGCGGCGGCGGCGGGCCGCGCGGCGGCGGCGGCGGCGGCGGGCCGCGCTGGCGGCGGGGTGCCGCGGCGCATGCGGGAGGCACGCGGGGCTAAGCCCCGCGTTTCTGTCAAAACGGCACGGCTTTAAGCCGTGCCTTGTAATATAAACGGCCCCCGCAGGTGGGGGCCGGCTGGACAAAAACCGGGGGGGCTTTGCCCCCCCTCCTTTAATGAACCGCCCCCCTCATTAAGAGGGGGGTCTTGAAGGACCGGCCGGGGGTTTAATCCCCCGGTTTTTATGACATCCGGCCGGCCCGCTGGCCGGCCGGTTTTTACCAACGGGACCGGAATTTCCGGTCCCGCCCTCGACTTCCGACGCCGGCGGCACGGCCGCCGATCTTTCCTTCCGCCGCGGCCCGGAACCGGCCGCGGTCTCCTCGTCTCACCGCGGCCCGGAACCGGCCGCGGTGTTCGTCGTCCGGCGCGGTGCGACGGCACCGCGCCCCTTTCGCCGTGCCATGAACCCTCCCAACGCGGCGCGACGGCGTCGCGTTCTTGAAAACTCTCCTCGGCGAAGCGCGACGGTGTTGCGGAAAAATTATAAGCATGTTCATCCGCGTGGTGCGACGGCACCACGCCTCTTGCTTCCATCCGCATGAATAAAACGAGAACTAAGGAGGGGGGGTTCGGCCGTGTTCATGCGGTCCGACCCCCCTCACGTTAATTAATAACATAACTAAAGAATATCCAAAAGCCTCACATTTAGTCATGCTAAAATCCATGATTCAAGAATGGAATAAAAATAATCAATAAATAACATCCCCTACCTCTGGTTCAAGAACGAAGATCGTCAACGACCCGCGGAAGACGCGTCGCGGTGGTCGGCATCACGGAAGAAGGACGTCGATGTCGTGAAGCGAGGATTCGAAGTTCTTTGACGACGATTTCGTCGCGGGAAATCGTCGCGGAAGAGATGACGCGGAAGAAGACGTCGTCGGTGTCGCGGGTATGGCGTCGCGAAAGACGATTCCCGAGAACGTGGCGTTCTTCGTCGAAGCTTGAAGAAGAAGAAGAAGGCTCCAAATTCTCTCAAGGTGGCTAGAGAATTCTAACCCAAATAAAATAAGCTAAGTCTTATTTTATTCACACAATTATCAATTTGAATTTCAAAGGTTTGAAATTCAAACAATTCAAACAATTCAACTCCATTAATTAACAAAGTTGTCATGTTATTAAAAGAGGAGTTTAAGGGGGAAGTTGAGAGGTTATTAAAAGATTTAGGGGTTCGTGTGGGCCCCACCACACTTAATCCTCCCAAGGGAGGTTAAGTGGGTGTGGGTCCCACTTCCAATCCCCCTTAGGTAGGTTTTTTTAATAAGTTTAAATAAAATTTGTTTTACACAATTTTATTTAACTTAACTGAAAAACCCCAAAACGTAACTTTCAACCCGTAACAAACGCAACTCCCGAAAATGTCTCATTAAGCGAATATCGGCGTTGCGTGTTCATCGGTGCCCTCGGATTTCAATTCCGAGCACCGGATCAAAAGTTAGGAATTCCCGCTCGTTCGTTCACTGAACGTACCCGAGCCCAAACTTCGGAAATTAATTCCGGGCACTCCGGGCCTCGGAATCAGGTGCCGTCTGAAACCGCGCTCTTGTAAAATTCTAAAGAAAATTAAGAAAAAATTTTCCTTGAATTTTACGGGTCTTTACACTCATAAAAAATCCAAACCAATAAATTCCAATTATCAAATGGTATGTATATTGGTAATCATATTTTTTTTATGTGTATCCAAATATTCATATGATATGTGAGTTATTAATTTTATATTTCTATGATTAATTATATAGTGATTGTTAATTTTATCACTTGTTTTATTAATTCTGATTTTATAAATTCCACATTACCTGTACTTTATTACTAAATTATTTTTGATAATTGTTTTTATTTGATCAAATGTTATAAATTTTGATTACCACTTGTTTTTTGTTGGTTGAAAAGTTTTATTATTTCATGTCGATGAAAATTCAAATCACCCCTATAATGACTTTAATACTTTTTCATTTTAAATGGATTATCGATTCATTCTAGGAAAAAACATCAAATTATATGACAAAAAAATTGGAAACACACATATTCAGAGTTTGATTCCCAAAAAATAGAAACAATTATTCTCTACCTTACTAGAGTACATCCAAACTACTTTGTAACGACTCAACATCCATGCAATAAAAATAAGTGGTTTAATAAATATTTTTTCTTAATAAATGATTCCTTATTGTAATTTTTTTAGTTTCATATACCTGAGATAGAGATTAAAAAATATATAAAAACCATTTATTATTTTTAGAAGGGTAAAATAAATTATAGAAATAATCTTAAAGATAAAAAATCATTAAATGGTGTAAATAAGAGTGTGAATACACATTAGGTTTGTTGTTTAATGAAGATAATGTTGACATGTGTTTCATTCATTTAATGTATTCTAAAATGATTACATATATATTAAAAATAGTACAATAAAATTAAAATTTAATTTTATATAGAGTAACATTGTTTTAAAAGGATGACCATAAAAATTATTTAGAAATTTATATCTATCATAGATTTCATCATTCTATAAAAATCATGTCAACATAAAACTGAAAATAACCCCACATTTCAGAAAGTTATTTATGTTCTTAATAATAATACCCTTAATTTGTCATCCATAAATTATAAAAATATATTAATTAATTAAATAATAGTTTAATAGTTAATTAAATAGTTATTTCATGATCTTATCCATCGGGGCCCGCCTCATCGATGATAATATTTTTTTACTACCCAAAGCTCACCTACAATATGGAAGGGGGAGGTGAATTGTTTTGAGTAGGTAGAAACCCCCTCAAGGGTGGCCATAGGCTAAGGTATTTGTACTCACACACACATCTACAAGTCCATATGATGATAAAATCTAAAATTCACCTGATTCCAAATTCATGCACATGTCTAAATCCCACAATATGTATATAACACATTATTGGAAAAAGATAAGTGCCAAATACAAACCCACACAAAAAATATAAGGATGTCTAACCTGATATAATGAGTGTAAGATAGTCAAATGTGGCTCATGGTATGAAACACATTTTTCCTTACCCAATACTACTCAATGTATGCTCTTAGTTGAGAAAGAACCCTATTGATGAGTCATTCGTCAACATATGTCATGACATGTCCCTGACAAGGCCATATAGGTGGGTATAATAAGACTTAGTAGTCCACACCATAATCATTGTGTATAATGAATCAAAAATGGTAGTCCACTTATCAAAAGGATATTTCTATAGAATACATAATAAGAATATATATATATACACATATTGTAGACAAACAGTATCATGTTATGGTCACAACCATATTTCTATCCTAGGATTCATTCTAGATGGTTACATATAATACTCATCTACAAGAAAAAACACCTTGAGCAAGATAGTACTGAAGGTGTCTATATAATATTACATGCATATCAGTTATATCAATATGAATTATATTCTAAAATCAATGGAGACTGATTCACAAATGAGGATCCCACCGAGGGCCATGCGGTATACCAACAAACCATTCATTATTAACCCTATATTTTGGGGATCAACACATGTTTAGTGTTGGTAAAAACAATTTTAATAATTCAACCTTTACTGAATAGTGATTATATAGGATCTCAATCTTTTACTCAAAGACGGATTCCATAAAATATATATAATATTGTTGTTCATCATTGTTGATCACCATCTTATTAATTCTATGCGACTACAAGAAAAGCCACTAATGGTAGGATCAATGGAACACACCTAGAAAAGAATTTCCATGTTTAATGGATCAAGGGCTCTAATAAATATTTGAATAATTTCATATCATGTACTATAAGTACATTATAGTTATATTTGGCACGTGGTCAACCCCAGTGTCACTATATCTTATCATGTTCGTGTATACATTATCACATATGTGTACTCAGGCATAGCCTAGTACATGTATCTCCCCTTGTAAACTCAGCCTGGTCATGTTATCTTAGTTTATATGTTGGTTATCTAGGTCAGGCCACATGTCATATGTCATATCCTAGACCCCACACGATATGTATTACAAGTTACTCACCTTGTATATGGAGATTTTCCAAAACCCATTGATATTTATCAGACATATTCATTCACTGCATTAATTCATGTTTTCTTCCTTCTAACTATATAGACGTGGAGTATATTCTATGCTCATACCTTATTGTC
This sequence comes from Viscum album, assembly GCA_963277665.1. Classification (NCBI taxonomy): domain Eukaryota; kingdom Viridiplantae; phylum Streptophyta; class Magnoliopsida; order Santalales; family Viscaceae; genus Viscum; species Viscum album. The sequence continues at coordinate 709,040,335 of OY728163.1, forward strand.
ATCTACTCATCAGAATCTGGTCACAATACCGGATCCAGATCAGCTGTTATAGTGCTTCTACACCACCTCATTCTGAAGTAATGTAGTGGGTATCCAAAAATTATAACCAATTACTAATCCATTGCTGCAATGACCAAAAATTTTAGCCTCAGCCTTATCCATATATTTGTTATTGTTTTTTTTGTTCCAATGAATGATTATGAAATAAAATTATACTGATTATTCATCGAATAAGCGGTCAAAGGAAATCCTTGTGATGAACAATTGATGAATAAGAGAAGATATGGACAAAACACAATCATGATGGACATATATCATTCTATTTTATTATTATACATTATTAATTGTCATTAAAACATCAAATGAAGATATTTAAACAATTTATAATATAAATCCCCAATCCCATATAATCTATACGGTACCTGCAATACGCTCGAATCCAAAAAAAATAGTTAGTAAATTGATTCTTTTGAATCATTTGGGGAATTAAAATCGAACTAAAACCATATAAAATAAACATATTATATCTATTTGGATCAATCAATATAAAATAATTGATAGAAAACCTTTTCATTGGTGAGAACCTCAGATTCTATTGCACATTGATTGGTTATCCACAATCAGTTTGTAGTTCAACTAAGAATGATACTCCAATTCTATATCAAAGAATGTCTATGGTTATGTGTATAAACCTAGTATTTTCACATTGTAGAAAATTAATATGTATTCTTAAATTTATTTTAATAATTTTATTAAAATAAATAAGTTTATTTTTGTAATTATCCCATGCATGGACTCCACCCGAATGTTTGATGTGATTCAATGTTATGTTGTACATAGGGTAAAAAGCATTCAATTGATATTTTTAATATATTAAAAATATCAATTCAGTTAACAATACTCCTCATAATCATGTGTAGTATCAATTCTCGTTCTCGAAAATACTAATAGGGTTATATAATTCATTAAATTGAAAAAATCGATGCATTTCATTGTCTCCACCTAATCAATTTTCATCTAATAGAGTAAAACAAAACACTACACAATGAGATGTAGGAACTCATCAGACATATGTGTCTCCCTCTCATACAAATTCTCCCGAATATTTTTTGTTCAACAAAATGACTCGAATTAATCTAATAAATATCCCATATACAGTCTTCTCATGATGATCCCTAATCTCTAATGGGTAGTTACAAAAAATATCGACATCTTCAATGACCGTATTTTTTCAATAGATAACATATTATGAGTCATTAAAAAAACAATATCTATAAAAACAAGTGGAAAAATTATATACATGGTCCAACTAAGAGTTTATATCCATGTGTAATTCCACCTCTCTGAGTATATGTATTATCTAGAAATGGATAATGAATCATTGAGATAGATTAGGGCCCCAAAAAAATTTCCACAAACCATGTCTAGGTGAGAACAATATGAAATAATTTCATCTATCCTCGAACTCCAAAGGCCTATAATGTCAGTTCATGATGGCTCACACCAACTTTGGGCCCATTGGAACTGACTCTCATTGGTCATTTCATCATAGTGGTGACCTATAGGGTCACCCATAAAAGGCCTCAAATGGTTTCATACAGATGATGGAATGGTAGTTGTTCTTGAATTCATAATCCACCTATGGAAGGTAATCCTACCCCCTATGTTAAATTTCTAATATGAAATCCATCAGAACATCCACCAAAACCTAAATAGATCATTCAGTCTCGGCATCAGTCTATGGTTAAAAACCCTTGCATAAAAAAACTACTTCCAAGATAATTCCTATAATCCCTTCCATAACTGATATGTTAAGTGTGAATTAAGGTAATAACTCATAGAGATTAATGAATTGAGATATAATATCACATGTACATAATGTTTTTTCAATCTCTATATGTAACTATACTCTCAAATCATTTGGATGTTTGTTGACTTCTAAATTTTTCCTATGGTTTCCTATATCGATTCAGGTCCTCTAGATGTCTTTGGTAACACTTTCATGATTTATATAGATATATCATACCACTTCCACTTAATAACCTCAATGTTTTGAGTTATACCAACTCGAATCTTGTTCTCCTCCATCACTTGTTGAAAGGTATGTATCAATAAACAAAATACTCAAACCCTTTATTCATCCATAGGCACAAAAAATTACATTAGATGACCTCATATATCTTTTCCACACCTGGATGTACCACCGATGGGGATGTATAAAACTCCATCATGATATCATCTAGAAATAATAGTATGATCATCATGTGTCATCATAAAATAATGGCATGATACCCACCATAAAAAAATATTACAAGAGAACATTCATTGGATATTTTAGTAAATAGTATCTCATTTATGGAATCATAATGAAAAGAATCCCTGACTCACTATGGAAGTGGTGGGGTGAAAACCATTGGATGGAGGTATTCCACACTATCCACAACCATTGAGGATAACTATTATTTGGCCAATTTCTATGATGTCTCACTTAGTATCTATAAACAAGATCTCAGGCTTAGAGAATTTGATACTGTGGTCTATATCCATGTTTTATAAAAAATATTGTTTTAATGGTCTTAGTGTAAATATACCCATCACCTTTATCTCAAGATAAGATCCTTCTTCTATAATATTTACTAGATACATTTGTTGTCATGGGAGATGATAAATATCTCACCCTAAAGGTATTGTCACAATTATAAAGGGGTGAATACTACATAATCTAGATCATCATCATGGGTCATGTAATTATACTCATTTTTTCTCAACTGACATGATGAATATGTAATAAAACCCAATATCTACATTATGACAAAACAATGCCCGATTCCAGATGAATAATAAAACATTTCATACACAGCGTCCACCTGTAGCAATCTCCATGTGGGATAAGTCATTAATATATTCTTCATATCCATGAAATATAATTGGAACCTCTATATCATCATTAAAGGATTCAACTTTCATGTTAAACCATTCAAATGATTATATATATATGAGATATAGGGTATCAATCTTTGATAGTATATTTCCAACCAAAGGAATCTCTTCAACTTCAAGATGATCTTAGGTGGTTCCCAAGCTAACACATCCTCAACATCTTTTGGGACTACTAAAACACCCTTTGATAAGTTAACATTTCCTATTATGTGGACTTGTTGAATCAAGATCTATACCTTTGAGATTGTCCCATAAATATTCTTCTCATGGAGTACATCTTGGACGATCCTCAAATGTCTCACATTCTCCTCATAAAAAATGATAATATTTTGATATTGGTTTGTCAATACTATGTAAAACTAGTCTAATAAAGGTTGTAAGATAAAATTCATGATTCCCATGAATAATTCTAGAGAGTTTTTTATTAAAAACAACATCCCCAAATATTCATTGTTAGTATAACGATATTATAATTTAGTATTCTGTATATCCTCATCATGTACTCACATCTAGTGATAGCCCGATTTGATGTAAATTATGAAAATCCATCATTACCTTCAAAATAGATCAATGTGGTCATTGATAAATGTAAGTGGATACTTTTTCTTCATAATCTGTAGATTTTGGATATGATAATCCACACACAACCTTGAACACTTTTCCTCCTTCATGGAAAACAACATTGGGGTTTCCCATATGGGAAAAAATGAGTCTATAAAATATCTTCCATTAAAATTCCTCTAAAATAACCACCATTTCATGAAGCTCTGTATGATCCATCTTATATGTTGGCACTGATATCCCAGATAGCATAGGGTTTATATCAATGAAAAATTCTCTCCATAAATTAAGAGTTAGTCTAGGAACATATATACAAAATATTTCCTCATACTCTACCACTATCTAAGAAATATAAAATCCCATATCATCCACCACACTATTAATCATGCTTTACAGTTGGTGTTTAATAGGATTAAACCCTATACTCATGATCCCATATTATAACAACTATGTTTCCTTTACACCTAAAATGGAAACAATCATGACGTAATTACATACACACTATAACCTACACCTAAAATAGGGTATATAGGCATGAACTCAATATAAAAAATCCCAATGTATGATTATATATTGTTGAATTATCATTACTATAATGATATCCATAAAAAATTGACCTCCATTAGTCATGTCACACAAAAGAAAAATGTGTGTGACTTCTAATTCACCTCTAATGATAGTTTCCAAGTGCAATGGTCATGAAAAGGTTTCCACAGTAATTTTATGTCTCTAACCTGAGAGGTCTCATGAATTTAGGGTCTTTAACCCATTCATATCTATAATATACACTAATTATATAATCAATACACCATACCTCATGTAATACATAAATCCTCAGGGTTATAGGAATCAACTTCCTTCATTTTTCCCACCACTATCCATATGCTCCATAACCCTAACACAGACCACCTGGGTGGTGGTCATAACAAATCAAAACATATGTAACCTTTAATTACTCTACAATATCATCTTCCATGTATTAAAACATGTGCACCTACCTATTATTTCCTCTACCTCTTCCTAGATGGCCCATCCACTAACTCTATGTCATCCACATGTTGAGTTTGGAAATCTCTAGCATGATATCCCCAAATTTCACACATGTAGAACCATATATATCTAGATTGAATAGATCCATCATCTGATCCTTGAATTATAAACCCCCAATCTAGGAATAACTCATTAAATTTATAAAATAGGTTCCTACACCTAACATCATCTTTCCGATTCCAAAGTCTCTTCTCCCATGTTACCCCTATATACCCCAACTGCCTTTGATTCCTCATCCAAGAAACTCTCAACCACCTAATCATGCTCAAGAACCCCAACCTAGGTTAGAATTCATATAGTTATAACAATTGATGATGTTTCTTGATGTAGACCTAAATTAGAGGTCCAATCTAAAATGAACTAATCACACACCATATCCATGGAGTTCTGAGAGTTGTTGGTGAACCCTGATGAATACTCTTCCACAATCATAAATCCCTTATGGAGATGTAGAAGCTCATGGATTCTCCCATCCCCCAAAATTTCATGATAAAAACCCTATCTAAAATTTAACTCAATCTATTACTAGACAAGTGTTTCATCATCTTATGATCGGGACACTAATCCCATCTATCGTCTTCCAGATCCATGGATAAGGATTACTTCTTAGGGGTCTAGCACACCTCATATCCGGATGGGCCAATATCACTAAAACTCATGAATCATGATCATCCTTTGCACCATATCTGTTACACCACAGGTAAATAAATAATATTACATTTTCATATTTATCCGTATTTGTGAATAAAATATTAATATGTCTTTAAAGGGGACGCTATGCTCGATGGCGTACCCAACACGCAACAACGAGTTTCTTGGGAATCTTACGTTGCACTCTAATAATAAAATAATATTAATTTAAATGGTGGTTATCATGTAGCCATTGTAATGGCGGGAATGGATAGAAATAACTAAAATATTATTATATATGTTTTTAAATGTTTTTACATTTATCCAATAAAAGATAAAGGCTTAAAATACAGAAAGAATTCAATTTTAGGCGTATATGACCTAGTTTTCACTAATGGTTCACTTATCTCCTTTTGATGGCGAACCGTCATTAAATATAGTTTTGTTCACTCTTATAAATTATATTAGACCAAATAAAACTCTTCTTGATAATAGGGACATCAAAATTTGCTTTGTGTAAATTTTTGGTATCTTTCTGATAAAGTTAATTTTTTAATGAATACTGTAAAATGTTGTATTTTAAATTCAAAACCTCTTTTTAATCTAATTAATTTATATGATTAGATTATCTTTTGAATAGGTCATAATGTCTAATATTAATATATTTTTACCATTTAATCCAATGGTGGTCATTGGAATCAATTTCACTTTGAAATTAGACTTCAACTGGTGCCAATCTTTTGATACTTATTGTTCTACAAAAACATGCTATTTTCTCTGCCAGAGGGAATTAATTATTAAATTAATTAATGTGACTTATATGTTTTGAATTTTGTAAAATAGACTTCATTTTTGAATTCGGAATATCAAATATATCTTAGGGTGAATTTTTGGTAATTTTCTGAAAAACTCCAATTTTTGATGAATAGTGAAACCACTAAGTGGTAATCAACCAAACTGATTTTTCAGTTAAATGAAAGTTTACCACTAATGTGTATTTAATTTTGATAATAAGACATACATGGTTGTCATTATTATGTAAAATGTGGTTCAATGGGATGAAAATAATTTTTTGGTGAATAGTAACTTTTTTTCATTAATCACGATTAGAGTTAATTAGTGTAATTTAAGGTAAAAATGATATTATAAAAATGTGAAAACACCATGACACTTGTCCTACCCCTATTGGATGAGTCATGGCCGCCCAATAAAACCCATGGGTCGATTTAGGGGACCCTATGGAGCCTCTTGGGTGAGATAATGACTTTAAAGCCTTTTTTTAAAATAAAGGTGAAAATGACACTAACATAAATTGTTTTACTAAAACAATTTTTAGAAGGGGTTATACTAATCATACTTTTTTCAATAAATACTCTTTGGAATGATAAAGAGATTTCCTACATCAGGATATTTGTTTTATAATTTTTAGACATTAAATAAATTAATTTAATTATGACATCATGATGATGCAACGATGACCTCATTAATGAACAGTTTAAATAAAACGAAACGATAATATAAAATCTAAGACCTACACTTGTCCAAAAACTATTGTATGGGAATATTTCAAAGCCTTATCATCATATATTCTAAATATATCAATGTGGGACCTTATAAATTCGAAAAACATTTGATAATAAAATAATAGTTTTATGATTTCCAAAAGTGCCCCTCCTCTCCTCTTATAAAAGGCCCCCACCTCTACCTGATTTCACACACTCCTCACGCCTTTGGCTCGGCCATACCCTGCCCATTTACTCTCTCCACATCCCTATACTAATCCTAGAGGATTCCGTTTGGGCAGAATCCTTTCAAAGGAATCCTTTAGTCTCAAATCAAAAGGAGTTACACTTTTAAAGGTAATTCATTCTCTCATGTTCATTTGTTTTATTTTGCTTCTCCAACCCCCTAAACTCTTTTTATTTACTTATTTTGTAACAACAACAGTATATTTAATATACTAGGAAATTTTTATAATATTTATTCGAGCTACGCTCTCACACAACTACATCAAATTGTTAAAGAACATACGGTTTCCGTGGATGGCGAAATTCTTCCTCCCGAAACGATGATTGTCCAATAATCATTTAACACCTTCAAAGGTGGCCATTATGATGTCAATATTTTTATATATGATATATAATATGTTTATTATTTCATTAAGCTTATGTATTTTTCATTTATGGCAAACCATTATTGTTTCCATTATGGGTAAACACGATATCTTCATTTTAGAAAGTGCGGACTACCACCCCCTGAAAGTGATTTGATTCGTTAATACCATATGTGGGATGTGTAAAGGATAAAGTTAATGATGTTATATATGTTATTATACTGGAATTATAATATACTCTTATATCATTATGATTCCATTCCAGATAATATGAAATATAAATGGAAGTAGTGTTCATGCGTACGTACAGCTTACCGTCTTCATGAACGGTGCATTTCATTTCTTACCTCTAAATGTGATGTAATATTATAAAAACATGTATATGACGAATATATATGATATATATGTTATAAAAATCATTAATATCATTCTGGATATAACTAACCTTTGACCAAATTAACAACATGTAAGTGTAAGAAGTCTATTTTTGACTTAAGAACCAAATACCGACAAAATGAACATTATTAACTTAAATGATTACATGATGTTCATAACATGGTATAAAAGGAATAATGAAATTGAAAAATGTTCTTAAGCAAGTAGAGATTAACTCATGTTTTTTATTTAGGACGTTAAAGAACGATCGAGTCAAGTCGGACCTGAGGTAAGGGATCCTACTCCTCTCTTTCTTTTTAAGTACGCTCTTTTATGTCATTCCTTTTAAAGCTCAACTTTATTGTTATTGATATTATCTTTTATATTACTCTTACTGTAATTTTTATATGATGAGGGAGTCTATTATCTCTCATCAATCCATTTTGGATGTTTTAAGTGGCGCCGTTAGGATGCCGAGTTTTTGTAAGAGATTTTTCATCTTACTTTTATTCTCGTGAGACTTATGCTACATTTTCCACGATTTCCTTTGAGTGGTTTATGTACTGCCCATTATTACACTCCTTTTGTAATATAATTCCATTTATTGGTATTTACATATTCATTGTATGACACTTCTTCAATGGGGTGTACTTTTTGAAAGTTACCCAAGTCGGTAAGGGAACCTTTCACCCTCCTCTTTTTAAAAGACTTTGTTTGTTATGTCTTTTAATTCACATACTATTATGTTGGGATATGTTCTTATATATCCTGATTGATGTAAATTTTATGTCCATGTTATGATATTCCCTTTTTATCTCTCATCAACTCATTTTCTGAATTTTTGATGTGACGTCGTTAGGCTGTCGAATTTTACCAAGGGAACTTTTTAACCCAATTTCGATTTCATTGGGTTCAACATGTTGTTATTGAATATGTCATCCTTTTAATATGTGTGAATGAACTTTTATTGTTTTACACGTAATATACAATTATATTGGGTGTATTTATATTTGTCACACATAATTTTGAGATTATTTATCCTTAATTTAAGGATACCTTCTTTATAAGGGATTTCATCACACTTTAGATCTCTATTGAGACTTCATTGTTGATATGCACCAATTCACTCTTATATGGTGTATATACTATCATTTGGAATATTATATCATGAATCCATTTATTCTCATGATATTATAAAGTTCTGATTAAATGTTATTCCTCAATTTTTGTATTCAAGTGTCTCTAATTTTGGTAAAAACCCTTTAACCAAAATATCACTTTAAATGTTTTAATGATTTGTTCTTATTAATATCCTTGTTTTAAAAATGGTTTTAAGGATTTATTTATATGCATATTAATGGTTTAAAATGTTAAAATCTTCAAGGTGGTATGGGACACTTTGATTCAAAAATTTCTTTATTAAATGTTTTAAATAGTTTTGAAAATGGTTTTTTTATGGATTCATTATTTCAATATCCTAAAATGTTATATTGTGATTGAAATGTGGAAATGTTATATTTCATTTATGCATGTTTTATGTGATACATCTATGTTATGGTTCTTGGGAATTATTATGTAAACGGGTGGTTCCGTGATAAACTAAGGGCGGGTGAGCCCGATATAACTCTCCAATGAATTGGGTAACGCGAAGGAGTGAAACGTTAAGGTTTCTCTGATGTGATTTATGGAATATACTGTGATGGGTATTCCAAACGTAACCAAGAGGGTTACTCCCTACGTAAGAATGTTATGAATGCCTCAAGATACTTTTATGTCTTATGAATTCTATGATTTATTCATGATTTGATGAGGTATGTTAAAGTGATTATGTTTTATGGGTAAAGTATGATCTCATCGTTATATATATATGTACCCATGTTCCCTTTCCATATTTTTATAACCCCTACTGAGATTTTTATTCTCATCCCAAGTTTTTGAATTGTTTTCACAGGTCAAGGGAAAGGTACAAGATGTGATGATAGTGTCAAGGATGTTTCAAGAAAGAATCCATGTTTTGTTTTAAATATATTTCCGGTGATGGGAAGATTGAATATTGTCTTTTATGTAACCACTTTTTTTAAATGTGTAATGTAATGCAAGTTTCATGATCTAATTCTCTAAAACTCTAAACCTGAAAAGATCCTCAATGTGTAATCTTGTAATAACTCAAGATTAAGTAAGGTTTAAGGCTGGGTCCTTATAGTTGGTATCAAAGGGAGGTTTATATAACTTTAGAGGTTAGGATATTATTTAAGAATAAGTGGCATTACCATAATGGTTAGGATTTCAGAAAGAGTCCTAGTTTTGGATAAAGTGAATGAGTAAGTATATCTTAGTGTTTATCTTCATCATTAGTACAAGATGGTTTTTTTGATATACTCACAATGAACTTTTTGGTTTTAGTAAATGGATGGATCTAGCAGGCACCAAAGAAACAGTGGATGTGAAGGAAACTGTGACAGTTTTTTGAGCAAGCAACTGTATGATATGGGAGTTGCAATGAGAACTCTTGTGATTATCCTCAACCAACTATCTGGAGTCATGATTGACCACCTAAACCTTGGTGATTTCTCTAAGAAATCGTATATGCGAGAAACAAATCCCTACGGTAGTACAGGTAATAATCACAAAGGTAAGTGTGTTCAAAAACTTATGTGTCAAAGATGTGGAAAGAAACACCTAGGAAAATGTTTCAAAGGGACAGAAATATGCTATAGATGTGGAAATGAAGGTCATAAAGCAAGAACCTGCCATGGAAAAAGGAAGCATCTGGTTGATTCAAGGAAAGGGAAAGATGTTCTTTCTGGGGGATCAGTTGAATGTTTTAAATGTGGTGTGTATGAGAATTATGAAAACACATGTCCTATGAAGATGATTCGTGAATGGGGTCACCAAGAGCGTACAAATGTTCGTTTACCAATGCCTAATGCCATTACGATTGAGGATGAAGAAACTGACAATGACCAATCAAAGGTATGTATTATTTCATGACTATTGTTATCCTATTTTAGAATCTTAGGATATGATTCATGATTTTGTTTGTAGGAAACGGGTATTTTTTAATAAGTTGGAAAGTAATAGTTAATGGATCATGAATAATGTTGAATGATTAAGATGTCAACATATATGGGCTTTAAGAGTTATGGTGAAATTCTTAAGATTATTAAGTCTCTTTTGATGATGGTGTTACATTATGAGACTTTTCATATTATGTGTAACCCTGATGTTTAATATAGGCAAATTTTATTCAAGTAATAGTTATCTTTTCTTTTGTGGACATAGTTATAAAAAACCATTTGGGTTTATATGTTCCTTACTTTTGAGGTAATTATGGGTTACAATATGTTATGATTGAAGTGAAAGGCATGAGATAAAATTGAAGTTAAATTATGTTATTGTTATTTTTTATGATTTTATCCCTTTTTGGGGAATGATTTTATAATTATATAGTTTTGGAAAAAGGATAACACGTAGACCATGTGACAACCCGTCGCGTCGGGCAAAGCTGCGGGAATCAAACCCACAACCAAAGTGCGACTAGTATTTATCGCCTACCACTGGACTACGTGAAGTCCCTAGTTAGTTTGACTGATTCTTTTTAGTTATATGATATTATGAATTAAGAGTAAGTTTATTTTGGGTTATTTATGAAAATTATTAACCTATCATAGAGGATATGTGATTAGGTTAATTACATTTCAATACGAGACTTTAGAAGCAACTGATGTTGTTTGTAGGTAAATGTTACGATTTAACTTTTAAGACTATGTGACTAAAACCTTCAAATATTTGGGTTTCAATATTATTTTGGTTTACTTTGAAGGATTTTATGGAAAAATTGTTTATCGGATGGTCCTCGTTGAAATTTGGGTTTAGTTGGACAAATTTTGGAGACTAAGCTTAGATTTTCTTTTTTAAAGGGTTACCCTTTTCTGGATTATCTGACCTTGTACTAACCATTTCAGTTTTGGTTTTGCTTAAATCCTAATGACATGGGAAGTATATAGTTCTATTTGGTGGATTATTTGATTCTCTATAAGTTGATTATAGTACTCTTAATGCGAACAAGTCTCCCTAAAAACTCGTCTTTTGGAAAAAAAATTATGAGTTTGATTAAGGAATTAGTAAAAGTTGAAAGTCAACATGATAAGTGATTATGTTTCCTTATGAATAAATTCCTCAATAAAAAGTAACTTAAAACAAAAATGTTGTTTATTGACTTTTATTACTGGGGAATCGAATACCGTTTAACCCATAACAAGTTTGTGATTTTCTCATGGTTAACTTTCTCCTAGACATGTTTACTATCACTCTCCCTCAAGAACATGACCCTTTGCTTTTTCTTCCATTTCCATGTTTTTATACATATGGGTTAACTCGGGTGACATTTTCACTTCTCTCCCATTCTTTTAAAGTGATTGTTTTACCGACTCTTGTTCCGATGTGGGACTTTCAAGGATGTTTCCAAGCTCAATTTTAAAAATAGCGAGGATGCAATTCCCAAAAGGGGGGAAGGATGTAACACCCCAGGTAAATAAAGAATATGACATTTTCATATTTATCCGTATTTGTGAATAAAATATTAATATTTCTTTAAAGGGGATGCTATGCTCGATGGCGTACACAACACACAACAACGAGTTTCTTGAGAATCTTATGTTTCACTCTAATAATAAAATAATATTATTTTAAAAGGTAGTTAATATGTAGCCATTTTATTGGCTGGAATGGATAGAAATAACTAAAATATGATTATATATTTTTTCAAATGTTTTTACATTTATCCAATAAAAGATAAAGGCTTAAAATACAGAAAGAATTCAATTTTAGGCGTATATGACCTAGTTTTCACTAATGGTTCACTTATCTCCTTTTGATGGAGTAACATCATTAAATATAGTTTTGTTCAATATTATAAATTCTATTGGACCAAATAAAACTCTTCTTGAGAATTGGTATATCAAAATTTACTTTGTGTAAATTTTTGGTATCTTTCTGATAATGTTCATTTTTTTAATGAATAGTGTAAAATGTTGTATTTTAAATTCAAAACCTCTTTTTAATCTAATTTATTTATATTATTAGATTATATTTTGAATTGGTCTTAATGTGTAATCTGAATATATTTTTACCATTTAATCCAATGGTGGTCATTGGAATCAATTTCACTTTGAAATTAGACTTAAATTGGTGTCAATCTTTTGATACTTATTGTTTTATAAAAACACGCTATTTTCTCTGACAGTGGGAATTAATTATTAAATTAATTAATGTGACTTGTATTTTTTGAAATTTGTAAAAAATACTTCATTTTTGAATTCGGAATATCAAATATAGCTTAGGGTAAATTTTTGGTAATTTTCTGAAAACTCCAATTTTTGATGAATAGTGAAACCACTAAGTGGTAATCAAGCAAACTGATTTTTCAGTTAAATGAATGTTTACCACTAATGTGTATTGAATTTTGAAAATATGACTTACATGGTTGTCATTATTATGTAAAATGTGGTTCAATGGGATGAAAATAATTTTTTGGTGTATATTATCTTTTTTTCATTAATCGCAATTAGAGGTAATTAGTGTAATTTAAGGTAAAAATGATATTATAAAAATGTGAAACCACCATGACACTTGTCCTACCCCTATCGGATGAGTCATGGCCGAAACATACAACCCATGGGTCGATTTAGGGGATCCTATGGAGCCTCTTGGGTGAGATAATGACTTTAATGCCTTTTTTAAAATAAAGGTGAAAATGACACTAACATAAATTGTTTTACTAAAAAAATTTTATAAGGGGATATACTAATCATAATTTTTTCTATAAATACTATTTGGAATGATAAAGAGATTTCCTACATCAGGATAGTTTTTTTTATAATTTTTAGACATTAAATAAATTAATTTAATTATGACATCATGATGATGCAATGATGACCTCATTAATGAACAATTTAAATAAAATGAAACAATAATATAAAATCTAAGACCTACACTTGTCCAAAAACTATTGGATGGTAATATTTCAAATAATTATCATAATATATTCGAAATATTTCAATGTGGGACCTTAGAAATTCGAAACACTTTTGAAAATAAAATAATAGTTTCATGATTTCCAAAAGTGCCCCTCCTCTCCTCTTATAAAAGGCCCCCACCTCTACCTCATTTCACACACTCCTAAAGCATTTGGCTCGGCCATAACCTGCCCATATACTCTCTCCACATCCCTATCCTCATCCTAGAGGATTTCCTTTGGGAATAATCCTTTCAAAGGAAGCCATTAGGCTCAAATCAAAAGGACATACACTTTTAAAGGTAATTCATTCTCTCATGTTCATTTGTTTTATTTTGCTTCTCCAACCCCATAAACTCTTTTTATTTACTTCTTTTGTAACAACACCAGTATCTTCAATATACTAGGATGTTGTTATAAGATTTATTTGAGCTACACTTTCACACAACTACATAAAATGGTTAAAGAACATACGGTTTCTGGGAATGGCGAAATTCTGCCTCCCGAAACGATGATTGTTCAATACTCATTTAACACCTTAAATGGTGGCCATTATGATGTCACTATTATTATATGTGATATATAATATGTTTACTATTTCCTTAAGCTTCTGTATTTTTCATTTATGGCATACCATTATTGTTTCCATTATGGGTAAACACGAAATCTTCATTTTAGGAAGTGCGGACTACCGCCCCCTGAAAGTGATTTGATTCATTAATACCATATGTGGGATGTGTAAAGGATAAAGTTAATGATTTTATATATGTTATTACACTGGAATTATAATATACTCTTATATAATTATGATTCCATTCCAGAAAATACGAAATAGAAATGGAAGTAGCATTCATGCGTACGTACGGCTTATCGTCTCCATGAACGGTGCATTTCATTTCTTACCTCTAAATGTGATGTAATATTATAAATACATGTATATGATGAATATATATGATATATATTTTATCCAAATCATTAATATAATTCTGGATATAACAAACCAATGACCAAATTAACAACATGTAAGTGTAAGAAGTCTATTTTTGACTTAAGAACCAAATACCGACAAAATGAACATTATTAACTTAAATGATTACATGATGTTCATAACATGGTATAAAAGGAATAATGAACTTGAAAAAGGTTCTTAATCAAGTATATATTAACTCAAGATTATTATTAAGGACGTTAAAAAACGATCGATTCAAGTCGGACTCGAGGTAAGGGATCCTACTCCTCTCTTTCTTTTTAAGTACGCTCTTTTATGTCATTCCATTTAAAGCTAAACTTTATTGTTATTGGGATGTTATTTTATATTACTATTACTGTAATTCTTATAAGATGAGAGACCCTATTCTCTCTCATCAATAAATTTTGGATGTTTTAAGTGGCGCCGTTAGGCTGCCGAGTTTTCGTAAGAGATTTTTCATCTCACTTTTATTCCGGTGAGACTTATGCTACATTTGCCACAATTTTTATTGAGTGGTTTATGTACTGCACATTATTACACTACTTTTGTAATATAATTCCATTTATGGGTATTTAAATATTCATTTTATGACACTTCTTCAATGGGGTGTACTTTTCGAAAGTTACCCAAGTCGGTAAGGGAACCTTTCACCCTCCTCTTTTTAAAAGACTTCGTCTGTTATGTCTTTTAATTCACATACTATTATGTTGGGATATGTTATTCTATATCATTATTGATGTAAATTTTATTTCCAACTTATGATATTCCCTTTTATCTCTCATCAACTCATTTTCTGAATTTTTGATGTGACGCCGTTAGGCTGTCGAATTTTACCAAGGGAACTTTTTAACACAATTTCGATTTCTTTGGGTTAAACATGTTGTTATTGAATATGAAATCCTTTGAATATGTGTGAATGAACCTTTATTGTTTACAAATTAATATCCAATTATATTGGGTGTATTTATATTTGTCACACATAATTTTGAGATTGATTTATCCTTAATTTAAGGATACCTTCTTTATAAGGGGTTTCATCACACTTTACATCTCTATTGAGACTTCATTGTTGATATGCACCAATTCACTCTTATATGGTGTATATACTGTCCTTTGGAATATTATATCATGAATCCATTTATTCTCATGATATTATAAAGTTCTGATTAAATGTTATTCCTCAATTGTTGTATTCAAGTGTCTCTAATTTTGGTAAAAACCCTTTAACCAAAATATTGCTTTAAATGTTTTAATGATTTGTTCTTATTAATATCCATGTTTTCAAAATGGTTTTAAGGATTTATTTATATGGATATTAATGGTTTAAAATTTTAAAATCTTCAAGGTGGTATGGGACACTTTGATTCAAAAATCTCTTTATTAAATTTTTTAAATGGTTTTGAAAATGGGTTTTTTATGGATTCATTATTTCAATATCCTAAAATGTTATATTGTGATTGAAATGTGGAAATGTTATATTTACTTTATGCATGTTTTATGTGATAAATTTATGTTATGGTTCTTGGGAATTGTTATGAAAACGGGTGGTTCCGTGATAAACTAAGGGAAGGTGAGCCCGATATAGCTCTCCAATGCATTGGGTAACACGGAGGAGTGAAACGTTATTGTTTTTCCGAAGAGATTTATGGAATATACTGTGATGGGTATTCCAAACGTAACCAAGAGGGTTACTACCTACGTAAGAATGTTATGAAGGCCTCAAGATACTTTTATGTCTTATGAATTCTATGATTTATTCATGATTTGATGAGGTGTGTTAAAGTGCTTATGTTTTATGGGTAAAGTATGATCTCATCCTTATGTATATATGTACCCATGTTCCCTTTCCATATTTTTATAACCCTTACTGAGCTTTTTATGCTCATCCCATGTTTTTGAAATGTTTTCACAGGTCAAGGGAAAGGTACAAGATGTGATGATACTGTCAAGGATGTGTCAATAAAGAATAAATGTTTTATTTTAAATATATTTCCGTTGATGGGAAGAATGAATATTGTCTTTTATGTAACCACTTTGTTTAAATGTGGAATGTAAAGCATGTTTCATGATCTAATTCTCTAAAACTCTAAACCTGAAAAGATCCTCAATGTGTAATCTTGTAATAACTCAAGATTAAGTAAGGTTTAAGGCTGGGGCCTTATAATATCCCATGGCACCGTCACTACCTTACGATGCTCAATAGGTGGTGGTATCACTGGTGTACAAACTAGAAGAAGCACCTCTGGAATAAGTCCATGTATTGAATCCTCAGCACTCAAGGGATCATCCTCATGATCTTGTTGATAAATCCTATATGTAATATATTATGGAGACAGTCTAAAATAACCAATATATGACACAATCAATGAGTATATCTTGATATATTTCTCAATAATGACATGGAAAATAGAATGCATTCCTATATGATGCATGTGCTAATTTATTCCTATGTTACTAGTTTCTATATATACTAAGTAGAAAATCCTGGAGACAATTTCCATGTGAATGAATACATCAGCATTTATATCAATACTAGAGTCCATATACTATAATTCAAATTTTATATACATAAAAATTATTCAATAAATTCTTAGACAATCAAACTACAAGATAATGCTCCAAATCTATGATCATGTGATGAATCATCGGCTCTAAAACCACTCCCTTACAATCCATCCCACTAGCGAATTCATGTATATTGATAATATGATTTGGGATACCCAATCTCTAGCTCCAATATTCCAGGGGCTATTGACCAGTGTCTTGTTGGCATAGCTCTTATATAGGAGGAAAAAGCCTATGTACCTCTACTTACAAAATCATATCCAAGCCCATAAAATTCATAACTATAAAATTATACTAATAAAAATTATATGAACACATATAAATCCAAAAATTAGTGTATAATAAAATATAGGAATGTGCAATGGTCTAAATAAAATTCCAGTAAAACTACATATAATTTGAAACTGATAGAATGAAAGGAATACATTCAAATGTTAATCACGGTATGAACCATGGTCTATATTGACCAAAACAAATCTGTGTCTTCTCCTAGTCTAGAAAGAATGGAATCATATTGCCAGGATTCTGCATAAGACATGACATGTATGTTAAGACCCCATTTTGGGATCAATATAACAATACCTAGAAGGAATCCCATAAAAAATTAAGCATAAAAATAAATATTGGTCTTCATCTCATCATAGAGATATTCAAATTTTATACATAATATGAACATATAAATATACTCAAAGAAGACACATAGGCTCATGTTAAGGTAAAAAATGTATTAATATCCTTGGATTCTAGGCCGATGGATCCATATAACACTCTTTCCATAGGATATATTCCAGGAGTTAGAAAGAACTGATGGAAGCCTTCTGAGATGTCATTATCTAAAAGTATATCTAAATGAAATATGAGTTATAAGTATAAATAGATCAATAAATAGATAGGGATCGTTGCCACGTCCATTTAGTATACCAAAAAAACAATATAGTTTTCCAAACTGAGTAGGGGATTTATGCCCATGTAGTATTGAACCAGAAGATTACATGAACCACACCTTGGGAAATTATGATGACATAGAATCTCAAATTAGTCCTCATAGAGGGTGGCGCACACCTATTGTATGGTGTCGAAACACAAATACTTCCTATTTTAAAATGAAATAATGTATTTTTCCTTGGATGTCTCTCAAAGAAGAGTGCACACAAAACAATTTTTCACTTTTTAAAGAGGGTAAAAATTGTTTTTTTTGATAAGAAAATGATTTAACGGAAATTCAAATTTAAATCATTGAAAAAATATGATATTAAAAATAGTGATTAGTTCGTGGTCTGTTTCCCAATTTTAATGTTATCCTTGTTCAAATTAATTCAAAACTCATCTTCTTAGTACATTAAAGTGAGTTTCCACAATCGTTTCCTCTCATTTGCTTGGTGAAATTATGATGGTGATGGAATACCTTACCAAGATATCAGTTTTTCCAACTCCCCATCCATGTGAAAAATGGTTGTATTGAATGTCCTCAATTGACATGGGAAATACCCAACACGGTCTTCTTTATCCTAGAAAATCATGAACATTCAATACCCATTTACATGTACTGAGGATCGTCAAGTACATCACCACTAATCCCTAGTCTATTCCATTGTTTATAAACCAGAAATTAGTGGAGGGCGATAATGATAAATTTACCAAGGAGACAAATCAATAACATAGTTAAAATTAAAGAACAATCACACATGACAATAAAATCCGCTATATGAAATTGAAAATAGCTTTGAAAAATAAAGAAATTTCATTCAATAACATCTTTACATGCTTCACACTTCTTGAATTTTGACATGGTTTATACCCAGTAAATGACATATTTACATGATTCACACTTTTTGAATGTTGTTCATAATTGTCTTGGGTGTTTCCCATCATACTATTAATAGATATGGACATTTATTCTGAAATTTATTCCCGTTTTATTCTAACCATTTATTATATCCCGTCCGACACTCCAAATCACAAACCTTCAGATTAGGATGATTTAAAGGAAACCTAAATGGCCAATTATTAAATCCCCACCTACATGCAAGTTTTTAAAAAAGGTCTTGTGCACACAACAACCAAATATCAGAGCATTTGAGCACACCATGAACGACCTATGGACCCCACACCAAAACTCTTCAGATCTATAAAAAAATTTCTTGGTCCAACATGTGATCTTCTTTTGGGCTTCCATATAGATGATTCACCTTTGGGTCTATTAAGATGAGATTAATCCCTGGATGTGTAAAATCAAGAAAAGAAATAATTTTTCAATTTTGATAATTGTAGTAAATATTGTATCCAAAGTACGAAAATAATTTAAAATAGTTAAAAATGAAAAATGGACAATGTTTATTGTTCATCTCAGAATAACTCCAGTTTCATTAAAATGTAGCAATTAATATTAAAGAAACACTTCTATGGGTTTAACATAGTGAAATTAAATGTAAATTTAATTGAAAATATTTGTACAATCAATTCCCCCCACATAGCACTTGGAATCCTAGACAAGTAAAATAAAAATCAAATCAAATCAAATCCAAAACACGTACCAATGAGATCTACAAAATCCATACTAAGAAAAAAAAGATACCATGCCTCATCAAAAAATATTATTTCGTGATATCCATTTTAGATTATATAATATATTTCCACATCATTTATTATCCCATGCACACAAAACACTTACTCACATGAATTTTCACTCATTTCGCCAATTTAAATGGTCAAAAGGGATTTTCTCATCCAAACTCACACAAGAGTCACCATAGGCTTGATAAATTCCCACTTCTCCACTTTATGTGAGTCAAGGAAATATTTTTCTTATTATGAATTTTTAGGGTTATTCTATAGATTTTGTTTGGTAGGTTAAAGATGTAAATGATTATGAGGTAGAAAAAGAAGGGATTGGCTATTTTGAATCAAAAGTGAAAGATTTTAATTTTCACTCAAGAATGGCCTACCTATCTTCCCCTTTGCAGAAAGATAGATTCAACATCAAGGGAAATCAAGGAATGTTTATTTCATTTATCATTTTACCAGCAAAAATTTCCTCTCAAAATTTATTTTTCTTTAAATTTCCATATAAGAAAAACTTTTTTTTACATTGGATGCTCCAGAAAGGTACAACTTATTTTATCATGAAAGCTCAAGAAAAGTCATATATTTTAATATAAAAAAATCTTTAGTTGAATCATCATCTCTTAAACCGTAAATTTTCCACCCATTATATCACCATATTCTATAGTACACGACAAGATATCTTCCCCGGCACTTATGTTTAACTAGATCACTCAATTTTACTTCATGTGTAGGTTGGATAGGGAAAATTGTCTTGTAATGTTGCTAACATAAAATTTTGTTCATGGATTATAAGGGATAAAATGATTAATGTATATGGTAGGCCATAATAGTTAAGATTATCTTGAATAGGGGGATTAAAACCAAATAAATGCCTCAATCATTTAAAACACAAGTACCTTAAACCATCATGTTTTGAAAGAAATAAATCAAATTCTAGTCAAAACCAACATGGTATGGTTCTCATATGAAATAAGCGGAATGTAAATAATATAAAAACAATTATATAGAAGCCTCACATGAATGTGATTTCAAAAATAACGACTTTGAGATATAGAATGGGATTTTAAAAATCAGGGTACTTTTCATAAAATATATAATGATGTGAACTTGAAACAAATTAATTTCATCATTAATTTAATATTAGTTTCATGTAATAGATTGGATCACTTATTGAAATGGGTTACAAAATGAGAAATGATAATAATTTTAGCTCAAAATTTTTGACAACATCCTACAATTAAAAAATAAACACACAAATATTTGGAAATTTTTAATTTTTTTCTAAAAACAGAAATCCAAATAAGAGATGAAAATCTTAAACTGAAAAGTTTATCTCCCCCACACACAAATGATTCAGTTTATTTTGTGAATTCAAATGGGTTTTACATGTAAAAAGATTTTTTATTGATTCACAATAAACATTTATGTATAAAAGATAGGTACAACCTGACTTATTCACAGTGCAACAGTGTGTTAAGTTCCTAAGTGTTGCACATTGAAAACATAAAAAAAAAATAACAAAAGAAAACATTAGATATTTATTGAAAGTAAAAAAAGTAGAAATATGAGGAGAATTTGAGGATAGATATTGGCTTAAACCCCCAAGTGGGCCAGGAGTTTTGACTACCTCCAAATGGGCAGTTCTAATCAGTTATCCCCAATCTGCTGGTGGTTTTAGATTCTTTCTCATGAACCAATAAAAATTCTTCATTCCAACATGCACATATTTCATTCTATTTAAGACTCTAAGTATATAGCACAAAAAATCCTCCCCCATGAGAATTACATAAAACTTGAAAGGTGGGGGTAGGATAATGAACAAGTCCTCTTTTTTGTTGTTTTCCACTTGCAGAACATCTTCTTTATGATCCAGTGGTTGTTGAAGATTTGATACATCAATAGAAAAATCAAAGGAAATTTCAAAATATAATTCTATTCAAACAAAATTAAATCATGATGTGTTAATATCAATTTTATCCCTTTAATTCTCTATGTATTTTGTCTCTATTTCCTTAAGAAAATCCATTTTTATCTCCTCTTGAACATCCTCCAATAAATTTTTATCAGGTTGGAGGAGCTCGAGATTTTATTCTTTAAGATAATATTATTTTGAATTATCTTTATACAAAGAAAAACAACAGTTCACTGAATCTAAAAAAATAAAATAATGTGAGGTAATTCTCAATTCATTTTAAACGTAATCAGGAGATAATGAGTTCAAGAAAAGGTTATTTCCCTGATTTTTTTATCTCCAATAACTTCTTCACTGTAAAGATCTTATTAGAGATGATTAGTAGTAGATAGAGGTAGGCATTTAGTCACCCCAATTTTTTGGATCTCCAATGAAAAATCAGGGATGACTAAGGGGGGTTCTTCTCGGACCATGGAAACTTCAAAAAATTCTGGAATGTAATGGGAGAACTCTGTTAGCTTTCAATCCATAACATCAAAAAATTATTTGTTCATGTCCTCACTTAGTCCATCTATGAATTCATTGAATGTTTTACCATCATTATTTGATTTCCAAAATTACCTCACATATCTAACAAAAGAGAAAAACCATCCTTAGGTTGTGGCATAGCATCCCTAGTAATGAATCCAAGTTTTTTGCACTCTTTTCATAGGGCGTCGTAGGAAATTTATTTCTTAAGTTAAAATGTAGTAATGTTGTTGACCTAGGATGTCTCCCAAAGAGGAATGCACACAAAAAATTTATTCAATTTTAAAAGAGGGTTAAAATTTTGTATTTTAAAAGAAAATGATTGAAGGGATATTGAAATTAAAATGATAGAGAAACTATGAAATTAAATAGTGTGATCTGGTTGGGGACGGTTTCCCAAATGTAATGCTATTATAGTTCAATTTAATTCAATCCACTTCTTCATAGTTGATTAAAGTGAGTTTTCACAATCTTTTTATCTCACTTCCTTAGTTAAATTATGATGGTGAGAGAAAACCTTACCAAGATCTCAGTTTTTTCAACTCTCCGTCCATGTTAAAAATATATGTATCTAATATCCCCAATTGACATTGGCAATACCAAATCAGGTTTTTTATCCCAATTAAATAATTAATATTCACTACCCCTTTTACACGTACTAACAATCATTGAGTACTTTACCACAAATCCATGGTCTATTCCATAGTATATAAGTTAAAAATTAGTGGATGATGATAATGATTAATTTACAAAGGCAGAAAAATAAATAAAGGAATTAAAATTCAGGAATGATCACACATGATAATAAAATCCTGTATATGAAATTGAAAACAACATTGATGAAGAAATAAATCTCATTCAATTATATCCGAGAACTCAAACATTACGAAATTGAAAACTAACCCTTCTCCGATCACTCTATATGTTTTCCCCACCATGGTAAGGGTAATCAAGATGAATGGGGAAGAATAATGAATTACAAAATAATTAAAATGGAATGAAATTATAGAGAATGTAGAAAAGTTCTCCTCATGGGTGTCCTAGAATGATTGGAATGGAATGATAGATTCCTTTAGTTCGAAGAGATCTCCTCCTTTTATTGCCTAAATTCCCCCCCCCCAATGTGGATTAATTTTAACCCAATTAAATTACATCTTCACATGTTTCACACTTGTTGAATGTTTTTTATAATTATCTTGGGCATTTCCCCTCAAAATATCAGTATATTTGGACATGTATTACAAGAGTTATTCTCATTTTACTCTGAATGTATATTCTATCCAGTCCGAATCTCCAAAACGCAAACCTCTGGATAATAATGCTTTAATGACCCCTTAAATTGTCAATTTGCGCATCGCCACCTTCCTGGAAGTTGTTAAAAAATCCTTTTGGGTTTACTTACCAAATATTAGAGTAGTTGGTCCCCCCATGAAGGACATAAGGAACCCACACCAAAACTTGGATGATCTGTAAACAATTTTCTTGGTCCAACATGTGAGCTTCTGTTGAGCATGTATATGGTTGATTCATCTTTTGGACCAAAAGGATGAGATAGAGCCCTGGATGTGTACCATCTGGAAAAGAAAGAATTTTCTAATTTTTATTAGTGTAGTAAATATTATGTCCAAAATAGAGAATTATTTTAAAACAGTTAAAAATCTGAAATGTGCCATTTTTTTTCAGCACAAAATAACACCAGTATCAAAAAAATGCAGTAATTACTCTTAACGAAACACTTTTTATGGTTTAAAAAAATGAAATTCAATGTAAATTTAATTTAAAATACTTGAACTATCAGAGGGATTCCACCAAATATATCAAATACTGATGTTCCTCAGAGGGGATCACCATACTATACATAAGACATGACTGTATACTAAATCCTCATGGAAAGGATCAATGTTACACTCCCTAACAAAACATGTCCATAATAACGGCAACGAGGGATCCAATCAATTTTAGATTAATTACATAGTGTTTACTATAAGTACCTGGTGTGTCTTTTCGGTGTTAGGTCTAACCTTATTTTGGGTCTCATTCATGTGACTTCCTACACCCAATGATTAATGTGTACCTAACCATGTTAAATATCACCACTATGACATTATGCCCCTGGCCTAAACATGTGATCCAAAATTAAAAATCATTTTTCCAGGTCTCCTCACATGTTGTGTGATACATGTCACACACTGTATGATATTTATCTTAATCATGGAAACCCTAGAACTACAACCAGTTCGAATAAGTTTTGTATTAAAATATTACACATTGTTTATATCACAATTTTCTTGAACCTGTGGATCTATTTAATGCATCATCACTCACCAATATTGACTACATTTTCCACCACTAATCATTCCATAGGTGGAATATATTACCTTATTATACCTCATGGTCACCTTATCATCACAATCCAGTGACCCAAATCAATCAGGATACTATATATTCATGCTATACCACTGCCACATGCCAATGGCATGGAATGGGTGTCCCCAAATCTAAACCAATTGATCATTAATTTTCCCTATATCTTGTGACCACAACTTTGATCACATCTGTACCCATAGTATTGATTGTTTCTTGAATAATGGATTCTTAATAATCACATACAAGGTATTCATTGAACAATGTTCCAAATGAAATTCTCATGATGAATGTTGGAATAATGGGTGAAGAGATACACAAAACATGAACATGAAGAATTTACCTAGAAAGATATTTATTGTTTCCTTGATTCATTGTCTTTAAAATGATAAATGAATAGATATAAGCAATTGATAAAATAAATATCAAATCCCAGATAAATCTACCCCATTCCCACAATAACCTTGATATGTGAACCAATTTTCTTTTTAATTTATTGATGTTCATTTTAGGGGAAAGTATAATAAGTGTATATGTACATAAAAAAAATATACTACCTCAAATTGGATAAATATCTAGAAAATAATTTTTCTATAATGTTTTCTTTGTTCATATCCTAGAATTCCAATGCACACTAATAAATGTTCCATGATCTAGATGTTTTTCATCTAAGAAAAATCCATCAACACACACTCTCAAATATCTAGGGTTTTGTAGATCATCATGGGACTATTCCATAATAGAAAAATTGTAAAAAACTGCTTCTTCCTTTGAGGTATGGAACATCATTTTTCATTTATTATTACATTTTTATTAATAAAAGGGGAAAATTTGGGTTGTTCTAGAAATTTCTAGGCTACATGTCATGTACTCCCATGTACACACCATGTATATGTTAGGAATTTACTAATTGTGATATGACTATGCAATTGTCATGTGGGGACCATGTAAAAATATTCTACTACATGGAGTTTAGTGTTCCTTACCATGCTGTGTATTTTACTCTCCACAAACTAGCTAAGTCAATGATTTGAATTCACCTGTGTGATGCGTCTAAGTTGTGTGATGACCTGGAATCCGACCTATGTCATATTACGAACAAGCTACTAAAATGCATGTTTTATTTATTACAAGCCATGTATTTTTATTTGTATTCGTTTATATGGGAGTGTGTCACATCTCATTTCCAAATTAATCTTCTTCATCACTACTTTCAGACTGTGATGATGTAGGAGGCTGAGAACGTTTCTTCTCCTAGATTCCACTTCCGACATCCATTATTCAATCCATTAGTGGTTGTGAGATCGCGTCAGTAGGCCTAAACTTATGCACCCTTGTATATTCTTGTTCTTTTGTCACACAAGTTGGAGTTTCCATATCAGTTGAATTTCTTGGATTTGACAAAAGTGTATATCTAAAAATATTGTCTTTGGATTGGAGCATGATATTATATTTTCCTACATCTAATATCCTATGGTAGGTTGGGTATATCATGTTTTGTGTTTTCGTGGTAATTTTGGGGTTGCAGATTTTTATCGCAACCTTGGGTATTGAGTAAGACCAATGTTTCTATATATTTTATTTATTATATGCCTTATAGGATGTCGTTGGACATTCCATTTCCATGTTGTACTTGATAGACGTCTGGTTAGAGGTCGTTTCACATTTGGAACATTTGGGAGAGGGGTTCCAAAATGGTTATAATTTGTTTTTTTATTAAAATGATGATTTTAAACAATTTAGGAATGAATATGATTATTTGAGGCTTTAAATACCACAATGCTGGTATGGGATGAGACATGGATAGTGTAATTCAACTGTACAATTTTTTTTTCTATTTAATGTGAGTCTTATTATTATATATATATATATATGATTCTTGATATAACATATTCTAGAACCCTTAGGGTTGTGTTGGGAATCTCTCGAATATTATTGGGTGATGTAGATCACATGATGGACTTGGCTTGGATTACCTGAGTTGGTTGAAAATAGGATTGGGCATCATAGATGTCAGTTTGAGGTAGTGTAATTGTCAGGTTGGGCATGACCTGTGGTACTAAGAAGGAGAGGCCATCAGACTTGAGTGACATGGTCGCAGGGATATGAGGTGTCAGAGATGTTGTGGTTTGCATTCTATTTTTGGTGATTACCTCTCACCCATGACATCGGTCCGTGTACACATATTTGACTCCATGATGAGTTAGTTTTGACTGCTCGTGTGGGTATAGGAACCAAATAGTTGCGGTTTTGGTACTATTGGTTTTGTGTGCTTTCCATATGATGCCATGTGGAAAGCATGAAGCCTTTAGATTGTTTGGGAATGTCTATATGAAATTTTTACTTGAGACCCGAGGTGTCAGGGAGGCACACAGTGATGGGTTACTACTATATGGGCATTCCTATGGAACATTGGTACTTGAGACACAAGGTGTTAGGAGGAACATGTTGTTGGGTTTCTATTCCTTGGGCATGCCTTCTAGACTTCATTAATTGAGACACGCAGTTTTAGGAGGCACATTGTTCTAGGTTATGTAACTGAGAATCTAGTGTTTGCTGAAGCTGGTGATACTCCATGGTGGCTGCTGAGCAACAGCAGGGGTTGTGTTTACATTGATCATTAATTTGTTTACTTTTCTTATAGATGCATGTACACTTAAAAATTATACTATGTATGAACCATTGGGTGGTATCCTTCTGAGATTTGTCTCACACCCAACACATTCCCTTTGGGAAACGTATAGATTTTATATATTTACTTACATGAATGGGATCGACTTTAGGAGCTGGATCATATTAGTGGTTTAATGGAGATTTGGTATGGACCCTAAGGACATTCCTAACTAGAGTTTACTTTGTTATTCTTTTTTTCTTGTATCATCATGCTTACCTTGTTTATTATAGATAATGTTGGTTAAAAAATTGTTCCCTCTTTATATATTAACATTATATGGATGCATGAATTGATTTCTCTATCAGTTGTAACATGTGGTTTCAATATTATATTTTTTTACATTCTACTGCACTAGTTTCTAAAATGCTTCTAATGGTTTATTTACAATCGATTGTGCATCGAGTATGCTTATTTGGTTCGACTATGAAGACTCTCCCATTTTATATTATACTAAGTCCAGTATCTTATTTTCCTCTTAGTGGATATATCCTCCCCACATTATCTATTTACACACTCTCTTCTTTTTGGTATCCATTGGTGTTCGGGGAAGAGCAACAATGTTTTGTAACAACCAACCCGTTTAGCACTATTTTGGTGACTGTTCGGGTCAGGGATGATACAATGTGGTATCATAGGGGTTGTTCCTGATATGGAATTAGTAAATTTTTTTGACTGTCTACTAATGTGATTGATAATACCTTTTAATTATGTCAGATTACTATTTGGGATATGGTATACTGAAGATATGTTGTTATTGGAACTAGGGTTCTAGCTTGATCTTTGGGGCCTACAGCCTCAGGTACAAGGGATGGCCCAAGATACATTAGGTGGGAATTTCTATTTTTATTTTTCTCAAATTACAGTTTATATGATTTCTGCCTTGCTGGTCAACATGGTATGAGATGATATTTACTGTGATATGTGACCATAAATCTACTAACATAAGGGAGATATAAATTGCACCATAGCCCAATATGGGAATGCATGATTCATTGGATTTTGGTAGGCACATTTTTAGGTTATTTCAATTTCATAACCTCACATATTCTTTGAGTTATGATAATACCATGTTAATAATATCAATTTCCATCCTATTGGATGATTTGAAAAGTGGAATGTGGAATTCTAGATAGAATTTCTAATTTATTTCTATGTAATATGTCAAGCTCTAAATTATGTAAAATTACATGTCCCATGACATTTGGGCCTGGATGGTGTGTAAGTCAAGAAGGTATTATGACTGACGAGATGTTGTTAACCAATATTGGGTTTCTTGGAAATCGGTTTTTTGGCAGTGTGGCTTTTAGTATTGGGATAATCGCTTGTCAGTTTGAGGTAACGATGGTTGTTTGGATGGGCATGGCCTGAATTACTTTTGATACTTGTCTCTGTTGAGGGTGGAAAAGGAGGTGATGAGGTCGGGAAGACATGGTGTATGGATGTGGTGGGGGAGATTATGGATTGTGTTTAAGCACTTCTTCTTTACCTCTTTCCTTATCTATGATGTATATATATATATAGTTATATATGTTGGTTGTCTAACAAGTATTCAAGAGGTTCCTCCTAAACAGCTTGATGGAACGTCAAAAAAGTGATGGTAAAGTTCCCTTTGAGCTCGATCATGTTCAGATTATTGAGGGATAGGTAGAGAATTATCCATAGGTACATGCTCAAGGACATTACCAGGTTCAACATCCAGTTAGGCTGAACAACAACTGGGGTTGGGAGCATTTGAGCTATGGATCTATGAGAAAATCATGTATAGTCTAGTATGTGTCATGTAGGGGATCAACATAGGTGCATCAATTACAAATCCCTATATGGAATATCTTATGAGGGATTTCTAGTCCAAACACCGGCCAATTTTTTAGTTTGAGCGTGGTCCACTAGGGGTTGACAACTGGATAGATTTCGTGTTGATGGTTTCGACAAGCTCGAGATACCACCATGGTGGAGGTTATGATGGCGAGTTACATGCTAAGGGGACCAGAGAACTGTTTGTTGGATGTGAAGATACAGGCACATAGACGTGAAGGAATTCCATTGAAGGACTTAGAGAAATGGGTTTTCCAGATCCTATTTCTATAAACACTGAAGGAAGAGATGGTGTAGGAGTTCTCGAGCCTCTAGTAGGGTGACATGTCCTTCTTGGACTTTGCAACTTCCTTCACTATGTTGTCTCTATTTTCCCTAGGTATGATAAGTGATGACACCTCGATGGTGACACACATCGAGGATGGATTAAAAAAAATCATTAAAGTACTAGTAAACTTCTTCAGGTTAACCTCATTCTCAGATAGGCGGATGTGAGGTTCAGATGTGGTCCAGTAGGGAAGCTAGGCTAAGGACTCAGCTTTACCAACTCTTGGAATTTCAAAAGTGGTTTGATTTTACTATGGGAATCCATGGCCTGTTCGGACTTTGTAAGATAGACCACCAAAGGAGAGTCGTGCATATTGACTGGTTAAACATCTAGTGAGGTTCTGCAGTTATCCTTCTCAGATAGTTGATAGAAAGTGACTAGGACAAATAGTGGCATGTGTGGTTGATTCAAGATTGGTACCATGTGAGGTATCCAGAGATCAACAATATACGGATGATGTGGTAGAGACAACGAGACCCCGATGAGGTGTCTGTGGCCAATGACTGGAGAAACACCATAGGGAGTTCATGCATCAGGAAGTCATACATCAAGTTTGGTGCATTCCATAGAGCATCTACATGTTGGGCATGCAGGTGAGCCTATAATGGTTAGAGATACACTCAGGGCGTGGATGTGATTTTCTTGTTTTCATTTTGGCATAGCCTATTGAGGAATGTTCTTTTTTAGTGCATAAGGTGCACAAGATTTATTTGGACTGACTAAACATTGTTCAGTGAGATTGGAACCATTTTGAGTGCATGATATATATATATATATATATATATATATATGTGTGTGATGAATGGAATCAGGTGCATCAAGGATGTAGATTACTTGAGGTGTCATGGGCATCCGGGAAACGATAATATAGGTTACTTGAGGTGTTAGGTACTAGGTTTTGTTTTGAGCAACCATGGGATACAGAACCTCCTGGAGGTGGACACCAATTGGATACGAAATACATTAGGGTGTTTGGAATGACATGGGGGAAACAAATAGGGTGCATTAGTGACGATGGATAATGAGAGGACCATGGGTCTTGGTAATAGGTTGATAGACCATTTATTGATTTGAATTTGGGCTAGATTTGTTCTAGAATCATTCATCACCACCCTTTGGAAAGGAAATTCGAGGAAGAATTTCTCTATGTGGGAATGTTTGTAATAACCCATTTCTCCTTTTGATGTATGGGTATTCTTTTTTCCTTTTATTTTACGTTAAATGTTTGATAAATAGGGGGGAAACTTGGCAGTTCTGAAAATTTCTAGGATACATATCACATACTCCTTGTACACATGATGTGTATGTTAGGCATGTACTGGATGTGTTCTGATTAAGTAAATTCCATGGGGTGACCATGTAAATATATTCTACTACATGGCGTGTAGTTTTCATTAACATGCCATGTATTTTACTCTCCATGTACCGGTTGAGTCCTAGCCATGGGTTGACCCGTGTGTTGCGTCTAAGCTGTGTGATGACCTGAAAACCCATGTAAGTGGGAATATTGACAAGGTAAGACACATCATGTAGTCCTTAATTCATTCCCTTTTTATATTTTTATTCATTTATATGGGAGATAATAATGTTTCATTTCCAAAACTATCTTATTCTTCCCCATTTTCGGACTTCGAAGCTCTAGAGGCTGAGAACATTTCTTCTCATATATTCACCATTTGACATCAGTTCTTCAATTCATCGGGGGCTATGGGATCACGTTAAGAAGTCTACACCAACACAAACTATTTGATTCTTGTTCTTTTATCTCACACGCGGTAGTTCCATCTGAGTGGAATTGATACTATTTTATTGAAGCATATATATATGATGATTAGCTTCAAATTGGAGCTCGATATCAGACATGCCAATATATACTATTATATGTTTGGGGGTGCATACCCTATTTTGTGTTTTAATAGACATTTGGGGGTTGCACCCATTTTTCGCTATGTTGGTTATTGAGAAAGACCCATGTTTATTTACATTTAATTGACCTTATGCATTATGAGATGTCATTTTGCATTCCCTTACCTTGTTATTCTTGAGAGAGACTGGGTTAGAGGTCATTCCTCATGTGAACAATTTTGGAAAGGCGTACCAGAATTTTATTATTTGTTTTTTTATTAAACCTCTATGTTTAAACTATTTAAGGATGATAAATTTTATTATAGGCATTCAAGACCTCAGTGCTGGTATGGGACAAAACATGTCTACTGAAAAATAAACTCTTTAAATTTTTTATCCTGTTTAAATTGATTATTTTGATTATAAACATGTGTGTGATGATTTATATTGCTTATTATGGATCCCATGGGGATGTGTTGGGCATGACTAGGATATTTTTTATTGACGTTGTTCATTGGTTGGGCTTGGCCCAGATTTCTTGATTTGTTTGACCACACGATTGCGAATCATGGACCTTTTTAAGGCATTATAACTATCAGGTTGTCCATGACCTAAGATACTTTGATAGAGAGTCCCTCAGACTTGAGAGACATGGCTATAGGGATACGAGTTGTGATAAATGTTGTGTCTTGGGGTCTATTTTTGTTGATTACCTCTCACATATGACTTTGGGTCGTGTGCACATAGATGACACCATGATGATGTGGTTTTGAATTCTTATGTGGGTAGAGGCCTAAGATAGTTGTGGTTTATGGAATATTGGTTTGGGGGTTCTTTCAGTATGAATCCATGTGGAAGCCGAGGAGCATTCATATTTTTTGGGCATGCATAGGTAACAACGGTACATAAGAAACGAGGTGTCAAGAGGCACATATGCCATGTTTCTACTACTTGGGCATGCCTACGAAACTTCATTACTTGAGATGCGAGGTTTCAAGAGACACATGGTGTAGGGTTACTATTTATTGGGCATGCCTTCAGGATGATGGTACTCGAGACACATGGTTTGAGGAGGCACATGGTTGCAGGCTACATGATTGAGATTCCAGCGTTGGCTGTAGTAGGGGATACTCCATGGTGGTCGTTGAGCACTAGTGGGGGTTGAGTTTACTTTGTGCATCGTCCTGTTTAATTTTCTTATAGATAAATTCATTCATAAACACATATAATAGGTACACACTATTGAGTGGTATCCTTCTAAGATTCATCTCATACCCTTCACGAGCCCTACGGGACACATGTAGATTTTATGGATTTAAATGTATGAAATAGATTAGCGTAATAAGTTGGATTTTATTAGTTGTTTCATGGAGATTTGGTATCTATTAGTAGGTCATTCCTAGTTAGAGTTTACTTTGTTTATCTTTATTTCAT
This sequence comes from Viscum album, assembly GCA_963277665.1. Lineage (NCBI taxonomy): Eukaryota > Viridiplantae > Streptophyta > Magnoliopsida > Santalales > Viscaceae > Viscum > Viscum album. The sequence continues at coordinate 709,073,020 of OY728163.1, forward strand.
GTATCATCAAGAAAAACGTTTTATTGTTGCTACTGTTTGTTATCCAATGGTGCCTTATTTATATCATGACATGTTATGGATGCAGGACTTATCTGTTCTAGTAGATGTTAAAAATGTTTCAACATGCTATTTTTTTACATTATATAACAATTGTATCTATATTGCTTCCACTTGTTTATCTACTATCGATTGTTCTTACGCTATGTGGGCCTCGTTCAAGTCAGAAGAGTATCTCATTTTATATTATACTCATACCTGTACATTATTTTCCTTCAAGATGGTATATCCTACCCACTATAATTTTAAACACCCTCCTTACTAGTTGGAAGCTTTTGGTGTTTGAGGAGGTACGACTAAGGTTAGTATCACTCGACCCGTTTAGAACTGTTCGAGAGACTTTTCGGGTTCGAGATGTTACTAAAATTATTAGAAAGGTTTAGATCATGGAAATTACAATAACAAAATAAATAATATACCATATTTATTTTTAAGTCATCAAATGGCTATGATCAACCCAAATGCTTGACCATATCCTTTGTTTTCTCATGCTTCAGGAAAAGGCCATGCTCTGAACTCAACGACGGCCTCATATTTGAAATCAGAATTCCCAATTGGGATTTATTCATCTTTTTAAGTAGAACAATGTAAAAGTGAAATTAAAATATTTGAAATATTTGAAAAACCAATTCCGTACTCATTATGCCTTAGAATAATATTTTATCTCAACTACAATTCTTGAAAATATTACTATAAATATTCAATGACATTATATGTAAAAAAATAACGATAATACAATAGAGATAATACACAATTCTAAAATATTATATGATAGTAGAGGGATGTGTGTAATAGTGTAATTATTATTAATAATTTAACAAATAAGGTTCAAAAAAAGTTGATTCTACTTAAGAAATTAGGATAAATAAATAAATATAATTACCATGTATCAAAAATAGGATCCCTATAGAGAGAGTCTGTTTAAATAAGATGTTAAGATTATAGTGATATAAAAAATACATATGATATTAATAATTTTAGTTTATGGTGTAATATATCAACTAAATAATATTATTACTCAACTAGACTTCTGAGATAATAAAAATTAATCAATGTTATAATCATAGATGATCACTATCATAAATATATTATTATAATATTTTAGGATTCATTTACTTATATTTTGTATAAAATTTGGTTACAATATGTGCTGGTGGGAGATGTAATTATACTCTCATTAATTATATAATATAATATACATTTAAATGTTTCATTCTTAAATATTAAAAAACTAATAAATCCACTAGAATTCAGAATATTATTTTCCTATGAATATAAAACAGGCTTCATACAATCATTCATGAGGAATTAAATCATCAAAATAAGGATATTGGAAAATAACAATAATTTAATTCCTATAAGATAGGAAGTAATTATACATTAAGGAATAATTCATGATTTTCTATTCTATGTGTATCAATATAGATGAATAATTATTCACATGATTATAAGAAATTGTAGAAATTTAATGATAATTATATGTTTTTTTGATAATGTTGAAATATTCTCCCATAAGAAAAATTTAATCATTAATAATTAAATTTAGAAAATGAAATAATTAGTAGTTCATAAAAATATGAAAAATGTCTTATTGATGAAATTTAATTAGAATATATATTTTCAATAAATATATTTCAATGGAAGCATTAATAATATTGAAGGATACAGTAAAGTTATATATTTATTGTTTTCATAGATTGTGAAATAACTATGAAATAAATATAAATGAATAATGAAAAATAAACAAATTGTTAAATAAGAGAATTGGGAATAAAAATATTCAATGGAATTTTCACAAAATGAAAATAATAAAATTGGATATAATGTTGAAATAATTTATCTCAATATTAATAATGAATAAGATTTACCTTTATGAATAAAAAAATTCATAGATGAGTGAGAGAATAATAAATATGTATATGATCCATAATGATTTGTTAAAAAGGAGGAAAAGTGGAATTTAAAATTTAAAGATCATAGAAATACTACATTATATGATTGGGTTTGTATAATACCATAAAATTATCATGTCTAATAGAGAATATATTTCCTTAACTTCTGAATCAATGGATAGAACATAGTGTCCATATATAAATAAATTAAACACATTATTAATATATTTCTGAAAAATATTTTTCATTATATTTATACATTTTTACATTTAATTTCATTTAATAAAAAATTTCTATTATTTATATTTTATATAAATTATCTCATGGTAGTTCCTCCAATAATTTCACTACATTATCCAAATAGAAGCAAAAATATTGTTTTTTCATTAGTTCATACTTAATATAATTGTATGAATCATAATTTCCTAATGATTTTTAAATTGCTATGCTCATTATTTGGATGTTATGAGCATAGGATAGTAGGAAAAAATCAATAAAAATTTAATTAGGTTTATTTTAAAAAAAATTGAGTTACTTAATTATAAATATTTATTTTTGTATTTGATTTCAAATGTGTATCTTTGTATTAATATAAATGAAACACAAAACCCAAAAACCCACCCAACATTGGAACCAAATTTGGTGAATTCTTCATCACTCCAATATAAAATATTAATGAACTTTATTAGACTTATTTTATTCTATTTTGCATCTTAAAGGTACCAGTGGCTCAACATATAATGATTTCTAGAAGAATTACTCCAAAAGGAGGCCTAAGTAACACACTATCATTAAAATCATCTAGTTCATGATCCCTAAAAATAGTACAATGTCCACTATTTATCGGGATAATGAAAATACTAAAACCCGTAAATGTTTCCTGACAAGTCATGAACCTAATTTCCTCATCCCACTGAGGTTTTTCCACTATATTTCTACACCACCTTTTAGCACACCAACATCTACCCAACCTCTATTGATACCCATGACCATATTTGACTATCACACACTATTACACGACTTCAAATGAATCTCACTATAAACATTCAATGCATGCATGGGACCACTAACACCCACCTACTGTTATCATAAATCGGAGGTGAGATGTCTCCAAAACCACAAATTTTCAATGGTTAAAAAATCATGTCCCCCAAAATATGGTCAAAATATCATGAACGTATTTGATACCTACTTTCTCTAGTGTATTTATTTTTTTGAAAATAGTGAATCATATTTCATATTAGAGGTTAAGTCATCCAAGACATGTTTATACTAAAAAACATGAATTATTATATGCCAATAAATATTAATCTAAAATGAACAAAATTAATACATATCGATTTAATATTATTAGTTTTTTATTTGGAATAATCTTGTTTAGAATGGCTATGCAGGACAAGATAAATTAAGGTTAATATCAAGAGGAAGATTCCACCTTCAAAGTATTTTATATTACATTAAATTGATTTTATAAAACTAAGAATATATGTCTCCTTATAACATGACACTATAAAATATGAAAACTAATTTTATGGGTGAGAATTTTGGGATGATTATTTAGAAAAAACACAATAAAAGGTGTTGTTTAGAATTGGTTGTGGTGTGTAAAATTTATAAATATAATTGACTATAATTTTTTCAAATTCCATTTCAATAATGATAATGGAATGTAATATTATTTTATATATTAACCACTAATTGAAAAAAAGAAAATTTTTCAATTCATTAATTGCATAAAAAAATCATTGAAAACATTACACTATCTTCAATTAAGCTATATACCACTATTATAGTTGAAGTTATTTATTATATTTTCCTTTAGATTTTCACCATTAAAAAATGAAATTAATTTGGAAAAAGTTATATTATACCAATTAATAAATTTAAAAATAAAATAATGAAACGTGAAATCATTTTTAGTAAAGAAACGTAATAAACATAAAACATGTAGCATTTATAAAATAACATATAATCTATATTTTGATAATTTATTAGAATACAATCTACTTATTTTTAAAAAATGATAATATTTTCATATTTTACTATTAACTATTTTTTACTCATATGCTTATATTAATTTTAAAATTTCAAATTGATCCCTTAAAATACATTAGTGATTTATATATAATGTTTACATAAAATTTATAAAACAATTAATATACCTAATAGTTATATATTAAACAGAAAATATATATAACCAAAAACTTGATAATGGTATATTTAATATTTTATATTATAATTATTTTACTTATATGATACTCTAAAATTATTTTTAGTTTTCTAATATTCTAAATATCTACCAAATTTGTAATTTTTTAATATTCTTCCAACTTTTATTGTAACATCCTGGTTTTTGGAAGGTTATATTTTCATTATGTTTTGGTTGAATTCCTTGTTTCGGACTTTATGGGATGTCTTCTAAAAGTATGGGAGGACTTTGGGGTGTCTCAGGGGCTCAGGGCATGAATGAAAGGAAATCTGGGAAAGACAAGGCTTCGCGCAAGGCTTGCGCATGACCTATGTAAACCATGCGGCCTGCCCAAGAAAACTGTGCGACCCCTCATCCTCCGGAAAGTCGCATGCACAGGGTTTGTGCTCTGTTTGTCAAACCGTGCGGCCCAACCATGCAGCCTCTTAAATTTTGGAAAAATTACATGTTTTCCACTCCGGGCATTTAAACCCCAACTCATGATTTTCCTTCATTCAACCCATCTCAACCCTAGTGATGAACTTGGCAGACCCAAGCCTCCCAAGGGTGTTTCTCCTTCGATTATTGGTTGTTTAGAGTGTCGTTGGTTGCATATTGAAACTCCGGGTAACGATAATCCCATCCTTGCTTCTCTTTTTGGTTTAGGGTTTGTATCTTCTCTCCCTCTTGTTCTGATGGTCTAAAACCCTTTCTTTTGGGTCAGTTTTAGGTTGAAGCTCCAAAGGTTGGTTGGATCAAGGTCTAATGACTCTATTTAGAGTGCGTTCAACCTCGGTTTCGAGGTAGGTGGTTTATAATCTATATCCCATGGTTTTTTGGGTATTTTCACATGTTTAGTTGTATTCGTGGTTCCCCTTGGTTATGTTTTTAATAAACTTGGCAAGTTTGGAAACAATGATGTTTAAAATGGAAAATGGGAACCCTCAAGATCCCTGTGGGATGTGTTGGGATGGACTTGACCTAATTTAGGTCCATCCATGGGATGTGACATCTTTTCTTGGGTTTAGGGATTGTTATTAAACAAGTTACCTTGTTGTAGTAAATTGTAGAGACCTTGATAAACATGTTTGAATGAATGGTTGAATCATGGAAATGATGAATGAGTTAAATGGGTTAATGTGTAAACTGATTTAAGACCATAAAGTATAGATTATGGGTCTAGTTCTAAATTATTAGTGAGTTAGGAATAACAAATGGGAATTGGTTGAATGGACAAATGATGTAAAATGGTAATGTGTTAATGGGTTGAGTCAGGATGTGGATTCCCATGTGGGGTATTGTGAGTAGTGTTTCCAAAGGGAAATGGTTTGGATCATGGATAGTTAATTATATATATATAATCATGTAACACCCCGGGTAAATAAAGAATATGACATTTTCATATTTATCCATATTTGTGAATAGAATATTAATATGACATTAAAGGGGACTCTATGCTCGATGGCGTACCCAACACACAACAACGAGTTTTTGGGAATCTTACGTTGCACTCTAATAATAAAATAATAATATTTTAAATGGAAGTTAACATGTAGCCGTTGTATTGGCGGGAATGGATAAAAATAACTAAAATATGATTATATATGTTTTTAAATGTTTTTACATTTATCCAATAAATGATAAAGGCTTCAAATACGGAAAGAATTCAATTTTAGGCGTATATGCCCTGGTTTTCACTAAAGGTTCACTTATCACCTTTTGATGGCGAACCGTCATTAAATATAGTTTTGTTCAATCTTATACATTCTATTGGACGAAATAAAACTCTTATTAAGAATTGGGACATTAAAATTTACTTTGTGTATATTTTTGGTATCTTTCTGATAAAGTTCATTTTTTAATGAATAGTGTAAAATGTTGTATTTTAATTCAAAACCTCTTTTTAATCTAATTTATTTATATGATTATATTATCTTTTGAATTGGTTTTAAAGTGAAATTAGAATATATTTTTACCATTTAATCCAATAGTTGTTGTTGGAATTAATTTCACTTTGAAATTAGACATAAACTAGTGTCAATCTTTTGATACTTATTGTTTCATAAAAACACGATATTTGCTCTGACAACGGGAATTAATTATTAAATTAATTAATGTGACTTATATGATTTGATTTTTGTAAAATGGACTTCATTTTTGAATTTGGAATATCAAATATAGCTTAGGGTGAATTTTTTGGATTTTTCTGAAAAACATCAATTTTTGATGAATAGTGAAACCACTAAGTGGTACTTATAAAAACTGATTTTTCCATTTAAATGATATTTTTCCATCTTTGTGTTTTTAATTTCAAAAATCTGACATACATGGTTGTAATTAAGAAGTAAAATGTGGTTCAATGGGATAAAAATAATTTTTTGGTGAATAGTAATTTATTAAGTTTTTAATTGTGATTAGAGGTAATTAGTGTAGTTTAATGTAAAAATAATGTTTTAATAATATTAAATGAACTTGACACATGTCCTAACCTCATTGGATGTGTCATGGCCGACCAAAAAAACACATGGGTCAACTTGGGGACCCCATGAAGCCACTTTGGTTGGAAAATGACATTAATATCTTTTTATTTAAAGTTAAAGTAAAAACGAGACAAACATGAAATGTTTTACTAAAACAATTTGTACATGGGGTTATACAAATCATAATTTTGACTATAAATATTAATTGGAAAGATATAATGATCTCCTACATCATATTAGTTTTTTTATAATTTTTAGACATTAAATAAATTAAATTATTTATGACATCATGATAATGGAGTGATGACCACATTATTTAACGATTTAAATAAAATGGAAAGATAATGTAATATCTAAGACCTACACATGTCCAAAACCTATTGGATGTGTGGATTCTGAACCCTTGTCACCTTATCCTAGAAACACATCAATGTGGGACCTCTTAAATCCGAATACCATTTTCATATAAAGTAACATTTGCTTACTTTCCAAGAGTGCCCCTCCTCTTCTCTTATAAAAGGCCCCCACCTCTACCTCCTTACCCACACTCCGAATGCCTTTGGCTCAGCCAACCCCGGCACATTTTGTCTCTCCAGTACCCTATATTACACCTTTAAGCCTCACTTTGGGCAGAAGTCTTCCGAAGGATGCCTTTTACCTCAAACCAAAGGGAGTTACCTGATTTTAAGGTAATGTCTTCACTTGAGTCATTTTGTTTTATTTTTCCTCTCTAACCCCCAAAACACTTTTTATTCATTTATTTTGTAACAACTCCAGTATCTTCAATATACTAGGATTTTTTTATAAGAAGGATTCGTGCTACACTTACACACACCTACATCTAATGGTTAAAGAACATACTGTTTCCGTGGATGGTGAATTTATGCCTCCTGAAACGATGATTGTTCAACATTCTTTTAACACCTTCAAAGGTGGAAATTAAGATGTCACTATATTTATATATGATATATAATATGTTTATGTTTTACTTAAGCTTCTGTATTTTTCTTTTTGGACATACCTTTATGGTTTCCATTATGGATAAACGTGATATCTTCATTTAAGGAAGTGCGGACTACCGCCCCCTCAAAGTGATGTGATTCGTTAATGCCATATGTGGGAAGTATAAAGGATGGATTTAAAGTTATTTTATATTATTTTATACTAGAATTATAACATACCTATATATAATTATTATTCCATTCCATAAAAATATTAAATAGAAATGAAAGTTTGTTCATGCGTACGTACGGCTTACCGTCTCCATTAACGGTGCATTTGAATTTTTACCTCTAAATGATTATGTAATATTATAAATACATGTATATGATGGATATATATTATATATATGATATCCAAATCAGGAATGCCATTATGGATATAAAGAACCTTCTACCACACGAACAACATGTAATTGTAAGAAGTCCACTTTCGACTTAAGAACCAAATATCGACAAAACAAACATTACTAAATTAAATGATTACATAATGTTTATAACATGAAAATAAGAGATCTAAAAGGAATAATGAACTAAAAAAAGGTTATTAATAAAGTGTAAATTAACTCAATTTTATTATTCAGGACGTTAAAGAATGATCGAGTCAAGTCGGACCCGAGGTAAGGAATCATACTCCTCTCTTTCTTTTTAAGTACACTCTATTATGTCATTCCTTCTAAGCTCATATTTCTTGTGATTGATATGTTATTTTATATTACTCGTACTGTAATTTTTATGTTCATATGATGATAGACCCTATTCTCTCTCATCAATCCATTTTGGAAGTTTTGAGTGGCGCCTTTAGGCTGCCGAATTTTCGTAAGAGATCTAACCTCTCTCTTTCTCTTTAAGTACTCCCCTTTATGTCACATCTTTTAAGATCCTCTTTGTTATGATGGGGGATGTTATGTTATATTCCTCTTGCTGTAAATTTTATTGTAATGTGATGAGATACCCATTTTGATCTAATCAATCCATTTTTGGAAGTTTTAAGTGGTGCTGTTAGGCTTCCGAGTTTTCATAAGGGATTTTTCATCTCACTTTTATTCCCGTCAGATTTATGCTACATTTGCCACAATCTCCTTTGAGTGGTGTATGTACTGCAAATTATTCTACTCTTTGTGTAATATACTTTTGTTTATGAGTACTTACATCAATGATTTATTGTCCTTCTTTCATGGGGTGTATGTTTTGAAAGATACCCAAGTCGGTAAGGGAACCTTTCAACCTCCTCTTTTTTAAAAGACTTATTTTGTTGGGTCTGTTAATTTACATATTGTTATGTTGGGATATGTTCTCATATATCCTTATTGATGTAAATTTTATGTCCATGTGATTAGATACACTTTTTATCTCTCATCAACTCGTTTTGACGTGACGTTGTTAGGCTGTCAAGGGAACTTCATAACCCAATTTCGATTTCTTTGGGTTCAACCTGTAGATATTGAATATGTCATCCTTTGAATATGTGTGAATGACATTTTATTATTTTACACCTAACATCCACTTATATTTGGTGTATTCGTTTGTCACACATAATTATGTAATTGATTTATCCTTAAACCAAGGATACCGTCTTTTTATGGGACTTCGTCTCAATCTTCCTTCATCGAGGGATATTTTTTTTATACACAACCTTCTTTTATATGGTGTATAAACCCCTTTGAATTTTATGTTTATTAAAATGGAATCATCTATATATGAAGCGTTTACTAAACGACAAAAGGGAATGTTTTTTTTCGTACGTATGCGGCGACAACGACTTCTCCGCCGCCGTGACCATTATTTGAGTTTCGGCTTCCTCTACAAGCCATACCTTCTTTATAAAAGAAAAATCAATACCATGTTTTACTTTTGTTTTATTTTTTTTTTGAAAATGGTTTTCATAATGTATTTATATCAATGTGTTGTATTGATATCTTATTATTGAAAGGTGGAAATGTTATGTTTCCTTTATTCATGTTTTATGTGATAAGATTATGTTATGGTTCTTGGGCATTGTTATGAAGATGGGTGGTGCCATGATAAAATAAGGGTAGGTGAGCCCGATATAACTCTCTAATGCATTGGGTAACGCGAAGAAGTGAAACATTAAGGTTTCTCCGAATAGATTTAGGGAATATACTATGATGGGTATTCCAAACGTAACCAAGAGGGTTACTCTCTACGTAAGAATGTTATGAATGCCTTAAGTTACCTTTATGTCTTATGATTTATATGATTTATTAATGGTTTTATTAGGTATGTTAAAGTGCCTATGTTTTATGGGTAAAGTATGATTTCATTCTTATGTACATATGAAATCATGTTTCCTTTCCATATTTTTATAACCCTTACTGAGCTTTTTATGCTCATCCCATGTTTTTAAAATGCTTTTCATAGGTCAAGGGAAAGGTATGTGATGTGATTATAGGGTCAAGGATGTGTCAAGAAAGAATCCATGTTTTATTTTCAATATGTTTCTGTTGATGGGAAGAATGAATACTGTCTTTTATGTAACCAATTTGTTTAAATGTGCAATGTAATGCAAGTTTCATGATCTAATTATCTAAAACTCTAATCCTGAAAAGATCCTCAATGTGTAATGTTGTAATAACTCATGATTAAGTAAGGTTTAAGGCTGAGGCATTATAGTTGGTATCAAAGGTCGGTTTAGATAACCTTAGAGGTTAGGGTATTCTTTAAGCATAAGTGGCATTACCATAATGGTTAGGATTTCAGAAAGAGTCCTATTTTTAGATAATGTGAATGATTAAGTATATCTTAGTTTTTACCTTCCTCATTAGTAAATGATGGTTTTGTTGATTTACTCACACTGACTTTTCTGTTTTTAGTGAATGGGTGGATCTTGCAGGAACCAAAGAGACAACATGATTGAAGGAAACTGTAGTGGTTCTCTGATTAAGATACTAGATAAAATGGAGGATTCAATGAGGAATCTCGGGGTTGTTCTAAACCAAATATCAAGGAGTCATGATCAACCACTTGAACCTTGGTGTGTTCTATAATGCGTCATGTACGAGGTGACCAATCGATGTGGATGTTCAGGTAATAATTATAAAGGTAACCGTTAGGGTTTATTTGATCCTTACATTTGAGGTAATTATGGGTTATTATATGTTATGATGGAAAATGAAAGGAAAGAGATAAACTTAAGGTTAAAATATGTTATGGTTATTTTTGATGATTTTATCCCTTTTTGGGGAATTATTTGAGAATTATATAGTTTTGGAAAAAGGACAACACTCAGACCGTGTGACTACCCGTCGCGTCGGACAATGTGGCGGGAATCGAACCCACAACCAAAGTGCGACTGGTATTTATCGCCTACCACTGGATTACATGAAGTCCCTGGTTAGTTTGACTGATTCTTTCTAGTTATATGATTTTATCAATTAAGAGTAAGTTTATTTTGGGTTATTTATGAAAATTATTAACCTGCCATGAAGGATATGTGATTAGGTTAATTACTTTTCAATACGAGACTTCAGGAGCGACTAATGTTGTTTAGAGATAAATGTTATGAATTAACTTGGAAGACTATGTGACTAAATCCTTCAAATATTTGGGTTTCAATCTTATATTGGTTTACTTTGATGAATTTTATGGACAAATTGGTTATCGAATGGTCCTCGTTGAACTTTGGGTTTTTTTGGACACATTTTGAGATTAAGAATAGATTTTCTTTCTATAAAGGGTTGTCTTTTTTTGGATTATGTGACCTTGTACTAAACTTTCTTGTTTTGGTTTTGGTTAAAGCCTAAATAAATGGGATGTATATAGTTCTATTTTGTGGATTAGGTGATTCTCCAGAAGTTGATTATAGTACTCTTACTATGAACAAGTCTTCCTAAATACTCGTCTTTTGGAGAAAATATGAGTTTTTGTAAGGAATCTAATAAAAGTTGAAAGTCAACATGATATGTGATTATGTTTCCATATGAATAAATTCCTCAATAAAAAGTAACTTAAAACAAAATGTTGTCTATTAACTTTTCCTACTGGGGAACCCAACACCGTTTAACCCATCACAAGTTTGTGATTTTCTTATTGTTAACTTTCTCCTAAACATGTTTTCTATCACTCTTCATCAGAACATGACCCTATGTTTTCAACTCCATGTCCATTTTTTCATACTTGGAATCTTAGTATGGGTTAATTCGGGTGACCTTTGTACTTATCTTTCTTTATTTTAAAGTGATTTTTTTACCGACTCTTCTTCCGATGTGGGACATTCAACGATGTTTCCAAGCCCAATTTTAAAATTGCGAGGACGGAATTCCCAAAAGGGGGTAAGGATGTAACACCCCGGGTAAATAAAGAATATGAAATTTTCATATTTATCCATATTTGTGAATAAAATATTAATATTACTTTAAAGGGGATGCTATGCTCGATGGCTTACCCAACACGCAACAACGAGTTTCTTGGGAATCTTACGTTGCACTCAAATAATAAAATAATATTATTTTAAATGGTAGTTAACATGTAGCCGTTGTATTGGCAGGAATGGATAGAAATAACTAAAATATGATTATATATGTTTTTAAATGTTTTTACATTTATCCAATAAAAGATAAAGTCGTAAAATACGGAAAGAATTCAATTTTAGGCGTATATGCCATGGTTTGCACTAAAGGTTCACTTATCGCCTTTTGATGGCGAACCGTCATTAAATATAGTTTTGTTCACTCTTATACATTCTATTGGATGAAATAAAACTCTTCTTAATAATTGGGACATCAAAATTTACTTTGTGTATATTTTTGGTATCATTCTGATAAAGTTCATTTTTAATGAATAGTGTAAAATGTTGTATTTCAATTCAAAACCTCTTTTTAATCTAATTTATTTATATGATTAGATTATCTTTTGAATTTGTTTTAAAGTGAAATTAGAATATATTTTTACCATTTAATCCAATAGTGGTCGTTGGAATTAATTTCACTTTGAAATCAGACTTAAACTAGTGTCAATCTTTTCATACTTATTGTTTCATAAAAACACACTATTTGCTCTGACAATGGGAATTAATTATTAAATTAATTAATGTGACTTATATTTTTATAATTTTTTAAAATGGAATTCATTTTTGAATTCGGAATATCAAATATAGCTTAGGGTGAATTTTTGGGATTTTTCTGAAAAACTTCAATTTTTGATGAATAGTGAAACCACTAAGTGGTACTTATAAAAACTGATTTTTCCGTTTAAATGAAAATTTTCCATCTTTGTGTTTTGAATTTCAAAAATCTGACATACATGGTTGTCATTAAGAAGTAAAATGTGGTTCAATGGGATAAATATAATTTTTTGGTGAATAGTAACTTATTAAGTTTTTAATTGCGATTAGAGGTAATTAGTGTAGTTTAAGGTAAAAATAATGTTTTAATAATATGAAATGAACTTGACACATGTTCTAACCTCATTGGATGTGTCATGGCAGACTAAGACAACACATGTGTCAACTTTGGGACCCCATGAAGCCACTTTGGTTGGAAAATGACATTAATATCTTTTTATTTAAAGTTAAAGTAAAAATGAGACAAACATGAAATGTTTTACTAAAACAATTTTTACATGGGATTATACAAATCAGATTTTTGACTATAAATATTAACTGGAATGATAAAAATATTTCCTACATAATAGTAGTTTTTTTATTATTTTTAGACATTATATAAATTAAATTATTTATGACATCATGATGATGCAGCGATGACCTCATTATTTAATGATTTAAATAAAATGGAAATATAATGTAATATCTAAGATCTACACATGTCCAAAACCTATTGGATGAGTGGATTTAGAACCCTTATCACCTTATCCTCGAAACAAATCAATGTGGGACCTCCTAAATCCGAATACCATTTTCAAATAAAGTAACATTTGCTTACTTTCCAAGATTGCCCCTCCTCTCCTCTTATAAAAGGCCACCGCATCTACCTCCTTACCCACAATCCCAAAGCCTTTGGATCGGCCAAACCCTGCCCATTTTGTCTCTCAAATACCCTTTTTTACTCCTTGAAGCCTCACTTTAGGCAGAAGTCTTCCCAAGGATGACTTTTAGCTCAAACCAAAGGGAGTTACCCGATTTTAAGGTAATGTCTTCACTTGAGTCCTTTTGTTTTATTTTGCCTCTCCAACCCCCTAAACTCTTTTTATTAATTTATTTTGTAACAACTCCATTATATTAAATTTACTAGGATTTAGTTATATGAAGTATTCGAGCTACAGTTACACACACCTACATCTAATGGTTAAAGAACAGACTGTTTCCGTGGATGGTGAATTTATGCCTCCCGAAACGATGATTGTTCAACATTATTTTAACACCTTAAAAGGTGGCCATTAAGATGTAACTATATTGATATATGATATATGATATTTTTATGTTTTACATAAGCTTCTGTATTTTTCTTTTTGGGCATACCTTTATGGTTTCCATTATGGGTAAACGTGATATCTTCATTTAAGGAAGTGCGGACTACCGCCCACTCAAAGTGATGTGATTCGTTAATGCCATATGTGGGACGTATAAAGTATGGATTTAAAGTTATTATATATGATTTTATACTAGAATTATAACATACCTCTATATCATTATTATTCCATTCCATAAAAATATGAAATAGAAATGAAAGTAGCGTTCATGCGTACGTACGGCTTACCGTCTCCATGAACGATGCATTTCAATTCTTACCTCTAAATGATTATGTAATATTATAAATACATGTATATGCTGGATATATATGATATATATGATATCCAAATCAGGAATGTCATTCTGGATATAAAGAACCTTCGACCACACAAACAACATGTAATTGTAAGAAGTCCACTTTCGACTTAAGAACCAAATATCGACAAAACAGACATTACTAACTTAAATGATTACATAATGTTTATAACATGACAATAAGTGATATAAAAGGAATAATCAACTAGAAAAAGGTTCTTAATAAAGTGGAAATTAACTCAAGTTTATTATTCAGGACGTTAAAGAATGATCGAGTCAAGTCGGACCCAAGGAAAGGGATCCTACTCCTCTCTTTCTTTTTAAATACACTCTTTTATGTCATTCCTTCTAAGCTCATCTTTCTTGTGATTGGGATGTTCTTTTATATTACTCTTACTGTAATTTTTTTGTTCATAAGATGAGAGACCCTATTCTCTCTCATCAATCCATTTTGGAAGTTTTGAGTGGCACCGTTAGGATGCCGAATTTTCGTAAGAGATCTAACCTCTCTCTTTCTCTTTATGAACTCTCCTTTATGTCACTTCTTTTAAGCTCCTATTTGTTAATATGGGGGATGTTATTTTATATTCCTCTTGATGTACATTTTATTTTAATGTGATGAGATACCCTATTTGATCTTATCAATCCATTTTTGGATGTTTTAAGTGGCGTTGTTAGGCTACCGAGTTTTCTTAAGGGATTTTTCATCTCACTTTTATTTCCGTGAGATTTATGCTAAATTTTCCACAATTTCCTTTGAGTGGTGTATGTACTGCCCATTATTATACTCTTTCTGTAATACACTTTATTTTATGAGTATTTACATCAATGATTTATTGTCCTTCTTTCATGGTGTGTATGTTTTGAAAGATACCCAAGTCGGTAAGGGAACCGTTCACCCTCCTCTTTTTTAAAAGACTTCTTTTTTTGGGTCTTTTAATTTACATATTTTTATGTTTGGATATTTTCTCATATATCCTTATTGATTTAAATTTTATGTCCATGTGATGAGATACAATTTTTATCTCTCATCAACTCATTTTGATGTGACGTCGTTAGGCTGTCAAGGGAACTTCTTAACCCAATTTAGATTTATTTGGGTTCAACGTGTAGTTATTGAATATGTCATCCTTTGAATATGTGTGAATGACCTTTGATTATTTTACACTTAACATCGACTTATATTTGGTTTATCCATTTGTCACACATAATTATGTAATTGATTTATCCTTAAACCATGGAAATCGTCTTTGTATGGGACTTCGTCTCAATCTCCTTTCATTGAGGCATATTTTGTTTTATACACAACCTTCTTTTATACGGTGTATAAACCCCTTTGAATTTTACGTTTATTCAAATGGAATGTTTTTTATACGAAGCGTTTACTAAATGACAAAAGGGAATGTTTTTGTCGTACGTATGCGGCGACAAAGACTTCTCCGCCGCCATGACCATTATTTGAGTTTTGGCTTCCTCTACAAGCCATACCTTCTTTATAAAAGAAAAATAAATACCATGTTTTACTTTTCTTTTATTTTGGTATTGAAAATGGTTTTCATAATATATTTATATCAATGTGTTGTATTGATATCTTTTTATTGAAAGGTGGAAATTTTATGTTTCCTTTATGCATGTTTTATGTGATAACATTATGTTATGGTTCTTGGGCATTGTTATGAAGATGGGTGGTTCCGTGATAAACTAAGGGCAGGTGAGCCCGATATAGCTCTCCAATGCATTGGGTAACGTGAAGGAGTGAATCGTAAAGGTTTCTCCGAAGAGATTTAAGGAATATCCTGTGATGGGTATTCCAAACGTAACCAAGAGGGTTACTCCCTACGTAAGAATGTTATGAATTCCTTAAGTTACCTTTATGTCTTATGATTTCTATGATTTATTCATGGTTTTATGAGGTATGTTAAAGTGCCTATGTTTTGTGGGAAATGTATGATTTCATTCTTATGTTCATATGAACTCATGTTTCCTTTCCATATTTTTATAACCCTTACTGAGATTTTTATGCTCATCCCATGTTTTTAAAATGTTTTTCACAGTTCAAGGGAAAGGTACATGATATGATGATAGGGTCAAGGATGTGTCAAGAAAGAATCCATGTTTTATTTTCAATATTTTTCTGTTGATGGGATGAATGAATACTGTCTTTTATGTAATCGCTTTGTTTAAATGTGGAATGTAATGAATGTATCATGATCTAATTCTCTAAATCTCTAAACCTGAAAAGATCCTCAATGTGTAATCTTGTAATTACTTAAGATTAAGTAAGGTTTAAGGCTAGGGCCTTATAAATCATGTGCACATGGCTTCGTAGAGTGGGGTATGACTTGAGGATCTACACCCACAGGTTTAGCTAAGACTGAGGTTCTAAAATCACCCTAAATGCACAGGTTAGGAAAGGGGATTGAGGGTCTATTCTTCTAACGATTGCATCCACCCAGACTGAGGCTTCGAGGTGACTATATGGTTTCTATGAAGGGGTTAGTCCTAGTGAGATAGGATAACGATGTGTTCAACCTCTTTCATGTGATTGATGGCCCTAAAACCATGTAACATTATGTATGTGATTAATCAATGGAAATGTGATGAGATGGTGAGTGCTGATATTTGGTGTGTAATGAATGGTAATGCCAGGGGAAATGGCTTGGGCTCAAAAATTGTCTAATGGAACCTAAATTTATTAATTGGAAATTATCATTTATTTTCCTTTTTCATGCACTACCTGTTTATACTTGATATTTTGTAGACACTATTGGTGGTGGCCTACTGAGTTCTACTCACACCCTCCTTGGGCCGCTATTGGGTACCCGAGCAGACATCATGTTTGCAGGTTAGGAGAAGGGAAAGGGTCCTTGCTAGATAGTTGAGTGGACATGGGTAGCACATGGTGGAGGATCTGGACTTGTTGTCGGGACCATTTTGGGGATTGTGGCCATTGTCCTTATTTTGGGATTTTGTTCACTCTTTCACTTTTAGTATGACATGGAATATTTATTGTTTGAAATGGTTGTAATACATGTTCCTTGTTTATTGGTTATTGTTTCCGCTATTTGGTTTATATCTGTTGTGGCTTACTCTGGTAAAAAGGGGGTATAGTCTCCCAATTTGACCTTATAGACCCCCGCTGCTAGTCGGAAACCATTGGCGTATGGGGAGGCACGCTTATGTTAATGTGACCACCATGTTCGGAGCACCAGTTTAGTGGATTTCGGTTCAGGGCCATTACAAAGTGGTATCAAAGGTGGCCATTCTTCTCTTTCTCTAAGGTCTTGTTATTTGGGATGGGTAGCAAAGGGATAAGATGTGTCGGGACTTGGTATTGAGCTTGTTCTTAGTAGTAGCTATCCCAGGTATGGGGGAAACCCAAGTCACCCTAGGTGGGAAATGTTGTTTTTGGTTGTGTGTTGTTATAGTTGAAGATATGTCACCATACGGTGATGCAGTTGTGGTTTTATGTGACAGATTTATGATATCTGGCTCGTGGACTTAACAGCATGAGGATTTTCATTCATGAATCATTGTAGGGACCTAGGGAGATAGGTGACATGCATTGCATTATGCACACTCATGGGGTGGGTGTGAGAGGCAGTAAAGGTAGGATGCATCATGCATTCCAGGAAATCCATAAATGATGAGAGGAATGAAATAACACAGGTGGGTAAGGATGAATGAACGATAAATGATTTTTAATGGAATAATAGGTTTTGAAAAAAATTGGAAAATTTTGTCGGGTTACTGTATGAAATGTGGGTTGTTGTGGATAGTAAGGATTCCATTGTGATGGAGTCATGAATGTTTTATCGTATGTGTTCTAAATCTTGTGCTTGGAATTGTAGAGAAATGCCACCACGATGTCGGTTACTAGTTGGCCAATGGGTGGATGTTACTGAGAACAGCCCTCCAGTAGAGGATCATGAAAATGTGGTGATCCATGAAGGTAGAGAAGACCAGTTCCAGGAGAATGTGACTCGCCTTAGGCAGATGATGGATTGGGACCCATGGCGGGTTACATCGAGTATGTTTGAGCTGACCAGGGAGTTCTAGCTGTAGCACCCTCCGACCATCATCGAAGAGGGTCTTCCAGAGGCATCAGAGTTCTTGTTAAGAGTATGCCCAGACGATACTGGATCATCTAGAGACCCCTGTTGAGTAGAGAGTGAAGTTGGACACTTATATGTTGTGGGGCCATGCTAGGCCTTGGTGGGACATTCAGGCTCAAATCAAGCAGGCTGAGGGAATGTCGTGGAAGGTTTTTCAGGAAACGATTATAGATCATTTTTAACCAGAGACTTTGAGGCAAGAGAAAGATACATTGTTTATTAGCCTAACTCAGGGATCACTATCGGTTTTGGACTTTGTTAGTCGCTTCACTAATTTTAGACACTTTGTCCCAGTGTTAGAAGGGGATGAGGCAGCGGTAGCAAAGCGTTTCCTGGATGGGCTGAGACATGATATCAGGTCTCAAGTAAACATCTTACTCTTGAATAGGTTCTCATAGGTAGTATATCAGGCATTTATCTCGGAATAAAACCCGAAAGGAGCTTCGGGTGGTGGGATTTTCGTGCTAGGTGGGCAGACAAGAGTTGCATCTTATGAAGGGTGGAAGCACCGTTTGGAACGTTTCCAGCAAGATGGTCAGAATAGAGATTCAGCCTCTCAGAGTGGGAACAAGGTGTTATGTTATCTATGCAGTAGGCCAATCCATATGCATGGTAAGTATCCTCAACCTCCAGTTGAGTGCCGTTCGTGCGGCAGGATGGGACATGTGAAGATGTTCTGCAGGAAACCTCAGCAGGTGGGCAAGTATTATGGTGGAAGGCGGGTACCGGATATGGGAAGGGGATCAGTTGATCCGTATCAGGCATGCAGTTGGAGCTCCATGGGCCATACTGGCAGTGGCGGAAGATATGGGACTCCAGGGAAAGATCGATCACGCAAGAAGGGCAGTGAAGCACAGGGTACTCAGGCAGGAGCACAGGGTAGAGGGGCAGGTCATCTTCAGGCAGTTTAGTTTGCGCCTGGTGATGGAGAAGCCAAACCGTTGACTGTTCTTGGTACGATACTTATAGCTTCTACTTTTTCTAGTGCGTTTTTTGACAAAGGTTCCACACACTCTTTTATCTATGTTCAACTTATGGTCGTGCTGGGTTTACTTGTGGAGATGGAGTGTGGAGATATGTCAATTGACACTCAGTTGGGGGTGCGGGATGAGGATATAAAGCAGTTCAAGGATTGTGAAATGGATGTTGTTGGGTATCATTTTCCATGGGATTTTTTCATTCTCGAGATGTCATAGTTTGATCATGTCTTGGGAATGGAGTGGTTGGTGTTTTATCGGGAACACATAGACTGTTATCATCATAGAGTATCGTTCATGTTTCTTGAGGGTGACCCTTATGTCTAGCATGGTGAATGGGATGTTCGAGCAGGGCGTGCATGGTCATTTTGTCAATATATGAGAGGACTCACATCTCTAGTGTCATGTATTATTCGTGATGATAATGAAACATTAGAACAATATAATTTCCATCATGTGGTGGATCGATTTCAGGACATTTTTCATAAGGATTTTTCAGGGTTACCCCCCAAGAGGGATATTGAGTTCACAATCGAGTTGCTACCGGGATCGGAGCCAGTTTCCATTTTTCTATATCTAATGGCACCGGTAAAATTCCAGGAACTAAAGGTTCAACTTGAGTAGTTGGAGCATAAGGGGTTTATCCATCCTAGTATGTACCCTTGGGGATCTCCTGTGTTTTTGTAAAAAAAGGTCTATGGGTCGTTGAGGCTGTATGTTGACTATCGAAAAATGAATCAAATGATGGTGAAAAATCTCTACCCTATTCCTATAATGGATTACATGTTTGATTAGTTTAGGGGTGAATCAGCGTTTTCTAATATTGATCTGAGGTCTGGTTATCACCAATTGAGGATGAGGTCTTCTGACGTACTGCGAACAGCTTTTCGGAGTCGGTACGGGTTGTTTCAGCTTATGGTGATTCCTTTCGGCTTAACAAATGTATCTATGGTTTTTATGGATTTGATGAACCAAATATATCATCACTATCTAGATCAGTTTTTGGTTTTCATTGTTGAAGATATCTTAGTGTACTCGAAAACTCACAACAATCATGCCCAAAGTCTTGACATTGTCTTGGGTATTCTAAGAGAGAATCGGTTATACGCCAAGCTATCAAAATGTCAATTCTAGAGAGGTGAGGTGAATATTTTACGTTACATCATCTTGGAGGCATGTGTTTCAGTGGATTCGTAGAATGTGCAGGTAGTGGTATCTTGGGAGCAGCACTAAAGTGTTTCAGATGTTTGGAGTTTTCTAGGTATGGTTTGGTATTGCCGAAGGTTCTCGCTTTGCATCACCTCTCTTGGGCTTGACCAAGAAAGGAATCAGGTTCGAGTAGTCTGGGGACTATGATAATTACTTTCAAGAGTCGAAGAAGCGGTTGACGACCGCACCAATCTTGATCTTACCTGAGCGAGGTAAAAAGTACATCGTGTTTTGTGATGCATCTATAATCGGACATGGGAATATGTTGATGCAGGATGAGTGGGTTGTGGCTTATGGGTCAAGGTAGTTGAGTCCCCATGAGATTAATTATCCCACTCATGATCTTGAGTTGGCTACAATAGTGTATGCCTTGAAGTGCTGGAGGCACTATCTATTGGAAGAACGGTTTACCGTGTTTACCAACCATAAGAGCCTAAAGTACATCTTCTCATCGCAGGATGAGAATATTCGGCAGTGAAGATGGGTTGAATATCTCCAGTCTTTTGACTTTGAGTTGGTGTACATTCCAGGAAAGGGAAACAATGTTGCTGTTGCTTAGAGAAGGAATGTTCTAAATAAGGCAGTTTAGGAATGCAGCACTGAGTGGAAGGTGATGGCTATATTTTCAGAGATGCACCTGTAGGTGCAGGAGGAGAGTGGTCAGGTTGCTATTGCTTCCTTAACTATGGAGTTGACACTTTTGAGTCGAGTTAATGAAGGTCATCGTGATGATCCTGAGTGCTTGTCCATGAAGTAAAAGCTTAAAGGTGGGGAGTTACCTTTTGGGTTGGCCATCGGTGTTGGCAGTGTTGTTCTTGTTCGTGATCTTGTGGTTTTTCCAAAGTGTGTGTGGGAAGAGGTGATGTGTGTGTTCCATGCATCAAAGTGGGAAGTGCATCCTGGTACGACCAAGATGTAACGTGATCTCTGAAGCCAGTATTGCTGACCTGGGATGAATAAAGATGTTGCAGGCATTGTGGCACAGCGCCTTACCTGTCAGCAGGTGAAGGCCGAGAATCAACGCCCAAGTGGTTTGTTACGTCCATTTCCCATTCAGGAATGGAAGTGGGATGATGTAATAATGGATTTTGTCGTGGGTCTGCCAAGGATGCCATGGAAGAATTTTTCAATCTAGGTGGTTGTAGATTGGTTAACGAATGTGGCCCAATTCTTACCAATTCAAGAGACCATTACAGTCGACCGGTTGGGAGAGCTGTATGTTCGAGAAATAGTGCAGTTGCATGGGGTGTCATGGACCATTGTTTCGTACTGTGATCTGTGTTTTACGTCGCGATTATGGCAAGGGTTATAGAAGGCTCTTGGTACGCAGGTGTTTTTGAGTACGGATTTCCACCTGCAGACGGAGAGGTAGTCTGAGTGTAAAATCCAAGTGTTAGAAGATATGTTATGAGCATGGGTCCTGGAACTTGGCGGTTCTTTGTAGAGGCACCTATCTTTGGTTTTGTTCTCCTAAAACAATAGTTTTCAGGTTATGATTCAGATGGAACCGTTTGAGGCACTTTATGGGAGACCATGTAGTCTCCATTGTGTTGGATAGAGGCCTGTGAATCTGAGTTGTTGGGTCCAAGAGTCTTGCGGGAGTCGTCAGAGAGAGTTAACTTGATCAGGAAGCGAATGGATATATCTCAGAGTAGGAAGAACACATATGCAGATCAGAGGCATAGACCTCTTGAGTTTGGGGTGGGTGATAAAGTGTTCCTTTGGGTGTCTCCAAGGTTGGGTCGCCATCAGATTCGAACCCATGGTAAGTTAGCGCCCAGGTATGTGGGACCTTTTGAGATTGTTGAGATGATCGGACCAGTGTCTTACCGATTGGTTCTTCTCTAGCGGTATGGTGGGATGCATAATGTGTTTCATGTGTCATAGCTTTGACGGTATCATGCTGACCCATCTCACATGGTTGATATTGAGGATGTGGAGCATGAGGTCGATGCGTCCTTTGAGGAGCATCTGGTTCGTGTGGTGGATCGTAGTGAAAAGGTCTTGCGAGGCATGTTTGTTCTATTAGTCCGAGTACAATGGACGAATGGGAACGTTGAGGAAGAAACATGGGAGTAAGAATTGAATATGTGGGCTCAGTGGCCCAAACTCTTCTCTTCGGTGGATCAATGAGGCCTGGAAACTCATCTCAAGGACGAGACGTTATTAATTTAGGGATGTTGTAAGTTCCCAGTTTCGGGAAGGCTATGATTTCTCTATGTATTTGTTGAATCCCTTGTTTGGGGCTTCACGGGATGTATTCTGAAAGTATGGAATGCCTTGGGGGAGTTCCGGGGGCTTGGGGCATGAATGAATGGAAATCTGGGCTAGATAATGCTGGGCGCACGGCTACCGCACGACCTAGGTAAATCGTGTGGCCTGGCCAGGAAAACCGTTCGACCCCTCCTCTTCTGGATAATAGCATGCGCACGGTTTGTGCATAGTTTTCAAACCATGCAGCCTCTTAATGTTGGAAAAAATTTCAAGCTTTCCACTCTAGGATTTTAAACCCCAACTCGGGATTTTCCTTTATTCATCCCCTCTCAACCCTAGTGACGAACTTGGCCGACCCAAGCTTCCCAAGGGTGGTTCTCCATCTATTCTTGGCTGTTTAGAGCGTTGTTGGTTACGGATCGAAGCTATTGGTAAGGCTAATCCCATACTTGATTCACTTTTTGGTTTAGGGTTTGTATCTTCTCTCCCTCTTGTTCTGAATCTCTAAAACCCTATCTTTTGGGTGAGTTTTAGGTTGAAGCTCCAAAGGTTGGTTGGATCAAGGTTTAAGAACTTGATTGGGAGTGCGTTCAACTGTGTTTCAAGGTAGGTGGTCTACAAGCAATATCCCATGGTTATTTGGGTAGTTTTTTTTGTTTAGTTGTGTTCATGGTTCCCCTTGGTTATGTTTTTAATAACCATGGCATTTTTTGTAATACTGATGTTTAAAATGGCTAATGGGAACCCTCGTGATCCTATGGGATGTGTTGGGATGGACATGACCTAATTAAGGGCCATTCATGGGTTGTTCCAGTTTGTCCCGGGTTTTGGGATCGTTATTAAACAGGTGACCTTGTTGTATTAAATTGTAGATCCCTTGATAAACATGTTGGCATGAACAGTTAAATCATGGAAATGATGAATGGGTGAAATGGGTTAATGTGTAAACTGATTAAAGACCATAATGGATAGGTTATGGTTCTAGGGATAAATGTTTAGTGAATTAGGCATAACACATGGGAATTGGGTGAATGGATAAATGACATGAAATGGTAATGTTTCAATTGGTTAAGGCATGATGTGGATACCCATGTGGGGTGTTGTGAATAGTGTTTCTGAAGGGAAATGGTTTGGATGGTTGACAGTTACTTATATATATATAATCATGTGCACATGGCTTCGTTGATTGGGGTTTGACTTGAGGATCTACGCCCATGGGTTGAGCTAAGACTATGGTTATAAACTCCACTCTAAATTCATGGGTTATAAAAGGGGACTGAGGGTCTATTCTCCTAACAGTTGCATCCACCCTGACTTAGGCTTCGAGGTGAGTACATGGTTGTTATGAGGCGATTAGTCCTTGTGAGATTGGATAACGATGTGTTCACCCTCTTTCATGTGATTTATGGCCTTAGACCAATGTAACATTATGTATGTGATTAATCAATGGTAATGTGATGAGATGGTGAGTGATTGTATTTGGTGTGTAATTAATGGTAATGGAAGTGGAAATGGCTTTGGCTGAAAAACTGGCTAATGTAAACTAAATTAATTAATTGGAAATATCATTAATTTTCTTTTTGCATGCACTACATGTTTATACTGGATATTTTGTAGACACTATTGGTGGTGGCCTATAATGTTGTACTCACACCCCGCTCGGGCCACCATTGGGTACCCAAGCATACTTCATGTTTGTAGGTCAGGAGAAGGGAAAAGGTCCTTTCTAGATAGTTGGGTGGACATGGGTATCACATAGTGGAGGATCCAGAATTGGATTCGAGACCGTTTTCGTGATTGTGTCCATTGTCCTTATTTTGGGTTTTTGTTCACTCTTGCACTTGTAGTATGACATGGTATATTTATTCTTTGAAATGGTTTTTATACATGTTCCCTATATATTGGATATTGTTTCCACTATTTGGATTCTTTATATTATGGCTTAATCTGAAAAAAAGGTGGTATATTCTCCCCACTTGACCCCATATACCCCCACTGTTAGTCGGCAACCATTGGCATACGGGGAGGCATGCTTAAGGTCATGTAACTACCCTGGTCGGAGCACTGGTTTAGTGGCTTCTATGTCGGGGACGTTACATTTATTTTCAATGTAATTATCTTCATGGGGGATCATTCGAAAAATATAACATGTTTTCGTTATATTAATTTAGAATTAGTTAATTAAAGTTTCTATATTTTCAGTTATTACACTATATAATGTTCTTAATATATTAATATTCATTTCCATTGAACATATTTTCAAAAATAAAGGACTTTACTTTTTGATTTATATTTCATGTGAAAAATATTACTTAACTTTAACCCTTTTGAATCTTTTTATACAAATGATGACACATATATTTTTAGTGTCATATTATACCTCCTTACTAGAATATACATATCATTAAATTAAAATTCTTCTATAATAATATTTGGGGGTGACTATACTTCAGAATACCTTCCTGATACCATACCACTTCTTTATTAGTATTATTTCACCATCGTACATTGAATGTGTGATCATGCTAATTTTATAGACCATTATATTTGAAAATCATTTTCTCAAAATAACCTTAACAGTGAGATCATAAACCATCTATAAAACCTATATATTTGTAACTTTTATTGTTCTAGGAATTTACATCCTGATAAGAGATATACAAAATACGCTATACATAAGTTAAAGGTGTGGTTGATGTTATAATCTATAATCCAAGTTTTCCATATGATTAATAATCTCTAATGGAATGATGTATCTATTTATAAAAATTTTATTCTTCCAAAAATCCCATATACCAATTCTATAGTTATAATTAATGATTTATTACTACCACAACATAAAAAAAGTTTAATGCTGATTATTGGGATAACTATTATTTTTAATTTTTTATTCTTCAGTCAATAAAAAATTGTATATATTATATATATAATTACCTAATAATGATATACCCCCAAAGTATTTCACTCTATAAATTCATCCCAACATGTCAATGTTTATCATCACAATCCATACAAAGACTCATAATATATAATTTTTTTTCTCAAGAGAAATATGTGCCTATATGCTAAATCAACTTGTAGAATATATAGATCCGAGAATAATTTATTTTTCTTTTAGTTAGATATCAAAATATATGAGAATCATTTAAATGATTATTTAGTGGGCCAATTATTTTGAGTATGATTAATAGTTAAATAATTCAATCTTCTATAAATGATTATAAAATAACAGTATTTAAATTTCTATAATCCTAGAATATTGGATAGATACTTTGAAAAGTGATCATATTTAAACCCTTAATAATTACAATATAAATATATAATTTATCTTTTTTTGGGAGATATTCCTATAATGTGTGATTAAGTATGTCGAATATGATCTAAGAATGATAAAACCAAAATATATTTTTTTCATTTTGGAGGATTTTGGAAGACCATTGTAAAAATACATGGCATTTATCTACCACTTCCAAGATGGAAAGTGTATTGGTAATTTTATCCCCTTTGATTTATAAAAATTAAAAATATATCAAAACATGAATTGTTAAATATTCATTTCAATATTCTTCATCATGTTATCCTATTAATGGTTTTTTGGGAGATCTATATATATTATTCTACATCATGGGTAAACATTGAAATATTATAAAATTTCATTATCCAATAACATCATCATTTATTACTTTAATTATTATTCACATATTTTTGTTACAAATAATATTAAAAATAATTTTAAAGGTTTAAATATGGAAAACATTATGTCACATTTCAGACATATATATATATATCATTTTTATTACCACAATGGTCCTCATTGGGATAATTTTTTTCATAACAAGTTTATGTAAGTTTTCACTTTATCTATTACCATATTTTTTAAATTTACATCCATAATATATCTCTATATTCAAGTAATATGTAAATATTTATCATATATATGATATCATGGTCCTTTATAATCAGTATATCAAATAGTTTTCATCTATCCATAAGATTAAAATTTATTGACAAATTGTTATACTTGAACAACATTAATCATATACATTTGATAATGTTGAACCCTTTTTTGTACTTATATATATTTATATTTGAGTGTTTATTTTTTTTTGATTGATACATATGTGTGTGTTTTAAATTTCTTAAAATATGGTTAATTACTTTTAATCATTAATGTAAATATTACCATTTCTAACTCCAAATCATATTTTTGGTAATCTAATTCATTTACCATTTATTAATGCATGGAATATGATTTCAAATAATATATTTCTAACATAATAAAAACCAATAAATTCTTGAAAGAATCAATTCTTATAAAAAACATATTGTTACTGTAATGACCTATATTTTCCAAATTTAATTTATAGAAAATTTTAAGAAAAATAACAAGACCAAGAACTATGAAAACATTCTATTCTGAAGCCTGGTGTGATCGAGATAGTATGGTGAAATTTGTTATTTTTTAATAGCACACGTGACCATATTTCCTTAAAAACTTGTCTATGATCTACATGGGTGCCCAGATCAGAAATCTGAGGGCCCCGTTGGGCATATACTTGTGGATTTACCTAGGGCAGGACGTACCTTTATTTGGAACATGTCTTTAGTGTAAAATATCAAATGTGTCCTAACCCTAAAGAAAATAATTTAAAAAATTATTTATTTATTTAAAAATCCAAATAACAAAAAATGGTTACTCAGATTGGAAATTGACACCACAATTTAGTTCATAATGCAGTGTTTTTTATCAATGAGGCCTAACATCGATCGGTGCAGGTCAAGTGAAAAGTAAAATTTTTGGATGTTTTAAATACGAATAAAATAAACCAAAAAAATATTTTATTTTATTTTGAGTTTTTGCTGCAAGGAAAAAACGTTGCGACACCACGATGAGGAAACAAGTTTTTTTCATAAATGAAACGATGTGGTGATTCTAAAACACTATAATACTAAAACTTTTTTCTTTCTTTAACTACTTAGTAGGTATATGTGATTAGATTCACATTCTGGGAGAAATCCCCTAGAATCTCTCGAGTAGAGAAGTGTTGTTGAAAACTCCAATCGGTGAATGATTAATGACGATGAGATGACATATCGAGATTGCTCTATGATTGATCTCTTAGGATGATGGCCGTTATCTACTAACCAATCATACTCCCAGGTATGGTGTTAGTTTTGTTGGTTTTTCCTTCTCCGTTTTATATCCCTCCAACGAATGTGTATTAGTCAATAATAAGGTTAACCCATGGAATGCATGTAATGTGGGATGAGTTTATTTTCAATTGCATGGATTTTGTCAGGTGGAATCATGATAGAATTTTTTACCTTTTCCCTGCTATTAAATTCGTACATCAATGGATAAAGGAAAATATGAATAAGGACAAGATCCATTCATATTGGGTGTTTGGGTGCTTTTCCTCTTTACCCCAATTTCATCTCATTATTTTTTTGGGGGAATCAATCGAAAATGGGATCCGAGACTACAGTTATGCAAGGGGGAAGTAGTGTGAGATGGTGAACAGAGGAAGAGGTTCTCACAACCTCATTTAGAGCGCAGCGTGGTGATGCTATTGTGAGGGTGGATGATGGAGGTGGCCAGACCATCCATTGAGGAGGAAAATCCAAGAGGACCTAAATGAATGGTTGTCGTCTAGTAAGCTAGCGATGGCATACCACAGCCCAGGTGGGACCGCAGCGGTGGGGCTACCCATGGCAGGATGGCCACAGGTGGAACTGACAAGGATACCAGCTCAGTGGATGACAGTGGGCTACGACAGACACTGTCCCATGAAACCACTTCAAAGGGGGGATGTCGCGGCGGCTGCGAGGTCGAGGGATCGGGCTGGCCAAGAGGACCAGTCGCACAATT
Organism: Viscum album; assembly: GCA_963277665.1. Classification (NCBI taxonomy): domain Eukaryota; kingdom Viridiplantae; phylum Streptophyta; class Magnoliopsida; order Santalales; family Viscaceae; genus Viscum; species Viscum album. Next base: position 709,101,761 of record OY728163.1, read on the forward strand.
TAGTTCATCCACGATGGCTAGGTTACAGGTGAACCATTCGGTTAGAGACTGGGAGGACTAGGGGAGTGTCATGAACCGTGGGTCGAGTCTGGGGGAGTTGTGTCATCTTGCACGACGCCGGTCAGGGGAGCGTAATCAGGCCTCTCTGGCAGTCTGGTGGGCCAGACCACACAACCCAATAGTATAGGCCCAACATTTAAGGCAGGGTCGAGTCGACCCATAACAAATCGGTCGGTTTGGGTCTGCCGAATCAAGTCCGGCTGACCAGAATTGGTCGGGCTGGTCCAGGGGTAGGCTGGAACATACGCCTTTTTTTAAAACAATGGGCGTAACTTTTAAACATAATGTCCATTTTATGAGATCTCAACGACCTTGGGACCCTTGAGGAAAGGGGTTCTTTTTAATATCGATTGGTGGATTTTAGTATAGACCATTGTATGGGCATAGTTTCCCTTGGTTCTTACCTTGAGGGTTCTGTGCGGTGTTGTGTCCAAATAACTGGACATCAATCCCCTCAAGAGTCCATGCTCCAGATAAGGTCATGGAATTACTTATTCAGAATAGGGAAATCCTCCACCACCCATGATGGTGTTTTATTTTAATTTTGAGGATTTATTAGCACATTTCATTAATATTCCATCTAGTGGGAAGTATTGGAAAGGTTCTCGAGATTCTTGAAGGAGAATCCCTAATGTTAGGATACACATCAATTGGATTGTAGGTACTCTTTTATAAAAATCACATACATTTCATATTAATACAGACCTAGTTTTCAGTATTCTCTATGAAGAATCTGGACACTTTTTATCCTGATACATGTCTATTATTTTCAATTTGTACGGGACCCAATTTAGAAAGTCATGTTAATGAGAGTTTTCAAGGACAATATTGCACAAGGAGTACATTCACCTAGAATGAGTGTGTCTAGAGTAGAATCTTATGGATAATTAGTTGTTGTGATATCAAGAATCTATTTTTTAGCCAGACTGAATGTCTAAGGGAAACATCGTTAAGTATCGATACATGGTGTTCTCGTGCATACATTTGTTATACCAGTTATTGAAACATACAATCAGATAGATCAAGGATTTAGTTCTTTTAAAATGATCTTTCTATGAGAAGAACCATATGGATTTTAGTGGAGGAGACCTTGAGTCTATTATTCCTTTACTAGTACACATGAATGTTCTTGATATATGTGTTGTCGACATATACCGACAATGAGATAATTGTATCCTCTTAGAGATGTTTCCTTTCTGATATTTTCATTATTGTTTAGGGGTGTCCTTCTGAGAATATTTTTACTCACAACTCCATGGGCTTTAGCGCATGTGTCATGTCTTGTGCAAAAAATTGATGCATTGTTGGGATCCTCAGTGAATCAAGGCATGGCAGTTCATAGAGTGGCCCAACAGATCAGCTGCGCTTCTGTGGCTTTAGATAGCTGTTCTATACATAAAATTCTAATAGGGTTTTCTATAGAGGTGTTCTAATGACTTGTACTTTTTTTACTTTTCCATTTATTGGGCTTTTACTCTATCGTCTTTTACTTTCGGTTTTCTACTATCATACTCTGTGTTGGAATCTTAGTGGTATTCCTATTCGATTAATTATTATTTTCAATTACATCAATTTTTTCTTGTAGACATGGGTGTATGTGTACTTGTACTTTAGAAAACGCCTCACATTTGTGGGATACAACTACTCGGATCTAGTTACTAGCCCCAGGCCTCTGGGAGACGATATTGGGTTAGTCACATAACGGCCCCTCTTGGATGGGTCATGACAGAGTAGTATCAATGGAGGTCACTTCTATATTAAGGGCCAATAGCCTCTGTGTTTATCTTTGGGGAAACAATGATAAATTTAATGTGTTCAACTTTCAGGTCATGGAATCTGCTGGTTGTGTAGTGACCGACCTATCCATACACTAGGACACCAAATTATTTTTTTCAATTAGGTATATAAAAACACTATATGTAGTGAAACAATGATGGTACAAGCATAATATATGAATGGGGTTTGTTTTCCATTTCATTCTTGACTCAGCTCACCAGTTATACTCTTTTGACCATGGTACATCTTGTTTTACTTAAAGATTCTTCTATGTAGAATGCCATCCAGGATTCAACCAAATGATCATGAGGATGATACATAGAGTGAAGAGATATTAGTATATATATTTTACCAAACACAGCAAATACTAGTTGTATACCAGTTGTACCACAACTTGTAGAGAATCACATGGTACCATTAGTACAAACAGATGAGAGACGTAGGCTGAGCACACTTCACGAGTTTTAGAAATAGAGAACCCCTAGGTTCAGAGGTGATCCAGACTCTTAGGTGGTTGAGGACTATCTTGAGGTGGGGAATTATTTTTATATTCATCTAGGGCATGAGTATAATAGATGGTGGACAAGGTGACAAGCCATCTTTGTGGATCAGTAGGATGATGGTTAGGTTTAGATTACCAATTCATACAATGATGTTAATTTCCAGGTGACAAATATTGAAAACCCTTTTCATTGAAGGAATTCTAACATTAAAAGTTACGCCTTATGCATTCCAAAGAGATTATACAGCTCTAGAAGGACAACATATAGAGATTTAATTATTCAGTTAGGTATACTGATCTTTCCAAGTAATCGATGAATATGATGCACGACCACTACTTTAGGGATTGAACCTTCAAGGAAGATGTGTTTGGGACATCTAAGATATCATTTATCCTTTTTGAAGTCCTAAATTTTTACGGGCGCTAGAAAAAAATTGGCTAATATTCCCGTGGATTAGTTGATACAGCTAATGAATGTCAGTAGTGGGCAAGCAGGGGAAGAGACCTCAGGTGCAAGAAACCAACATCAGTCTTAGTGAATGGACATGTGATGCATTCTATGATAAGCTCCAAAGATTGGGTATATTTATCCCAAGGCCCATTGGGTGAGTCCAATCGGCCTAGATAGTGGTAATTCCTTTCATGTGATGGTTGGGGACATCTCATTAGAGATAGTCTAGTCTGTCTTTCTACTTGTAGGGAAATGGTGGATTGGCCACTGAGGAAGAGTATGTGAATGGAATAGATAGATCTATAGGGTGGCAGAAATTATATGGAGTTGGGAAAGCAGTAGGAGGTGCTACAAATTTTTACATGTAACTATGACCACCACCATGTAGTGCACAATAGGCTTAGAGTGCTGGAGGAAAAGGGAAAGGATAGCTTCACATGATCGAGTTATATGACCCAACGGCTCATGGAATGATTTGAGGTACAGAATGTGTATTCTCTTAGCTATCATACTAATATACACGTGTTCTAATCATTCATTCATTCAAAAATCATGTTCCAAATATAAATTATTCAATAAAACTGTTGGATTGACCATTATGTCTAGAGATACCTAAAGGAGGAGGCTCGATAATCACACATATGTCGACAGTGTGATCTGAAATTAGAGGTGAGAATATTGTTGAAACCTCTTGGTGGCAGCATCAAATCCATAAAATATCATTCGTGGTATGGATTTCTTATTGATAGTCCAAGATCGAATTGATTATTTTGGGAAATTATTGTGGTTTGTCCATAGAGATTGAATCGATTTTTCCTTGCCTTGTGAAATAGGGAACCCATTTATCATGGGATGGACACTTTTATTGGAGGTTTTAGATAAACATTCATCAGTTGGCTTGCCTTACCCTCAGAGCAGTAGATATTATGATTTTTCATGTTTCTAGCTGTAGTGACAGAGTACAAGGATTTATTCATTAAATATGTTCTAGGATTACTCCCTTGAATGGAGATAGAAATATGCATTTTTTACACCCTAGAATAGAACCCATATCAGCATTAACATATCAGATGGATTTCATAAGGCTCTGTGAGCAGAGGTTGTAGTTAGAGGGATTGTAGAGGAAGGTCTTGGTAAGACACAGTTTTTGAGGTTATGCATGGATTACTGGTGATTTAACTATGTAAACACGGAAAATTAGTATCCATTACAAAGGATTGATGACCTCTCTGATCATTTGAGATAGATTTTCTTTATTTCTCTGACCTTGACATTTCCAGAGGAGGGAGTCGTGTACGTAGTGTTCTATAATGCATCAGGGACTAAACACAGTTGTGTCTTGATGAAAAATCAAGTAGTGATTTCCTATGGTACATTACATTTAAAAAATAATGAGTAGAACTATAAGACCCCAATTATTGATTTGGAAACCATAGTCTTCACATTAATGATTTCATGACACTACCTGATGGGATAGCAGTGTGTATTTTACTGTAACCACAATAGTCTCACGTATATATTCTTTCATAAGGTCTTGAATATGAGATAGTGGCCATGACTAAAGTTCCCCTATGACTATGAATTGGAGATTCTTAATGCTGTTGGGTACGGTAACATGGAAATAGATGTTCTGAGTAGTATGTCCAATTCACAGTTATTGAACAAGGCATCGAAATAGTTGGCCTTTTTATAGATATAATTTTTCGATTCATATGTAGAAGCATTACTCTAATTTATGGTGGTAACCCCTCCACTCTAAATGATCAAATATCCATAGTGCATCCCTTGATGAATATTAAAAAGTAGTGGATAATGTTGTTTCATTAGAGGATGTGCAATCATACTAGTGGAATTGTGATAGGAGATTTTGGGGGAGTTCAGGAATCCCCTTTTTTGTTAGATCCATGATTTTCAATGATGTACCAAGACATCCTACACTATTTTGGTGGCCAGGGATGAAGAATGAAGTTGCAGAGTTTGTGTCTTGATGCCTTATTTGCTGATAAGTAAATGCTGAGCGTCATGATATAGTGTGTTTAACTCAAACCCTCGTGCTTACAATGTGGATGTGGAGTGTTATATCAATGGAATTCATGATGGGTTTACTATATAATTCCATGGGACCCAATTCCACATGGGTGATCATTAACTAACACACCCTGATATCCCACTTCTATTTTTTTCAATAGAAGAGTTCAACAGAGGGAATGAGATGTCTCTACGTACAAGATATAGTTTGATTCCATGGATTCACATATACGATAGTTTCATATTGTGATGCTCACCAAACATTTTGATTATATAAGGATTGCAGGAGGCATTTGGGATTCAACTACACTATAGCATAATGTTTCACCCACAGACAGATAGCCATACTGAGTAGACCATTCAGGTTCTGGAGGGTATTATATGGGATTTTATATTAATGCTTTTGCCATAGTGTGGAGGATCACATACCACTGGTGGAATTTCTATACAATAATAGATACATATCCTACATCTATATGTCACCATTCAAGCCATGGTATGGGGGACCCTACAGGTCACCACATTGTTGAACTGACCTAGGAGAGTCATCACTCATGGAACTGGAGATACTGAAGCTGACCAAAGTGTAGGTTCTTGTAATCTAGAGGCAGATTAAGTCTACACAATGTTATCAGAATTATTTGGATGATAGGAGAAAAAGGAATTTGGGGTTTGAGGAGGGAGACAATGTGTTCTTTTGGGTCTCTCCCCAATGCAAGATATATATATATTTTCTAGAATGAAATTTGAGTTTGAGTTCATCAAACCTTTTGTGGTAGTACACAGATTTTTCAAGGTGGCATAGAGCATGGATCTACCCCAACTGTTAGACAAGGTATATGAAATCATCCAACGGTCACACATAAGGAGATATGTGCATGATACATCACACATCATTATATTGGGAGTCATATTCAGTGTCCCGTATAGGGATCATGGATTGATAAATGAAGATCCATCATGGGAGGTTGATTATTCTTCTGTGATTTTGGTAGCAGCATGATAACATCTAGTAGAGCACTTGAGAGTACGAAAATCAGATTCTTTCTCAGTACCCTTGTCATTTTGAGAAGCCTTTTTTAGTCGTTCAAGGATGTAAAATGATAATATGTGTAAAATTTAATGAATCAGATTTTCCTGATTTTAAATTTATATTTTTCTGTGAAAACGTAGAGACCAGACATTTAGACGACATTCGATTTAGTGGCCCATTGTCCCCAAAATAGTTCGACAAAAAATGTTATGTTTTTAATAGTGCGCATGAGATATTTTCCTAAAATTTGTAGAGAAACATTAATATGGGTTTCCATTTTATAAATACAAGGGAACCATTGAGCTCTGAGTAGTAGATCAACCCATGGTGTGGCTTTAATTTAATTGGAATGGGTCTTCTGTGGAAAAAAACTGATATGGCGTAACCATAAATTAAATAATTAAATAAAATTATTTTATTTTTAAAAAATTATTAATAACTCATAAAAGGTTACTAGTATTCGAAATCCCATACCACCATTGAGTTTATAATGTGGTGTTTTCTTTAGGTGGGGCCTAACATTGACCTTCGAAGGTCGACTATGAATGATAATTTTTGGACATTTTGAAGGAGAAAATTTTTTAAATAATTTTTTTTAATTCCTTTTTTCATTTGGTTGAAGCATTGCAATGATGGGATGACATGTTTACGAAACCCAATTTATATCATAAATGAAAAAACATGGTGATGAAATAATAGAGAAACACAATGATACATAAATGTGTATTTTACATTTAATCACTTGGAGGGGTTATGAGATTAGATTCACAATCCTAGAGAAATTCCCCAGTATTTATAGAGATAAAAAGTCTTGGTGAAACCTCAAATTGGTGAACGAGGAAAGATGATGATATAACAGATCCAGGTCACTCATGGATAGATCATCTTCCATAATGAATGTTCTTCACAAACTAATCTAAACCCCTAGTATGGTGTGAGTTTTCATTGATTTCCCTTCCCTTTTCTGGATCCCTTCGATGAATGTGGATTACTCAAGGAATAGGTTAACACACAGATCATGTGTATTGTGTGTAGGGTTTATTTTCTATTGTGGGGATTTTATCAAGATAAATCATGCTAGAATTGATTAATTTTCCCCCATTCATCAAATATAACATGAAGTGATCAGTTCTGATTTCAAAAATTCCATGATCAGTTCATCATGGGAATTAATGTGCTTTTTCTCCTTCCTCCAACATATTCTCATTCATTGTTGGGTTCATCTATCAATAATGGGATCCAAAACTTTAGAAGATGAACCTGGAGGAACCGTCAAACAAAGACTTGAGGCAGAGAATCTAGCCATTCTTGGTGGTTCTCGGTAATATGAGGCCACAAATGAGGTGGCTGACTGCGGAGTCAGTACCAGCCCGCTGAGGCAATTGCGCCAGAAGTACCTAGTAGAACAACTACTGTCAGTCTAGGTAGGACCATAGATTTGGGACAACCTATGGCGGTCTAGTCATGGGTGGAGATGACAAGGGAGTCATGTAAACATCTGGAGATGGTATATGGAGTACGTGGGATAGTGGAAGCACATCAGTGGGGGACCCCATGGTGGCTGGGTGACTGGTGGATCTAGTGGGCCACATGGACCGACTGCAAGATATGGGTCGAGATGGAGTAATTTGGAATCTTCGGCGACCCAACAGGCTACAACAAAGATCCCAATTGATCATGATGAATGGACTAGACCAGTTCAAGCTAACCCATCCAGACTGGGGTAGGTCGGTTCGGCCAAATTGGGTCTGTTTGGTCAAACAGTGTTTGGCCAGACCGGACCTCTTTTTACAAAAATGTGGTGTATCATTCAAACAGAAGGTCTGTTTGATAAGATATATGGCATTGGGATCCTTGTGGGAAGGAAACACATTTTTGATGGATTGTTGGAATTTTTCTATAGACTAGATTTGGTGAGGATTTTCCCCTGCTTCTTCCTTCAAGGGAATTGTGCAGCATTTCTTTCACATCACTGGACAACAATCCCCTCTAGTGGCCATGTCCCAGATTGATTCGTGGAATCCCTCTTTTGGACTAAAGAGATCCCTTTTCACCCATGAAGTATTATTGAGGTAATTTTTATGACCTCCAAACATAGGGTATTGATCCTCCATATAGTGTTCCATATTGGTAGGGTTATTAGTATTCTTGGTGGATAATCCCCTATGTTACGATCCACATTAGTACGTTTGTATTTATTCTCAAAGAATAATCCCCTATATTTTAGATTAATATGGATTGTGTTGTCAGTGTTCTCTAGGAATAATACCCTCTCTATATATCATGATCATTGACTGATATGTTCAATTTGGGTGGGGACCAAATTAGCGGGACCTATTTATGAGATCCTTCGACGATATCATAGATTGATTAGTACGATCACCTTGAATGATTATTACATGAGATTAATCTTGTGTCTAATTATTAGGTGTGATATCAAGACTCTGTGTATTAAAGAGATTGTATGTATTAGGGAAACTTCATAACATATTGAGATTAACTGTTCTCTTGGATTCTTTTGGTAGACTTGTTCTATGTGCTTACTATCAGATGGATGCTTGAGTTTGATCCCTTGGAAAAGGAATACTATGAGTTGAACCAAATGGTTAGTAGTGGAGGATACCTTGAATCTCTGAATACATTATGAGTATACATATATTTTCTTATTATATATGTTTTAGGAATATTCATTCATTGATTTGACTATATCCTCTTAGTGATGTTCTCATTGTGTTCTTCTAATTTTTTTTTGTGGTTCCCTAATCATTGTTGTTTTACTCACACATGCATGAAATTTTCTTACATGTATCGGGTCTTGTGCATATGATCAATGCTTTTATAGATTCCTTGGTGGACATGGGCTAGGAGGTGTATAGAGAGACCCACCATATGAGGTGTGATTTTGTGGCTTTAGATAACTTTTCTTTAAAATCCCTTCATGAACGGTTTTCTACAGTGGAGTTCCAAGGACTTGAGCTTTATTCACATTTCTTTTTGTTGGGATTTTATTTTTAGCCCATTTATATTTAATTTAATACTTTCGTAGTCAATGTTGGAATCTTAGTTGTATGAAAATTGGTATACTTAGAATTTTTAGTTTCTTTACTTTTTCATGGAGTCATGTGCATGTGTAAAATTACATATGAAAATGCCACCCATTAGTGGGATATGCCTACTTGGTTCTAATCACCAGCCCATGGCCTATGGGAGGTGGGCTTGGGGTAGGCATGGTAGGATCCCCTTTTGAATGGGTCATTAAAACCACTAGAAGATAGTGTGAGTATTATTTTGGTGATGAACCTCTTCTTAGGCTCCACGATGTTTCATTTAGTTTTTTTATACTTAGATAAACATTTAATCTTTTAAAATAAAATCAATCTATGATGATAAAACTATGATAATTTACCAAAATTTTTCTAATATTATAAAATTAAAAAAATAAGAACTATGATTATCCTTCCTATTATAAGCTATATGATATTATTAATAAATGATTTTCTTTAAAATCCATATATATGTCTTTTTGTGAGGTTAAATGTTCTGATAAAGATATAATCTAAAAATAAAATTCACATGTATTAAATTTTGGAAGATATTTTTCAATTTTTATATTATGCATCAATATTATCATTTAATCATTATGATCTTAGAATATATTTTAATATAAACTAATATAATTTATAATTACATCAAAAACAATTAAGGTAATATATGAAGACATTATTTATCATAAAACTAAATATTTTCAATTAGTTTGTCTGAATAAAATGATTCACATTGAATTCATGTTTCTATATATTATATAGATGGTTATAATTGTTATATAATTCTATTTCACACATAATTGATGGTATCTAAATTAATTATTCACCTAAATGATCCAATTATCCTGATATAGTTAACAATATAACAAGTAAATAAAGATTAACTAAAACATGTTCTTTTCTATAATCATGTTTTTCAAATGATAATCACCCAAAGGATACATTAATCAATCATTTTATTTAACAAATGTGACTGGTTCAAAACATTCTGAATTAAAATGAATTATAATACCATGATGAACTACCCTGGATCAATATATATTTAACGTACAAATATTCTAGAAGGCAATAGGAATTCCTCCTCATATAGTTTAGGATACCCAATATCATGAATGGACTATGGTGTTACCAATGGGGAGACCATAACCTTATGTACAAGTAGAAATTGACTATAAAAACCCAATAAAAATCTATAACAAAAAATTGAGAATACATGGATATAATAAATCATTTAGATACTATATCAAATTAAATTCATAAGAATATAGTTATTCATTCAAACAAGCTACTCACTAGGAAAATCACAAATATGTTAATAAAAAACCAATACATGGAGGATCAATGATCATCATTTATTCTTATCACATAACAGTCTTTAGACTCAATCCAAGCTATCCAAGAGAGCTATCTAATTTAGGATCTCTTCCCTACCTCAACCTGTGAACTATGAAGGAAAATTGGGTATCGAAGTACCATGTCTACTAGAGCATGGTTTGAGTAAAAATCAGTAGGGAACAATGAAAAATGTCCCAAATATATTAAATAATACTAGTGAATACACAATATATTTTATCATAATAAAACATATAATAATCATTTATAATAATATAATCATAATTAATCATATTGTAATTAAATGTTAACAAGGGTCAACCAATCATATATCATGATTTTCATAGTGTTTATGAGAATAAAACCATATTCTATATCCTCAGAGGACAAAACAATCCTTCTAGGAAAATCATTATCTATAAATATGATGGTATACACTCGACACTTATGAAATATATCATCTCAATATTCTGATGCATATCTATAACCCTTTAGAAAATATGTATCCACATCTAGAACCACTGTTGTGTGGAAATTTATTCCCTTGAAATTGATCATCCACAAACAATGAGAATAATATTCCTTTCTAGAAACTAGTAACCTACTAAGGACTATTTTTTGGTACCCTCTAACTAGAATCAAATCATATAGAGCCTATTTGAATACTCTACTTGTTGTAAAACAAGAAACCTTTTCTAGAAATGTAGAGGAGAATATCTTCCTTTCTGGGAAACAAATCACCCAAATCCTAGAAAAATATTCTTCCATCTACAATATATGTAAACTCATATAGAAACATTGGATGTGTATTTATCCTTATAATAAATAGTTCAACTGAAAAATCATGGGCATAACTTTACCCTATCATGAAACAACTATATATGATACACAGATGGGGTAATCCAATATCCACAGGACCATAAAAAATAAAACACTTATCTAATTACAAAAACTAAACATAAGCCCATCACATCTATTCTAGGTTATCCCTATTGACCTTGGAGTTGTATGGTGATACACGATGTCAATCTCACCCATATCTCATCTCATTCCTCTCCTAGGAAAATATAATTATTGGGAACCAAATAATGCCCTCTAGGCCTCACCATAATCTAAACATCATACTCGTTCTCCTTTTCACCATTCCATGTACAAGGGATATCATATATCAACCAAATGGACTATTATACTTAATAAAATAAAAATCCCTTTTTGACTAAAAGACCGTCCTAAGAAATGATATTACATATCCACCCCAATAGGTCAACATCATGCATATATCCACTCAAAAACATTACGTTAGTCATAAAACTCCCAACCTATCAATAAACAACACAGGGTATACCATCATAGGTACACATGTTATGATGGAAGTTGAATCATTATCCCCAGAACCATATCAACTATCCCAAAAATAGTATGGTCTCTCATAGTTCCCATGTGGAAGTTTTATATACAAAAATGTATCCCTAAAATTTTAATCTATTGATAGGAGTCTATGGTCACATATATAATGTTATAATACATTCATATTGTTATGTACTTAAGCCTATAGGGTCTACAAATCCCATAACATGTATTTAATATCACGACCTCAGTCATAGGTATCTCAGAAATTACACTACTATCAGGGGTCCCATAACAACCAAGAAACACTTTTCTATCTAAAAAAATTAAAAATTAATTTAATTAATTTATAATCAATCATACATATATAGTGAAACAAAATATATGTTTCCACATGTCAAACTTATAAATATGGTGTGATGTTCAAGGGGACACCAACCTAATACAGAGTTATTTCCTGTTCAGGAAACAAAATAATATATCCTACCATCCACCAAGTCTTTAATACCCTACCAAACATTTATATCAAGAAATAATATTGAAATAAATTGGATATAATATTTTATAAGTTATTATTTAATATTATTAAATTATTCATTTTTGTGTAAATACTCATTATGTTATCTTGAATCCCTAAATCTTTACCAACAACTTAGGAAAGGTCCATACTATACTCATGAGACTCACATCAATAAATGATATTACAACAAATATTTATTAAATATTTACTTTTTTTATTTAATTTAATATCCTATAAATGAGGGTATTGTGATGTAATTCCAAAAAAAAAAATGGTAGTAATTTTTTATATCCTCTAGGATATCCAATGTCAAAGTCTTAAGATATCCTCATTGAATTAGGATGATTTCACAATGATCTAGTGAATTACTCAACAAACCCGCAAAAAAAATACCACAAAATCATAATTTATAAGGAATTATATAAATGGTGCAAGTAATGGAGGAACACAACTTTAATCACTATAGGAACACCCCCAAAAAAATGCACCTATGTGGGTGAACAATGTGGTAAATGAGAGGAGGATAGCTTTCCAAAATTTTCTCCTCAATATATGTATAAACCATTAAATCAGAAAAGGGGAAATTATAAAAATATGGGCTCAACTATGCTAAAATAAATACACATAGTTGACCATCACCAAATCACCATATAGAAATGTGGTTTTACATGGCATTTCCCCCAAAATGATCATGGTATGGAACACATAATCACTCCAGAAAATAACATTTGGAAAACCGACTACCAATTACCTATCTCTTTCATTTTATTACATATTCTTTAATTTTCTTTTATACTTTGTAATTTTCATGTTCAGGGTTTGACCACACAGTTCATGGATTAACCATATTGGATGGTTAACCCCTTTAGGAAAATCTTCATAATTTATTACACCGTGATTTCCATAGTCATAAAATAACTACCCCTAGATAGTGTGTTTATCTTTCAATAAAGAACTATCAAAAAATTAATAAAAGATTGTAGCGTGATTGACAATCCCTAGAAAAATAACTAATGAATTTTCATAGTATCTTCTAGTCCAACCCTCAACCAAAAAACCAAAAAAACAATTAATCCTTCACCCAAAACCAAAAAATTATAAAGCATGTGTTTTAAAAGTTAGAATACATATTTAAATCCAAATTCTAAAGTAATACCATTCCTCATAGCAAAAAAATAAAAAATTTCTGGATTTTCACAACTCATTGAAATTTTTATTTCTTAAATACTGCCCAAAAAACATATCCTCCATGTGAAACCCATACCTATCTCATCCATAAATCATGTTCTATCAAAGTAAATGAGATTTAAAGACCACAGTTCAACAATATAATAATTTAAGGAGAAGATGGCTTTGAAATAGAAAATCGAAGATAATTTGTAACCAATATGTACTATGGGTGGTTTGGAAGATCCCTTTGATGTTTTAAAACACCCATTTCAAAATAAAAAGTTAAAAAATAATACAATAAATTATTATTTTAAAAACAAAGAATTTAATATATTAATTTTACATTATATGACACTTAAAAATGTTTCCAACATAAAAGGAGAACATTATCAGGGTGTTACAGAAAAGACAAGTTGTGTAAACTATCATTTAAATGGATGTGAATTATTTATTAGATAGTTCCATTTTCAAAAAGAATTTGATTTCACCCATGAAAATTATGAATAAAAATATAAATCCCAATACTTAAATTGGATATATTATATAAAATAATTTAAAAAACACTGTGAGAAACATAAGAACTAAATATATAAGATAATGTTATGAAAGTCCAACATATTTTACTGAGGACTTTTATTTTATCTCACTATAACAATGATATTGAATGAAATTAATGATTCCATATTAAATAATTTTTTATGATATTTTAGTTCAATGGGATAGTAGATAAACCATATAAATTAATATTAGTTAATATTATCAATGCATGCCTCTATAATGTGTGATTGAGACGAAACCCTTTTGACGTAAGATATATTAATATAAAACAGCTGGCGAAGAAAAATATAGAATATGAACATAAAAATACATTAATAAAATTATTTTTTCTATTATATATCCAATTATGTTTTTACACAAACTTTTCCTGAAATTTTACACATAAAAGTAAATATTTCTCAATAAAGTAATTTCTAGTTGAATCTTTTATGAATTTTTCAATTTCTATTTCCAAAAACATTAGAAGCCTTGAAATCATATGATTATATAAATGAAAAAAATGAAATATGGGCATGATTTAATACATATTAAATAAATATATAGAAACATATATATAATATATTAGTTCATAACATTATATCATTTCTCAATAAAGATAAACTTTGATGAAACCCTTACCACATGATAGACAGTGATGTCCCCTTTCACATAACATCCATATTAATTAAACTATGATCATTAGATATATACAAAAGAACCATACTCATCCATATGTAATTTTATATGGTTCATACATGTTGGATTCCCACATGGTGCTTACTATAAGGTCACCATAAGAGGGGGTGAATAAAGGTAATATTTGTTCTTAACCAATTAAAAAAATAATTCATTATTTTTCTTAACTTCCCTAAAGTATCATGAACCATCAATATTAAGTGTTGATTTTTGTGATATTATATAATATATGATTTGGTTTTCTTATTCTAATTTTTTTTCATGAATAAATTGAATACTTTCATAAATATGTTGTTGGTCTCCATTACTTGTCTACATTTACATAAATTCATAAAATAATGAGACATGCACCAAAAAATACTATAGATATCACATAACATTATAGTGGTCTCTCCTGATAAAAAGATTTGGTCATGGTTCATTGTTCAAAAGACTCAATTGAAAACAATTTTTACAAAATTCTTAATATTTCCCAATGGTAAATCCCTCAAAAATTCATTTATTTTCTTTCTACTGGTGGAACGAATCATCCACTCAAAATTTTTGAATTTATAGGATCATTAATCAACATTACTGACATGTAATTCTTCCTCAATTGTATATATTTTTCTCTTCTGAAGATAGGTTGGGAGAATAATTCACAATATATACAAACTCTTTAATACAATACCACTTCATCACATTCAATATCACATCTAGAATATATAATTTTATCCTCATCAGTTATCACATTGACTTATTTCAAATATCACAAATAGTTTCCATTTTAGTAATATTTTACCCCATTTCCAAAAACAATTTATTTAGTAAATGGATTTATATATTAAATGTGTGATTGAGTCCCTCTTCTCTCATGCACACTCTCTATCTCTGCCAATTTATCTCCCCTTCTATAAATATATAAAGTCATGATCCCATCATAAGAAAAAGTACTATAAAGGTCACTATGGTTATCGGAAAACTCTTATTAATCCCCCAAAACTACACCATTGTATAACTAAATTTTAGTCATAATAATAAATTCTTAATGCACATTTTTCCCCACTAGTACCATGAAATTAATTATATAATTAATCTAATATCATCAATTCTATAGTTAAACACTGATTTGTTCTAAAACTAAGAGACAAGATGTATGAAAAAATTATATTTCCACATAATGCATCACATTAGTGGTTTCTCTAAGAAAATAGAACAACACACATTGACACACCTTTCACCATGATAAAGTGTACAATGAATGGAATTTTCTCTCAAAAACCAAAAATACCATTGGTGTTTTCACCAACAATATCTTGTTTTTGAATTTCAATTTACCATTTTATAAGACATGTTTCTCTATGAGTGTTTTCAATATAATGTAACCATAAGTTGAACATTAGTTAATATATATAGAATAATATCTCAATGGTTCCCCCCTCACTACATCCACATACAGAAACTTTGGAATTTGTTCCTTTAAAATACCAAACAACATTCCATATAACAAAGTTAATATAGTAAAGTTCCATTGCTAGTCCTGCTGTCAATCACGACCTATATTACTATGGTTGTGTTTATACTCATTTTTCATTATTTCACGTCATATCTCTAATTTAATACACTATTAAAATGATAAAATTATCCATAAGAATATTTTATTTATCCATTTTACATCGGTACGTTCGAAATATACAATGGGGGAAATTATGGATCAAACTCTATTCCAATTATATAATTTAAGAATTTCCACTATAATATAACCCAAACATTGTTCATTTTTTAACCTTAACTCTTATCCATATCCACTATGACCACTTCCAAGGAAATATTATTCCTTACATTGGTAATCATCAGTATCTCACGCTTTATGCTATGTCATTTTTAACTTCTACCTAATATAATATTCCTTAATATGTATTTGTACCCTCTCATAACAAAGAAATATCCTTGAATAAATTATCACTACCAATGTGTAGCATCAAAAATTATTCCACCTGACTACTCAATAATTTTTCTATAATTACAACATGAATATCATATGACCATGATGTTATAATATCGCATTTCCTTCAGTATAAGGATAAACACTTTAATGTATAACATCATGAATTTGGTCATCTTCAACAGGTTTTCTCAACAATACTATATTCAAAAAATACAATTTTATTTTTTTAGATTCAATCACAAAAAATTCCATAAACTTTCTTATTATCATCAAATACAAAAAAATAGATATGATTGCTGAAAATAACACCTTTTTTAATTATCTATAAGAGAAGAATTCACAATAAAGAATCATTTAATATGCAGATATATCCTCTCTTTCTTATGATATCTTCTCCCCCTTATATCCAATGAAATAGTATGAAACATTTCAATACTAAGGGTCTTTCAAAAAAACCCTTCATATATATAAATTAACCCTTCTTCCCTATAATACATATTGAAGGGAACATAATTATATTAAATAGTTATCACTTTTTTATAAAGAAACTCTATTTGTTATAAAATAACCCCACATACTAATTATCCATTAGGGATTCCTCAACATATTTCATGGCCGCACATTTCCTAGTCAATATTTATAATAACCAAGATTTTGAAGTAGTTGAAAATATATATAGGGATTTCAATATTTTATTTTAATGGATTGGAGAAATCATAAATTTTACTTTATAAAGGAATTCAAATAGTTAGAGCACAATTTTATTTTCTTTCGGGTGTATCTTATGGCCCAAGAAGCATTTTAGGTGTAAATTTTTTTTAGGAGTATCATCATTTAAAAGCTGATTTTTTCATTGGAAAGGGTATGAAAATGGTTAAAACAAGATTAATGCAAACTATGAACCCAATCTATGTTAGAATTTATGGGTTTCATGTGGTTTTTAAACACGTTCACCCATTTCTATATGACCCTATGAAAATATAAATAGTATTTACATGGTGAATCATGTGGGATTCACATGGATTGTCTGACTATGTGCATTACCATCTATGGAGTGTGATTCAGATAAAGTGGGATGAATGAGATATAAACAAGATTTTAATGAGTTTTCTTAGACAAGTGGGGGCATGTGACAATAGGGATGGGGAATAGTTAGTCAAAAATGTGGCCAGGCCATGTCACCCTTCAAAAATTATGAATTTGTGATTTCTTCTATTCTAATTTTATCCATAAAGATAGCTGTTATTTAACTCCATTTTCACAAATAGATCTCATGTGAGAGATCAGTCTCTTCTTCTCTAAGTATTTGGTGGATATCCTATATAAAATCTCAGAATCAATCTATTTCGAATGTGTTGGATCACCCTCAGTTATTCTATCAATCACATTTCTTTTTATATAATTTTCATTCTCCATATATTTATTTTATTTACATGTGATATTGAATGATCAATTTTTAAGTAATTTATATGTTTCTACCAATTTCTCACATTCAATACCAAATATAATGCCTATATTGGATGATTGAAGATACCTTAGAATATTATAGGTGGTATAATATATTTTCCATTAATGTTTCAACATTTATAATTTTTTTTTCATTCTGTATGCTGAACATTAAATGGATTGATCTTAAATTATGAAAGTCTATAAATTAAATTCCTAGACTATAACTTTATTATTCTTTGTACCAATGGACCTGGTTAAAGGTTTGTGACCTCAACATCACCCAACCCTTAGGTGTATACAACATTTTACCTTCATTAGTGTTTTTTAACATAACCAAAACAAAATTCTTGTGTATTTTGAATGTCACATTAAATTTTGAATCGTTTATTTTAACTAAATTAATTACTATATTGTGTGGGATACGTTATTCCCATTCTTTGAGGTTATAAATGAAATTAAAAATGGATTAGATTTAATGGTATTGTAAAATTTAAATGAATTAGACTTGGATCATGCTTAATTAATTAAAATATTTTCTTTTCTATTTTTTTACTTTGAACATCAGGTTTCATAGAACGCATAACATGGATGGAGGATTGAAACCTCAAACTCAACCACCTATTAAGGAAGATCAATGAAATTGTTATAATTGTCGTTTCTAAAAAAAATCATTGATTTAATTTAAACTTAATACACCTTTGTACCCCCTCTCATTATTAGATTAAAGGGGAATATATTTAATTTAAATATTTAATTGACTGACAATTAATGTGTATTGTATTGAAATGTCACCTGTATTTTTGAGATATATTAAAATTATGTAATTAGTGTTTTCCTTGATTATAAATTTAATTTGATGTCTTAAAATGACTTTAGATTGAATTATTTAGTGTTAACATAATTAATTCAATTTATGAGTTCAGAGATACTTGTATTTTGGATATGGAATGCCTCAGAGAGGCACATTGGTAAAATTATTTATATTACACCATGGGTGATACTAGGGTTATTGATTCATAATTTCCTAGAAGAAATTATTGGATAATTGATTGATACTAAACATTGAGTGATACTTTGCTTCTTGATACAAAATGACCTAGATCAGATCCATGGTTAAATGTTTTATATAATTCCTTTAGTGATACATGGGCTATCGAAAAGGAATGCCTTGGAAAATGACAAATTTTGGATAATCATAACACTAATAGGGGAAGAGATGAATTTGTGTTGGAAATTTCAACACTATTTATACCATTTATCATTTCACCCTATACTACTTATTGGAATCATGGTTCACTATTTCTATTTCTCTTACCACATGAATGTAAATGAAAGATATAATGTATAGAACATAATTTTTTTATAGATTTCACCACTAAGTAATATTTTCTAGTATATGTCTTGGAATGGAAATAATAAAACCCTAAAACTAGTATAAAATAATCCATTCATCATACTTACAAGATTTAGGGAATATCCTTTCACCTATAATGAATTATAGGCATTTTACCATTCATGTTATAAAGAACCTAGATGGACCTGTATTCCACCGGTGAAGATATTATTCACTATCATGATAAGGTTAATTATTACACAAATAAATTGTTTCACCAAATTATACGTATGTTTAATTTTATAGTGCAGTATTGTTCTGCCACAAGCATCACTTTTTACATGCATGGAACCCTTCTTATTCATAGAGAAAAACCAATAAGCGAAATTTATTTCATATCTTGACTTCAATCCAGATATTATAAATATGTGGTGGTCTTAAATTGTTATAATTATATTTATTTTTCATTATATAAAATACGATATGGGTAATTATTCATTCTTGGATAGTATCATAATCATCTTTATGTAATTTTAAAGTAGTGGATGATAATATCAGCATCATCACAATTACACATCCCTACATAACGAATGATTAATATATGGAAATGCACTTTATTGTATTAAATTCCAATTATATTAATTATTAGTATACTTACAATCTATTAATTCTTCGATAAAAAATATCCAAAATTGTTAATGTTTCTGTTCATCATTAATCTTATCAATTAAAAAAATATTTATTCAACTGAATTCCACTTCACATTCTAAATAATTCCCCACAAAAATGATCTTGAACAAATTTATATTTTTCTCTTCTTAAATATCTATCTAAACTATGTAATATGTACATATGGATTGTAAATCCAAATTCATGTCACATTATACACTAAAAAATGCATCAATTTTTATTTTTATTTTATGTTCTACCTTTAAATCTCATTTTAGTTTCCAAAATATTTATCAATTCACATGTTCATGATAATTTACATGTTCATGAAATCCTGAATATGATGTTTGTGTTATTTAGTTTTTCTTCATCCATAATATTAAACAATCACATTACTCTTCTTTATGTTCACCACCTCAAGTGATCAAAAATAAAAACCGACTATTATCTTCATTCAAACACATAATTTAATATCCATGTTTGAAATAGTATGTATATGGGAAAATATTCATTCCCCTATTATCCTCATGAAAGTGAAAATAAAATTCCCCATCATACAAAATCTCTGATAATAATTTCACCATTTGGGTACAATGCGGTAATATGTGTTTCATCATCATAAAACTCAATGGGAGTGCATCACTCATGCAAGTACTCATAGAATATTTATTCCAAAAACACTATGAGAGTGGGTTAACATGGGCCATGTGTCCATATTGATTTCTCTTCACATGGATGAGTATATAGATCTTCTTCTCACACAATACTGTGTGAGGAACACCCCATGTTTCCTAGAAATAAATCACCCTATACTCATCCTCTTTTCCCATTAAATAACACACCATAGGTCTAATGTTTTTCAGTGAAATGTCATAACTCATATATACTATGAGTGGAATTAAAATTTATATGTTGGTAAATTGGTATTTATAAGATATGATCACCAACTCATTGTTTTAAATTCATTAACACATTTTTCAAATTTTTACGCCACATCATTAATTTGAAAATAATTCAGGTTAAAAATATTTTATTTCTTTAAAAGTTTTAGTATTTTTTAAAACATACGACACCGGTTTTCTTGGATTATTTTTTTATATTAGTTTGAATGTTAATTTTCACATGCATTCAATGATAATCTATTAATTCATCATTTTATTGCTCAAACTCATCCATAGTTATATGATGACAGATCAACCTCCTAAAAAAATATTCATTCGACTGAGGAATGTCTTCGAGTATCCACATGCATGCTAGAAGGAGTTGTTTTCATGATATTGGGATTATCAAATGAGTATAATTATGTATACTTCACCATGTTGGATTTTTAGTTTCATAATCGATGTAGGTTCAACATGATCTCTGGAGAAATGAAGATCCTTTAGTGGACGAGGATAATGATGATTTCCTTAATGATCTGATGGATCATTTTGATCTGATTGGGCGGTTGTGCCAATGATAGGCTTTTTAATGATTGTGGTATAGTGAAAATCGCTTAGTCTTACCATGTAGGTTTCTTAATTCATCAATGATGAACTTTTCTAAAAATATCATATCAATACCTCTTCATACTGGTAACATGGGATGATTACCAAAATAACCCATTACACACACTATGTGCTTCGACCCAGCAACATAGTGGGCCCACCACTACACCATCACACATGGGTACACCCTCTTCAGGCCTCTTACATGAGCACTCTTTCACCATGTAGTAACTAGGCATGAATTATCACCTCTTTTGCCAATGGGATGATCTAGGCTGACTCTCTTGTCTGTGGATGACCCCCAGTTCCACAATGAAAAGGATGATCTATTGCTATGATGTCCACTACATTGGCCATATTTTTTATTTACATTAATTAATATAATAGTTATAATATACGTTTTTATAGAATATATTCTCAATCCAATTACCATAAAATTTCAAAAAACATAACATTCTTCTCCCAATATGTTCAAAAAAAATATAATCCCCCTCATGAAATTGCTATTATTTTTTAGGGAAAATTTTAAATCATTATAAAATACTATTTAGAATTTCTATACTACTTCAATCAAATAAATATTTCATGTTCATTATATATTAATTTTATAAAAACATTTTAATAAAAAATATGTATTCTATAACACATGTATTAGACATTATGATTAGTCCAACTATCCTAGAATTTATGAACTCAATGTTTTCAAAAGAACCTATTTACGATAATAAGACTTGAGTACTATCACCATCATCCCCTCATCGATTATGAATTCCCATTAATATCATGCTTATATATATTATATACTTTGTTTCTAGAAAATTATTAATTTCTAACATCGTATGAATATTAACATCAATTATCTCTTTTTATTTCATTTAATACCATTGAAAACCATTAACAACAAATAAAACCTATACACAGTGTGCTCTTAAATATCCCCATTTTAATTGTTGGAAATACCTTAAAATTTATTTTAAAATAAATATATCAATATGTGAATCTCTAACTTTTACATTTCCAAAAAATCATTTCAATTTTCACCCTCCTTTCGAAAAAGAAACATAATGGTGATTAGAAAAAGGGTATCAATCCGTAATTGAGAAAGGTTGAATCAATCAATTCACTATATTTCTATGAGATCTATTATTAGTATAAAACATAATGAGATATGATTTTAACCAATAAAATTGTTTCTTACCCACTGATGTTAATACCTCTTGAAATGAGAGCTCTTAAGATTTACATCATGGGTTATCCACTATTATTCCATTCATAAAAAGATAAACCATATATGAGACTTTTGTTACATAGATCATCATGAATGTATCACTCTTACGTAAAAAAATAGATGAAAAACATTCATGTAAACCTTTTCAAATATGTTTCCTTCAATAACATACATTCTTCAACATCTCATATTTCATTGATTAATTTCATTATCCCATATCCTTTAATTCTTTGTTTGATAACCAGTGATATGAGATTAATAAAAAATACTGATGAAATTATGTTCATGAAAAATCATAAATAATTATATTTGATACCAATTGAAATAATTTTTCATAAAACAATATAATTTTACACAAAAAACGATCATGGAATTAAAACACTCATAAATATATTAATAGTGGTTGATCCCATCGTGATTTTTTTTACCATTTGTATTATACACCAAAATTGATCTTCCACTTGTGTCTATATAGATTTTATAACTTCATAAACATCACCATGTTTTATATTTCTCAATATTTGTTATTTGTGATATAGAAAATACAATCAAACATTGATTATAACTTATCTATACTTTTCATCTTAGATATCGAAAAAAAATATTAAACTCCATCAATGATGACCATATATCATATTTTTAATTTCACTCTAATTAAATTATCATTTAATATGATGACATATTCATCATTGCAATCATGAATTAGAATCACTCACTGCTTCTCACGTTCTCCCCCAGATAAAATTCTTAAACATCAACTCCCCATGTTAAATAAACAATGATTAATGGATTAATGTGGATCTTACATTCTTCAACAATGTGACTAGAATGTTTAACGTTATTCTCTCCACGTAGTTTCTCTATTTCCTTCACACTTCACACATTCCTTTATGATATTAAGTTTCGATTGAAACTATGTGAAACATATCTCTTCATAAATTTTTATTCAATGAACATTATTTCCATAATATTTTTAATGAACATTTATAACCTGATAAAACATTCATCATCTTAAATAATTAAACTTTTTCTATGATAAATGAAAACCATTCTATCATTATATGAATTTCCATGTTTCACTACACACACATTACATCATCTTCATCATGTGGAATCTTTTATTTTCCTTTTTCACTAGAATTACCTTATGCTTATTCCATTATAATCATTCACTCCAAATATTATAAATGTATTACCAACATATCATTAGGAAAATAAGTATATGTTTAAACATGCACAAGTATTATTCGTAGTTCTATCCTTCTTATAAGGACTTTTAGATTCTGAAGCTTTCTTCAACTCCTAGAATTTGGAATAAAATAAATTTTATATTTTCATTATCAAAATATTATTGGTAGAATAAATTTTTATAAAATTTTTCAAATTTAAATGCATGATTTATTATTATTCCATAAAAAATTCATGATTATTATTTTTTCATAATCTTTGGATGCATGTTGAGGAAGGCATACATAATTCATGTGACCA
This sequence comes from Viscum album, assembly GCA_963277665.1. NCBI lineage: Eukaryota > Viridiplantae > Streptophyta > Magnoliopsida > Santalales > Viscaceae > Viscum > Viscum album. The sequence continues at coordinate 709,125,838 of OY728163.1, forward strand.
TTGTTATTCCATACATAAGAAATGTTTTCATGATTTATAAATATTTAAAATGTATATAGATTTTTCTATAACCATGGATATTTCATATTTGTCTCTCTATTTATCCAACATAAAATTGAACATGTTTTTGATTTTGAATTTAAATGATTGTACCAACAATCTTGTGCACAGTGACTGAATCTATCACATTGCCCTCTTTGAACAAAAAAATGTGATCTTCTTACATCTTTTATATTCTCTTTTTTGTATTTTTCATATATTTTTGTACAATTTTTTGGTAAAAGTCTGTATTTTGTATCTCATCCACCCTGTTCATGGTGGTAGAAATTTTTAATCATTTATTCATCCATAATTTTTTAAATTTTGGTTTTGAAAATATAATGTTTATGGAAATAGATTTATAATAGTAAATACATAATTGTATAGATCCTACCACTTTCTGCAATGCTATATAGGGTGGATCATTGAAATAATTCATGATCTTATCATTGTATATTTTTTGTATTTTTTACCTGAGAATACTCTAATCAGCATTGACTACCAATAACAACTGTCTCCTTCTATTATGAATTCTCAATACGTGTCTTCTCATGATTGGTCAGAGGAAAATCTAAATATATACACTTTATATTGAGGATGAATTTTTTATTTTAAATCATAAGGTTATTCCCTTAAAACACTCCAATATCCTTTTACAATCAAATACATGATTAATAACTTTTTTTTAGTATAGAAACACATTCTTTAATATTGTAGAATTTTTCTTCCATGTGTATTTCAGTAATGTAAAAGCAATTTTTCAATTTATATTAAGGTACAAGGACAATATATTACAAAACATATATTAATATCTCACTTAAAACATCTTCTTTGAGCCATTTTGAGAAAAAAATTTCAAGAAACCACTTTATTGTTTCAAACTCGCTAACCAATATGCAGAGGATTAAACATTCTTGTAATATTTCCTTTCAATCCATCTCAATTACATAGGACTTGTATTCATTTTAACATATCACTTTAAATTAGATTTCAAATAACCCAGAAATAATAGAGACTAATTCTTTAGGGTAAACATGAATCATTATCTTTAATTAATCAATTGATAAATAAACTGACATGTTTTAACTCCAAATACTTTTTAAAAAATCATCTAGATAGTTTTGATAAGGGAAAAAATATTCTTACTAATCACTCGAATGTATCTGATGAATTTGATTTAGAATGATTGTGCATATCCTTGGTGGAAACCTAATCTTATATTCTTTACATTCCATTCCTAATATAACAACATTGGTGACATGTCATAGAAAAATGGGTACTTCCTCGATACCCATTATCGATAGTGGATAATGAATCAGTTCCCCATTATAAATATATTCGAAAAAAATCAACATCATTTTACTGCACACTTATTATTAATTCATGACCTAATTTCTTGAATAATTTTAGACTTTTTTCGTTTTTCATTACAAAATCTACACTATCATATATACTACATAAATGTATTTCATTCTATATGTCATTTTCATCAATATGTATTTTTTTCTTTTGAAAAGAATTTGATTATCATTTTCTTATATCAATTATTTTTTCCATTCATGTGTGAAAGAGAAATAATATAAGAATGCAAGCATGCATACACTATTCATGTTCTCTATTTTTTTCAGATATATTTGTACATACACAGACTTCCCTACTATATGATAGTTGTCTCATGTGAATATAAGTACACACATCATATCATCATTATGTAAATATATCATTTCATATATATATGTGCAAAAATATGTATATGTGAAACCTATCCTCCTACTATTATATTCATTAAGGAGAAATTTTTTGGATCCCTCATTGTAGAAACACTTATAATTATAGATCACGAGTCCACATATCAGCACTACATGTTTTGTTCATGCAAATATGTGGGTGTGTATCACTCATACACTTCCTCCTTGACCTATTCTTCATTAATCACAAATAATATGTGTTATCATTGATCAGGTTCTATAGTGTTTCATATTCACGTAACAAAGTACATGGATCTTCTTCATTGAGAAAGTCAGTGTGTGGAACACCTCGCTTCATGTATATTAGAGAATCATGGATATTTTCCTTCTCATATAAACTCATGAACTAAAGGTTCTATTCCCTTCAAATAAATTATAAAACTCATATATAATGAATGGAGTAGAAACTCTTAATCCCTAGGGCTTCAGTATTTGTTAGTCATAATAATCACATATCTTCATTAATTCATTGAATAATTCATTCACTTTTCATGTCCTATCAGATATCCAAAAATAATACCATGACATGGAATTTAATTTTATCATAGGATTCAATATTCATAAAAATGTTTTACTAATATTCAAGGATTCTTTGGTTACACGAGTTCATGATAATAATTTCATGTTCAGGAAATGATACTCACATGCTTCTATTTTTTATTGTTCATAATAAAACATGGGTATTAGTTTACTAAATAGCCTCCGAAAACTACAGGTGAATTCCACTGCTGCGGGTCATCAAGTATCCATAAGATGCATGATGAAGTTTCAGGCATGATATCTATATGGTAATATTAATATCATTCCATCGACATCAACAATGAGAATGGATATTTTCTTGATAAATAGATGTTCATCATGATCCTCAGAGGAAAAATGGTCCTTGTCTTGTCATGTTTTATGAATATGGACTGTAATGATCTAAAATATTTGAGTGATCTGATTAGGAAACCATGGTTATGTCATTCAATTTTAAGATAGGGAATAGTGATCATAACTCCCACATCGCTTATCGATTACTCCATTCATCTATGTTTCTATTTATTGATAATCTTGTGTCATATCCTCTCTGATATGGTAATGAGTGATCAGCTCGAACAATAAACATCGCATAAAAAATGAGGTTTAACCCTACTAAAATAGCTGGCACAGCATAACACCCTCACACATTGAATTATGCTCTATAGTCCATATACATTGTCATACATTCACCATGCGTGAATTATGCCTACATGTTCAACTCTATATCCCATTGGATACTCTGAGATGGAACCATTGGGCATGGTTGTCATAAATGTCCCATATTTCAATGACTAAGTCATTCCCTAGCTAGCTAGTAGGGTTCCAATCATTTTTAGGTAAGATATTTTTTAAAATACATAGAATATATACTAATTAAATGATAGATTCTCAATACAATTATCATAAAATGAAAAAGAAAATATTCCACACTCTTAAAATATTCATAATGAAAAATATATAATTCCACTACATGAAATTACCATTTTCTAACATGGAAGATCCAAAGAATCATGTAATAATAGAGTATATTTCATGTCCCTCTAATTCTTTTTTAAAATCAATATTTTTATGGTCATAAATTATTCTTCTTCTATTAACATTTTAATATACATTGTGGCATCCTTGATACATGTATATGACATTGTGACCAGTAAAAAATCCTCAATATCCTCAAAATAACTTCATTAATATAATAGCAATTGATTGACATCACCTTAATTCATTTGTCCACATTTTATTCACTTTGTTATCAATAATATATATCATGGATACATATTTTCAGGAAATTTCTTAATTATAACATCTTCAATATATTGAGATTATTAAATTTGTTCTATATCATTGATAACCATAGACAACCAATTACAACCATTGAAAAAAATTAAAATCACACACGAAGTAGGGTATTAACCATGGATGGGATCATAGTTTAAATGAATTGTAATATACCATTGGAAATGATTATATTTTGATATGGAATCCCAAAGACAGACTCTGTGGATAATTGAAATTATATTATTCTTGACTGATATTGGGAGTACCCTTAGGTGATAAATAATTATATCCATGAAACATGTAGGATATTATATGATCTTTATTTTATATGTATTCATTGATTTATTATTATTTCTCACATGACTAGTGTCATATATGGATGTCTTGGATTAATTTCATGGGTTCAATTTTTTACATTTCCATTATTATGTTTTGGGACAACTAGCTTTGTATAATGCTATCAGATATTTTAAGGTATCCCAAGAGGATACTAAGCTTGAAATAATTTACATATACATTAATGCATTAAATTGTTTCTATAATTTTCCATACTTTCACAATTCTCATTAAATATTCACAGAAAATGATTTCACTAGACACGAATTGTTGTGTCCAATTGTGTTTTACTCCCACCTTATTTAGTCAACTGGTTAATAGAAAAAATTATCTGGTAATCATATGTAGGGACTTGGATCATGCTTTGTTATGAATATATCTTCAAGGATATGATACAACATCGGAGTAACATCTGAGAATATAAGCAGACCACCTTTTGGAGTTGGTGATTTTTTTTATTTATATATCATCCACTCTAGAAAAGTTTTATGTATTATATAATGAATGTTGACATATTTTATTTAACACTTATCAATTTCATACATTGTGGAATTATATATTGAAATTTCATGGTTAACTGTTTTTTTTACTTGAATGTCATTGTTATTAGAATGATTTACTACAACATCCTTTCATTTATTTTCCTTCATATATGGTAATTACTAAACTAGATGATATAATCTCCCCACCTTACCACCTTTATATTCTCACTACTAGTTAGAATATTTTATCATATGATAATGTGTTCTTGAGGAAATATTGGTTACAAGCCCTATTACGGTTTTCTGAGTAAACTAGGACATCACATGACAGAGCACTTTCATAGCTTCATTTTCTTGTATAACTAATTTGGAATGGTAAAAATCTTATTATAAAGTGTTTGAACATAGTAAATATCCCATGTATGGAAATTTATAACCCACACATGGGGTAAAAAAATGTTTCTAGCGATGGGATTGTTGTTCATCACATTCATTATTGTAGTTGAATTTTTAAATCACCTTGAGTGTTTTATGTATTAAATTTGGAAATTTATTTATGAGATTTACATATCAACCAATTATGGAAAGTGAAAATTGGTGTTCATGAATCATTTTGGGAACATAGGATTCACATTTCATTTTCCTACTTGTGTGATTATTTTTCTTATTTATCTATATATCATAATTCTCTCAATTAATTAGAGTTGTGTCAATAATATATTCTGTTTTTATAGATTACTTATTGTAGTTATAATATGGTTTTGGTTTAATAATTTGTTAATAAAAACCTATATAGCTTATCCCAAATAGATTAATGATGTAATTTTATAGAATAAAATAATTATTCAATGAAATGAAACAATTATGAAATTGAATTTCAAAAATATAATAAACTTGGTTTTATTTAATATCTATAAGTTTTTTTTCTTACATATTTCAGTTAAATGGTTAAATAATTTAATCATATAAGTTAGTATACCTCTGTAATATGGGAATGATTACATGTATAAATGAATCATATATTATTCATCCATCCACTGTATATGATTTTTACCATATTTTTAATATTTTTCAATCATGATGGGGGTACACTAAAATTATTATAAATAGAATATTACTGAGTTTCTATTAAATGAGATTCTAACAGTAATTTTTTGAAAACTGAAATTGTAAATTTTGAATGGATTCGCATATAATTGAACTCGTGTTTATATGATCGGACCCTCTTATGTGGAATTTATTTATCTTCTATACTTAGTTCTTTACTCCATGAGGTATATTTACGATATATATGGGTGGTTACATATAGATTCAATAAACACTAATATAGTGTTAGAGATCAGTATATTGTGAAATATAGTTTATATGATCACAATTAAATGTTAAAATACAATTTGTATCCTTCTATGATTTACTGATGTGAGGGTTTTATTAATTAAAATTATTGTTACAACCAAAATAATTCTCTCCTATATTTATTTTGATTGGTGTTATCTTCAAAAAACAATTTGAGAGAACCTATCCATAAATTAAATGGTTTAAAAGGAATTTATTTTATAATTCCCTTATATTTTTGTGACAAATTATCTATATAAAGCATCAATTATATATTGTAAAGAATTTTCCATAACAACTATTAATTGATATTACATATATTTCAACCTATTAGATGTTATAAAAATATTAACTTATTGAAATAGATTAAGTCACCCCTATTGTGGTATTAAAAATTGAGGACACTCGTATAGTGGTTAATTCTAATGTTTCATTTTTATTTACCCTAGACATAAATTCTATGTGGTAGAGCCTATTGACCAATAAAGTGTCACTCTAATTTTAACTTAGGACACCTCATGATAATGAGAGGGGATAGCATGTTTTAGTTGAACCCTTCAAAATCGTAAACTCATAGACCTTTTAATGAAGTTTAAATGTAGAGTAAGACATGTTTATTTGACCATTTGAGTTGGAATATACACTTTGTTGATAAAATTACACCACTCAAGTAGGCGATTGGTATCATTGTAAGATGAACCTCAATGAGGAATTATCTTATGTGGTTCTTGAGATTGTTAAATATTTATATTCTCAATCATATTTTGTGGACCATAATGGAGAAATAATCTATGTGGATTCATGGAGATGATCAGGACCTTGTAGGATGATTCTTGGGCGGGGATGTCGTTATGCATATATTGATATAAATTGGAACTTGTGGGATGATAATTACGTACCTTCCAATTTTTTTCTCTCATAACGTGGGTTTGCAATAATGTTATATGTCATCTAATAGTGGCCACTAATAGGGATATGGTTCTTATGAGAGATATCATAGATCTTAGAGGATGGACCAAGTTTCCATTAACATTATCTCACATTTTATAGTGTCAACTACCTTTGTTTTTTTGAGGGAAACATGTTATTTCATTTGGACTAGGGATTACAATTTTCATTATATTAGTGATCCTGGTTTTAAACATGTTTTTATAACAATTTACACAATGTTTCTTTTCTTTAGTGATGTTTTCATGATGACTCCCTTTGAATCTCGGGAAATAGCATGGAGTGATGTGTATTAAGAGTCAATTATATGGGTAGGAAGGCTTGGGTACTTTCCGTTATTGACCAATGTTTGTGTCTTGGACACATTAAATCCCTATAAAATTTATGTGAGGTAGGATTTCATTTTATATTTTGTTTCATAGTTGAGGAATGTAACATTAAAGAGGAGTTCCAATGGAGCATCTGAAGAATATACAGCGGATGTTCGACGTCGCATGGTCAACATTACATTGTTGATAGAAAACTCTATAAATATTGATTCGGGTCATTAAATTTCCATTATGAGATTTATAATCACTACATATGGAAAGTTATTTATCTCTACTTTATCATATAAATTGGTTTATTTGGAACCCCAAATAGTGTCTCAGTACATGTCAAGGATTGATTAATAAAAAAACAATCCATGAGGTAATGGTGATGCAAAAAATTTGGTATATTAAATAATGTTACCCTTTGATTAATGATAATTTATAATTTGTCTAATTATTGTGAGATAGATTGCTAGATTGTGACATACATTATTGGTATGTGTGGTGCCAGCGGTCGAATAAATGCAAGTAAACCAAACATAACTTAGTATTTCATTTTTCTATGACATCAATTTTACAATAGATACCCATTGAAAAAGTTCATTTGGGATGGGATCTTTTCTCCAATGTATCATTAGAAAACTAGTTACAAAGGTAGTAATTTGTGTCAATCTCTCCCATATAGATATTAATTACCATATATTAAATATTATCACAAATATTTCAATTTTTTTTAAATATCAATTGCGTTGATCACCCACAAAAATATCAATTGTGATGGACTATTCATCAATCATAAGTACTTATAATTTCTAAAAATATATTTTATTTTAAATAATATTAAAATATATAATATAATCAAAACAAATAAATAAATAAATAATAAGGTAAATATATTAAACGTAATTGATTATAATAATTATTATTTAAATAAATTATATAATAAAATATGTCTAAATAATTAAAAAAATTAACAAAATTAATGATAATTAAATAATTAAATGTAATTTAAATAATTAAATAAATTAAATAAATTAAATAAATTAAATAAATTAAATAAATTAAAAATATATGAAAACATAACAGTAATACATCATTTTAAATATAATATCAATCTCACCCTAAATTAAAAAATGGAAATTAAACATCAAATATAATCAATGTGTATTAGGTGGAGGTGGATCACTAGAAGGATCAAGGGGTGGAAACTTCATATCGACATCACACACAAGATGTCGCATATACTGCAACATATACTCATCTCTTCAACACTTCTTCTCGCTATTCCCTCAACCCTCTCTCAATATCAATTGTTTCCCTCATTTTATGATATCTACCTCTCCTCATATTGTACATTGGACAATTATATTGAGGAAGAGTCTCCATGATATTCCTTCTATCTCACTGATGACATCGCATAAGTACCATAATAACTCATCAGTGTCTGTCGGGAACCAATAACAACCACCCTTCATCTCTCGACACCATGAAAAGCCTCACGTATCTAGGATCCTTTAGAAAACCAAAATCACTAGTACTATCTACTTCAATCTATTCTGGACTCTATCAAGAGTTAGAAGTCACTACCTCATGAATTTAATTAAAATATAATAATAAATTAGAATAATACTGAAATCAATATTCATGATTTCTTTTCAAAAAACATTTACTGACCCCAACATGGGGTTCTCATTCACATACATTTTCTCTAGTATGGAGGTCAGTTTTCATCTTCATAAAAAATTCAAACACCATAATAAATGGTTCAGTAGAATCCCTTATAATATGAAAAACATTTTAGAGTCAATGTTTTTATAAATTAATATGTAATATAACTTACCATATATCATTGATGTGTTCCAAATGTGTGAATTGCAGCCGTATGTGTAACCTCCTACATCCCCCAAATCTAACACCCATATAATTACCTCACTATAAAAGTCCTTCATATCCAGTAAGAGAACAATCAATCACACTTCTAGGCTGATATATAGTTTGTTCAATGGGATATGGAAGAAAGGTCGAAAATAGTAGAAGTAGAATTATTCATATCTCACATACAATGGTTGTGTAAGAACTAACTAAATATCTTAAATATTCAAATATATCATGCCTCATACATTGTATCTCTTTGGAAATTTGAATGTTGTGAAAATAAATTTTTTTAACACAATTACAAACAATATATTAGTAATTAAATTAGTTTAAAAAAGATAATATTATTTAATAACAAACTATCCAGCAGTCAAATAACTAGTGATACCTGGTGATGGGGACTTTGTCCAATGACACCCTTGGCTCATAAAAATAATTTCTTATAATTGAACATTCATTTAAAATATATAAATGTAATAAAACTTGGAAATAAAAATAAATAACAAGAATATTATTATCAAAATTAATACAAAAATGACATATAAAATAAATATCTTAAACAATTAAGTATACATCTGTAAATGAGGATCAAAATCAACCAAGATGTGTATCTCTTGAATAGGGTACAAAATAATCCATTGATCAATAATATGAATAATCCTAATAGGCACTGCATCATTCAGATTAGATGAATCATGCTCATTAGTAGGAAGTATTGCATTTGTGAAAGATTGAATTAGATCATTAGGAGCATCTCCCTCTATTTAAAACAAGTAATATTACTCTTAACAAATTAGTAATACAACTACCAAATAAAAATAAAAATAAAAATAACATGAATATAATAAAAATCCATTTAATAATCATTTAATAAAAATATAAAATAGAGAAAACTAATAAATACTAGATTATATTAATTACATATAAATAAATACTAGAGAAAACAGTTAGATATATGAATATTTTTTATTATATGTATGAATTATAAAAAACTAATAACTACCACGAATAATATAATAATATTACCTATCAATTATTGTTAATATAGATATCATGTTTAAAAACTATTAATTAGTTTCATACATGAAGGAATAAATTATATTATCAGGAGTATCCATTTGAAACAAAGAAAATTTACCTGTGAGTAATTTTTATTACAAATACATAATATAAAAAACTAATAAATAGATTGATATAAAACATTAAAATCCTATTATTCATCATTTACACTGAGGATAATTCCTTTATCCTCATCTTCTATATCATCAACCTCTATAAAAGTTTCAATTTCAACATCCTTTATTACATCATCAATATTATCTACACCATCAAGCTTTAATTTGTGGGGGGGGGGTCATATTGGATATTTATATATCATTGGGTAAAAAATAAAGTGAGGTATGTATCATGAAAATTTTCAAAATATTTTTCTTCTAGTTAACCATTTCTATTTTATATAAACTAGTTGTCATGTGATTTCATTATTATCACACTCCCTCAGCCATTCAAATCTATTAAAATATCAAAGTAATATTCAGAACAATCATCATGTGAACTATGTGCCAAAATAAATGGTACATAGGATTCAATTAGAATATTATATTCAATTTCAATGAATATTTGTAATGGATGAACTAAAAACCCTCGATCATTATCACACTACTGAAATTTAATCATTGTTGTATAATTTGGTCCCAGAAAATAGAACTCAATTATTTCATCATTTATAACATAAAATTCATGTTCCCATTCATTATGACGATATACTTTCATACAAACACCAATATTCATTATTTTCATTGGTACAACATATATGCATATATGAATTCTATATCGATTAACAAGATACCCATTATAATATTTTAACAATTTCAATGTAAGGGTTTTGATCACACACAATCAAACATCAATTTTAGTTTAATATTATTTTCTTACTATTAGTGTTAAAATTCCAGCTAAATCCATACATGGACAACATTGGGAAAACTAATTCCCTATGACTCAAAAAATTATTCTATGTAAAAAAATGTAGGTGGACACAAGTTTTTGTGTGTGCACTCAAGATCAAATTATAATTTTTATAACCATACGCACCCAATATGATGATATTTATCAATCCTTATTCTAAGGACACTCGAACATCGAAGGAATATAAATATAAAATATTGGAGTTTTATTACACTATCCCCAATTCACCCTCAATCCACTTGAATAAAAAAGTCAATGTCAAAGAGATTTCTCCCATAGACAGCCTTGATAGAGAAGGATGAAGTTCCATAGAAGACTTATTCTATGGTCAGATTAATATTCTCTCATCACCAAAGATTTCAGTTATAACTAAAAGTCCACACACATTTTTATGGGTAACTCTCCTGAACAGGAAGCCTCAGCCAACTTCATGTATATTCTATCTTCCATGACATTGAAAAAAAATGATACCACCAAGGTAAAAAATATTTTTTGATAGGTTCCTTATGGTTCCACAACAGATATGGCCGACAATTGACTAATCCTCAACCATCCTTTCTTGTAAATATATTGGTTCATTCAAATTATCCTCCTACACACATCCTTGACCTTGGTTATAGGCCCCAAACTTGGGTTTTCCCCATTCATAATACTCAATGGATAGTTCTTATTTTAGGGAACCATGCGTGAGAAACCCTTTCATGCAACACACATAACACACATGCACCTCTTCTGTTCAACACTCCAAATTTTTGTACAAAACATTCATGGTCTACATGTGTTTCCTATTGTGTATTATTTACCTTACCTATAGCTTCTCACCATAAGTAAACAATATCTAATTTATTCTCATCATTGGCATGAAATCATGGGTCTCGTGATTGACCACCCCTCCATTTCAAATAAACCAAGAATTTATAAAGAAATGACCCTCTAAATTTTCAATGAGCTGCGGTCATGTAATCCTAACGGGTATGGAGTGAGTCCCCCACATTTGATTTTCATGATAAAAAACATCTGAGTCCCAATGTCCACAACACGTGATATTAAACTGTGGCCTTACACTATAAAATAAGAATATGATGCCCCATCCGAGATTTCAATGGTATGGTATGCAAAAAACATATCCTCACAAGGATTGAAATCCCCCTAAAATATTATGAGATCCTACTCAATTGGAATGATATACTTCTCAGACAGCTTCCATGCATAGTCCCCACACCATCTCCTGTTGAATCTTCTATCATGACACGATCATCTGGTCTACTACTTCCTCTGGTTTCTCACACCGATCAAGACTCATAGAGGATAAGTGGTTAGTAGAAACCATTGACATCCTTTCACCATTCACCATGGTCCTTATCTATTGTAACATCCATAAACTCCACTCTAATGGATATGCTCCTGTGTGTGGCCCCTGAAAACCATAATCACCCTCCTAGGGATTATTTTATTTATAATACATAAACCAATGCTCATTTGGGTCTCCACCTTAGATATAATCCCGATACCATTAAAAAATATATTAGATTTGATTCCAAAATAACTGATTTATATAGGAAACCTCCTTGAGTTCCATACCCAACATCCAAATCTATCCTAATTTCTCAAAGACACATCCCTAATAAGATCATGAACCTCACCTAAGAGACTAAATCTCTTCCAAGTCCCTTTGGTAGCATAATTCATAAATACAACATCAAATCCAATCAACTAAAATCCTATTGAGAATGGAATATTTCAGGCATAATCCCCACTCCATCATTCATTGATGCTCCCCTCATGACCCAAGAATCATTTCCACATGACATTAAACATCACGGATCAATCTTGACACATGATCATAAATAAAGACAACAAAAATTGTGGGTTTTGATCTCTACTTTATATAGAGGGTATAATGGAAACCACTCTTAGGTACAATAATAACCAATGGTAATCCTTAGTTCACCGTCTTAGGTATGTACCACCATGATCTTCCTCTAATGGGAAATTTGATCACCTCTCAGGATCTTCCTCCATATGGTGTTTTCCAACTTCATGGGGTGACATATTTCCTTTATAGGACCCACCTCCAGGATAAACCCCCTAGGGAATTCTAATATGTCCATCAATAAACAATATTTCTCCCTGTAGGGATGTTCCTCCTTCATCCCCCTCATGGGGAATTCAGATCAATTTTATTGGGTGACATCTTCCATTTTTGGGACATAGCTCCAAAATTGACCCCCACAAGCATTCTGATCCAACCCTCAGTAAACCATGGTGATCGCACTAGTGTTTTACCATTATGACCCACCTTTATGTGGTTTACAATAAACCTTCATGGTCTGAAATATTCCATTTATGAGAAACGCCTCCATGATCACTCCACCCCTCCATGTGCATTCTAGTCTATCCACTGGTAAACATCCAGGTGTGACACCATCCCTCCAATGGACAAACCTTCGTAATCCCCCTCCCTGGAATGTCTAAATCAGTCTACTCCCTCTCCACAATACCTGAAAATTGAAACCATAAGTACATACATCATGGAAAACGTGTGATTCATAATGTGAATGCCTTAGATGATATGTGCTTTTGGAATTATATAACTCATCACCGACAAGATATTCCTTGGGTTTGGTGCCTAATATGGCATAATTAGATTCTCTCTTAAGAGAAAGAATATAGGTTATCAATTTTCCTAGCATCCAAACATGTCTACAATGCCCAACGTTACTACTCTTATGGGCAAAGGTTGTTGCACTATAATGACACACTAGATTGTCTAGAAATAAGTTGCATAATTTACTAGATTCCACAATGTAATATTTTTGGGAATTTGTACCAAGAAAATTATTTTCATTAATTAAGGAGACATCGACTAAGTGATATGATATAATAAATAATCCATTGAAGGAGTAACTTATATCCCATCATCCTGTTTTGATCATCGATAATACATCATTCATAAACGTGATGAATGTATCCCGCTATTGGAATATCAAAATAATTGGTAACAAGAATTCCATAAGATGTTAAAACATAGGTGATGGACACATAAAAATAGATTGAAATAAAAATGGTAAACCTGGTGTGAATATTTTGACCTTCAACTATGGCTACTAGTCATGTTTGTCATCTGATCATGGATTAGTGCATATGTTTTTGTCATTGTGATTCAAAAAGATAAGTAGAGAACATAAAGTGAAAATATTATCCTATAAATGTGTATTAATAGTGTTCACGACATGAGTAGATTAGAATTTCATAGGATCCAGTTATTCAGTGTTAGGACCAACAAAGAAAATAGTTGTTCTGGAGTGGAATTCAGCAGAAAATCCAGAATTTATGCATTGGGAATTCTATTATGTGATTCTATTAGTGTTTATATGACTTTCAATCCTAGGACAACAGGAAAATGATGGGGAATTGGGAATTTGTTTTCCTTTAATTAGTGTTGATAGCTTAATCCACCTAGTTTTCTTGACCGAAGATGCTAGAAACTAGCCTCCCATTACACACAGACTAATACATAACAGATATTTTAATTTGAAAATCCCACATGACACCACCTCTTCCATGATTTCTATTAAAACTTATGATACATGGAATCTATTTTGATAACCCATAATAGAGGGGTTTATGCTGTGAGTACCCCAAGAATGTGTCGTATAGGCCAAGGACTGGCGACTGTCACCAAGTATGTATATCCCACAAATGGGAGGTATTTTCATTAGTACCTATACATAAACACACACACATATCACCAAGTAAAAAATGATGAAATGTAAAAACAATAAGTAAAAATGGAATTATAAACTATGATACCAACAAAAAAGTATGATAGTAGAATAACCTGAATGTATATTGTGCTACAGTACAAGCCCACTAAAAGAATAAGTCGGCCAAATTGAATGCACATGTTACTGAAAATCGTCCGCAGAAACCACTACATTATTTGTAGGGGATGGACAACTACCTAAAGTCATAGTATAAAATATGCACATGTGATCCCATTAAGAAATACCTAGTCCTGGTCCACTTAGGCCCCCTCAAATAATTGATCATCCACACAAGACATGAAACGTACAGGAAAATATCATCTAGGTTTGAGTAAAACAATTAATATTAGGACACCCAAACAACACAAAAGAAAACATGTGAATTAAAACTAAAAAAAATCACATGAAGTGCACAACAGAGGAAACACAATAAGTACACCACAATGGAACCACAAAATGGACAGTCGCAAGAAGATACATAGTAATCTCCCACAGGAATATCTAAATTGTGAAGAGAAGGATTTTAAATTTTATTCCTCAGATCTCCCCGCTTCCATGACACTTGGAGTATTGATGATGCATGGAGTGTCAATGGAGCTTGATGGTTAATGGGGAATGGATCGTCGATGGTGCATGGAGCGTGGATAAATAATGGAGCCACGATGGTGCCTGAGACATCGATGGAACCTTGAGCATTGAGGGCACATAGAGTGTTTTGATGTTGCACGTAGTTTCATTGGCACACGGAGCGTCTATGGCGTACGGAGCATCGATGGATCATGGAGCATCATTGGATCAAGGATCATTTATGGATAATGGAGTACAAATGGTTCATGCTACCTCTAATTCAATTAGTTTCCATGTAATTTCTAGCCACATGCTTCCACTCACAGTGCACTTGTACCATGAGAACAAAATCTTCAAGAAAATATGTCATATTACATCATTTAGAAAGACACACTTATAGTATCTCAAAAAAACCATCTCATTGCAATGGTCCCAACATAGAAAAAGTCTCATAAAATAGAAACATGATTTGAATGATCGGTTGTTTTTCTAAATAGCTATCTGATTGAGTTATTTTCTAGGTATAATATTACCATACAAACCTGACATGACCCAGTCCGACCGACACAACCCAACCATATTCGTTGAACATAATAAGCCAGATCCTACTCTGCCTGTGGGGCTTCCAAAGCGGCCCAGCCCCTCTGCCTTGGCCCGCACGTGCATTCCACTAGGCCACGTGCCTCTTCCTGGTCAAACTGTCACTACCATGGTAAACATGGTCAATCATCATATCGCAGCTCGCTCGTGGCTTCCCACTGTATTGGGTTCCATACAGACCCCTCACCCTTTATGCGGTGACCCTCACAGTATCCCTCATTAGTTCTGCAGTTTTCTACTGCATCCCCTTGGTTTCCATATGTAGATTATGCCACTGCGGGCTCCCTTCAACGCAGTCCTTCCTAGACATCATCTAACTATCATTGTTGGCTGCCCTTTTAGTGGCCCATTCTGTTGCGCTCCTCTTGGCTCATCCCCAACCGTGTCGCTGCTGCATCTAACGTCATCTTCCCTGATAGAGGCATGTTGCTGCTTTACAATCCTCCTAAATAAGACCCCTAGTGGCATCTGTACCACACTGTCGGTCACCCATCATGTCTTCCACCTTGTTCCATCATAATCTTCTATCTTTCCAAAACATTACCATGCTTCTATCACACCTCTCTTATTCTATAGCGTGATCAAGCTTTCATTCTTGGACCGTTGTTCTATTGATCATGGGAACAACATTTGATCATTCACGTAGGGTTTAAAAGGGAGAATAATGTATGAAGAATGCAATATATTGAGGGGGAGAGATAAACAAAATGAACTGGCAATGAGAAAATAAAGGCCTTTTTGTGTTGGCCTTTATCTTTCCATGTTAGCAGAGTCTTGAAGAAAAAATGAACACATTGATCTATTCCCTATTCAAACCCCATGAGATATTATCTATCCTATAAGACCGATCAAACTAAAAATCATCCTATCCATGGGATGGTTTGTGTTCTTCATTTGAATCAAAGAGGGGAATGGAATTAAATAAGACATCAAATACCCTACCTAGAGGTTGCATCAGTTGCTGAAGAAAAATGGAGGTCCATTTTATCAACAATCCTCGATCCACCAGAATTAATTATTGTTCATCATAGAGGTTTTCATATCCTTACCTCAAAGGAATTTCTAGGGTTATGGTGATAACCATGGATTCTAGAAAATAGGTACCAACACAGTGTAAAATTAAATATTTTTAATAAAATATATTATTAACTGTCAAGTCCAATATCTAACTTTCATAGTTGACTCCCATTGATCGATGTTAGGCCCTACCTTTGGTAATTTAATAGTTCTAAACCCAATCATTCCAACATGTTTATGATTTAGAAACTCATATAGAAGTTAGTATTTTTTAATGAAAACCACCCGTATTCTTTATTTCTAACATAAATTTTTTCGTCATATCATTCCGGGCACAACAGGAATCAAAATCTCACACAATCCCAATGTCTAGAATCATAATTATCCAAATAAATTTATAAAAATTAAACCAAAGAAAATCTAAATTATTAAATTTAATTACCGCCTTATGGATTTTTGTCCCAAAAGGCCAAAACAAGTGTTACTCAATATACATATGTGGATATAAAGCACAAATTTAAGCCTCCCACTCCAGTGTGTTCTTCTATAGATTATTCTACTACCACCAAATGCACACCAGTGTAATCAACTGCCCATGATGGATCCGCTTTTGTTGATTCTCAATCTCCACCATGAACTCTACAAAAGTCACACAAACAGAAATGTACATCTCACCCCTATCAATGAAGTGTGATGGATCATGAACGTACCTCCTCATTTGTGAAACTTGGAAGACAACATGCATATGATGCGGCTACGGGTGTAGAGGTAGATGGTACACAACATCTCCAACCATACTCAGGATCTAAAAAGGTTCAATATGTCTCAGATATAACATGTCACCGTAATCAAATCTCTACAATCCCCATTGAGGTGAGACACAAAGGAACACATGGTATCCCTCCTCGAACTCCAGAGGCCTCCATCACTTATCAACAAATTAACTCTTCTATATTTTTAAAGTCCTCATCCACTTTTGAATGATATGAACCATCTGGATGGTATCCCAAACCAACTCTGGACACATGAGTGCTGACACCCATGGTTCCATCCATCATAATAGAGACCAATAGGGTGTCTTGTACAAGGACTAACATATTTCCATACTAATGGGGGAGTGATATTTGTTTTGTATTGCAAAATCCAAAAGTGGTAGTTGATCCTATCAACTATAACCAAAGTCTTGGATGCATGCATGTATCATTTCCACAATAACTTGGTTTGTCCTTTCCGTCTAGCCATCCATTTTGGGATGAAAGTACATTCTCAAATGCATGTGAGTCCCAAATTATATATATAATCCCTTAAAGAACATGGATGTGAAATGATCATCACAGTCTGAAACAATTGTTGATAGCACTCCGTGAAGCCGAACTATCTCTTACATGTATAGGCATCCCAATATCGCTATTGAACTCTACTCATAGATCGGTAGGATGTGGGATAACTTGTTGAGTCTCTCAATAATCACCCAGCTACTATCATGTCACCAAGACATCTGTTGTAAACTCATTAGGAAATTCATTGATATCCCATCCCACATCCACTATTGAACCTCAAGTGGTTGGTTCAAGCTCACTAGAACCTAGATCCAATTCTTCACTTTCTAACTTGTGAGGTCTTTAGAAATGAACAACGCAACTTCCTTCTTCATCCACGATCACCAGAAATGACTTTGGAGGTCCTTGCACAGCTTCTCCGCACACAGATGTGACTCCAAAGGGGATATATGTAACTCCATCAAGACCTCCCCTCATCACGTTACTAATACAACTATGAATCCACTGAAGCTAATGGCATACTCCCCAATTTTCGAATATCCATCAGCCGCATGCCCTAAGGACACATGTGCGTGTAATGTCTTTCAATCAGTGTATCTATGTTGTTCCCCCCTAAGTCACTGTATGAGTAGAGGGGTGACATACATCGACCGATGGTATGATTTACCATGTCTGTCTACAAAGGATATCTATAACACGACCAACTCTTTTGACGCCATAATTAGCAACTACAAGATGGATATCCTACTGAGAACATTTTCCACTACATTTCCCCTCCATGAGGAATAGAAAATCTCAATGTCATAGTCTTGGTGGAACTCTATCAATCTTCCCTTTCATAAGTTCAGATCCTTGGGGTAGAAGATATACATGAGACTCTTGTGGTCAATGTAGATGTTAAACTGCTCTCCCATCAAGTAGAGTCAACACAACATCCATGTGAAGACTAAAACTGATATTTGAAGATCATGATTCTTGTAGTTCTATTAATGATACCTCAAATAGAATGAACCATATGTAATAAAAGATTTCCCATACATGAGGACACAACCAAGACCAGTTCCTGATGCATCATAGAACACCACATTCTCAATAACCTATTTCGTTATTCTCCAGAAAGGAGCTCTCATCAACCTCTACCTCAGCTCATGAAAGCACTATTGACAATTCTTTTTCCACAAAAAATAATTCCCTTTTCATGTCAATTCTATCAAGGGTGATGCTACTCTGAAAAATTCATATAAAACCGCTGATACTACCTAGATAAATATTGGAAACACCACACCTTGGTAACACTCTTGGGATCCACCAAATCGATCACCACTTCAATCTTCATAGGATCCACTACAACTCCAACCTCTAAAAAGATGTTTCCTAGAATATAGGCCTCTATAATCCCAAAATGAAATTTCAAGATAATTCCATAATTCTTGTTCTCTCAGAGTGTGTTAAGGGCCATCCTCAAGTGAATCACATGCTTCTCTTTGGACACCGAGTACACTAGGATGTCTTGAATGAAAACCACGGTGAACTCGTCTAAGTAAGGATAGATTATTCTAATCATGAATACAATTAAAACTACATTTTTGTTAGTCATGCCAAAAATAACAACGAATTACTCATAGTGGTCATACCATCATGTCAAGGATATATTCGAGATGTCCTCATCCAATACACAAAGTTGTTGATAGCCATACATGATGTCTATCTTTAAGAACCACCTCACTCCCATCAATTGATCCAAGATGTCTTCAATCCTCATTAGTGGATTCTTATTATTATCATTCACCTAGATTGAGCTCTATAATTCCACACATATCCTCAAGTTCTCATCATCCTTATTAGAAAACAAAACTAGGGCCTCCCTGTGTGAAACATTGTGTCTCTATATCCATTCCTCTAAAGGTCCTCTAGTTATATCCTCAACTCACGAAGATTCACATGATCTATCTGATATAGAAGTTTAGATATTGTGGAAATCCCTGGGTATTGGACAATGAATAATCTTACCTCCATACGGTGAGGTAATCCATGAACATCCTCAATAAAGACATCCTATTACTATACCACAACTATAGAAAACTATGAAATCCTATCATAAACTAAAATCAAGGTCATGCTAGAAAATAGATATGTGATTGGATAAACCCTCTTATGCCTGATTTCATCCGATGCACATGTGATTGTTATTATTTTAAAAAATAAAATTTGGTCCCATCCCTGCGGACACACTGCACTCTTCACCAAAAAAGTAAATCTGGACATGAATTTCGGATAACCAGTCTATAATAAGTATTTCATCATAAGGCCTTGATGTTTCAACCAAATATATTACAAACAAAAATCTCACACCCAAGAGTATGGAAACACCACTCGAACCAATGTGTGATCATTGAATCTCCCCTTGTAGGATTCTTTACATGTAGGGGTCGAGTCAACGGTTCTACATGAATATACGAGTCTTGAACTAGTGTCAAGTAGAAAAAAGAGTTACTCGAGCCTATTTCTATAAAAACAATAGCTAGGGTTTAAAATTTACAGATTATACATCTAATGATATCTACAATACTAGGGTCATAAGGATCTATTTCTAGAAACTAGCCTCATCACAATATGGCATCTCCCTGAACCTGTAGTGGACCACATTGTGGTTGTAGGGGTGGTTGCATGTCAACAAACCACCCACCACCTATAGAATTATCAGCTCATATACAATGACCTACACCCAAAATACAACACTTCTCATACCTTTTCCTCTACCATGGTGATCCCTTGATGGTCTGCTGATCATCTGTACAGTGACTGAGCAATCTACAACAAAATATTCTTAACCTCCACATGAGTATCATATCTTATCCTTCAACTGACCCTCTCTACCCCCAGATCCATTCACCATTGATCCAATATCCTAGGTTTTTCCCCTAGAGTTCTTGACCCACTTGGTTCCTTCAATCTACTATCATTTACCAACTGATGAAGACTCAGCTTCCTGGCACTTCCTAGTAGCTCCCACTGTGAGAATTTTCTCCACTAGAATGCTCTCCACTATTAGGGCCCAATCCAATGCCCCTGCATATATAGGGATGTAAAGGGATATCAAAGATTTCATAATATCCTTTACTAGATCCTTCTTGAATGTCTGATCCTTGAGGAATGGGTCCCACACCATATCCATTGAGTAGCATGAATGATTGGAAAGTATTGTTGAGTACTCCACAACTGTTTGAATTCCCTACTACAGATGTAGGAGCTATTGTATGTGCACTGAAAATAACATCACAAGAAAGAACTACTCCAGGAAGAGATGATCAAGGCTTTATGAAGATATATTCTTCTCATCATGAATTTGGATCACTAAGCTCCGCCACTACCCTGTTGACCCATGAACAGTTTTTTTGTAGCTAGAACTTTCATCTCGTCAAAAGGCATCCTAAATGTCATAAGACATATGTAACTGCATCCATCCAATCCATAGCTATCTGAGAGTTTATATCACACCTAATCATGTGACTTAATATCTTCTCGAACACATGAAATACACTCATTTTATGTACATCCTTTACTGGTAGTTGTGTTAGTAACTCCTACTCTATAGGTGGTGGTATAACTGGTACACCACCCATAGGTTTTATCCCCAAAAATGGTCCCTATACCAACTCCTCATTATTAGGTAGATCACCCTTGTGATTACAAGTCATATTCCTAGAGGGTTTTCTATGTGGAGGCATCATGAAATAGATCAAGATGTTCAAGTTTCAATAGTGTATATCTAGTGAGCTAACTCTTACAAGACATTGGAACACACTCAAAATCATATATGATACATATACAATTTATTTTCCCTAGAACTATTAAATTCATATACCAATTCAAAAAGATGAATTCAAATTACTGTTGAATGGATACATTGGTCACTACACTAACACATGATACCATGGTCTAGTAGAGGATCTCAAAATACTTAACTATATTTCCCCAAAACAATCTAACAAACTGTTGGTTCTTTTGGTAAAATTGACCACCTCTAATGCCACTCGGTCACAACCCGTCCCAATGGGGTTTGTTCCATGACAACACCAGTCCTACCTCCAATAGCCCAGAAGCTGGTGACCAGCACCGAGTAGGCATATCCCACAAATGGGATGTATTTTCATAAGTACGTACTAACACGCACACATATCCATACCCATAATGTTGAAATGTAAAAACACTAATTAAAAAAAATTAATGAATACACTATGATACCCACCAAATACTAAAATAGTAGGAAAACATGAATGTTATAAGAAATAAAATACAAGCCCAACAGAAGAATGATTCTGTCAAAATGAATGCACATGTTCCTGAAACTTGACTGACGAAAATCCTACCTAAATGGTAGGTATATGAAAACAACCTAAATTCATAGGATCACAATACATAATTCTTGATCCCTCTAATAACTACCTGGTAATGTTATACCTAGGGCTCCATCAATGCATATATCATCTATAGAAGACATGACACATATCGGCTAAGCCCGTCTTGGGGTGAGTAAAACGATACTAAGTCGGAAACAGAGATCGCTATTCGCATCCCAAAGCATCCTCTAGTTCTTTAAATGTGTAAGGAGGATGTTATATCTCCTTTTGATTCATTTTATCTAGTTTGGATATTAATTACTTAGGATAAATAATATATATAACACATTATTGATACAAAGGGGAGAATCATGCTTGAAGACATGCTTGTTTTAAGGGACTACACCGATGTAATTGTTGAATGATTTTATTTCCCTCTGCCTGATTGAGAGGATGAGTTTTCAATTGAATATATTCTTGGAACTCTACCTATATAAAATACACTATATGGAATGATCACCATAGACATGGAATAGCTAAATTATTAGTTACAGAAGAATCTGGACTATTGTTCTATATGCCTGAGTGCTTCACGATGGGGTGTGTTGGTCCTATAAGTTACGAATAAGGATGGATTAATGTGCCTCTGCATCAGTTATCATTGACATAATAATTTCAAAATAAATAAAAAATATCCCAATACACAGATAGATTACATGTTCAGTCAGCTATGTGGATCCAATTATATCTCTATGGTGGACATTCTATCATTATATCACTAATTAAAGTAGAGGAAGGAAGATATTCTTGGGACTACCTTCCAAACAAGGTATGAACACTATGAGTTCATAATTATACCTTTCATACTCACTAATGATCTTTAAATAATCATGGATTTAATTAATTTTTTCTTTATAGATTACCTTGAAAAAATATCATGGTCTTTATCAATGATATTTTGATATACTCCCAGAGTAAGGAGGAACATGAGTATCATTTGAATATTCTTATAGAAACATTGAAAATGGATAATATATATGAAATGTATAGTAAATGTTAGTTATAGAGGGATGAGTTTTCATTAATTGGGCATATTATCAGAAACAAAGGGATATCTGTGGACCCTTCCAAGAAAAAGTCATTCAAATAGTGGCCTAGAACATCATATATAAAAGAGATCCATAGTTTCCTTTGTCTAGTAGTGTATTAATGACGATTATTGAAGAACTTCTCAAAATTCTAATACTCAATATCTAAGAATACATGGAAGGGAGTGAGTTTTTCTAGACTCGTGAATGTTAGGATAGCTTTATGGATCTCAAAAAAGTCTTATCACTACGACAGTACGCACACTCCCTAAAAGTGGAAAACTCTTTGTGTTGTACATCGATGATTCCAAGAATGGAATAGGCTCTGTGTTGATGGAAAATTATAATGTGATATCTTACACCTAGAAGAAGTTTCAAATTCATGAGAGAAACTATCCCAAACATGATCTGTAGTTGGAAGTTGTGATATTTGCAATGAAAATTTGGTGGAATTATCACTATGGGGATTAGTGGTATATATATAAAAATATAATGAGAATGATATATAAATTCACACCGAAGAATCTTAATATGCACCATCGAATATGGTTGTATGTCATCATGTATTATGAATGATCAAACCACTACAATCTTTTTATGGTAAATAAGGTGATAGATTCTCTAAGTAGAAAGGATGTTGTGTCTTTACTAATGATGAGAAACGTGAAGGATCTAATATTAATAGACCTCCAAAGGATGTATGTGGAAATCAGTTATGAATAAATATAATCAATCATTTCTAAAATTATTTATCAAACATCCCTCTGGTTGAAAATAAATTATGCCTAAAGAAATTATTTGGATATTCAGAAGATGGTGGCCACTATAAAATAGAGAAATCCTGAGAGTGAAAAATGGATGAGGAAGGATTCATAAGATTTGGGTCACAATTTTGTGTACCAATAGATCTAGATATAAATAAGGAGCTTCTGAATGAAACACAAAGCACAGACTTCTCTATTCAACCATGGAGTACAAAGATGTATTAAGATCTCTAAGAGAACTATCGGTGTGAAAATGTGAATAAGGAAATTTTAGAATATATCTATATCAATGTGCCTGGTATATAAAGTGAATTTTGAAAGGAAAAGGTATAAAGGTTTGATGAAACAAATACCCATACAAGCATGAAAATGGAAAAAGTCATCATAGACATCATCACAGGACTTCCAAACACATCCATAGAAAATAATTATATATGGGTTATTATGGATCATCATTCAAAGAAATATCTCATTATCAGAATTAAAAATGACATATCATTGGATCAACATTAATAGATGTACATAAAATAACACGTAAGGCTTTATGTAGTACTATAATTAATTGTATCTGATTGATATCTGATATTCACCTAGAGGTTCTAAAAATTCTCTAACATGCTCTACGCAATGAGCTAATCTTCATCATGGCCTATCATCCCCAAAATGATGGCCAATCTAAGTGAACTATTTGGATACTGGAAGACTTGTTGAGATCATGTTCTATGGACTTCTATGGAGGAATGGACTAACATATACCCCTGGTGGATTTCTCTTACGAAAAAAGTTTCCACTCAAGAATTATAATAAAACCATATTAATCCATTTTTGGGAAAAGGTGCAGAACACCAGTATGCTTGGATGATGTTGGTGAGTGTAAGTTGCTAGGATGTAAAATGGTCGATGAAATGGTCGAGAAGGGGAAAACCCTTCAGTATCACATCATGGAAGCCAAAATTCGACATAATATTTATAGAGAAAATAATCGATGGACCTTGAGTTCAATGCTTGAGACAATGAATTCCCAATCATATCCCCATGGAGTAAGATCATGAAATTTTGGAAGAATGGAATGCTATGTCCCAGATAATCGGCCCCTTTGAGATCTTTGATCATGTCGAAGATATTTATTATTGACTATCACTTACAACAACCTTGTCTATAGTACATGATTTATTCCAGGTATAGCTCTTAAAGAAGTAAATACCTGATCCTCCTCATGTACTGGCTTCATACGTTGTATAGCTGGAGAATGATCTTTCTTACTAGGAGTAGCATGTGAAGATATTGGATCATAGATATAATGTTCAATGATACTGGACTACTCACCAAGTCATAGTACTATGGTGGAACCATATTTATGAGAAGGAAAATTGGGATCCTAAGGAATTGATGAAGTATAAGTACCAACATTTATTTACAATATATAATGTAATATGAAATTTTGAGGGTGAAATTTAATAAGGGGGACGAATTTAATAAACCAAAGTTTTATCTATGGAAATTCCCCTCTAATAATCATGTACTATATTATAATCACATAAAATCTCATTAATAACACAATAATAACATTATAAATTTTGAATGGATGAAATAAAATGTATTTCTATAATTTAAAGAACATATATTCATGAAATAGAAATTTGTCTCTTTTGAATGGTAAATTGGAAAAGTGAATAGAAATGTCACCAATGAAATTATATATAAATATTAGCTATCTTATTAGTGAAAATATGATATAATTATATGATATTATATGTTAATAATATTTTCAAAAATATTAATTAAGTGTTGGTATTTTGGTAAGTCATAATTATTTAATTAAAATTTTAGCACTAATTTATTAAATTAAAAGAATTTATATTTTCATGAAATGTATTTAGTAATAATATTTTGATGGGTGATGATTTGAAGATAATTTTATGAGTCCTTATATTATTTTATATGTTCTTATAAAATCAGTTTTAATTTTAAAAAATGTATTTTTTGAGTAAATTTTGATTTTAATTAAAAATTAAATTTCTCCTACGTATAAAATTATTTTTAGAAAATGGAATAAATTTTTGAATTCAACATTTTAAAAAAAAATTAATGGTGAGTATTAGGTATTTTTTTGAAATAATTAATTGTTACTGAATTGAGAAGTACAATAATATACAATATTGTCTAAAAACATGAATTTTTGATTATTTGATGATATTATGCTAATGTAAGCATATTCGGTTCGAACTCACATGATCATATGACATTATTTAGACTCATGAATTAGAATCATTTCTTGTATAGATGAAAATAACAAACTAATGAACTAAATAATGAAAAATCACCCCTCTAATCCACTATAAATTCTACCCCTCACAACCTCCTCTCCTCACACCTATAAATCCTGGAGATTTGTATATATTCTACACAATACACATCCCAAACCTCTTCCCCTCAACATGGTGATTTTGGTTCTAAAAAATAAAAAAACTAATCCCCCAAGGAGGTTCTAAATAAGATGGAATTAAGAGGTAAAAATTCCATCCATTTTCATTCAATTTAATTTCAAGTTCCTTTTATTCATTTTCCTTCCACACCTCCCATCCACAAAAGTCATTAGAACTAAAATATCATTCATATAATATAATTTAATCTTGTCTATGAAATAATTATTTATCATATCACTTATCCTCTCTCCTCTACATTAATAACTAAAACATCATATATAACGTACTGATATTCTACCTTAATTGATGGAGTGCATTAATCATTCAATAAAATCTACAATTCTAGTCATGAACCAGTTGTTATTATTTAACCATATTATAATAAATTTATTATATCTTATGTAATGTATGGTAATCATTTTTTACACATTATGATAATTTATAAAACAATATGTGTTTGTTGTTATCAAAAAATGGTAAATTAATCTAAACGATTATCATTAATGATTTATCTAATGAATAATATTAGACAATGGAAAATGTTATTTTAAAATTATATATGTTCACTAATAACATATAAGTTCCATTCTAAAAAACTATCCACATTCTACATAATTTTACATACTCATATACTGGTAAACTGGTAATGAAAACCAAGGAAATCTATTCTCTAAAATGATGAAATTGAATTTCATAACCCACCAAAAGTGAAAAAATGAACATAATAAAATAATACCAAAAAAGTACATGTATAAATGATTTTGGAATTATATATTTATGAATCAAATTTCATTATTAAGTACATTAAGATCATGTTCAGAACTATTTTGAATATAAGGTAAGCGATTCTACTTAAACATCAATTATTCCTTTGGGTTTGTAATTCTCTCTTTTTACCCAAATAAAATTCTATTTTATTTATTTTTACATATTATAAATGATTTTTATATGTTCCAAAATAATCTCTCTAGTCCCCTTCATCCTTCTTTTTTGGAGATATACATGTTTTTAATTGGTTCCCTACTAAATTTTTCTCAATAAACTACCCTAATTTAATGTAATTTCTTGAATTCATAGTCATTTTCACCTTCACTAAATAATAGTTCTTAAGAAACCATTATATTTATAAATTAAAATTTCATTATGAAAACCTTTTCGGTTTACTTATGGATATATATATAGGATGGTTCCCATTTCATTTTTAAATTCTCATAGTATTTTCCATAAAACCGCACTAAAATGTTTTATATCTACAGATTATTAAATAGTATTAAAAAATTATTTTGACATCACATATTTAGATATATTCAAATATTCATTTTTTTAATTTCCATATATGATTTAATTACTTGCTTTCATTGACACTTTTATGATACACCCATTTATTATAATTTTGTCCAGATTATGATACCCAATTCATTCCATGGGTAACCCTTTGGTTTATGTTTTATTACATATGTATATTTCATTATGTGGAAATCATATTCATGAACATGTTCTGATAGGGTCACCTAAATAGTTCCCCAACAAAGTGGTTCATGTTTAGTCTCATGAGATGTTATGTGCGATGGTCATGGTGGTTATCCTGGACTTATTGTCATTTATTTGTAACGATCCTTGATTCATGCTTCTCTATGAGAAACAAGCTTTGACTCATGGTAAGGTATTGTTTTATGTGACTTATTCATTAATATGAATCCATGATTATACGATACCCTGTTACATATGTTATGATTCCTATTATTCCATGCCTTTTGATATAATTTTTTATGCCTTTTAACCCATGTTATAAGCATTCTTCATTTGTTTATTTCCATATATGACTTTTTAACTCAAAATATTGTTCAATATTTCCCCAAGGTAACCTATAATTGTGTAATGTATCATCTGATGTTATGATCTCATAACAAATTCTAAATATAGAAAGACAATTAGCCCCATGTTTTCATTTTTAAGAACCTAGTCTTCCAAAGACACTATACATTATGATACTTGACATGTAATTTGAGGTTTATTTTTTCATAAAATCCTCTAACAATATGTGATAAATGATAGGGTCACAATAAAACCTACTCTTTCAGAACCATTCTAGACCACCCAATGTCAACATCAGATACAAGCCTAGGATAATACCTAATAAGGGGCATCATCTTCAATGGATCCAATCACTCCTAGAAATTTTATAGTATTTCTCCAGATTGCTATGATAATAAAGAGGGGATCCATCTATGACTGGTTTGAATCGAGGAATCATCCACCCCCCATGTCAGATATATTTAATCATTCAATGATCTTTACCACTGGAATAAGATATGGGCCAACCACTAATGATTGTTTGAGTTTAGAGGTCCTCTATGGGCAATCTAAAACCTAATAAGAGGTCCTCGCCTCTCTCACAATCAGCATTAAGGTACACATATTTTTATACCTAGTTCAAGGTGAGGTGATCACCACATTGTATCCTATATATATGTCATATCTATGCTTCTACCACATTTCAATATAGAGGCCCTCCCTCGTATCATATCTTATCTGATCAAGGGTCCACCTTATGCTTTTCCTAGGTCATGATGTTTTCCTCCCCTCAATGACATTGATCAAATAGAATTTTATCTTCTCTTAATTGAAAACCAGTAAAGATGTACTCCATATTCTATCATCTTTTACCAACATGGAGGTTATCCCCTTGTTATAACCAATCCGAGTAGAGGTCCTCTGCACTCCTTGAACAGTCAACATAGAGGCCCTCCCCAAGATGCCAACTGTCAATGTGGAGGTCCACCTCACACATTCAATCACTAGAAATGACGTTTTAACCATATTTGAAATCCGGATCATTGAATTCTTCCATGATTCGATTTCTATTCACGTGATGGTCCCCATCACTATTCAACATTACATTAAGGTGGAACTACCCATTCCATTAAAATTGTTAATCAAGGGGGTACTCCCCATTTTCTGGTCAAAAAGAGAAGAGGTCCAACCTATTTCATTAACAACAAAATAGGTGTTCCTCCCAACATATACAATAGAAAAAAAGAGATCCTCACTATAAAAACCAACTAATTTAGAGGTACAATCTTTACCCAATCTAATCAAATAAAGGGTCATCCGCGTGCTAACACCCACCAGCGTGATGTTCCTCTACATGTCTATGAATTACCCATCCCTAAAAAAAATCCTGATGTATAAAGATGAATTGATACCATAGAAGTAACCATATTTTAAAAACAATGTTATCATCAATCACCATTAAATACATTATTTGGAGGTACAATGTAAGTAAATGATGGTACCTTGATCCCATTTGTTAGCATCAGAATCTGGTGAAGGAACATGTCAGGTGAAACTTGACATCTTAGAAGGTCGTACTCATAGGATCCCAAAATCCCTTCATAAGTACATGCAGGGGGAGAAAGTCATGGATCCCTTATAAGGGCTCATCGTATAACAATATATGTCATCTCTAGTTTCCATTTCCACCTCTAACCAAAACCATAAAGAAAATATTCATGAAACGGATAGATGATATTCATCCAGTGGATCCACGATGATGAGAAAGTCCCCTCACACATGGGGTCACGGTGAACAATCAGTCCAATAAGGATGTGATGTTTCAGATGGTACCAACCTTAAGGGATGAATCATTATATATGTAATAGTTAACTCAAATAGTTACTCCTTTATCGGCTAGCTAGCCACCACACTGGTCATCATCCGTGTCGCATTAATCTCTTTGCAAGCACCAACTGAATTCTAGGTTGATCAAGTGTAGGGCGCTGAATCAGAGAATGAATACATGTGGTAGACTCAACATATAGAATATTTTTCTATTATTCCCTTGCCAAATGAAACTTCCTACTTCGAAATTATAGAGTTACGCACCCAGTTCAAGTATATATGTATATGGTGTACCATTTTGGGGATGCTCAATAACCTCTATGACCCTGATTTGGTCTATCCAGGATGTTCGGATCACTATGAGAAAATTTAGTTTCAATACTGAATGGTTGAGTTGGACGCACTCCTAGTGGCTCAGCAACCAACATCATCTGGATACCATGGGACTCACAAACAAATACTCATGAAGAGAAACATCATGCTCTATAAATCATCGAATAGGCATATCTATGGGTTCAGATCTGGGGATGGAGAAGGTATTTCGTTCTCCACATTATCCATATTGTGTGATTGTTTAGCCTAACCATTGATATTGACTATTTTCCTCTGGGTATGTTTATTTTAAATATTCTTTTTCAAAATTCAATTAATTAAGGGGTCACCAATGTAGCACCCTTCTGATAAAACCATCCCCATGTGGTAGTGAAATATCATATAGTTCCTTATATAGGTTTTTTACCCCATATAAAAGATGAAAGCTAGACTTTGAGATCTTTACATGTCATTTCCCTCTGATCATAATACCAAAAAAATCATTAGACTTCTTGAGCCCTCTAAGCCATATGATATTGTAAAGAAGATAGAGGTCGATCCCATGATTTCTATATTTCCCCAGAAGGTCACAGATCAGAATAATATCATCAAGTATATCCTTTATAAGAGTTTCATGGACAATGTAACTCTTCAAAAAGATCATATTCCTCCTCTGATGGGTAGCCACAGGTCCTCCGCCTCCATTTCCTCCCAATCAGACCTAGTGACCCCATAACTCCAAACATATCACAGGGGAAATTGTATAGCATGTGACCACAATATGATTTTCAAAATCAATCTGAGTATCATGATAATCCCCCTAAATAAATACATTGTGATTCCCCATAAGCCACTGATCATAACTAGTATATAGATAGTCCTGTAAAAACATTGGTGTCCAGGGGTCCTCATCAAGATTACAACTTCTGCCCAAATGACATGATGGCTTCTCTCAATACTCTCTTCAATTCCCTAGATACATGATAGGTGATGATCCCATGTTATGGAAATTCATACCTTGAATAGTTATATGAAATTAGAGCACCTCCGTATTTTGGAAACCCCATAGGTCTCCCCTTAAAGGAAATGAGAGACCGACTACATCATTTGGACCACTTTATCTCGTGGTTTAGACCCGTAATGGGGACTCCAAAATAAAAGGAGGACACCAAGCATGAATTATTAATACAGAAATTTGAAGGACAAGTGTTCGTATGGTTCTACTAGGTACACTTTGGATCTATTAGTGTTTAGGAATATATTTATAGCAATTCCTTTACTAGTTACTCTCCACAACATATAAGTTATCATTAAAAACCACATAATGTATATGAAAATACATGATGAGCTTTTCACATGTTATTCTACTTGTATTAAAGGCGATATTCTTTCACTCCATATGACATCGACTAAAAAAACTGATGAATATGTGCTTTGGGATTTTCAAGGATGTTTTTTTCTCTACTCTCATCACTCACAACAACTTAGGTGGGTTCTGTGAATTTAATGATAATGAAATTTATCTAGAGGATGAAATGTAGTAGGCTAATAAAGCATCTTAAATTCCTCTTATAGCTCAGGAAATAATTGCTTCTATGGTAGAGATTTCCACTACCATAATGGATGAATCCACAGAGCCATTTTACTTGTTTTCCAACATTCCTATAGAGGCTCACCAAGTGTAGTAGCCTTATTAAGTTCTTCCTGACAAAGAGAAATTTTTTTAGTTACATTCCATCAAAGTAAAACCACATAGATGAGATAATGTCACGTTATCCCTTCATCATGCTCTAGTCCCTCGCGAGGGCCATGCTGCCATAGTTCTATTCCCAGAAAAGAAGAACCATACCTATTCCTCCACTGAAGTGCAAGTATAGGGTTATTTTTGTAGTTACATGGTGGCAGGGATTCTAAAGGATCTATAGTGAAATAAGAATTATCATGTCGAGCATACTAAACTCCATGACCATTTACCTTACCATTAGATCCTTGAAAATACAACCAAACAATGTTATGTATTCAATGATTCGATCTTGGGCCAGCTGTTAATTTTATTCTCATGTTGGGAAATGTTATGGAATATGTAGATCACATCTTTATATAGACTTACAATAAAAGTGATGGTTCCATCCTCGTTATTTCCAAATGTAGGACTCAAAATTATAATGATTGGTTGGCGAACATTGAATTTTATCACCCCCATGGTGTAATATGTTACCTTTTAGGATAACCCAAAACTCCTATCACAATTCCGTCCCCATCTACTAAATCAACTTACACATCATAACCTTATAAATCTTATAAGAGTAGGCTCTGATGAAGAATATAAATGTAGAGTCCCATGTCTATTCTAAATTCATCCCATACTCTAAGTGATTTCATGCCTACAGAGTTGGGAATTGAACCCAGAGTCTTCCAAGCTTTGGGAGACTCCTATAACGATGACCAAGAGGATACCTCTATGAATACTATCAAGTTGGTGGAAACCATTATATTGTATGACCATGTGGGATACTAGGGAAAAGAAATAGATTTACACCAGTCAACACCATAGAAGAGGAAGTAAAATAATTTTGAAACGAGAGAATGATCTGGTCAGCACTTCGAGACAAGTTGTACATGCTACCAAGACCAGGAAATTGTTCATGTGTAGAGATCATCAGACATATTCCTCCTAGCCTACTCTATTAGTCACACCACCATGGATGACTATAAAAACTAGCCAAGTAGAAAAATAATGACCACACCCTGATCAAACATGTCTACATAATTTTAGGCCTCAACCATCCAACAGTAATCCAATAGTGGTTTTGGGTGAGTCATCTGATGAGAATCGAGATATTGCTGACACAATCTAGAATACAGTGGTATATCCAGAAACACTATTACTTCCTCCAACCAATGAGATACATCTTGTAGTAAGAAATGTACATCTAGGGTGGATTTATGATTTGATTATGCACCTTAAAAGTGTACCTACAAAGTCTCTCAATTCATGAGGTCCTACACTTCTGTATTGAAATCTTTGTTTCCCTCACATATGACTTGAACACCCCCTCATTTTGGAAATTTAAGTAGCTACCATAGAAGCCTACCAAGAATAGGTGGTAATGAAAGAATAATTACAAGATATAATTTCATTCTTATGAAAATATTGGGGTTTCCTTATTGTGAAAACAAATACCAATTTTACATCAAATTCTAGTTCAATGTGGTTGAAATCATCCTCTTCTGGATGAAAAGAATTTTTGGGATCAATCTAATCTCTACCAGGATATTCCAAAAGTGGGTACTGATAGAAGACAATTTCATTCCCCTAGAAATTATGATCTAGTCTTATGAAATTAATGAGTTTAGACCATGTGAAATAATCCATTTGAAGCCCCTATTCAATGGTGTGGTAGAAAATAATTAATTCATGGTTGTGTCACAAGATTTCACCTAAAACATATTAATGGGCAGCCCCTGGCCATATTTTCATGATATAGTCGGCTCCTCATAAAAAACATTCCTCAATTATTGTTTAATTGATTGAGTAGCTGTGCTTGAGGGTGATTCATCACATTTTGACTCATGTGAAGTATACTATCTAGATTTAGGTTGTTAAAAGAGAAAAGAAAACCATGTTACCACTAATGAGGATGAGTACACCACCATTGTAGTAATTTCGTGGGAGGATTTGGATGATGATTTTGATCTATTGATTCACAAACTAGAATCCACAATGCCAGATTTGGGATGTTTATTTTCCATTTCTAAGATGAAATGGTGAAACATACCTAAGTTCATTGAACATTGGAATATTGCCTCATAATACTACACATAATAGGAATGAGTGATACCATAAGACCCTACCATTGTGAGGCATAGATATGTTCACCCCATGTCCAACATTGTATATCATACCTACCAGGTTCACCAATCCTTGTTGAACCAATATAGGCCATCCAACCCCAATTGTTTTGATATCATGAATGGACCCTCTGATCTAAGGCCTGATGGGATTGGAAATATAGCCTCTATCACTATGCCTTCTGAGGTGTCCTTAAAAACACATATTATGCCACATCTTTTTAATCAATTTTTTATCAATTTAATTATTTATTTTAGTAACATTTAATAAATAATGGATCTTTTGTATTTTTATTATTAACATTAATAAATAATGAATTTTTATAAATAATAGTGTATTATAAGCTTTAAAATAATTAATTTATTTCTTACTTTAATTTTATATACTATTAACTATTTATTTAGATTGTTGTTTTTGTCTGCATAGTTAATAAATTTACAATAATTAGCTAGATAATTAATTTTACTTTTGCACTTAGATAACGTAGTCTTAATTGAATATTGACTGTATTATAAATTAATTTCCATATGCCTTTTAATAATTCATTAATTACTAATTAAACTTTTGATACAAACTAAATATATTCAAGAATTATAATTTTATGTCTTAACTTAATATAATTTTCCAATAAAATGATAATTATTAGTCTATTTTAATTAATTTAGTTTGTTAAAGCAGTGTTAACTTATCTTTATAATTTAAATGGTTAAATTTTATATTTACTTTTAATAAAATGCTTTTTAATTTTAGTTTTAATTTTGTAGCTATTTACGATTTACTTATTGTAGTTTTTAATAATTTAACTTAAGTTTAATTGGTTTTAGAATTTATTAAAGATAATGTTACAATTAAGTTTCCAATTTTTTAATTAATATTTAGTTGTTATTAATTATTTTGATCATTTTTAATTTACGAATTATCTTATTTAATTTTATATGTTTATTTTTCATGTCCACTGTTTCATCCCGGTTACAGTCACGGTGTCTCCACGCATGGGTCTTCTTACTTTCTCATCGTGAAACTCTTCACAGACGCACTGTATCCCCTTTAGTGTGTCACTTTTTTCTATCCTTCACTATCTCAACACTTCATGGTCCCATAGCCACTGTAACTTTAATCTCCACGCACTGTAACACCACTTCACGGATGAACCGTGACTCTCCTTCTCTCACCGTGGATACCTCTTGTCATCGCACCATCTGCAAAGTCCGGGTTGTGTCACCATAGAACTGTTACACCACTGCATCTGATGAAGAAGGAGGAGGCATGCACCACCCCCCGAGGAGACGAGATGAAGCCGCCGCCTGAGTCGAACCAGGTCCGCCTCTGGGAAGAGCCGACTTGCCATCGGTGTGCGTTGTTGAAGACCGCCATGCCACTATGAAGAATCGTTGTTTCCCTATTTACAGTTTTAGGACAGCTGCCGCTACAAGGAGGTTGTAGCCAAGGCCATCATAAGGAGTTGTGTTGTGCCGCGCTAAGTGCAGAGGAGGTCTGCTGCTGTGCACTGTTGGAGTTGAGGAGTTTAACTTGTCGCACCTGTTGTATTGCATCCGTCGCATGAGGAGCGCAGGATTTCGGTTTCAACGGCGGAAGACAAACCCTCCACATGTGCGCCGAACTTGGGGGAGGAGTAAGAGAAGATTAAAAAAAATTATTTAATAAAAATAATAATAAAAGAAAAGTAAAAGAAAAAAAATTAAATCATAAAAGTAAATCAAAAGTTATGTAAATGAAAGTTACCTTTACATAAAATTTAACATTAACAAAGTCAAAAAATATAAAATATTTTAAAATTTATAAATTTTAAATAATATTGATATTAATAAAAAGATATATTATAAATTTAAATATTAAAAAATTTATAATTCTTGTTAATAATAAATTAATACACTATTAATAGTCTAAATATATAATTAATAATAATTTTAAATAAACAATAAAATATAATTATTAATTTAATGAATTATTTAAAACTTATGTATTAATTTTAATTAATAAGTTAACATTAATTAATTAATTAATTAGTCAATCTATTTAATTTCTAATAATAAAATTATTAAAACAATCTTAAATTTTAAATCTTTTTATTAGTTATTTACTTATGTTGTTAAACATTAATAACTTACTTAAAAATGATGAAATTAATAATTTAGTAACTATTAATATTAACTAAATTAAATTAATAACTTTTTAATAATTTATGATTTACTATAGTATTATTAAGTGAATAGTTTTATAAATAATGTAAATAATTATTATCAATTAACTTATGTTAATTTTCAACACCTAACTTTAAAAATAACCACTTTTTAATTCATTTCTTTTGCATTTATTTATTTATTTATTTTTGTTTTGACTTTTCAGGTTCATATCTAAGTTGGAAGCATGTCCATATTCATCTAACTAACTTACCGAGAGTTAGTTATGAGGGAAATACTAGCGTGACGTGCTTGTTGCGAAATAACGCATGTGTGTAGTAAACAACTGAGGGACATGTGAAGATTAAGGAATTGGTCACCGACAAGAAGCAAAGACGGAGGAAATAAAAGCATAGTAGAAGCAAAATTTTTGGAGACTCTCATTCTCTCGAAAAAACACACCATTGGAGAGTAGATCAGAGATGCTCATTCATTCCACAGGGATTCACTCGGAGACTCGCATTCTCTTGAAAAAACACACCACTGGAGAGAAGAGCGGAGACGCTCATTCATTCTACATGGATTAACTCGAAGACTCTCATTCATTCGATTAACACACCATTTCATGAGCGAGGTCCTCTGGGAGTTAGCAGAGTGCCATTGGAAACGAGTTGGAGGCCCTAGAGCCCTACTGCAGAGTAGTTTTAGGGGAGTTCTTCTTCTCTCGTGTTGGAACTATTGTACTCTGTTTTAGTATGTTTTCATTTGTTGTATTGATAATATACATGTTTTCTGAATAAATAATATAATTCAGGGATAAATCTAAGTTCCACTTGTTATATTTTAACATTTGTTTTCACTTACTCATTTCTATGAATTCAGTATCATTCAGCGAGATTGATACTGAGTTCATTAAATTGCTTTTCACCACAAGAACATAATTTTCATAACTCCACAATAAAATCGGCAAGATTTATTGTGGGCACATATTTTAAGAAAATAATCAATTCACAATTACTTCGGGACTTACAGCAAGTTCATCATGTTGTCATTATATTTTTGAAATTTTCATAGTTGATTTATTTTGGAGTGGAAAAATATGAAATGAATCATCATGTGTGACATAACTCTTGCGGAGGGAGATAAGTCACACACTTTATGGAGGTGCAAAGCAGTAACTTTAAAGTGAATCAGAATACTTATAAAACCAGTAGAATGAAGAGTTTTCCTCAGGCATTTACTTTAATGTTCATTTATCATCATTTTATATCTCTGTTTCTTATTATTTTTACCATATTCCTTGTTTCAATGAAATTTAGGGCATAAACACAAAAAAAATTTAGTGCCTCATCTGTACACAAATAATAATAAAAATAAAAATCATAAAAATATATTCCACTGCTGACAACAGTGGGGACATTTGAAAGTTTTTATAATAATAATGGTCAAATTCTCCTTCTCTGTGGGTTCGACCCTGCTTTCCACATATATTGTAGTTAGTATGAATATAAATTTTAAACATTTACTGGATTATACAACGGTTTAGGTCATGTTTTTGGAGCAGTTTTCATGGAAGGCACGAGCCATTATTTTTCTAAAAAAATAAAAAAACACTCCAAAAAAATTTTAAAAAAAATTTAAAACTGTAAAAAAAATCATCATCATTTACCACTGAATTGCTACTGTATTTTTATTGTTGATCTCCTGTTAGTTCTACTGTTGTGCTTTTTTGAACTGTTACTACACTTTGTATGAGCAAAAGTGAATTCGCTGTTACATTAGATCCTTCAAAATTTGAACTAGAAAATCATTTAAGTGCTCCTAAAAAAACATTGTAATGGAGAATCAGGATAATAGAGTTAATCAAAACATGAATGTTCCATAGACCGTAGTTCCAGTCCATCTGTTACCTAGACATAGGGAGTTTCAAATTCCAATAGTATCAAGTAACCCATCTTGTTTTAGGTTGACCCTGAGGTCTAAGAACTATGAAATTAATCCGTCTCACCTTTCTCAACTTCCTTCATTAAATGGTCTTTAGGAGAGAATTCATTTGAGTTCATTAGAGAGTTCTATAGTTCTGTATAACAATTACCTCTGAAATATCTTTGCGAGGATGAGTTGAGATTGAGGATTTTTTTATTTTGAACTAAGGGGAAGGCTAGTACTTGGTTTTAGATCATTGATGAAGAAATGTTTCAGACATGGGAAGAGGTGTTTACAACCTTTATATCAAAATTTTATCCTTGAAACACCACCTCTGATATTAGGCACAAAATTACTGGGTTTTTCTAGGATAAAGGAGAGTTATTTCACGAGTCATGGGATTGGATTAGAAGTCTCCTTACAGAATGTACCAATCACCAATTTCCTACCCATCTACTCATAGAAAACTTTTATAACGATCTCACCCCTTACAACAAAAATTTTGTTGACCAATTCTGTGGGGGTGACTTTCTTGAATCCACTGCTAATGAGTTGAAACTTGTGTATGAAAATCTTGCTCAAAAATCTCAGCACAAGTTCTCTAGGAAGAGGGTCATCCATATAGGTGATGACAATTCCCTGGATAGTGTTGTTAGTGATAGGGTCTTAAGAGAGAAATGCAATCATTGTGGGATGTTCGGTCACACTCATACATGTTGTCCTAATTTTTATCTCCCTATCCAATTTTATTAGAGCCCTAAATTTGTGAATTTTAGAGCTAGGAACCAAGGGAAAAATGATCAATACTTCAATCAGTACACTTCTAGTTATCAA
Organism: Viscum album; assembly: GCA_963277665.1. Classification (NCBI taxonomy): domain Eukaryota; kingdom Viridiplantae; phylum Streptophyta; class Magnoliopsida; order Santalales; family Viscaceae; genus Viscum; species Viscum album. The sequence goes on from OY728163.1 coordinate 709,165,213, forward strand.
AATCACCGAAACATGTCCTGTAAAGAACAAGGTGTCCTAAAACAGACCACTACCTCTAACTACCAATCACACCCTAAAATTTATAACTCAAACCAATATGGAGAAGAATTATCTAATTCTCAAGGGGAGTTAAAGGGGATGTTAAAACAAGTTTTAGGTGAGATCAGCTCATTTAGGAAGGAAGCTGATGGTATGATTCACAATTTAGAACATCAAACAATTCAAATGGATAAGGATCAAGGCAATAAGGAAAATGGAAAGCTTCCCAACACTTCAATTCTTAATCGAAGAGATAATATAATGGTTGTAACCACTAGATATGACCTTCAATCCCAAGAACAAGATAAGCTTAACTCTGGGAATACTGAAACTGATGAAAAAAATGAATTTGGATAGAGAAATATTCTTGAAACAGAATCTAGGATGTTGGACAGCTTTGTTCGACCTAAACAGAATTTTGAATTTACATATGAAAAAGTTCAAGAACCCAGGAAAATGAAGTGGGAATTAATTAAAGACGAAAATAAGAACAATGCAATTGAGGAGAAGGAGAATAATCCATCTGTTCTTAAAAATTATGCCCTTCCCATTCACTTCCCTAAAAAAGTGAAGAAGATTAATGAACCTGATTATATGAGGTTTCTTAAAATAATTCGAAACATTAGTATCAACATGCCATTTGTAGAAGCCTTAGATAAAATTCCTTCATCTTTTTATTTTACCAAAAGGATTATATAAAATAAAAATTATTGGAAGAAGCTGGACAATGTTAATATCAATGTGGAATGTAGTGCCATTTTGTTAAATAAGTAGCCTCCAAAATTAAAAGATCCTGGTAGATTTTTTATTCAATGAAAAATATGAGCAAGTGAGAAATATAATTGTTTGTGTCACTTAGGAGAACGAATAAATCTTATGTCGTACTCCCTGTTTAGATTTTTAGGTCTTATGGACATGCAACCAACTTTTGTTTACCTACAACTTGCTGACAGGTCACTCACACACCCTTCAGGGGGGATGGATGATCTATTAGTGAGTGTCAGAAAACTGACACTACCCAAAGACTATCTTATCTTAGATATGGAGTGTGATGAAAAAGTCCCAATCATCGTAGGGAGACCTTTCCTCGATACAGCTGGTGTTGTCTTAGATGTGTCCAAGTGGAAACTCACTCTCCAAGTTGTTGATGATGTGGAGGAGTTTTTAGTGTTTGAAAAACCTCAACATGTGGTTAGTTGTGGTTTCATAGATGTGGCTGAGAATCAATTTTTTAAAATTGAGTTCTGTTCTAAGTATGGCTATTTTCCTCTTGAGGTAACAGAGATTTTGATTCCCTAGCCCATTGAAACTTTTCGTCAAGCTTCTATTCTTGTCCCACTTCTTCCTCTAGTTGAGAATAATATTTCCCTAGAACTTGTTCTGGGGAGTGAATAATGTTCTAGTTCTGAACTGTCTAAACCTGTTTCTGAATGTTTTCTTTATGAAGTCAACTGTCGAAGGGTTTTTGAAGTTGGAGAAAGTTCTGGTATGAGTCATCATGAAAAGCTAAATTGTGCCTATTATGAGCAAGTGTATTTTCTGGGAACTTTCTTTCTTGATTAGTTGTATGTAATTTTTGATGATTTCCAACCTGAACTTGAATTATTCACATCATTTGAGTCCTCTGTGGAAATTGGGTACCACCGTTTGGAACCTGGGTATGATTCCTTATTCTGATATTTTTCTAATTTGTCATTTGTGCAAGATGTGCTGGGAATATTCAATGAAAATACTAAAGATTTTGTTGATTTTTTTTCTTCTGATTTTATGTTATATCTGACCTCTATGTTTGGGGGAATCCATGTCAGTATTACTGGTCAAATGGGTGATTTTCATAGGATGATGTTGAGCATTTTGAAGGGTGAGGAAGTGGTTTTTGGAGGCGAAAATAGGTTGGACACTATATTTGCAATTGTTTTGTTAAAAGTTCTTTTGAAAATATTGTCTGGTACTATAGATGAGAATGTATTGGTTGATCCTATTCTTGAATCTTCAGATAATAGTGAAGTTCACATAATTAATAATTCATTTCCATTAAATGATCATGGATAGAAATTTATAGGGAAATTGAGTCTTGTTGGGGACTTTAAACGTAGTGCTGCATTGGAGGCAACCCGTGGTTTTTGTTTTGTTAATAAATAAAAAAATGTAATTAAATAAATTCTAATTGAAGACTTTAAAATCAGTTCTTCATGGGAGTTAACCCATGCTCTTTCTTTATTTTCTTTTTTGTACTGTTTTGTGCTGAATAATGTGATGCTTTGCTGCCAACTGTGTGTTATGTCTATGCTGGGTTTTTTTTCCTAGATTTCATGATTTGTGTTTTTAGGATGATGTGGTTGTGTCATATAACGAGTGGAGTTCCCTTTCTGAAGGAATAATGAAAAACCTACTCAGGGAAGCATCTTACTGTTAATGTTTGTTTCATTTTTTATGCTCATTAATGCTTTATAAAAAATATACTGCATGTTTTTCTTGCTTGAAAAATTATTCTCACTAAAAAAATGAGGCTTGTTTTAGAAATTCTACTACATATCATCTAAAATTATGCTATATGTCACTATGATGTGCATAAATTATGCATGTCCCTCCTTTTTGGAAACTTAATTTCATTGTTATTAAAATAATTTCACTGATTGAAATTAAGTCTGGGGTACATGATGCTTGTCATTAAAATATGAATAATGTTGGGATGATTTTCATGAACTTTGTCTGCTTTAATTTTGAGATATATTGAAATTCATTGTCACTGGAATTAAATTTTAATGTGTGTGTATGGCATGAACCTTCTGGTTAGTTAATAATTGTGGCAAAAAATTTCTTTGAACTTCATTGAGACCCTTTATACATTTCATAAATCTACATAATTTAAAATTTGTTTTAAACCCTAATTGTTTAATTATTCTTCTCCAATATAGAAGTCAACTTTGGGGACAATGTTGGGTTTTATGTTTGGTGGAGGGGGTCAATTCTTGATTGTGCTAAACTGTGTTTTAATTGAATGCTCATCAAAGCCCACTGCAATTTCATACTTTTTGTAAAAAATGGATAAATTTTTTCAAAATTCTTGCATAATTCTAGGATTTGTTGTAACGCCCGATATTTTTATGAGAAATATTTTGTTTTTATCAAAGGAATCTTTAACTACACACAACACTAGCATGGCTTGATTTACATGCAACCGAGGCCTTCCTCAATAGCTTGCGTCGTATGCAATACCGAGTTTCAATAAACAACGATATGCTATTAAAATATTATTAAAACTAGACGTTATGAAGAGTAATAAACACTTTTTGAAATTTCATAAATTTTATTTTTCAAAATGGACTTCATTTTTTGATTCGGAATATCGAAATTAGCCTAGGGTGAAATTTTGGTATTTTTCTGAAAACGTTCAATTTTCGATGAATAGTGAAACCACTAAGTGGTAGTTAAAAAAACTGAATTTTTCATAAAACTTAATTTTACTGCTTCTGTGAGTGGAATTTCAAAAATCTGAGAGACATGGTTAATATCAAGGACTAAAATGTGGTTCAATGAGATGAAAATATTTTTTGGTGAATATTAACTTTTTACTTTTTTTACCACGGTTAAAAGTAAATAGGGTAATTAAGGGTAAATGTGTTATTATTATTACCCTAACACATGTACTAATTCTATTGGATAATTGTAATTCGACCAAAAAAACCTTAGGAAAAAAATTTGACCATTTTGGCCCACTTGGATTAAATTAGAACATTTATTATTAATTTATTTAAGGAAGGGTTAAAATAGTTAAAATCATAGTTTAATAAGTAAATCATTTCTAATATAGGGTTATACATAAGATAAATTCGACTATAAATATTCATTAGAAATATACAAATATTTCCAACATAATGTTATTTTATTTATAATTTATAGACATTAAATAATTTAATTTATTTATGACACAACGATGATGCAGTAATTATCTTATTAATGAAATATTGACATAATTGATGTTATAAATACCCAAATAAATCTAATATGAGACTTTTTATGAATTCCAATAATTTTATAGGTTAATATGACATGTTAGTATTGATTTAATTATCTTTTTTCGAACTAATCATTCTGTTATGATTTTCACAAAATTCAATTACTAAATAGTGTCAAAATTGAGATAAAATAGTTTTTAAAACAAATATTCTATTACTAATCTTTATTTTATTCCTAAAAATATAAGGTTCGGACAAATGACTTAGATATGGTTATAATAAACAACTTGGGGTTCTTTTGGCTTGATATAGTAAGTTTATTTACCATATAGTGTTATAAAACAAGAAAACACGGTAAAGGTTAAATTATCTAACTTAAAGTTAAATCTAAATGATAAGGTTAAAATTGATACCTAAACTTCCTTAAATTCTATTAGATGAGAGGATTTCGACCTATATCCACTTTATCATTGAAATATATCAATTTGGAGCTATTAAAAACCGAATTTGACTTTATAATAAATTAATATTTTTAGATATTCCAAAGGTGCCCCTCTCCTCCCTTATAAAAGGGCACCCCCTCCCCCTCTTCCTCACACAACTTTGAGCCTTCAAGCTCGGCCAACCCCTGCCAATTTCTTCTCTCCACTTCCCTAGAGACATTCTAGAGGTCCTGGTCTTCTTCAAAGACCAATTTTTGTTCCCTAAAAAGAGGTCTCAAAGAAGCGCTTCAAAGAAGAGGTAATGTCCGTTAGTGATTCTTTAATCTTTATTTCTTCTTCCACTTCTTCTTCTTTAGTTGTTTCATTATGAAGTAATAACATCAGTATCACTCATATACTGATATGTTATTATATATATGAAACAACCCTATTTCCTTATCTATCCATCCTACGGAAAACGAAATCCGCATGTGCGTACGTACGGAATAAAGTCTCCACGCCGTGGTGTAATCTATTTTCCACCACCACCTTACATGGATTGGTATAATTGTGTAAATAATTAATATATATGATTATTATAAAGTGATATTGATTCTGAAATAGTATACATACACTCCAATACAATTCCACGATCATGGGAACAATATCATCGCTCGTGCATACGTACGGAATACCGTCTGCACGATTTGATGTGATTCTTTCTACATGATCTTCATTGCATAATGATTATATTAATGAATTGAATGAATAAATATGATATATATTACATTAATAACATTCTGTAAATTATATATCTATAACCTAAAGTGAAGAATAAGAATTTATTCGACAAAACACGCATAAGAACAAAAAGTTATAAACACCCGAATAACAAGTATCAATGAAATATTACTACTAAGAAGCTAAGAATATTACCATATATGATATCATAACAATACTTATGATTCTTGAATAAGTCAAAAACATTATTTAAATCATTATACAGGAGTTTCGGACACATACGAATCAAATCGGACCTATGGTAAGGGTAAATATCACAATCTCATTTTTATCCGAGATTGTTTATACTTTAGTATTTACTGGGATGTATTTTATCATCCACATCCATGTTTCCTAAATATGTAATATTATTTTCATCCACCTAAAAATTTTTAAATCCAATTTTACCCTTCGGTGAGTTTTTAGTAAAGGATATGAAAGGAATCTTTTGACATTTTTCGTACGAGGTACTTTTTGACTTGTTCGACAAAAGTACGAAGAATGTTTTTTTAACTTATACGGCATGAATGTATTTTTAAAACATTATTTCCAAGATACTTCCTTTAAAAGTTTTCAAGTTTATTTTTAATCAAATTCTTTTAGTTTAGAATTGTATAACTTGTTAAGAAATGAAAAGTGTTTTTGAAGCAAAAAGGATATTTTCCTCAAGAATGGAGTTCAAGTGTTTTATCAAAATTATTTTCAATCTAAGATAATAAAGGGTTATATTTTTATTCTTATTATTACATTTATTTGATTATGTTGTGATGGAATTATATTTTTATGAATTCCTTTATCTTATATGAATTGTTTTATAAAGACACGATGTTTAAGATTCCCATTTTTATTACATGGGTTATGCTATGATGTATGGTTTTTGATTTTTTGGCACACATTAGAATTGTATCATTATGACATGGGTGGGACCTATATATCCCTCCAATGCATTGGGTAAAGATTTTATATCTCGTGAGATAGACATGGCTGGAACGGCAGGTTAAACCGATTCAGTGAAACAGGATTGAAACGAGGAGTGAACTCAGTTCAGAAATGGAATTTGTCCACTAAGATTGTCTTCGCAATGAGTCTTGACTAACAAGAAATTATTCTCTATGATTATGTGTGTATTCCACAAAGATTCATGTTTTAAGTTATGATTATTGGTATTACATTTCACTACTATTATTTATATCATGTTATGAAATTATGCTCTCTTTTGTAGGTTAAGATTTCCAAAAAGTTATGTTCTTATGAATATGATGTGATTGATATTTCTTTTGTTTACCCTTACTGAGAATTTGAGCTCACCATTTTGTATGGTTTATTTCCCCAGGCCAGGAAGAAGCTTATTAAGTAATATATTCCAAAAGGGACTATAGATATTTTGAAATAAATGGGAGATAGGGTAGACGCTTTATGAACCAGTTGTTTATGTTTCCCAGTTTCTAAAGACACTATACCTTTACGGTCCTTTCCTAGTTTTGTTATATGGTGTAATAAGTGTGCTTCAATTTTGAAGTAATTAGAATTTATGTAAAGTATGGGTCATTATAGTTGGTATGAGAGTAAATGTATAGTCAACCTTTGGATACTAGGATGCGAAAGCCTTAGTAAGAACCCTAAGGATAAGTCTAAGCATAGAACACAATATTAGTGTTTTAGGAATGGCAATGAATAACCTATGATAAGACCTTAAGTGTGAAATTTTATTCTTTATTATGTGGTTTTCCTATTATAATTAGTGGTGATCACACTATTCTTCTTGGTTTTAGTCAATGGCTGGAACCCGAAGGAACCGTGTTAATGCGGAATGCGACAGGCAATGCAATGATTGTCCCCCTGAGAAACCAATCGTTATGGGAGCTGGAATGCAAAATCATGTAGCCATGCTCACACAACTTTCTCAAGATATGAATCATGCAGGACTTCCACGTGAGAAAAGGAAGGAGAAAAATTCTCTTGAATCCTTCATGAGTCAGTGTCCACCTTTATTCAGCGGTTCTACCAATCCATTTGTTTCTGAACAATGGATTAGTACTACTGAAAATATATTTTCAGTTCTTCAATGTTCTGAACATGATAATGTCATCCTAGCAGTGTATCGTTTGGAAGGAGATGCTGATCAATGATGGAATCTTATTAAGAATACGAGCCAAAGGGATGAAATTGAGTCCATGGAATGGGATGAGTTCAAGAACATATTTTTCAATAAGTACTTCCCTCGTATTCTCCGAACTAAGATGGAGAAAGAGTTTCGTGAACTGAAGCAAAATGATGATGAATCTGTTGGTACCTATGAAGCAAATTTTACAAGACTTGCAAGGTACGCTTCTGGTATTATTATCCAACCTGAGAGTAAGATCGATCGATTCTTTAGTGGCTTAAAACCAAGTCTTCGAAAGGCGTTAGCCATAAGGGACTTCAATAGCTATGAGGAAATCGTTTGATGTGCTCTCAAAGTCGAGATGGAGATTTGAGTAACCCATCAGTCATATAGGTTTGATAAGAAGAGGAAAATGGAATTCAAAGGAAAATCTAAATAGAACATTGAAAAGAAGATGATCTTTTCTTTATTCTCAAAGTGTGGAAGGAAACATGGAGGGAGTTGTCTTAAAGGGACAAGTAAATGTTTCAAATGTGGAAAGGAAGGTCATCGGTCATTTGAATGCCGCAATGATGGGAAGTAGTTCTCTAATGATGCAAACATAGGAAGGGATACATAGAATTAACCTAATACACTTCAATGTTTCAAGTTCAAGGAGATGAGGCATTATGCCAATCAATGCCTAAATCCAAGGGTAGATGATGACGGTCGTCGTCAACAAACTCTTAAGGATAAATACAAAGGAAAGTCACATGCAATTTCTATCAGCGATGTGGAGTACGATAACGATGTGGTGAAAGGTACACTTACAATCAACTCTAAAGTAGAAAATGTTTTATTTGATTTTGGATCCACCCACTCCTTTATTTTTGAATAATTTTCAAAGGATATCACCATATTACATCAAAAATTAGATGTTGAGTTAGCTGTGACAACCCCTAATGGCACAACAGTCGCATCAAAAGTTTATAATAATTCTCCAATTGAAGTTTGTGGAATTGTGCTTCCTACAAATCTTGTGATCCTTCCTATAGTGGAATTTGATGTGATTCTTGGCATGGATTGGCTTTCTTTATATAGAGCTCATATCAATTTCCAAAGAAGGGCAGTCACATTTCATATTCCAGATCAATCTATGATCGTCTATCAATGCAAGGATGAACATAACCTTCTAGTGGAAATTTCTTCCATCTTATGGGTCATGATTCCACTAAATGTAGGTTATTTATCTCAAATGGTTGGTGAGAAACTCACGATTAAGAATATGTCCATTGTAAGAGAGTTTGACGATGTCTTTCCAGAGGAATTTCCGGGTCTTCCACCAAATCGTGAAGTTGATTTTTCAATAGAACTCGTACCAGGTGCTTTGCCTATTTCAAAGACACCATTTAGAATGGCCCCAATTGAGTTGCAGGAGTTCAAGAAGCAACTCCAAGAGAATATTGATAAGGGATTCATATTCCCTAGTGCGTCACCTTGGGGATCACATGGTCTATTTGTTAAGAATAAAGATGGATCAATGAGACTGTGCATTGATTATCGAGAACTTAACAAGATCACTATCAAGAACAAATATCCTCTCCCACGCATTGATGACTTATTTGACCACCTATTAGAAGCTCAATACTTTTCCAAGATTGATCTTCATTCAGGGAATCACCAATTAAGGGTCAAAAGGGAGGATATACCAAATACGGATTTCCGTACAAGTTATGGACACTATGAATTTATAGTGATGTCATTTGGTCTTACTAATGCCCCTGCTATCTTCATGGATCTGATGAATAGAGTCATTCGAGACTATCTTGATCAGTTTTTGGTAGTCTTTATAGACAATATTCTTGTATATTCAAAGATCAAGGAAGAACATGATGATCACTTGAGAATTATACTGAAGACCCTGAGAAGGGAGAAGCTTTATGCCAAATTTACCAAGTGTGAATTTTGGCTTCAAAGAGTTTCATTTTTGGGTCTCATAATCTCAAAAGAGGGGATATCTGTGGTTCCAGAAAAAACAGAGGTTATCGAAAGATGGTCGAGACCAACAACAGTAACTGAGATCCGATGTTTTCTTGGTTTGGCTGGATATTATCGATGTTTTGTAAAAGATTTTTCACGATTATCTAATCCAGTCACCAAGCTGACTTGGAAAAGAGTTATGTTTGTCTGGACGGAGGAATGTGAAGAGAATTTCAAGGAGTTGAAAAGAAGGTTATCCAGTGCACCTATGCTCACACTGCCTTGTAGTGGAGATAGGTTTGTGATATACAGTGATGCATCCATGAAGGGATTGGGGTGTGTTCTTATGAAAAATGATATGGTGATAGCTTATGCCTCACGACAGTTGATAATCCATGAGAAAAATTACCCAACTCATGATTTGGAGTTAGCTGCGGTAATCTTTGCATTAAAGATTCGGAGACATTAACTTTATGGTTAAAGGTGCGATATTTATACTGATCATAAAAGTTTAAAGTATATTTTCACACAAAAGGAGCTGAATATGCGCAAAAGAAGATGGTTGGAGCTTATTAAGGATTACGAATGCTAAATTCATTACCACGCTGAGAAAGAAAACAAGGTGGAAGATGCATTAAGTCAATAAGACCATGCCAGTTTATCCATGATGAGGATCACAAAAGATCCAATCTTTATGGATTTACAAAGGATGGATATTGGAATTATAATGGAAGGGGGGAAATCGTATCTTTCTCAACTGAATGTTCAACCATCGATATATATGAAGATTAAAGAGGCACAGAAAGAAGATGTCGAGTTACAAAAGAAGGTGAGAAATGTTCCTGAATTCATCCTTGATTGTGATGGGATAACAAAGTTCAGGAATTGGGGTTGTGTTCCTCCCATCCCCGAATTATAGAAGGAGCTGTTGGATGAGGCTAATAGTTCTTCATTCTCTATTCATCCTGGAAGCACGAAGATGTATAGGGACCTGAAAGAGTACTTCTGGTGGGATGGCATGAAAAGAGATGTTGCTGAATATGTCTCTCGATGCTTGGTTTTTCATCATGTTAAAGCCGAGAGACATAAGTCTAAGGGAATGTTACAACCATTACCCATACCCGAATGAAAATGGGAAAACATCACTATGGACTTTGTTACAAGACATCCGAAAACATCCAAAGGCAATAATGTTATCTGGGTCATAGTTGATCGTCTTAAAAAGTCTTCACACTTCATCGCTAATAGAGAGGATTTCTCTCTTGATCAGCTTGCCAGGATATATGTAAAGGAAGTTGTATGATTGCATGGAGTACCACTTTATATTATATTTGATCGGGATCTGAGGTTTACCTCAATGTTCTGGCGAAGTCTTCAGCATACTCTGGATACATAGCTGAGTTTCAGCACTGCTTATCATCCTAAGACAGACAGTCAGTCTGACAGAACAATTCAAACTCTAGAAGATATGTTGAGAGCTTGCTCTATAGATTTCAAAGGCGGTTGGGATCAACACCTACCTTTGGTGGAATTTTCTTATAATAATAGCTTTGACTTCAGTATTCATATGGCTCCTTATGAAGCTCTCTATGGAAAGAAATGCAGGACTCCAACTTGCTGGGATAAGTTGGGGAAAGAAAGCTATTAGGACCTGATCTTGTTGATGAGATGGAAGAAAAGGTCCAATCTATTCAACAACACATAAGAGCAGCTCCGAGTCGAATGAAAAGTTATTCCGACAATCGAAGAAAAGACCTAGAGTTTGAAGTGGGTGATAAAGTGTTCTTACGAATATCTCCCTAGAAGAGAGTCATGAGATTTGGAAAGAAGGGGAAGTTGAGCCCTAGATATATCTGTCCTTTCGAAATACTGTATCGTGTTGGAAAGGTATCTTACCAATTGGCGCTTCCACCAAATCTCTCTCAAGTTCAGGATGTGTTCCATGTATCTCTCCTGAGAAAGTACATACCTGATCCTTCACATGTACTCAGCTCAGAAGTTATACCGCTGGAGCAATATCTTTCTTATGAAGAATAGACGATAGAGATTCTGGATCGTTGCGAAAAATTCCTAGGAAAAAAGACCACTCTCTTGGTGAAAGTTTTATGGAGGAACCACCAATTAAAATAAGCTACATGGGAGCTTGAGGATATGATGAGGGAGAGGTATCCTCATCTTTTTGTTACAAAGTGATGAATTTCGAGGGTGAAATTCATTTTAAGGGGGGTAGAATGTAACGCCCGATATTTTTATGAGAAATATTTTGTTTTTATCAAAGGAATATTTCAATACACACAACACTATCTTGGCTTGCTTGACACGCAACCACGACCTTCCTAAATAGGTTGCGTCGTACGCAATACCGAGTTTTACTAAACAACGATATGCTATTAAAATATTATTAAAACTAGTCGTTATGAATAGTAATAACCACTTTTTGAAATTTTATAAATTTTATTTTTCAAAATGGACTTCATTTTTGGATACGGAATATCGAAATTATCTTAGGGTGAAATTTTGGTATATTTCTGAAAACATTCAATTTTTTATGAATAGTGAAACCACTAAGTGGTAGTTAAAAAACAGAATTTTTCATAAAACATAATTTTACCGCTTCTGTGAGTGGAATTTCGAAAATCCTAGATACATGGTTAATATCAAGGACTAAAATGTGGTTCAATGAGATGAAAATAATTTTGCTGAATAGTAACTTTTTAATTTTTTTTACCACGGTTAAAAGTAAATAGGGTAATTAAGGGTAAAAGTGTTATTATTATTACCATAACACATGTAATAATTATATTGGATAAGTTTAATTAGACCAAAAACAACCTTAAGAATAAAATATGACCATTTAGGCCCACTTGGATTAAATTAGGACATTTATTATTAATTTATTAAAGAATGGTTAAAATAGTTAAAATCAAAGTTTAATAAGTAAATCATTTTTAATATGGGGTTATACAGAAGATAATTTCAACTATAAATATTAATTAGAAAGATAAAAAGATTTCAAACATAATGGTATTTTATTTATAATTTTTAGACATTAAATAATTTAATTTATTTATGACACAACGGTGATGCAGTAATTATCTTAATAAAGAAATATTGACATAATTGATGTTATAAATACCCAAATAAATCTAATTTGAGTCTTTTTATGAATTCCACTAATTTTATAGGTTAATATGACATGTTAATAATGATTTAATTAGCTTATTTCTAACTAATCATTCTGTTATGATTTTCACAAAAATCAATTACTAAATAGTCTCAAAATTGACATAAAATAGTTTTTAAAATAAATATTATTTATTAATCATTATTGTATACCTAAAAATCTAAGGTTAGGCCAAATTACTTAAATAAGGTTATAATAAACAACTTGGGGTTCATTTGGCTTGATATAGTAAGTTTATTAACCTTATAGTGTAAGAAAAAAAAGAAAACACGGTAAAGGTTAAATTATCTAACTTAAAGTTAAATCTAAATGATAAGGTTAAAATTGATACCTAAACTTGTATAAATTCTATTGGATGAGAGGATTTCGACCTATACCCACCTTATTATCGAAATATATCAATTTGGAGCTATTAAAAACCGAATTTGACTTTATAATAAAATAATATTCTTAGTTATTCCAAAGGTGCCCCTCTCCTCCCTTATAAAAGGGCACCTCCTCCCCCTATTCCTCACACCAATTTGAGCCTTCAAACTCGGCCAACCCCTGAAAATTTCTTCTCTACACTTCCCTAGAGACATCCTAGAGGTTCTGGTCTTCTTTAGAGACCATTTTTAGTGCCTTAAAAGGAGGTCTTAAAAAAGTGCTTCAAAGAAGAGGTAATGTCTGTTACCGATTCTTTTATCTTTATTTCTTCTTCCACTTATTCTTATTTAGATGTTTAATTATGAATTAATAACATCAGTATCACTCATATACTGATATTTTATTATCTGTATGAAACAACCCTAATTCTCTATTTATCCATCCTACGGAAAACGAAATCACCCCGCGTGCGTACGTACGAAATACCGCCTCCACGCCGTGGGGTAATCTATTTTCCACCACCACCTTACTTGGTGGGGTATAATGGTGTAAATAATTACTATATATGATTATTATAAACTGATATTGATTTTGAAATAGTATACATACACTCCAATACAATTCCACGATCATGGGAATGATATCATCGCTCATGCGTACGTACGGAATACCGTCTCCACAATGTGATGTGATTCGTTCTACATGATCTTCATTGCATAATGATTATATAAATGAATTGAATGAATAAATATTATATATAGTATATTAATACCATTCTGGAAATGATGTATCTATAACCTAAAGAGAAGAATCATAATTTATTCGACAAAACACGCATAAGAACAAAAAGTTATAAACACCCGAATAACAAGTAGCAATGAAATATTACTACTAAGAAGCTACGAATATGACCATATATGTTATAATAAAAATAATTATGATTCTGGAATAAGTTAATAACATTATTTAATCATTATACAGGAGGTTTGGACACATACAAATCAAATCAGACCTAAGGTAAGGGGAAATATCACAATCCCATTTTTATCCGAGATTGTTTATACTTTAGTATTTAATGGGGTGTATTTTATCATACACATCCATGTTTACTCAATATGTAATATTATTTCCATCCACCTACAATTGTTTAAATCCAATTTTACCCTTCGGTGAGTTTTTAGAAAAGGATATGAAAGGAATCTTTTGTCGTTTTTCGTACGAGGTAATTTTTGACTTTTCCGTCAAAAGTTCGAAGATTGTTTTTTTAACGTATACGACATGAATGGATTTTTAAAACATTATTTCCAAGATGATTCCTTTACATGTTTTCAAGTTTATTTTTAATCAACTTCTTTTAGTTTAGAATTGTATGACATTTTAAGAAAGGAAAAGTGTTTTTGAAGCAAAAAGGATATTTTCCTCAAGAATGGAGTTCAAGTGTTTTATCAAAATTATTTTCCATCTAAGATAATAAAGGGTTATATTTCTATTTCTATTATTACATTGATTTGATTATTTTGTGATGGAATTATATTTTATTGAATTCCTTTATCTTATATGAATTGTTTTATGAAGTTACGATGTTTAAGATTCCCATTTTTATTACATGAGTTATGCTATGATGTTTGGTTTCTGATTTTGTGGCACACATAAGAATGGTATCATTATGAGATGGGTAGGACCTATATATCCCTTAAATGCATTGGGTAATGATTTTATATCTCATTAGATAGACACGGCTGGAACGGCAGGTTATACCGGTTCAGTGAAACAAGACTGAAATGAGGAGTGAACTCGGTTCAGAAATGGACTTTGTCCACTAAGATAGTCTGGGAAATGAGTCTTGACTAACAAGAAATGATTCTCTATTATTATGTGTGTATGCCACAAAGTTTCATGTTTTATGTTATGATTATTGGGAATACATTTCACTACTATGATTTATCCCATGTTATGAAATTATGCTCTCTTTTACAGGTTAAGATTTCCAAAAAGTTAGGTTCTTATGAATATGATGTGATTTATATTTCTTTTGTTAACCCTTATTGAGCATTTGAGCTGACCCTTTTGTATGTTTTCTTTCCCCAGGTCAGTAAGAAGCTTATTAAGTACGATATTCCAAAAGGGACTATAGATATGATGAAAAAAATGGGAGATAGTGTAGACGCATTATGAACAAGTTGTTTATGTTTCCCAGTTTCTAAAGACACTATACATATATGGTCCTTTCCTGGTTTTGTTATATGTTGTAATAAGTGTGCTTTAATTTTGAAGTAATAACAATGTATTTAAAGTATGGGTTGTTATATTTATTATGTACTCAAATGGGTCTTTCCATAGGACAAGTTCATTGCTTGTAGTTATGTTCTACTATGAACCAGAAATTGATGAGTTTGGATGATTGCTGATTGGTCTTGCTTAGTGATTGAATGGATATCTAGATTTAGAGCTTATTTCTGAAAGTGATATGGGTTATATTTTTATGGATTTATGATCATAACCTTTGGAACTAGAAGGTTGATTCTGATTCTAGGGGCCTCATTCATTTTCTTTTAATTATTAAAAGTAATTTCTTTAATGATCCAATGTAAATGAGTTTTATATAAATCTTTAAAAACTGGAGTAATTTGGGCATCTATGATCCCAATGTGAGTCTCTAAGACCATATATGCTGGGTGCGTTTCTGTTATCTATAAGCCCTCTATACACATTGAGTAAGTGCATTTGCACAGTGCTTAGCACAATGATACAAGGCTTGGGAAAAATTAAATAAAGTGTCTATGGCCAAAAATGAGTTCATTAAGGTGAGGTGAATGATGAATGCAAAATGAAGAAGGGGTCAATTTGTTTTTATGGAAGTCATTTAGGATTTATTATTGAGGTGATGAAAAAAAAATACATTTTTGGAACCTAGGTGAAATATTCAATGAACAAAGTTCCTCTATTAATTCATAATTCCATTAAAATTTTACCTTTTGGTCACTCGTGGACTTTGGACTTGATCCTGGATTAAAGATAGTGACTAATCATCACATATGAGGCATGAAACTATCATATATTGTTGATTCATTTCTCTTTTGACTACAAGTGAGTATTTGTTCTAGGAACGGTTCATTTGGGAAACATAGTTTCTAAAATCCTATTAACATGTTACTATCCTTTGTTTCAATTTTCTCTAAATGTTACATTTTGTGCAGAATCATGAATATCATACTTTTGTTTTCAATGATAGTAAAACACGGGATTTTTGAGGACAAACAATGATTAAGTGTTTGGGAATTTGATGTGGCCTAAAAAACACATGTTTTCCACAATTTTTAAGCAATTTTTTATCAATTTAATTACTTATTTTAGTAATTTTTAATAATTAATGGTTCTTTTGTATTTTTACTTTTAACATTAATAATTAATCAATTTTTATAAATAATAATGTATTATATTCTTTTAAATAATTAATTTATTTCTTTAATTTTGTATACTAATAACTATTTATTTAGATTGTTGATTTTGTATGCACAGATAATAATTTAACAATAATTATCTAGATAATTAATTTTACTTCTAAACTTAGATAATGTAGTCTTAATTTAATATTGCAGGTAATAAAATTAATTACCATTTGCCTTTTTATAATTCATTAATTACTAATTAATGTTTTGAACCAAACTAAATATATTCAAGATTTATATTTTTATGTCTTAACTTAATATAATTGTCCAATAAAATAATATTTATTAGTCTATTTTAATTAATTTAGTTTGTTAAAGCAGTATTAACTTACCTTTGTAAATTAAATAGTTAAATTATATAATAACTTTAAATAAATAGCTTTTTAATTTTAGTTTTAATTTTTTGGAATATAAGATTTTCTTATTGTAGTTTATAATAATTTAACTTATGTTTAATTGGTTTTAAAATTTATTAAACATTATGTTACAATTAATTTTTCATTTGTTTTAATTAATATTTAGTTGTTATTAATTATGTTGTTCAATTTTAATTTATGTTTTAACTTATTTTATTTACTATGTTTATTTAGCAGGTTCACTGTTCCATCCCGGTTACGGTCACGGTGTCTCCACGCATGGGTATCCTTGCTGTCTCACTATGAATCTCCTCTCGGACACACCATTTCCCCATTAGTGTGTCACCTTATTCTGTCCTTCACTATCTTAAACTGTCACGGTGCCACATCCACCTTAACTGTAATACCCACGCACCGTAACACCACATCACGGACGCACCGTGACTCTCCGTCTACATATAATCTTCTATGAAAAGCTCATAATCCCTGATCTATGCCCACTCCCACTAATCCAAGAGATTGAACATGTAACACCCCGATATTTTATGAAAAATATTCTTTTTAATTTCATTAATGTCTTGTTTTGTACGCTACACCAAAAGGAGATTGTACAGCACACATCCATGACTTTCCTTGCATTACACGCAATCGCGACCTTCCTCGATAGCGTGTGTAGTACGCAATACCGAGTTTCACAAAACAACGATATGCGATTAAAATATTATCAAAACCAGCCGTTATGAATAGTAATAACCACTTTTTGGAATTTTGTAAATTTTATTTTTTAAAATGGACTTCATTTTTGGATTCGTAATATAGAAATTATCTTAGGGTTTAATTTTGGTAATTTTCGGATAACTTTCTTTTTCTGATGAATAGTGAAAATTACTAAATTTTAATTAAAAACAACCTTTTTTAATCGAAATAATTAATAGTGATAAATTATTAATTTGAGTGGTTTTAAAGTATATTTAGAATATATTTTTACAATTTAATTCAATTTTGGTCATTGGATTTAATTTCACATTTCAACCAGACATAAACAAGTGTCAATCTTTTGATAGTTATTATCTCTTAAGAACACACTAGTTGTTTTGACGACGGGAATTAATTTTTAAATTAATTAATGAAACTGATATGTTTTTAATTTGGTAAAATAGACATCATTTTTGAGTTCATAATATCAAATATAGCTTAGTCGTAATTTTTGATAATTTTCTGGAAACTTTCATTTTTTGATGAATAGTGAAACCACTAAGTGGTAGTTAAAAAAATGAATTCTTCATAAAACATAATATTATCGCTTCTGTGAGTGGAACTTCAAAAACTGAGAGACACAGTTGATGTCAATAAGTAAAATGTGGTTCAATGAGATGAAAATAATTCTTGGTGAATAGTAACTTTTTACTTTTTTTACCACGGTTAAAAGTAAATAGGGTAATTAAGGGTAAAAATTATATTATTATTACCCTAACACATTTCCTGATTCTATTGGATAAGTGTAATTCGACCAAAAAAAACCTTAGGAATAAAATATGACCATTTAGGCCCACTTGGATAAGATTAGGATATTTATTATTAATTTATATAAAGAAGGGTTAAAATAGTTAAAATCAATGTTTAATAAGTAAATCATTTTTAATATAGGGTTATACATAAGATAAATTCGACTATAAATATTAATTAGAAAGATAAAAAGATTTCCTACATAATTATATTTAATTTGTATTTTTTAGACATTAAATAATTTAATTTAGTTATGATACAATGATGATGCAGTAATTATTTTATTAATGAAATATTGACATAATTTATGTTATAAATACCCAAATAAATTTAATTTGAGACTTTTTATGAATTAAACTAATTTTATAGGTTAATATGACATGTTAGTATTGATTTAAATAACTTTTTTCGAACTAATAATTCTGTTATGATTTTCAAAAAAATCAATTACTAAATAGTTTCAAAATTGACATAAAATAGTTTTTAAAACAAATATTATATTATTAATTATTATTTCATTCATAAAAATCTAAGGTTCGGAAAAATGACATATATATGGTTATATATATTAATAATAAACAACTTCAGGTTCGTTTGGCTTGTTATAGTATGTTTATTAACCTTATAGTGTAAGAACACAAAAAGATACGGTAAAAGTAAAATTGTCTAACTTAAAGATAAATATAATTGATAAGGTTAAAATAGGAACCTAAACATGTCTAAATTCTATTGGATGAGAGGCTTTCGACCCATACCCACCTTATCTTCGAAATAAATCAATTTGGAGCTATTTAAAACCGAATATAACTTTATGATAAAATAATATTTTTAGTTTTCCAAAGGTGCCCCTCTCCTCCCTTATAAAAGGGAACATCATCCCTCTCTTACTCACACCACTTTGAGCCTTAAATCTGGGAAAAACCCTGAGAAATTCTCTTATCCACTTCCCTAGAAACATCCTAGAGGTCCTGGTCTTCTTCAAAGACACATTTTAGTGCTCTAAGAGGAGGACTCAAAGAGGCGCTTCAAAGAAGAGGTAATGTCCGTTACCGATTCTTTCAACTTTATTTCTTCTTCCACTTCTTCTTCTTAGTTTGTTTCAATATGAAGTAATAAAATAAGTATCACTCATATACTGATATGTTATTATAAGTATGAAACAACCCTATTTTACTATCTATCCATCCTACGGAAAACGAAATCACAGCGCGTGTGTACGTACGGAATACTGTCTCCACGCCGTTGTGTAATCTATTTTCCACCACCACCTTACTTGGATGGGTCTAACAGAGTACATAATAACTATATATTATTATTGTAAATTGATATTGATTCTGAAATAGTATACATACACTCCAATACAATTCCACGATCATGAAAATGATATCATCGCTCATGCGTACGTACAGACTACCGTCTCCACGACGCGATGAGATTCATTCTCCACGTTAAACATTCATGAATGATTATAAAGTATATATATAATAAGTAATCATAAAATATATGAAATAATAATGATACAGGTTTTTTGTGTATATATATGTATGTAATCTACTTAATTCCATTCAACTCAATAAAGAAACGAAAACAGCGTTCATGAGTACGTACGCCCTACCGTCTCCAGGAATGGTGTATTTCTTTTCATTTACTGATTTATTATATATATGTATATTATGAATATATATTATATATAAATCATTTTTTATATTCTGGAATTAAGTAATCTTGATCTAAGTAATCCTATGAATAATTACAAGTCAAAACACGGACGACAAATAAAACGATTTTACCCAAAATGCTCTTTAACATGGAATTTACAAAAGAACGGGTAATATAAAGTCATAAGTGAACCATATATGATATCATAACAATTCTTATGATTATGGAATAAGTCAACGACATTATTTAAATCATTATACAGAAGGTTCAGACACTTACGAAGCAAATCGGACCTATGGTAAGGGAAAATATCACAATCTCATTTTTATCTGAGATTGTTTATATTTTGGTATTTACTGGGGAGTATTTTATCATCCACATACATGTTTCCTCAATATGTAATATTATTTCCGTCCACCTACAATTATTTAAATACAATTTTACCCTTTGGTGAGTTTTTATTAAATGATATGAAAGGAATCTTTTGTCGTTTTTCGTACGAGGAACTTTTTTACTTTTCCGACAAAATTACGAGATGTATGTTTTTTAACTTATACGGCATGAATGGATTTTGAAAACATTATTTCCAAGAAGGTTTCTTTACATGTTTTCATGTTTATTTTTAATCAACTTATTTTAGTTTAGAATTTTATGACATGTTAAGAAAGGAAAAGTGTTTTTGAAGTAGAAAGGATATTTTTCTCAAGAATGGAGTTCAACTATTTTATCAAAATTATTTTCCATCTAAGATAATCTAGGGTTCTGTTTCTATCCCTATTATTACATTGATTTGATTATGTTGTCATGGAAATATTTTTATGAATTCCTTTATCTTATATGAAAAGTTTTATGATGTCACGATGTTTAAGATTCCCATTTTTATTACATGGGTTATGGTATGATGTATGGTTTATGATTTTGTGGCACACATAAGAATGGTATCATTATGAGATGGGTGGGACATATATCTCCCTCCAATGCATTGGGTAATGATTTTATATCTCATGATATATACATGGCTGGAACAGTAGGTTATACCTGTTCAATGAAACATGACTGAAACGAGGAGTGAACTCGGTTCAGAAATGGACTTTGTCCACTAAGATAGTCTTGGAAATGAGTTTTGACTAATAAGAAATGATTCTCTATGATTATGTGTTCATGCCCCAATGTTTCGTGTTTTATGTTATGATTATTGGGATTGCATTTCACTACTATGATTTATCCCATGTTATGATATTATGATCTCTTTTGCAGGTTAAGATTTCAAAAATGTTATGTTCTTATGAATATGATGTGATTGATATTTATTTTGTTTACCCTTACTGAGCATTTGAGCTCACCCTTTTATATTTTCTTTTCCATAGGATATAAAGAAAGGATATAGGTAGAAAAAAAGGAAGATCTTTATGGGAAATATTGAAGATCTTTCACCACGATTAGAAGATTATATTCTGAGTTTCCAAAGACACTAAACTATTACGGTCCTTGTGTGTGTGTTTTTGTTATGTACTAAGTATTCCCCAAAAGTAATGTAATGTCCATGTATGTTAAGCTTCGGGTCTCTACAGTTGGTATAAGAGGCAAAGGAGGTAAGAATGTATCGGATCCTTGGGAACTCTCACATGTGAGCATTGGAAGAAGCATGGCTCTCTGCCCATGGGCTTCATGAGGAAATGGCTGCCACTGGGGATGGTGGTGTGTCCTGCCCAGGGGGTGTAGCCACCCATGGAGTGCCCTGATAGGTATCAATTATAGTCCACTGGAAGTAATTCCAGACCGTTACAGTTGGTATCAGAGGAAAGGTTTAGTCAACCTTTGGAAACTAGGATGCGATAACTTTAGTGAGATCCCTAGAGATATTTATAAGGTATGTCTAGGGATGTCTCTAAGGTTAAGTATGAGTATAGGTTATAGTACTATAATTACGGTAACCCAAGATGTTAGATATTGAAGGTACTCCCCCTTTATTATATTGTTTTCCCAAGCGTGATTTTTTCCTCTCACGCTATTCTTTTTGGGTTTTAGATGATAGATGGAACCCGAAGGAACCATGTTGATCAATGTAATGGACAATGAAATGATTTTCCTCCGGGACAAACAAATTTTATGGGAGATGGAGTGAAAATTCTTATTCCTCTACATACACAAGCTGTGAATCATTCTGGACTTCCAAATGAGCAGATAAGGGAACAATATTCTATTGAGTCCTTCATTAGGCAACGCCCACCTTCTTTCAGTGGGTCTTCTGATCCACTTGTTGCTGAACAATGGATCAGTACTACTAAAAAGATATTTTCAGTTCTTTAATGTTCTGAACATGATAAAGTCATCTTAGCAGTGTGTTGTTTGGAAGGTGATGCTGATCTATGGTGGAACCTTATCAATAATACGAGGCCAAGAGATGAAATTGAGTCCATGGAATGGGACGAGTTCAAGAACTTATTTTTCAATAAGTACTTCCCTCGTATTATTCGAACAAAGATGGAGAAGGAGTTTCTTGAACTAAAGAAAAAGGATGATGAATCTGTTGGTATATACAAAGAGAATTTTACAAGGCTTGCAAGGTATGCATCTGGATTTATCATCCAACCTGAAAGTAAAGTTGATCGATTCTTCAGTGGCTTAAAACCAAATATTCGAAGGGAATTAGCTATAATATACTTCAGTAGAAATGAAGAAACTGTGTGTTGTGCTATCAAGGTAGAAACGGAAGTTGGTGTTACTTATCCATCTCATAGTTTTGACAAGAAATGAAAGATGGAGTTCATGGAGAAATATCAGAATAATGGTGAAAATAAGATTAATGATTCCTTATGATCAAAGTGTGGAAAGAAGCATGGTGGAGATTGTCTTAAAGGGACTAGAAAATTTTTTAAGTGTGGAAAAGAAGATCATCGAGCATCTGAGTGTCGAAGTAATGGAAAAGGGGTTTCTAATGATGTGAATAAAGAAATGACTGCAGAGAACTCACCACCAACACTTCAATGGATCATGTGCAAGGAAATGGGGCATTATGCTAATAAATTCCCTAATACAAGGGTTAGTGATGATCGACATGAGAAACCACTTAAGGAAAAGGACAAAGGGAATTCAAATGCGATCACTATTGGCGATTTTGAATATGAAAACGATGTGGTGGAATGATTAAGTGTTTATGTAATGGGATTCCAAATTAATGTTGTATATAGTATCGTGGAATTTTGGAATATTTATGTATTGGTGTATAGTGGTTTTCAATGGTACCGGTAACCATGGAAGGTGATTGAGATATTTTTGGAAAAAAAGATGATATGCGCATAATGAAGGGAAAATGAGAAATTGAAATGTTTGACAGTATTCTTGGTCTCATGATTGATATAAGGACTAAGTGATATCATGGTTTGAGTGTATAAAATTTTGAGGATTTTGGTATGTGGAAAGAGTTAACTTTTAACAATATTCATGTTTTCAATAAGGATCAATGGGTATTCATTTTTTTTTCAAGTGAATACATGATTAAGGACTTTGAATGTTTGGAATGTGACCAACAAGACATATCTCATGATATATGGGGATCAACAATGGTATTAACATGATAGTTGAATGAACTCTTTGGTAATTTTTTTCACTATAATATGACATTAGAAAGAATTATTTTGGATAATCCTAATGATTGGAATGGATTATGTTGGTCATAAGTTAGTATTGTTTAAGGATAAGAGTTTTTTCGATATTATTTATGGGATGTTATAGTAATGTAGTTTTAGAAAAAGGACAACATGCAGGATGGGAGACAACCCATCATGTCGGACAAGGTTGTGAGAATCGAACCCACAACCGAAGTGCGACTGGCCTTTATCGCCTACCAATGGACTACAGGAAGTCCTTGTTTAGTAGCAACAAGTTTTTTTATATTATGCAGTATTATATAAGAAGTATAAGTCCATTTTAGGAACTATATATGATTAATCTCACTGTAGATGGAATTATGGATTTTTTGATAACTTTTCTAACCTTTTGTTTTAGACAGATGAAATGACCCATCATTCTATCACATGATCTGCTAACACATCATGAATGACAAATTCAACTTCATTTCATTCAGAGATGAAGTGGAAATTTTCCAAAGAATGACCAACAGTGAGACTATACCAAAATCCCGAAAGTATTTCTTCTAATTCCAATTTCATCAACTTTAGGAAAATGATCTTGAAAACAAAAAGTGTTATCCTAGTGCTCTTATATCTGATGAATCAGATGGTACCTTAGATCCTCACAAATTTATGACTTTGTGATTACTAGATTTACATAGCCATGTTCTCTACCACTCTCCACCAGAACATGACGGTTAGATTACTCTTCCATATCCATATTTTAACCTATGTGGAAACCCAGTGATTAGTTTATTTGGGTAACCGTTACGTTTCATAATTTTGTTTTTTAAATATTGGTTTTGGTATTCCTATTTACGATGTGGGTTTATATTAAAGAAACATTAGAGTAGTAAACCATTTATAACCCCGATTAATTTTGAGGGTGAAATTCATTTTAAGGGGTGTAGAATGTAACATCCCGCGATTTTATGAAAAATATTATTTTTAATTTTATTAATGTATTGTTTTGTACGCTACACCAAAAGGTGCTTTCACAACACGCATCCTCGACTTGCCTTGAATTACACGCAATCACGACCTTCCTCAATAGCGTGTGTAGTACGCAATACCGAGTTTCACTAAACAATGATATGCTATTAAAATATTATTAAAACCAGCTGTTATGAATAGTAATAACCACTTTTTGAAATTTTTGAAATTTTATTTTTCAAAATGGACTTCATTTTTGATTCAGAATATCGAAATTAGCTATGGGTGAAATTTTGGTACTTTTCGGATAACTTTCATTTTCTGATGACTACTGAAAATTACTAAATTTTAATTAAAAACAACATTTTTAATCTAAATAATTAATAGTGATAAATTATTACTTTGAGTGGTTTAAATGTATATTTAGAATATATTTTTAAAATTTAATACAATGTTGGTCATTGGATGTAATTTCACATTTAAACCAGTCATAAACAAGTGTCAATCTTTTGATAGTTATTATCACTTAAGAACATGCTATTTGTTTTGACGAAGGGAATTAATTTTTAAATTAATTAATGAAACTGATATGTTTTTAATTTGGTAAAATAGACATCATTTTTTAGTTCATAATATCAAATATATATTAGGCCTAATTTTTTGTATTTTTCTGGAAAATTTCATTTTTTGATGAATAGTGAGACCACTAAGTGGTAGTTAAAAAAATGAATTTTTCATAAAACATAATTTTACCACTTCTGTGAGTGGAATTTCAAAAATCTAAGAGACACGGTTGATGTCAGTAAGTAAAATGTGGTTCAATGACATGAAAATAATTTTTGGTGAATAGTAACTTTTTACTTTTTTTACCACGGTTAAAATTAAATAGGGTAATTAATGGTAAAAATGATATTATTATTACCCTAAAACATGTCCTAATTCTATTGGATAAGTGTAATTAGACCAAAAACAACCTTTGAAATAAAATATGACCATTTATGACCTCTTGAATTATATTAGGACATTTATTATGAATTTATTTAAAGAAGGGTTAAAATAGTTAAAATCAATGTTCAATAAGTAAATCATTTTAAATATAGTGTTATACATAATATAAATTCGACTATAAATATTCCATAGAAAGATAAAACTATTTCCTACATAATGATATTTAATTTGTTATTTTTATACATTAAATAATTTAATTTATTTATGACACAATCATGATGCATTAATTATTTTATTAATGAAATATTGACATAATTGATGTTATAAATTCCCAAATAAATGTAATTTTAGACTTATTATGAATTAAACTAATTTTCTAGGTTAATATGACATGTTAGTATTTATTTAATTTACATTTTTAGAACTAATCATTCTGTTATGATTTTCACAAAAATCAATTACTAAATAGTGTCAAAATTGACATAAAATTGTTTTTAAAACAAATATTATATTATTAATTGTTATTTTATTTCTAGAAATCTAAGGATTGGCCAAATGACTTATATATGGTTATATATATTAATAATAAACAACTTGGGGTTCGTTTGGCTTGTTATATTAAGTTTATTAACCTTATAGTGTAAGAACACAAAAAGACATGGTAAAAGTAAAATTATCTAACTTAACATTAAATATAAATGATAAGGTTGAAATGGGAACCTAAACTTGTCTAAATTCTATGGGATGAGAGGATGTAGACCCATTCCCACCTTATCTTCTAAATAAATCAATTTGGAGCTATTTAAAACCGAATATGACTTTATAATAAAATAATATGTTTAGTTTTCCAAAGGTTCCCCTCTCATCCCTTATAAAAGGGCACATCGTCCCTCTCTTCCTCACACCACATTGAGCCCTAACGCTCTTCCAACCCCTGAAGAATTAACTTCTCCACTTCCCTAGAAACATCCTAGAGGTCCTGGCCTTCTTCAAAGACAAATTTTTGTTCCCTAAGAGGAGGACTCAAAGAGGCGCTTCAAAGAAGAGGTAATGTCTGTTACCGATTCTTTCAACTTTATTTCTTCTTCCACTTATTCTTCATAGGTTGTTTCATTATGAAGTAATAAAATCAGTATCACTCATATACTTATATTTAATTATAAGTATGAAACAACCCTATTACACCATCTATCCATCCTACGGAAAACGAAATCACAACGCGTGCGTACGTACGGAATACCATCTCCACGCCGTAGTGAATCTATTTTCCACCACCACTATACTTGGATGGGTATAATGGTGTAAAAAATAACTATATATGATTATTGTAAAGTGATATTGATTCCAAAATAGTATACATACACTCCAATACAATTCCTCGATCATGAGAACAATATCATCGCTCGTGCGTACGTACGGACTACCTTCTGCACGACGTGATGAGATTCATTCTCCACGTTAACCATTCATTAATTATTAGAAAGTATATATAATTAGTAATCATGAAATATATGACATAATCATGATACATTAATTATGTGTATATATATGTATGTAATCTACTTAATTCCATTCTACTCAATAATGAAATGAAAACAGCGTTCATGCGTACGTACAGCCAACCGTCTCCATGAACGGTGTATCTCTTTACATTTACTAATTTATTATATATATGTATCTTCTGAATATATATTATATATAAATCATGTTTTATATTCCGGAATTAAGTAATCATGATCTAATTAATCATATGAATAATTACAAGTTAAAACACGGACGACAAATGAAACGATTTTACCCAAAACGCTCTTGAACATGGATTTTACAAAAGATCGGGTAATATAAAGTCATAAGTGAACCATATATGATATAATAACAATGAGTATGATTATTGAATTAGTCAATGATATTATTTAAATCATTATACAGGAGGTTTGGATACTTACGAAGCAAATCAGAACTAAGGTAAGGGAAAATATCACAATCTCATTTTTATCCGAGATTGTTTATACTTTGGTATTTACTGGGGTGTATTTTATCATCCACATCCATGTTTCCTCATTATGTAATATTTTTTCCATCCACCTACAATTATTTAAATCCAATTTTACCCTTTGGTGAGTTTTTAGTAAATGATATGAAAATAATCTTTTGTCATTTTTCATACGAGGTACTTTTTGACTTTTCTGACAAAAGTACGAGAATAAAGATTTTTTAACTTATACAGCATGCATGGATTTTTAAAACATTATTTCCAATAAGGTTCCTTTACAAGTTTTCATGTTTATTTTTAATCAACTTTTTTTAGTTTAGAATTGTATGACATGTTAATAAAGGAAAAGTGTTTTTGAAGTAGAAAGGATATTTTCCTCAAGAATGGAGTTCAAGTGCTTTATCAAAATTATTTTACATCTAAGATAATATAGGGTTATATTTCTATCCCTATTATTAAATTGATTTGATTATGTGGTGATGGAAATATTTTTATGAGTTCCTTTATCTTATATGAATTGTTTTATGATGTCACGATGTTTAAGATTCCCATTTTTATTACATGGGTTATGCTATGATGTATGGTTTATGATTTTGTGGAACACATAAGAATGGTATCATTATGAGATGGGTGGGACCTATATCTCCCTCCAATGCATTGGGTAATGATTTTATATCTCATGAGATAGTCATGGCTGGAACGGTAGGTTATACCAGTTCAGTGAAACATGACTGAAACGAGGAGTGAACTCGGATCAGAAATGGACTTTGTCCACTAAGATAGTCTTGGAAATGAGTCTTGACTAATAAGAAAGGATTCTCTATAATTATGTGTTCATGCCACAAAGTTTCATGTTTTATGTTATGATTATTGGGATTATATTTCACTACTATGATTTATCCCATTTATGATATTATGATCTCTTTTGAAGGTTAAGATTTCCAAAATGTTATGTTCTTATGAATATAATGTGATTGATATTTCTTTTGTTTACCCTTACTGAGAATTTGAGCTCACCCTTTTATGTTTTCTTTTTCCCAGGATATAATGAAAGGTTTTGGGTAGAAAAAAAAGGAAGATATTTATTGGAGATGTTGAATATCTTTCACCACGATTAGAAGATTATATTCCGAGTTTCCAAAGACACTAAACTATTACAGTCCTTGTGTGTGTGTTTTTTGTTATGTACTAAGTAATCCGTAAATGTAATGTAATGTCCATGTACGTTAAGCTTCGGGTCTCTACAGTTGGAATCAGAGGCAAAGGAGGTAGGAATGTATCTGATCCTTGGGAACTCTCACATGTGAGCATTGGAGGAAGCATGGCTCTCCGCCCAAGGGATTCATGATCTAATAGCTGCCACTGGGGATGGTGGTGTGTCCCACCCAGGGGGTATAGCCGCCCATGGAGTGCCCTGATATGTATCAATTACAGTCCACTGGATGTAATTCCAAACCGTTACAGTTGGTATCAGAGGAATGGTTTAGTCAACTTTTAGAAACTAGGATGCGATAACTTTAGTGAGATCCCTAGAGATATTTCTAAGGTATATCTAGGGATGTCCCTAAGGTTAAGAATAAGTATAGGTTATAGTAATATAATTACGTTAACCCATGATGTTAGATATTGAAGGTAATCCCCCTTTATTATATTGTTTTCCCTAGCATGATCTTTGCCGCTCACACTATTCATTTTGGGTTTTAGAGGATCGCTGGAACCCGAAGGAACCATGTAGATCAATGTAATGGACAATGCAATTATTGTCCTCCTGAACAAACAAATGTTATGGGAGATGTAGTGAAAAATCTTATTGCTATACATACACAATATATGAATCATTATGGACTTCCAAATGAGCAGAGAAGGGAACAATATTCTATTGAGTCCTTCATGAGGAAACGTCCACCTTCTTTCAGTGGGTCTTCTGATCCACTTTTTGTTGAACAATGGATCAGTACTACTGAAAAGATATTTTTAGTTCTTCAATGTTCTGAAAATTATAATGTCATCTTAGCAGTGTATCGTTTGGAAGGTGATTCTGATCAATGGTGGAATCTTATCAAGAATATGATGCCAAGAGATGAAATTGAGTCCATGGAATGAGACGAGTTCATTAACTTATTTTTCAATAAGTACTTACCTCGTATTATTTGAACAAAGATGGAGAAGGAGTTTCTTGAACTAATGAAAAAGGATGATGAATCTGTTGGTATATACGAAGAGAATTTTACAAGGCTTGCAAGGTATGCATCTGGATTTATCATCCAACTTGAAAGTAAATTTGATCGATTCTTCAGTGGCTTAAAACCAAATATTCGAACGACATTAGCTATAAGAGACTTCAGTAGCTATGAAGAAATTGTGCGTTGTGCTATCAAGGTAGAAATGGAAGTTGGTGTAACTTATCCATCTCATAGTTTTTACAAGAAACGGAAGATGGAGTTAAAGGAGAAATCTCAGAATAATGGTGAAAAGAAGATGAATGTTTCCTTATGATCAAAGTGTGGAAAGAATCATGGTCGATATTGTCTTAAAGGGACTAGAAAATGTTTTAAGTGTGGAAAATAAGGTCATCGAGAAGGTGAGTGTCGAAGTAATGGAAAAAGGGTTTCAAATGAAGTGAATAAAGAAGAGACTGCAGAGAACTCACCACCAACACTTCAATGCTTCAAGTGAAAGGAAATGGGGAATTATGCTAATAAATTCCCTAATCCAAGGGTTAGTGATGATCGACATGAGAAACCACTTAAGGCAAAGGACAAAGGGAATTCACATGCGATCACTGTTGGTGATGTTGAATATGAAAACGATGTGGTGGAATGATGAAGTTTTTATGTAATGGGATTCCAAAATAATGTTGTATATAGTATCGTGGAATATTTGAATATTTATGTATTGGTTTATTGTAGTTTTCAATGGTACTGGTAAACATGGAAGGTGATTGAGATATTTTTGGAAAAAAAGATGATATGTGCATATTGAAGGGAAAATGAGAAAATGAATTGTTTGACAGTATTCATGAGATCATGATTGATATAAGGACTAAGTGATATCATGGTTTGAGTATATAAAATTATGAGGATTTTGGTATGTGGAAAGTGTTAACTTTTAACAGCATTCATGTTTTCAATAAGGTTTAATGGGTATTCATTTTTGTTTCAAGTGAATACATGATTAAGGCCTTCGAATGTTTGGAATGTGACCAACAAGACATATCTCATGATATATGGGGATCAAAAATGGTATTAACATGCTAGTTGTATGAACTCTTTGGTAATTGTTTTCACAATAATATGAGATTAGACAACATTATTTTTGATAAGCCTAAAGATTGGAATGGATTATGTTGGACATAGGTTATTATTGTTTAAGTATATGTGTTTTTTCAATATTATTTATGGGATGTTATAGTAATGTAGTTTTAGAAAAAGGACAACCTGCCGGATGGGCGACATCCCATCGCATCGGACAAGGCTGTGTGAATCGAACCCACAACACAAGTGCGACCGGCCTTTATCGCCTACCAATGGACTATAGGAAGCCCCTGTTTAGTAGAAACTAGTTTAATTATATTAAGAAGTATGATATAAGAAGTATAAGTCCATTTTAAGAACCATATATGATTAATCTCACTGTAGATGGAATTATGTATTTTTTGATAACTTTTCTAACCTTTTGTTTTAGATAGATGGAATGACCCATCATTCTATCACATGATCTTCTAACACATCACGAATGAAAAATTCAACTTCATTTCATTAAGATATGAAGTGAAAATTTTCCAAAGAACGACCAATGGTGAGACTATTTCAAAATCACGAAAGTATTTCTTCTAATTCCAATTTCATCAACTTTAGGGAAATGATCTTGAAAAAAAAAGTGTTGTCCTAGTGCTCTTATATCTGATGAATCAGATGGTACCTTAGATCGTCACAAATTTATGTCTTTGAGATTGCTGTATTTTACATAGCCATGTTCTCTACCACTCTTCATCAGAACATGATGGTTAGATTTCTCTTCCATATCTATATTTTCACCTATGTGGAAACCCAGTGATTAGTTTATTTGGGTAACCGTTACGTTCCATACTTTTGTTTTTTAAATATTGGTTTTGGTATTCCTTTTTACGATGTGGGTTTCTATTAAAGAAACTTTCAAGTAGTAAACCATTTATAACCCCGACGAATTTCGAGGGTGAAATTCATTTTAAGGGGGGTAGAATGTAAAACCCCGAGATTTTATGAAAAATATTTTTTTTAATTTCATTAATGTCTTCTGTTTTATTCTACACCAAAAGGATATTTCACAACATGCGTCCTTGACTTGCCTTACATTACACGCAATCGCGACCTTCCTTGATATGGTGTGTAGTACGCAATACCGAGTTTCACTAAAGAACGATATGTTATTAAAATATTATTAAAACCAGCCATTATGAATAGTAATAACAACTTTTTGAAATTATTTAAATTTTATTTTTCAAAATGGACTTCATTTTTGGATTCGGAATATCAAAATTATCTTAGGGTGAAATTTTTGTACTTTTCGGATAACTTTCATTTTCTGATGAATAGTGAAAATTACTAAATTTTAAATAAAAACAACTTTTTTAATCGAAATTATTAATAGTGGTAAATTATGAATTTGAGTGGTTTTAAAGTATATTGAGAATATATTTTTACAATTTAATACAATGTTGTTCATTGGATGTAATTTCACATTTAAACCAGACATAAACAAGTGTCAATCTTTTGATAATTATTATCTCTTAAGAACACGATATTTGTTTTGAAGAAGGAAATTAATTTTTAATTTAATTAATTAAACTGATATGTTTTTAATTTGGTAAAATAGAAATCATTTTTGTGTTTATAATATCAAATATACCTGAGGCCTTATTTTAGGTATTTTATGGAAACATTCATTTTTTGATGAATAGTGAAACCATTAAGTGGAAGTTAAAGAAAATGAATTTTTCTTAAAACAAAATTTTACCACATTTGTGAGTGGAATTTCAAAACTCCAAGAATCACGGTTGATTTCAGTAAGTAAAATGTGGTTCAATGAGATGAAAATATTTTTTTGTGAATAGTAACTTTTTACTTTTTTTACCACGGTTAAAAGTAAATAGGGTAATTAAGGGTAAAAATGATATTATTATTACACTAAAACATGTCCTAATTCTATTGGATAAGTTTAATTCGACCAAAAACAAACTTAGGAATAAACTATGACCATTTAGGCCCCCTTGGATTAGATTAAGACATTTATTATTAATTTATTTAAAGAAGGGTTAAAATTGTTAAAATGAAAGTTTAATAAGTAAATTATTTTTAATATAAGGTTATACATAAGATAAATTCGACTATATATATTAATTAGAAATAAAAAAAATTTCCTACATAATGATATTTAATTCTTAATTTTTAGACATTATATAATTTTTTTATTTGTTACATAATGATGATGCAGTAATTATTTTATTAATGAAATATTGACATAATTGATGTTATAAATACCCAAATAAATGTAATTTTAGACTATTTATGAATTAAAATATTTTTATAGGTTACTTTGAAATTTCAGTATTGATTTAATTAACTTTTTTCAAACTAATAATTCTGTTATGATTTTCACAAAAATCAATTACTAAATAGAGTCAAAATTGACATAAAATAGTTTTTAAAACAAATATTATATTATTAATTGTTATTTTATTCCTTGAAATCTAAGGTTCCGAAAAATGACTTAGATAAGGATATATATATTAATAATAAACAACATGGGGTTCGTTTGGCTTGTTATAGTATGTTTAATAACCTTGTAGTGTAAGAACACAAAAAGACACGGTAAAAGTAAAATTATCTAACTTAAAGTTAAATATAAATAATAAGGTTAAAATAGGAAGCTAAACCTGTCTAAATTCTATTGGATGAGAGGGTTTTGACCCATCCCCACCTTATCTTCGAAAGAAATCAATTTGGAGCTATTTAAAACCGAGAATGACTTTATAATATAATAATATTTTTAGTTTTCCAAAGGTGCCCCTCTCCTCCCTTATAAAAGGGAACCACATCCCTCTCTTCCTCACACCACGTTGAGCCTCAAAGCACGGACAACCCCTGAACAATTATCTTCTCCACTTCCCTAGAAACATCCTAGAGGTCCTGGTCGTCTTCAAATACCAATTTTAGTGCCCTAAGTGGAGGACTCAAAGAGGCGCGTCAAAGAAGCGGTAATGTCCGTTACCGATTCATTCAACTTTATTTCTTCATCCACTTCTTCTTCTTCGGTTGTTTCATTATGAAGTAATAAAATCAGTATCAATCATATAATGATATGTCATTATAAGTATGAAACAACCCTATTCCACCATCTATCCACCCTACGGAGAACGAAATCACAGCGCGTGCGTACGTACAGAATACCGTCTCCACACCGTGGTGTAATCTATTTTCCACAACCACCATACTTGGATGGGTATAATGGTGTACATAATAACAATATATGATTATTGTAAAGTGATATTGATTCTAAAATAGTATACATACACTCAAATACAATTCCATGGTCATGAGAATGATATCATCGCTCGTGCGTACGTACGGACTACCGTCTCCACGACGCGATAAGATTCATTCTCAATGTTAACCATTCATGAATGATTATAAAGTATATATAATAAGTAATCATGAAATATATGAAATAATAATTATACTAGATTTATGTGTATATATATGTATGTAATCTACTGAATTCCATTTAACTCAATAAAGAAACGAAAACAGCGTTCATGCGTACGTACGACCTACCGTCTCCATGAACGGTGTATTTCTTTCCATTTACTGATTTATTATATATTTGTATATTTTGAATATATATTATATATAAATCATCTTTTATATTCTAGAATTAATTAATCATGATCTGAGTAATCATATGAATAATTACATGTCAAAACACAGATGACAAATGAAACGATTTTACCCAAAACACTATTTAACCTGGAATTTACAAAAGAACGGGTAATATAAAGTCATAAGTTAACCATATATGATATCATAAAAATGAGTATGATTCTGGAATAAGTCAATGACATTATTTAAATAATTATACATGAGTATCGGACACTTACAAAGAAAATCAGACCTAAGGTAAGGGAATATATCACAATCTCATTTTTATCCGAGAGTGTTTATACTTTGGTATTTACTGGGGTGTATTTTATAATCCGCATCTATGTTTCGTCAATATGTAATATTATTACCGTCCACCTACAATTGTTTAAATCCAATTTTACCCTTCAGTGAGTTTTTAGTAAATGATATGAAAGGAATCTTTTTTCATTTTTTGTACTAGGAACTTTTTGACTTTTCTGACAAAAGAACGAGAAGAATGTTTTTTCACTTATACGGCATGAATGGATTTTAAAACACTATTTCCAAGAAGTTTACTTTACAAGTTTTCAATTTTATTTTCAATCTAATTATTTTAGTTTATAATTGTATGACTTGTTAAGAAAGGAAAAGTGTTTTTGAAGTAGAAAGGATATTTTCCTCAAGAATGGAGTTCAAGTGTTTTATCAAAGTTATTTTCCATCTAAGATAATATAGGGTTCTGTTTCTATCCCTATTATTACATTGATTTTATTATGTTGTGATGGAAATATTTTTATGAATTCCTTTATCTTATATGAATTGTTTTATGATGTCACGATGATTAAGATTCCCATTTTTATTACATGGGTTATGATATGATGTATGGTTTATGATTTTGTGGCACACGTAAGAATGGTATCATTATGAGATAGGTGGGACCTATATCTCCCTCCATTGCATTGGGTAAATATTTTATATCTCATGATATAGACATGGCTGGAACGACAGGTTATGTAACACCCAGAGCTTCCACAATACACTTCTCTTTCAATAATGCAATAGCTTGCATTGTACGCAAGTTCGAGATTCTAACACACCGCGACTAATCAAAATAGCCATTATGAATACTAATACCCAATTTTTGAAAGTATATATATTTTATATTTCAAAATAGATTTCATTTTTGGATTCGGAATGTTGAAATTAGCTTATGTTGAATTTTTTGTAATTTTCTGAGAACTTCCAAATTTTTATGAATAGTGAAAAATACTTAAAACAACTTTCTTATTAAAAATTATTTATAGTGATAAATTATACTATTGAGTGGTTTTAAAGTATAATTAGAATATATTTTTACCATTTTATCCAATGGTGTTCATTAAAATTAATTTCACTTTGAAATTGGACATAAACAATTGACAATCTTTTGATATATATTGTTTCTTAAAAACACTCTATTTGTTGTGACAGCGGAAATTTATTATGAAATTAATTAATGAAACTTATATGTTTGGAATTTTGTAAAATAGTCATCATTTTTAAATTCGGAATATCAATTATAGCTTAGGGTGAAATTTTGGAATTGTTCTGAAAAGCTTCAATTTTTTATGAATAGTGAAACCACTAAGTGGTAGTTAAAAAACGGATTTTTCGTTTAAATGAAACATTACCACTTCTGTGATTTGATTTTCAAAAATCCGACATACATGGATGTTATTAGGAAGTAAAATGTGGTTCAATGGGATTAAAATAATTTTTGGTGAATAGTAACTTTTAAGTTTAATTAATCGCGATTAAAGGTAATTAGTGAAATTTATGGTAAAAATGATAT
This sequence comes from Viscum album, assembly GCA_963277665.1. Lineage (NCBI taxonomy): Eukaryota > Viridiplantae > Streptophyta > Magnoliopsida > Santalales > Viscaceae > Viscum > Viscum album. The sequence goes on from OY728163.1 coordinate 709,201,211, forward strand.
TATAAAAATATGAAAATACCTTTACACTTGTCCTACCCCTATAGGATGTGTCATGGCAGACCAAGAAAATCCATAGGTCAACTTGGAGACCCCATGGAGCCACTTTGGTAAGAAAATGACATAAATAACCTTTATTTAAAGATGAAATAAAAATGTCACAAACATAAGTTGTTTTACAAAAACAATTTTTAAATGGGGTTATACAAGTAATATTTGTGACTATAAATATTCATTAGAAAAATAAAAATATATCTACATCATGATAATTTTTGTATGATTTTCAGACATTAAATAAATTAAAATATTTATGACACCATGATGATGTTGCGATTATCTCATTAAATAACCATTTTAATAAAATGGAAGGATAATGTAAAATCTAAGCATTACACTTGTCCAAAGCCTATTGGATGAGTATATTTTGAACCCTTATCAACTTATCCTTGAATTATATAAGTGTGGGACCTTTAGAATCCGAAACGAATCTTATAATAATGTAACATTTCATTACTTTCCAAGAGTGCCCCTCCTCTCCTCTTATAAAAGGCCCCCACCACTCACACCTTATTCACACGATCAAGCCTTTTGGCTTGGCCAAACTCTTCCCAAATACTCTCCCAACTTCCCCCCCTTACTCCTAGAAGCCTCACTTTGGGCATAACTCTTCCCAAGGAATCCTTTGGCTCAAATCAAAAAGAGTTACCCGATTTTAAGGTAATGTCTTCTCTAATGTTGTTTTATTTTATTTTTCTTCTCCAACCCCCTAACCTCTTTTTATTAATTTATTTTGTAACAACACCAGTATCCTCAATATACTAGGATGTTGTTATAAGAAGGATTCGAGATAAAATTACACACACCTACATCTAATGGTTAAGGAACATACGGTTTCTGTGGATGGAAAAATTTCTGCATCACGAAATGATGATTGTTCAACACTCATATAACACCTTCAAAGGTGGCCATTAAGATGTCACTATATTTATATATGATATATTATATGTTTATGTTTTCAATATGATTCTGTATTTCTCATTTATGTCTTAATTTATGATTTCCATTATGGGTAAACACGATAATTTATTTTAGGAAGTGCGGACTACTGCCCCCTCAATGTGATGTGAATCGTTAATGCCATATATGGGATGTATAAAGGACGGAGTAAATGATATTATATATGATATTATACTGGAACTATATTATACCTTTATATAATTATGATTATATTCCATTAAATACGAAATAGAAATGAAAGTAGCGTTCATGCGTATGTACGACTTACCGTCTCCATGAACGTTGCATTTCATTTATTACCTCTAAATGTTACGTAATATTATGAATGAATGTATATACTGGATATATATGATATATATAAAATATAAATCATGAATATAATTCTGGTGATAATGCATATTCTACCACATAAAAAACTTGTAATTATAAGAAGTTTATTGTTGACTCAAGTACCAAAAATCGACAAAACGACCATTATTAACTTAAATAATTACATAATGTTCATAACATTGTAATAAGTTATATAAAAAGGATAATGAAATTGAAAATGGTAGATATTGACTCTAGTTTATTATTCAAGAGGTTAAAGAACAGTCGAATCAAGTCGGACACAAGGTAAGGGAACTTCTTAACCCAATTTCCATTATTTGGTTTAATCTCTTACTTTCAAATTATGCCATGATATTATTATGTCTTTTCTTGTATTTGTACTTTCTTTATGTGTAATTATAGTGAATACACATAGTAGATCTATTTTATTTATAAAAATGATCTTTTTAAGGGACTTCATCTCAATCTCCATTCATTGAGGCATATTTGGTTTTATACACAACTTTCCTTTATAATGTTTATAAACACCCTTGACTTTTACATTTATTCAAAAGGAATATTTTTATATGAATCATTTTACTAAACAACAAAAAGGAATGTTTTTCATGTCGTACGTATGCGGCGACAACGACTTCTCCGCCGCCGTAACCATAATTTGAGTTTCGGCTTCCTCTACAAGCCATAACATTTTTTTAAATTAAAAATAAATACCATGTTTTCATTTTCGTTTATTTTGGTATTGAAAATGGTTTTGATAAGGTTTTTATTATATTAATGTGTTGTATTGATATCTTGTGATTGAAATGTGGAAATGTTATGTTTCCTTTATGCACGTTCTATGTGATACAATTATGTTATGGTTTATGATACGTTTAAACCTGTTCATATGAGGAATGCATTGGACTTAATAAGTGACGGGTGGAGCCCGCTATAGCTCCTCGATGCATCGGCAGGTCTCATGAGACAAACTAGTGTCCTGGCACGAGTCCTTGACAAAATCTTATTTGTGGTCTTGGCATGAGGCCTTGACTACGTGGTTATGATAGTCTGGCATTATGCATTCCATCGTTATGAAAGTGGTTATTGATATTGCATGTGATTATTAGACCAATATAATATCCATGTGAATTAGAAAATGGCATTATCTCATTTTACTTTTTCCATATAATGATGAAGTTCATGTTTAAAAGGCTTTTGTTTTAGTTATACATTGCCTTAAATGTTAATGTTTATTTATGAAAACTTACGCAATATTGTTAACCTTACTGAGCATCTGAGCTCACCCCTTTCAATGTTTTAATTTTTCCAGGATGTGAAGAAGTATTATATGAATGACTTGCTGGGATAGTCATAAGAGTATATGAGTGTGGACTATGGAGACTTTGTTATTATATATTTTCACTTTATGATGTAATGTAACATTTATGAAAGTATCTAGTGTTTCCAAGGCTACTAAACTAACCGGTCCTTCGAGACTTGATCTTTTGTGATCATGCCAATGTTATGAAGTAATGCACCGACTCTGGGTAGCTGGGTTCGGGGCGTTACAGTTGGTATCAGAGGCAGTTTAGTACTAAACTTGGATGCTAGATTTAGATAAACTCTGATTAGATAACATAGCCCAAGGATAGACTTTGAGGATTAGTATAGAATAACTTCCTAGAATTTTGGTATTATAGAGATTTTGTGTGTTTTCCGAGCAATACATCCCTGTCTGGATACGAGCAGGTAGAGGTGGCTCTGGCACAGATGTACCTAAGGGTAAAATCCGAAAACACCACTTTGAGCTAGACTCAAACGGGAACTGGTGGACGACAACGGGCCTTGCTGCACTCTTGGTTACAACACTCTCGGGGGATATGCTTAGGATAATTTTCATTTTCTTTACAAACCACTGTGAAGTGTTATGAGTATATACTTCCTCAAAGAATTTTTTTTTATGGTTTATATCCATAAATAGATCAATTTATGTTAATTATTTTACAAGTATGGATTTATGTATTTTGATTCATAAACTAATCTAGTTTATGCCATTGTTTAGAAATGGCACCTAGTGGAAGGAATGGAACCCGTATCAATGCACGCACTCCGTGTAGGGATTGCCCTCCTGCTCAAGATAATTATTATAGAGCTAGAGATACAACTGGTGCTGATCAACTTATTACCGTACTGGGACAACTCACTCAGGTTATGAATAATAACCTTACTCGTATGGAGCACCCTGATCCACAACGTGGAGGATCAATGTTAGACCGCTTCATGAGGCAACAACCACAAAAATTTAATGGCGGTACAAATCCATTAGTATCTGACCAATGGATAAACTCCTTAGAGAAAATATTCCATGCCTTGGGGAGTAGTGAAAGGGAAAATCTTATCATGGCAGTTTACCGCCTCACTGGAGATGCCGATCAATGGTGGTCGCTGATTCAAAATACAAAGGAAGATGAAGAAGTGTCATGTATGTAATGGAGAGAGTTCAAATATCATTTCTTAGAAAAATACTTTCCACATGACCATCGAGCAGATATGGAAAGGCAATTTCTGAGTCTTAGACAAAAGGAGGATGAGAATGTCGCAAAGTATGAGGCTAACTTTACAGGGTTATCGAGGCATGCAACAGATTATATACGCAACCCAAGAAGTAAGATTGATCGTTTCTTTGATGGGTTAAAACCATTTCTTAGTCGAGCATTAGTCTCACAAACCTTCTCGTCATATGAAGACATTGTCTCATTTGCTATCAAGACAGAAAAAGAATTCTCTAAGTCTCCTGACTATAAAGCAAAGCAAGAAAAGAAGAGAACGGTGGAACAAGAGACAGATAAAGGGACAAAGGGAAAGAAAGATTTTACATTATGTGATAATTGTGGGAAGAATCACCTCGGTGATTTCCTAAAAGGAATGGGTGTTTGTTATAAATGTAGAGAAAAAGGTCACCAGGCTCATGATTGCAAGGGAAAGAAAGAGGCCATCAATGTTGAATGCTACAATTGTAGAGAAATGGGTCATTATGCAAATGAATTTCCTAAGCGTCAGGGAAACTTACCTCATAAAAGGACAAGGGATCAAGTACAATCTTATGTTGTTACTACAGTTGAAGCAGAATAATTAATGTATTGGTGATTTTGGACTCATGGAATATATTCTGGTTATTAGAATAATGTGATATATATACATAAGGATTGTACTGAAGTACTTGTTGATTTCATTAAGGTTTTAATATGATGAAGGTAATCATATTTTTGTATGTGACAATACGAGAAACTTTACCTTATCCGATGATACAATTGATTTTTGGAATTTAGAGACCTTTTAGAGAAAGTCTGGATAGAGGTATTTTGGAAAACAATAAAGGATGGAATGGATTAAGTTGATCTTTAGATAGTATTGTTTAAGGTTAAAACATTTATGAAGATTATTTTTGCAATATTATAATACTATTGTTTTAGGAAAAGGACAACCTACGGGGTGGGGCATAAACCGTCGCGTCGGACAAAGCTGCAGGAATCGAACCCACAACCATAGTGCAACAAGCCATTATTACCTACCACTAGCCTACAGGAAGTCCCTGGTTATTACAAAATAGTTTTACTAATCTAAATGGTATGTGTTAATATTTGGAACCTTATACAATTAGGATAAATATAATATTTTTGAGTTCTATTATCTTTTTGAGTGAAAGATGAGTTTGTGGTAGAAATTAGTTGATGTTTGAAACTCTACTTGTCAAACATAAATATATATATACCTATATCTTATTATAAGAATAAATTAAATCTTAAACTTTAGTAAAGTGATACTGAAACAAAAAAATGTGTTATCCTAATACCTTATGTCTTGTTGAACTGATGATATTTTAAATCAACATAGATTGAAGGCTTCGAGGCCCTCAATTTGACACTTGTTTGTGATTGATAACCTCAATCACTCCCTACAAATATTTACATTTTTCCTCCAATTATATGTCTCTAATTTCCACCAATGTTATCCTAATCGAGATCATAATTGGGTTGTGACTTTTTCATTTCCCTTTCCCTCTTATTAAGGCTAAATTTTATTAACCTTATTTCCGATGTGGGTTTTCCACAAAGGTATATTCTATTTTAAACATTTTATTTTCAAAAAAAAAATTTCAAATTGCGAGGACGCAATTTATTTAAGGAGGATAAAATGTAACACCCAGAGCTTCCACGACACGCTTCTCTTTCAAGAATGCAATAGTTTGCGTTGTACGCAAGTTCGAGATTCTAACACACCGAGACTAATCAAAATATCCATTATGAATAGTAATACCCACTTTTTGAAAGTATATATATTATATATTTCAAAATAGACTTCATTTTCGGATTCGGAATGTTGAAATTAGATTATGTTGAATTTTTTGTAATTTTCTGAGAACTTACAAATTTGTATGAATAGTGAAATCTACTTCAAACAAGTTTTTTAATAAAAATAATTTATAGTAATAAATTATAATATTTAGTGGTTTTAAAGTATATTACAATATATTTTTACCATTTTACCTAATGGTGTTCATTATAATTAATTTCACTTTGAAATTGGACATAAACAATTGTCAATCTTTTGATATATATTGTTTCTTAAAAACACGATATTTGTTGTGACAGCGAGAATTAATTATGAAATTAATTAATGCAACTTATATGTTTGGAATTTTTTAAAATAGACATCATTTTTCAATTCGGAATATCAATTATATCTTAGGGTGAAATTTTGGCATTGTTCTGAAAAACTTCAATTTTTGATGAATAGTGAAACCACTAACTGGTAGTTAAAAAACTGATTTTTCGTTTAAATGAAACATTACCACATCTGTGATTTGATTTTAAAAAATCTGACATACATGGTTGCCATTAGGATGTAAAATGTGGCTCAATTGGATTAAAATAATTTTCGGTGAGTAGTAACTTTTAAGTTTAATTAATCGTGATTAATGGTAATTAGTGAAATTTAAGGTAAAAATGATATTATAAAAATATGAAAATACCTTTACACTTGTCCTACCCCTATTAGATGTGTCATGTCTGACCATGAAAATCCATGGGTCAACTTGGGGACCCCATGGAGCCACTTTGGTAAGAAAATGACATAAATAACCTTTATTTAAAGTTAAAATAAAAATGTCACAAACATAAGTTGTTTTACTAAAAAAAATTTAAATAGGGTTATACAAGTCATAGTTTTGACTATAAATATTCATTAGAAAGAGAAAATGATTTCCTACATCATGATAAATTTTTTATTATTTTTAGACATTAAATAAATTAAAATATTTATGACACCATGATGATGCAGCGATTACCTCATTAAATAACGATTTTAATAAAATGAAAGGATAATGTAAAATCTAAGCATTACACTTGTCCAAAGCCTATTGTATGATTAGATTTAGAACCCTTATCACCTTATCCTCGAATTATATAAGTTTGGGACCATTAGAATCCGAAAAGCGTTGTATAATAAAGTAACATTTCATTACATTCCAAGAGTGCCCGTCCTCTCCTCTTATAAAAGGCCCCCACCACTCCCACCTTATTCACACCATCAATCCTTTTGGCTCGGTCAAACTCTATCCAAATACTCTACCAACTTCCCTCCCTTACTCCTAGAAGCCTCAAGTTGGGCAGAACGCTTACCAAGGAATCCTTTGGCTCAAATCAAAAAGAGTTACCCGATTTTAAGGTAATGTCTTCTCTAATGTTGTTTTATTTTATTTTTCTTCTCCAACCCCCTAAACTCTTTTTATTAATTTCTTTTGTAACAAAACCAGTATCCTCAATATACTAGGATGTTTTTATAAGAAGGATTAGAGATAAACTTACACACACCTACATCTAATGGTTAAAGAACATACTATTTCTGTGGATGGAGAATTTCTGCCTCACGAAACGATGATTGTTCAACACTCATATAACACCTTCAAAGGTGGCCATTAATATGTCACTATATTTATATATGATATATAATATGTTTATGTTTTCCTTATTCTTCTGTATTTCTCATTTATGTCATATTTTATGATTTCCATTATGGGTAAACGCGATAATTTCATTTTAGGAAGTGCGGACTACCGCCCCCTCAAAGTGATGTGAATCATTAATGCCATATGTGGGATGTATAAAGGATGGAGTAAATGATATTATATATGATATTATACTGGAACTATATTATACCTTTATATAATTATGATTATATTCCATTAAATACGAAATAGAAATGAAAGTAGCGTTCATGCGTACGTACGTCTTACCGTCTCCATGAACGGTGCATTTCATTTCATACCTCTAAATGTTATGTAATATTATGAATGAATGTATATACTGGATATATATGATATATATATGACATCTAAATCATGAATATAATTCTGGAGATAATGGATATTCTACCACATAAACAACTTGTAATTATAAGAAGTTTATTGTTGACTCAAGTACCAAAAATCGACAAAAAGACCGTTATTAACTTAAATAATTACATAATGTTCATAACATTGTAATAAGTGATATAAAAAGGATAATGAAATTGAAAATGGTAGATATTAACTCTAGTTTATTATCCAGGAGGTTAAAGAATGGTCGAATCAAGTCGGACAAAAGGTAAGGGAACTTCTTAACCAAATTTCCATTCTTTGGATTAATCTCCTACTTTCAAATTATGTCATGATATTATTATTTCCAATCTTGTATTTTTACTTTCTTTATGTGTACTTATAGTGTATAGACATATTAGATCTATTTTATTTAAAAAAATGATCTTTTTAAGGGACTTCATCTCAATCTCCTTTCATTGAGGAATATTTGGTTTTATACACAACTTTCCTTTATACGGTGTATAAACCCCTTTGACTTTTACGTTTATTCAAAAGAAATCTATTTATACATAGCGTTTTACTAAACGACAAAAAGGAATGTTTTCGTTGTTGTACGTATGCGGCAACAACGACTTCTCCGCCTCCATAACCATAATTTGAGTTTCGGCTTCCTCTACAAGCCATAACATTTTTTTAAATAAAAAATAAATACCAAGTTTTCATTTTATTTTAATTTGGTATTGAAAATGGTTTTGATAAGGTTTTTATTATATCAATGTGTTGTATTGATATCTTGTGATTAAAATGTGGAAATGTTATGTTTCCTTTATGCACGTTTAATGTGATACGATTATGTTATGGTTTATGATACGTTTAAACCTGTTAATATGAGGAATGCATTGGACTTAATAAGTGACAGGTGGAGCCCGCTATAGCTCCTCGATGCATCAGCAGGTCTCATGAGACAAACTAGTTTCCTGGCACGAGGCCTTGACAAAATTTTATTTTTGGTATTGGCACGAGGCCTTAAATACATGGTTATGATAGTCTGTAATTATGCATTACATCATTATGAAAGTGGTTATTGATATTGCATGTGATTATTCGACCAGTAGAATATCAATGTGAATAAGTAAATGGAATTATCTCATTTTACTTTTTCCATATTATGATGAAGTTCATGTTTAAAAGGCTTTTTTTAGTTATAAATTGCCTTAAATGTTAATGTTTATTTATGAAAGCTTCCGCAATATTGTTATCCTTACTGATCATCTGAGCTCACCCCTTTCAATGTTTTAATTTTTCCAGGATATGAAGAAGTATTTTATGAATGACCTGCAGGGATAGTCATAAGAGGATATGAGTGTGGACTATGGAGACTTTTTTATTATAGATTTTCACTTTATGATGTAATGTAACATTTATAAAAGTATCTAGTGTTTCTAAGGCTACTGAACAAATCGGTCATTCGAGACTAGATCTTTTGTGATCATGATAATGTTATGAAGTAATGCACCGACTCTGGGTAGCTGGGTTCGGGGCATTACATGTTATACTGGTTCAGTGAAACAGGACTGAAACGAGGAGTGAAATCGGTTCAGAAATGGACTTTGTCCACTAAGATAGTCTTGGAAATGAGTCTTGACTAATAAGAAATGATTATATATGATTATGTGTGCATGACACAAAGTTTCATGTTTTATGTTATGATTATTGGGATTACATTTCACTACTAAGATTTATCACATGTAATGATATTATGATCTCTTTTGCTGGTTAAGATTTCCAAAATGTAATGTTCTTATGAATATGATGTGATTCATATTTCTTTTGTTTAACCTTAATGAGGATTTGAGCTCACCCTTTTATGTTTTCTTTTCCCCAGGATATAAAGAAAGGTTTTAGGTAGAAAAAAAATGAAGATCTTTATGGTAGATGTTGAAGATCTTTCACCACGATTAGAAGATTATATTCTGAGTTTCCAAAGACACTAAACTATTACGGTCCTTGTGTGTGTGTTTTTGTTATGTACTAAGTATTCTGCAAAAGTAATGTAATGTCCATGTACGTTAAGCTTCGGGTCTCTACAAAACATCTTGGAAATCACCTTCCACCTCTATGTAACAACCCAATGTTTTTCAACAGAAATTCCATTCTTATAAATGTGTCATAAAATAACTTGAAAACAGAAAATAATGAACTACTATGTTCTACGTGACCTTTAAACATAAGTTTTCCACTTCTATGTTTGGAATTTCAAAAATTTAACATACATGGTTGCAATCAGTAAGTCATTTGGAGTCCGACAAGAAAAACATAATTTTTGGTGAATAGTTACCTACCATTATGAATAGTAACATACCCTTATAAATAGTGATATAACCTAATGAATATTAACTTTTCTGATTATAATATATAAATAATATTCATGTTGAAAGTATGATATACATATATTTTAGAATGGGTAAATGAATGTTTTGAAACTAGTTTTTGATAATAAATTATGATTTTAATTAAATAATAAAATAATAATATTCATAAAATTACTTTTGAAAAATGGATTTAATTTTTGATTCTATACATCAAAAAATTGTTAGGGTGAATTTTTGAGATTTTTCTGAAATACATGAATTTTATGAATAGTAAAATACGATAATTTATGATAAATGCTAAATAATGGAATTATTGGATCATTAATGATTATCTTCTGAGGTAAGCCCAATTGGTTCGATGTCACATGAATTTATTACTCTTTTGGGTCTTGGAATCATCACTATTTATGGACTTTAGAGGAAATAATAAAGTAATGATTATAATATTATCAAAACCCTTCTCTCCTCCTCTATAAAAACACCCCCATCACTCCCTCTTCTCTTCACTACTATAAATCCTTTCACCATTCCAATATTCAGCCCAAATCTCTCCCCAAGATCCTACTTGCGTCCAAATGAACCTCGACTCTTCAAAATACCAAAACCTCTCCCATTAAGAGGTTCTCAAAGGTAGAAGTCCTTATAGGTAACTTACTCCTTCCAATTACTCCATTTCTGTTAAGTTATTTTATTTTTTGTTTCTTTCCTCACCTCCCATAACCCAAAGAGTATGAAAACTCCAGTAACATTAATGTAATGGAATGTCTTTATTCTAATGGTATATTTCATTATCTTCTCTACTTTCCCTCTGTTTTTTGAATGAAATGAAAGCATCGTTTGAGTAGTGCTAATAAAGCACATTCAAGGAGAACAATTTGTCAATTTATATTATCATCATTAATTATATCATGAAACCATTGATGTTAGGGTTTAACCAGATTATTATATATTTAAAATATCCTATTTATTGGTTCTGTAATCCTTTTGTACAAATGGTATTATGTTATAAATCAAAACATGTTCTTTGTAATCAAACCCACCGATTAACAAAAATTGTTGTCACTATGGTTTTTTATAATAACAAGACTTCACTACAAGTAACCAAATTAAATTTATAACAATGAAATATATTTTATGATTAATAATAGAATATATATTCATTATAGAGAACCAATTTCATCTTGGATATCTATCCAAACATGAATATATGTGAACCAGTCATTACAACCAAGTAAACAAACGAGAACGAAAAAATGTAATTGAACCTTATAACCAGTTAAAATGGACTTGAATGAACATAAAAATATTATAATAAATATTTTACATATATAATATGTTATCGAATTATTATTTAATTAAATTAATTTGTTTATTCGGGTATTTAATAACAAGTTGATAACACCAACATATTTACGGTAAGGGATCCTCTCTATTTAACTCTTAATCAAAATTAACCTCTATGATATAACTTATTATGTGTAATAGAAAATTATGGGTCATGATTTCACACCTCCCCATACTATATTCATGTTTTATAAGTGATTGGAAACCACTCTCATATATCCCTCATGGGAGGATGAGACACCATGCTGATGATCGAGAATAAAATCTACCAAAACATCCTTTGTTCTTTCAGGTTGCCTTTTAATTATTAATACAAAATATAGATATCTGATCTAATTTATTGAATCATATAAATTATGTTTAGTTTTAGAAAAATCTTTTATGATGACCCTTTCAACACACTCATTCGGGGATATACATGTTTTTCAACGATTCCATCCTTAGAACATTCTGATAAGCAAACATGCTTTAAGTGAACATCCTGAATTTTTTCCCAATTTCATGTGCACTATACCCTATATTTTAAGCCACCATTGTATTTATAAAATAATTATTTTTATTATGAAAACAATATTGGGTTATTTCTGTTTTTATATATAATATTTTCCTACTTTTAAGGCTCTATAGTATTTTCCATAAAACCGTAGAAAAATGTTTTAATGCAAATGTTTCACAAATACATTGCTTATATGTTGTCCGTTATATTTTTCACCACTTACCATTTTATATGCCTATTTTACATTATTAAAATCCATGTATGTTCTAATCCCTTTCGGTCATGCACACTTTCATGATATGCCAATTGGTTATGATTTATGCCAGGATTGTGGTACCAAATTCATTCCATGGTAACCTTACGTTTATATATGGTTTATTATGTATGATTATTTGTGTGGAAATAATATTAAAGAAAATTTTGAGATTATTGCACCCAAAAATTTCTCTTATGAATTGGGTAATGTTATGTCTCCTGAGATGTGATGTGAAACGGGATTGGTAGTTATCCTTGACCCATACTAAAATAAGAAGCGGGATTGGCAGTTGGCCTCGACGTGTACAAAAAAAAATGTTTTATGATTCTTCAACATTCATATGATTAGATGTATATATAATCCCATTCTTATAGTATATGATTTCATATGTTCCATGCTTTGGATATCATTATTTCATGCCTCCAAAATCATGTTTTTGAGATTAATCCATATGTTCATTCCCTTGTTGGATTTTTAGCTAATCCCTATGTTCATGTGTTCCCCAGTGTACCCTGTATAGATTTAAGGGCTCATAAAAAGTAAGGATGTCATTATGGATATTAAATAATGAAATTTTTTCCCCATGTTTTAGGTTTTATGTACCTAGTCTTCCACGACACTAGACGTAATGATCATTTTCTTGTACTCTAATGTATAATTATGATTAATATAATTTAATATTTTATGTAAAAGGCATGGGTCACTATAGTTGGTATCATAGGATGGTATTGTTATTTTTCTTATTAGAAATTGATCACCTTTGTTTGAACCTTAAAGACGATACTAAGTATAAGAAAACATTCCTAAATTTTGATGAGTGTTGAGTTAGTGGTTTATTATGAATATACATTCCTGTATGGATACAAGCACGTAGTGGTAGCTCTAGAAAAGATGTTTCTAGTGGTAAAACACAAAAACACCACTTTGAGCAAGACATGAATAGGAACTGGTGCACGACAACTAGCCTTTCTCCACTCTTGGTTGTGACACTCCTTGGGGATATGATTTTGTAGATTCAAGAGCATAGTACAACCCATTATCAATGGAAAAAAATTACAATAAGAATATAAGTTATGAAATTGATCGAGCATAACCTATATATAAAACTAAAGAATCACATGTTAGGATATACTTCTTTTTTATATGTTTATCCTTTTATGTTCAATGTTTCCTTTTTTATACTCAAAAGCTATGTATTAAATACCTCTAATTATATGTTATTTTTTTATGTTAAGGGAGGGAAATAGAATAACACATTACAACAACCAATGTGATTGGAAATGTGAGGATTACCCTAGGGATAAGAATAATGTGATGGGAGGGGGTGCTCAAAACATCAAGAATGTACTTGATCAGTCAGCTCGAGTTACGAATAATAACAAGAATCATGTGGAACGCCCTCCACCAACAAGGAAAGAGCTAGTTCCTATAGATACCTTCATGCGGGAAAGGCCTCCCATGTTTAGCGGATATTTTGTTCCCTCTTCATGGAAAAATGGATTACCTCCATGGAATGAATATTCTCTCTCCTCTTGTCCTCAGAATAAGAGAAGGTTGTATTGGAGGTCTATTGTTTTAATGGGGAACCTAATCAGTGGTAGACCCGGATCAATTATACAATTTCATAAGAGTAAATTGATTCCATAGATTGAGAGGAATTAAATGGGATGTTTTTCTAAAAATATTTTCCTCAAATCCTCCTTCTCAAGATGGAAAGATACTTCCTTAGACTTGTAATGAAGGAATATTATTCCATCAGGGTGTATGAATTAAACATTAAATGACTTGTAAGGTACGCCGTTAGATTCTTTATGAACATCGAAAGCGTAGTGGATTGATTCATTAGTAGACTAAAGACAAGTCGCCGAAAATCATTGGAAATTTGAGACTTCGAGAGTTATGTGGATATTGTATATTGTTCCCTCAAGGTTTAAATGGTTATTGGAGACCCTCAGTGGTCTTCTGGGCCCAGTGAGAAGAAATAGAAAATGGAGAACAACATGGGTGGTTCATCAAAAAAAATCCCATGATGGAAAGAAGACTGACTTTTCCCCTTGTAAAAGTTATGGGAAGAAGCATCCTGGTAACAGTTTGAAGGGAGCCATGAATTGCTTCAAATGTTTAATGTTTTGTCATCTAGCCAAGAACTGTTGAAGTGATATGAAATTCCCCGCTAATGTTAAAGGAGAAAGGATGTTTTGGGAAAACATGTAGCCTACAGTTTAGTGTTACAACTACAAGGAGCATGGGAATTACGAAAGCAATTTCACTTGAACGAGGGTTGTCAGGGGCAATCAACCACAACCTCAAATGCAACATAGAATGGATTATGATATCACTAATGATGGGGTGGATCCAGATAATGATGTGGTGACATGTATGCTAGTTATTCATTCTAGAATAGATAACATACTATTTGTTTCTAGTTCTATGCATTCTTTCATATCTTTCATTTTTGTATAACTACTCAAACACCACCTCAAAATTTTGAGGGAATGTTTTCTATGAGAACAAAAAAATGGGGAAATTTTTCATTGATGGTTTATAACACTTCCCTAGTTAATTTTTTGTGACTAAGCCTCCCAGAAAATCTCGTCATACTTACATTAGTGGAGTGCGATGCAATCTTGGGCATGGATTGTCTATCATTAAACAATGAAAACTTCAAAAATCGGGAAAGAGAGATCACTATTCACATCCCAAAGATTTCTCTGAATCATTAATGGGTAGGGAGGAAGATTAATCTCATTTAGAATCATCATCCCTTGTATGGATATTTCTACCTTGGGAGAAGGTATATCTTTCTCCAATGATTGAGACAAATGAGTGAATCATGCTTGAAGACATGCCCATTGTGAGGGATTACACTAATGAATTCCTTGAAGAGTTGTATAGTCATCGTCCTGACCGAGAGGTTGATATCCCAATTGAACATATCCATGGATCTCTTCCTATCACAAAGACACCTGACAGTATGGTCACTGTAGAGCTGGAAGAGCTGAAAAAGCAGTTACATGAGAATATGGAGAAGGGTTTTTGTTGACGCTCCTTTTTTGTCATAGAGTCCAAAGGAATGTAAAGGGAAATGACTTAGCAAAAATTGATCCATCCTTTGAAGAAAATATAAAAAATCGACAATGGAATGAACAAGGTGAATATTTCCCATAAGTCGCTCAAGTTTCCTCATAGTCGCGCAAGTCCACTTGCGCGACGCATTATGGTCGTGCAAGTGACTTGCGCGACGTAAGTGATAACCACCAGGGGTCTTCTCCTGCCTATAAATAGACCCTGTGGGCCCCCCATTCGAGGAGGATTTTTTTTCCAAAAACTCATATTTGAGCTCCCGGCGCCCTAGTCTCTTCTCAAAGCTTCTAAAACACTTATAAAGAAATTTCTTACCTAGAAAGGAAGACCTAAAGAGGGGGAGGAAGGCCTAAGTGTTGAAACGCATCTACACTTGCGCACATGAGTGGCCAACCCTTAAGGAAAAAGGGACACACTTGCGCGCCGCCTTACTCCTTCAATAGATCTTGCGTGCCCTTCTTCTGGAAGATCCTCAAGGGGATTCTAAAGAATTTAATGAAGAGTTGCTCAAGTATTATCCTGCTGGTTAACCATCGCACAAGTACATAATGTGTCATGAAGGTGTATACATGCGCGACCAGGACTTGTGCACCCACGCAGTACCTCCACGCTTGCCAGGACTTGCGCGCCCCTGCCTTTTTGGGTGCCTTTCTTGCCCATTTCACCTCTCTTAAGCCATTAAACCTTTCCAATTCATGATTCAGTCGTCAAGACACTTT
This sequence comes from Viscum album, assembly GCA_963277665.1. Taxonomy (NCBI): domain Eukaryota; kingdom Viridiplantae; phylum Streptophyta; class Magnoliopsida; order Santalales; family Viscaceae; genus Viscum; species Viscum album. Next base: position 709,217,163 of record OY728163.1, read on the forward strand.
TCAAAGACATTTATGGAATGATTTCTTGATTTGAATTCCTTATCTGAACAGAATTATCTAGAATATCTCTCAAAACATATTGATTTACACATCTTTATGTCACTAATGATTGATATTTTATTCATTCAACCTCATCCTTTATGATGGTAGAATCCTTAACCTGGGTCTCCTTTTCAGGAATAATCCCCAGTCATAAGTCCTCTAATTTGGGCATCCTCTTAGGAGTAATCCCCAATTCTTAATGTTCCCAAATCTGGACATCCTCCTTAGGAGTAAGCCCTAGTCCCCTAATTTTGAAAATATCTTAACCTGGGCCTCCTTTTCAGGAGTAAGTCCAAGTTATAATTTTTTTAACCTGGGCCTCCTTTTCAGGAGTATGCCCCAGTCATAATTCTTAACTGGGGCATCCTCCTTAGGAGTAAGCCCTAATTCTTAAAGTCCCTTAATTTGGGCATCCTCCTCAGGAGTAAGCCCCAAACTTTAATCCTTGATCTGGGGATCCTTTTCAAGAGTAAGCCCCAGTATTAATTTCTCTTAACTAGTCCTTGTTTACATTTGATCTGGGATTCCATTTCAGGAGTAAAACCCAATCATAAGTCTTCTCTTAATTTGGGCCTCCTTTTCAGGAGTAAGCCCCAAGTTAGAGTATTCAAAATCTCCATGAAGCACATATACCTTTATGGACCCTGTTCCAAGATTTCTTCCCTAAAAGTAAATCCTAACCATCATTTATCTAGGTAGTCATACATACATAAGTCCCACATTGTTTCTTAGTATTTCATCTTTCATGGCACAATTGTCTAATTTTTACCAATACCTCTTGTTTCTCACAATGAGCATGAATCATGTGTGCTTAGAGTGTAAAGGTAATTGTGACATCCTTCTTTGAGCCATCAATCATAAACATCATACTCCCTTACTCGAACTATGTGGGTTCTAATTCCTTTTCTAAACAATGGATATGTAGGTAGCCCGTCTAAGGGTTCAATCCCAACTCTAAAATAATCCATGTCCTTCTGAATGACAATAAACATCAAGTTCCCTACTGAGTGGCTTTAAAACCAACATGATCATCATAATGACCAAGAGACTTCTATATAAATGTGTCTAAGGGTACCATTGACGAAGAATCTCTAATAAATACAGATTATTCTCTATCAATGACGAACCTCGAATACATACAAAATATTCTATAAATTTCCTACATATTTAATCATTGACTGTCAAATCTGAAGCAAAGATCATTTTATACTTGGTAATGTAATAAGGATTCACGAATATAACTTAAATCTATAAAGATATTCCTAGAGTAGACAATAATTCCCCTCAAAAAGGTGTGATGAGTCCGACCTCCCATCCTCTCGACCAATGAAAATTCCTAAGCCTCATCAGTCCACAAACGAATGAGCACCTACCTTTGGAAAGTAGGTTCGAATGGATGTGGAATCATTGGATGTTTCCAGTTCTACGAACAAACCCATTAGAAACCGATCAGAATGTTTGAACCTCCCATCAAGGCGGTCATCCCCGGATTCCGAGGGAATAAAAAATGGTGAACCTGACGTGAATCATTAACCAAGTTCAAGTAATGTTTTACCTATTTGTTAGGCCCCTATTTAAAACTCAATAAGAGGGCCCACAAAAAATATCATTGACATATGTGATCATCCAAAAGATGTAGTGGTTAAATTTATCTTGATTATGTCTATTATATCAAAAGGCACTCTTTTCCCAAGATCTTCTGCATTTCTAGAATGGATGCTCTCAAGTTCAAACCTGTGAATACTGCTGCAATAAATGCCACTGCTGCTACTCCTGCTAGATCGTCATCCGCTCTTAGGATGATATCACCTACTCAGCGTCTTCAATGCTGGGTATCAAACACACTGGTTAAGGAGTACCGTTAACACGGTACCATCCCAACTCTGGAGGCTTCCCGACAAGCCCTCTAAGTAAACAACTCACATTGGTCATCCGGACAATGAAGACCAGTGATCTAGAAGCAAGCGGTGCTGACTACCATCTCCAACTGTTTCAGGTCGTTATCCCTGGAACACAATCACCATTCGCTCCCTTATTCTTGAGAGGTGAATGAGCAGGTCCCTCAGGGCCTTAATTCAATTAGCCAGGAGTCCTTCATGAGGGCTCCCACCAAAAATCGCCACTAGACTCGTGTGGCAATGCGCCCTCAACATGATCAGGGTACCGACTCCAGGCATTCGGCTCAGTTTCCTCGAACCCGAGAAAGCAAGAAGAACCACCAGTGGCGGAATTCGGTCAACAGTGAGCAGGTTCTCATCTCTGCCATCTCTAGAGAAGTCCACCAACCTAACATGGTAGCAAGAAATGAGCAGGCACATACACCCAACCGTTTTAAACCCACTGTCGAGCAGACTCGTCTGGCAGCATCACGCCAATCCCGCCTAGAAATTTCGACGGAGTACTACAGGTAGGAACATACACCTATTTATACATCATCAGTTAGTCAGCAGGCTTGTCTAACTTCATATGATGGATCTCGTCAACCACATTTGGCGAAGTGCAATCAGAAGGCACATACACCTGCTAGTATTAATCAAGCCTACCAATAGTCTCGCTTGTAGCATTCGGATAAGTTAGTCGGAAAGCCCCGACAACAAATAGGAGGTAGACTCAACTCTCTGCCCCCACACATGAGTAATGTCTAGATTCACTAACAGGAAATGGAGGACAGAAGCAGGAACATACACCTACTCCAAGCCCGGAATGGCCGTATATTCCCGTTCCGGTAGATGGAGTCACCAAGCATATTCTATCATTGGGGAATGAGAAGAAGCGAATCCTTGCTCATATTATGGATGTCTGCCAGGATATTATATCAACTTCAGCGGAATATCAGGGAAAGAAACATAATTCTATCCCTACCAGTGGAGTGATACATCAACAATTCACTCCGGAACATACACAGAAATCTGTTCCAGTCTAAGAGGGTTGTGGGGAATAATCCCCCATATCATACAGACAACCAAGTCAGGCATATACACCTGATTTGGGAGGAGATCGTCAGCCTAACCTGGCCATCTTTCTTGATCAGGCACATATACCTGCTCAGAGAAGCCAATTTCTTCAACAAGTGGTTTCCAAGGCGAGTAAGAAGGGGTCTAAGAAAAAGACCCGCCCAACACAGTCAGGAGATTAAGTGCCAATCTGTAATAGGGCCTTGCTCGATGCTGGAGTTCTTGAATCCCTTAGAAAATTATCTGTTGGAATTCAAGATTCTACTCCCTCAGTTCCCAATAGTGGGAACATTAATTCTGAAGGTCTTAAACATTCAATTCCTCTTGAAGGCTTGCTTTATGACAACTCGGTCGATCTCGAAGTTTCATCTTCAGATGAGTGCCACAAGAACCCTCTATGTGGTCAGAAGACCAATGAGCAAGAGATCTCATCTTTTGATGTAACCCATTATTGTGGTCCTCCCCATGATGAAGAATTTCTCTGCGAAAGCACTATATACAGTAGTGATGCACATTGCCCGGAAAATTCTCCAGTGTAAAATGTAGTGCCGAGAAATCCCTCTTATCTTGAGGCACTTGAAAGTGCGAAACTAGTCATGTCTGAAGCATCATCGCTAGAAGGTTAAATACTTTCTCAATCAGAAGATAGCCCATGGTGTAGGTCATTCTCTGAACCAACCCTAAGTCAAGAATCTTCTTGTTTGATCAATGATTTCTCTACGAATATTATTGAATCCAATGAAGCAACAAGGAAACACAAACTCTGGTCAAATCAGGTAGAAGAATCTTCATCAAATGATAAAGAGGAAATGCTGAATATGAGAAAAAAACTAGCGAAAGGTGAAGTGCCAGTCATGTTTTGGCCTCTGGCTGACTCTCAGTATAATATTCCGTAAATGTTGATGGAAGATGAAATTCATGATATTAGTCTCAACATATGGAAAAATCTTTGTCACTTAAAAAAAGTATTATCTTGTGATGAATATAAAAATCATCTTAAGATAATAGAAGGGTTACAATGTCAGATTGATTTGAAATCTCTATCAGTCTCTCGATATCCGAAGGGTAAAAAGCAGCAGAGAGCCCTTCAACGTTCATGCTTTAGAGCACTAAGAAGATTGTGTTAGTTAATTTCCAATTCCCCATCTGTAATTCATGTCAGAGGATGTGGTGTTCATGGAGAACTGCATTTCACGGTGCTCTCCAGTCAGCAAGGCCCGTCAAAAATGGTCTCATGCAATGTTATTGACCATGGTCGGCCACAGTCAATGTGATTTGTTTGTAATCAAAAGGTTTCCCAAGAACAGGCTTCAACTAGTTCCTCTCAAAATCAATAATACAGTGAACAAGTAGTTGAATTACTCTTGTATCAAGCAAACTAGAATATTGAATAGGCCTCTCGTTTGGAGCAAGCACGTCACCACGTGACAGAAGTGTCGGAAATCATCCAACGGTCTTTTAAACCGGGTGATAAAAGAGGATACCGATTAATGCATCCAGTAAATTTCCGGACTAAGGTTTGCAAGATGAGAAGGAATTTCAAGAAAGTCTCAGACAATGCATGTCAAGAACCACCCCAGCCTGCCAGACTAGGGATTCTTTTAAACCAACCCTCGGAATCAACAAATATGTTCCGAGGCATTGAGCAGGAACAGCAGGAACAACCCCAGTCCACCGGACTGGGCACTTTTTGAAATCATCAATCCCCTCCTTAGAGAATGTCAGTCTATTACGATTGGGGAAGAAACCTCAAGAGGAACGAAGAGACAAATTATCAGGAGATTCTATCCAAATTATGGTTTGTCAAGAAATTCATGAGGGACTGAATCAACAAAAGGCAATGTCTCATCAAAGACATGGAAGAAGGCAATATCACAAAAATAATGATAAAAGGGATGTGATGCGTTATGAATAAATCAATGTCATCAATTCCATTGTTGATGATCCACTAGATGAGGCTCACTCAGGGGACTCAGATGATGGGGTTCCTTCTCAAAATGATGTACGCACCGATACAAATGAAGAAGGTCTGCGTACATGAAATCAAAGGATTACTTAGAAACTAGGTAATCCTTCGAGTAACCCACTTCCCCCTCTCCGAAAAGGGTCCAAAAAGGGAGGGGAATGAATCAGGTTACACATCCTTCCTCTGGAGAAGGTCAATCGCTCTCACTAGACCAAAGGTTTATCCAACAGGAGGATGAAATGAAGGAATTAAGAAGGTTGAATGCAGAACTACTTCAGAGTAGTCTTCTTCTTAAGAAATCTTAAGTCAGTCAGCCAAAGGAATTTCTTGCAACTACTGAGATAGATCAAGAATATCCTCATCTATCAGTACACCCTCACAGGTTTAATTCTACGGGTCAAGTGCAACAAGATTTGGTAGTACTACCATCAGTTGCAGCACCAATCGCCACATCTGTCCAAGCTCCGGTCATTGCACCTACCCAAGTCCAAGTTCAACCCGATGTTTCTCAAAAGTTAATAACTACTATCGAGTCATTAACATCTCAGTTAGTAACTATGGAAGGTAAACGTGCGCAAGTTCAACCAGAAAAGAAATTTTACCCTGGATGGGTAGATTAAATTTCTTCTCCATCCAGTTTTGGTAATCCTGTATTCCCTATTTTCAATGGATCAGGCTATCCTGAGAAACATTTGATGCATTACATTTCTTGTTGCGATCCTATGATGGGATCTCCGGAGTAGTAAGAAGCAGTGAAACTCAGATGCTTCGTGTGAACCTTGAAAGGACCAGCTTTCGTTTGGTATACAAGCTTGAAATCCCAGTCAATTACCAGATGGGAGGATCTTCACAAAAAATTCATCCTTTAGTTCAGCTCAACTTTTCCAAAGAGAACATTTTTCGATCGTACAAACTGTAAGAAGAGGGAGAATGAAAGAGTCTCTAATTTCATTTCTCATTGGAAAGTATTAACATATTCCTTGAGTTTATCACTCCATCAAGAATAATTGTTTCCAATCTGTGTGGAAAATCTACGTGATGAATTACGCACGCCATTAATCCCTGTGAAATACAAAGGAGGGCTTCGAGACCTTACTTCAATCACTCAGAATATTGATGATTCCCTTATACAGGCTAAGGATAAATCTCGTGTAATTACAACAGCTCCAGGAAGGAGAATGGGTGAAGAAAAAAATTCTACAGTTATTCTTAAACAAGCACCTGTACCTATTTCTACCTCAAAAACTTCATCTCCACAAAGGGATCCACCTCCTGAGTGCCAACAACAAAGGCTGTTTCGTCTAGATGATCCAAGAGATCAAAGACGAAAATAATTTGAGGATCTTAAGAGAAAAACATACTCTTTCCAAAATGAAAATGTTCCTGGTTATTTCATTTCGGCTCTGGAAAACTATTTGGTTCAATTGACAATACCCAAGAGGCCAAACAAGAAAGGAGATGAAGACTGTCCTAATTATTTACCTTTTCATCAAATGTTGGGGCATCCCATCCAGGAGTGTTTTTTTCATCAAAGACCTCCTGCAAAAGATGGTCGACTCGGGACAGGTAACATTGAAAGTCTCCTCTGCCCAGGTAGCATGTGTCACTGCTATAGTTCCAGAGGAGGAAAATGAATGGCAGGAAGTCAAAAGAATAAATGCACAGAAGTATGTTGATTGGATGGTCCGAAAGACAACCAATAGAACTCATGCTATTTTGCAAACAAAATTAAAGAAACCAATTGTGTCTTCTTCCATGAATGTTGCGGAAAAACCCTCTTCGTCATAGGGAAGGTCCTCAAAGAAACGACATGATTCAAAGAAAGAAAAGAATCAGAAGAGGATGAGTATGTGTCCATACCTAAGTTGTCATTGACTTTGGTGGACTTCATGTCATCTACTTTAAAGCCATGGGAACCGCCCCACCAAACGGCACAGCTTATACAGGCTAATCAGGTAGAGTCTTCATCAGACGAAGAGTTAATCTTTGGTTCTGTTAATATGATTCAATTAACATATCCATATGCCAGTCGCAGTTTCGATTTCAATGAGCCTGAATTCCCACTATCAAATAGAGGAATCAGAGGACGCTCCAGGGGCACAGGATACAGGGGAAGACGTGGATCTTTTAGAAGACACTGTTCCAATTCTACCCCTACTAGAACTATGTACGCAGTAGAAACTCGTGGTAGAGCCCTTCAGCGAGATCAGTAAGAACAAGCAAGTTTATCTACCTATAGCAAATTCAGTCATGTCACAGTTATTTTGGAAGACCGGTTGAAGGTTCCATCTTCTTCCTTTGAGCAAGTAAATGGATCTAATCGGTCTAATATTCCAAAACCAAGGATATTTCCAACTCCTATCGCAATACAAGATACATCAACTTCCAAAGCATCTACTTCCAAAGTACCTGCTAAACCACATATTCCTATTGGGAAACGCAGACCTCTGGATCAAAAGTATGATGTATTGAAACACTTGGCCTAAGTACCAGCCATGTTATCAATTATGTATGCTTTGAATCTTTCAAAAGATCTTCGGGAAGCACTCATCGAGGCTTTGTCAAGTCCTCAGGAGTTTCAAACTGAAATTGTTGCAGCTGAAATCTATCACATAGGGAATAATCATGCAGAATGCCATGCAATAATATCTTTTATTGATAATTATGAAGATGATGTTGTGCATGGGCATATCAGACCTTTGTATTTGTCTAGAAAGGTCAATGGTGTAGCCGTCCGAAGAGCTTTCATTGACAATGTTCCAGGTGTCAACCTCATGCCCATTCGTACACTTCATCGATTGGGCCTCACAGAATCGGATTTATCTCCTTATACCATGATGTTACAAGGATGTGATAAAAATGAACAAGAACCACTGCACGAAGTTACACTCATAACTCAGTTTGGAGATCTTGTATCTAATTCATATTTCATGATTGTTGATCAAGACTCATCTTTCAACGTCTTGCTTGAAGACCCTGGCTACATCAGCATGCAGTTATCCCTTCATCATACCATAAATGTCTCAAATACTATTTCGATGGTCAATTTGGAACATTATATGGTGATAAGGCCCCATTCAAGGCATGTGAGTCTCAATACATTGAGGCGGAATTCTATCACATGAAGGGAAAGGAGAAATCCATAACAAAGGAGATTACCAAAGTTAATGCTCTATATGGTTTGGAAAAAAATCCAGTAAATCCATTTACACATGTGAGTACAAATTATGTGTTGCCTATCAGTAAAATTGACAAGATAGACCCAAATCAAAATACTCTTATGGAAATATCCATAATGTCAATTACGGCAATCAAGCTAGACAACATGGGAGAAATTGTTAATCTACCAAGAATTGATGAAAGCACAAATGGTGACGTCTTCATTTCATCTTCTGAAATCCAACAAGTCTATGCTTTGCCAATTAGGCCAGAAGAAGTTATGGAAACATCGAAGGGGAAAAATGATGTCGATTCTCAATCCATCATCTCCCCTTTATTACCCAAAGAAGACCCTTCATCATTAATCGGGTCAGAAATGGAAGCTTCTTCTTCAAGATATGCAAATTTCGACATTTCTTCGGATCATGATAATTCTACTTTATCATCTACTATGCAAGTAGAAAAGGAAGAAATAACACATGAAGAAGAAGAAGAGAAAGATCATAGAGATGCTCCTCCAGCATTTGAAGAGGATATCTCTACCACTGTGGATGAACTCAGAGAAAATAAATCTGGGTACAAAAGGAGATGCACACCTCACTTTAATCAGTGCGTCCTTGAAACTTGAAGAGAAAGAGATGTATATTTATTTTCAAAAGAGAAATAGAGATATTTTTTCTTGGAACTATACAAAAATTATCAGGCTTGATCTTGATGTTGCTACTCATCATTTGGGTTTACCAGAAGAACATCAAGGTTTTAAACAATCCGCGAGAAGAACACACCCAACTTATGCTTCTAAAATTGAAGCTGAAGTGGATAAGCATATCAAAGCTAAATTCATTAGAGAAGTTCAGTATCCCAAATGGTTGGTTAATATTGACCTTGTAAATAAGAGGAACAGATAAATTAGAGTTTGCATCGATTTTAGAGATCTTAATTGGCATTGTCCTAAAGATGATTTCCCAGTTCTGATTACAGAACTTTTAATTGATGCAACAGATGGCTATGAAGCACTTTCCTTCATGGATGGATATTTTGGATATAATCAGATCCAAATGGCCCTATAAGATGAGGAATCAACAGACTTCAGATCCCCTCAGGGTGGGTTTTGTTATCGGGTAATTCCTTTTGGCTTAAAGAATGCAGGTGCAACATATCAGCGTGCCATGCATCGTATCTTCAAACCCTTCTTAGAGAAGTTTGTTGAATGCTATGTAGATGATTTGGTAGTTAAATCCAAACAACGTTCTAATCACTTGTCTGATTTAGAAGTCATATTCTGCTATCTTCGACAACATAATTTGAAGATGAACCCCTTAAAATGTGCTTTTGGGGTAACCTCAAGAAAACCTTCCCGGCTTTGTTGTACGACATCATGGTATTGAAGTCGATCCTGAGAAGACCAAGTCAATCCGTGGTATGTAACCTCCTAAAAAATTGATATAATTAAGAGGACTTCAAGGAAACTTAGCATATATTCGGCATTTCATCTCCAATGTAGCAGGAAAAAGTTTACCCTTCACCAAATTGATGAAGAAGGGGGTCACATACCAGTGGACTGAGTAATGTCAAGAAGCATTCGATATTCTCAACAAATACCACTTGAGTCCACCAGTAATCATACCACTTGTTGATGGAAGACCACTTATCCTCTCTGTGATAGCTCTAGAGCGATCATTGGGTTCCTTTCTTGCTCAAAAAAATGATGCTGGGAATGAAAATAGTCTCTACTATCTCAGTCGAACCATGCTTGAAGCAGAAACCCGGTATTCAAGTATTGAGAAGTGCTGCCTGGCATTAATATTTTCAGTTTAGAAATTGAGACACTACCTGCAACATCACAAGGTCCAATTGGTATCTTGCAATAACCCTCTCAAATTTATCCTAAGTCATCCAATTCTTACAGGACGTCTGGCAAGGTGGAAAATTATTTTGCAGAAATTCGACATTTAGTATGTGTCTCAAAAGGTGATAAAGGGCCAATCTCTGGCTGATTTCCTAGCCGAACACCCTTCAGTGGAATACAAATCTTCAGATATTGAAATTCTTGATGGGTAAGTATTCTCTATTCAATAAAGTCCTCAGGCATGGGAAAAGTAATTTTTATGTTGCTTTCAGAAGTCCAACAGGGAAGAAAATGGATAATCCTAAATTCAACAAAGTTGGCATAGTAATTGTGCTCATTTCTCCAGAAAAGGTAGTGTTACCTTATTCCTTCTTATTGGGGGAAGGTGGTACCAATAATGAAGCAGAATACAAGATCTTATCGTAGGCTTGGAATTAGCACTTCAAGGACAAGTGAATCACTTAATGGTGAAGGGTGATTCAGACCTGGTAATAAAACAAGTCAATGTGGATTATCCCATCAGAAAATAAGAACTAATCCCTTTTTATGATAACGTCACATAGTTAATGGAAGAATTCCCTTCAGAACCGACATTTTCTTATGTACCATGATCGCAAAATTCTCAAGCTGATGCATTGTCTAATATAGCCACAGCTCTGGCAGATCCAAATCGGGACGAGACAACCATTAGTATTGCCCACCGTTGTGCAATTTCACCTTATGTTCGAATCAGAACAGAGGAAATTAATGAAATTAATCCCATTCATGAACTGTATGGTCATACTACAGGATGTATGTCACCTATCAGGGAATAATATCAAAATAGAACACTTCTACCTGATAGATCTGAGAGAGAATAAATCCGGCGATGTGTGTTTAATTTTACTTTTTATGATAGCCCAGATCACCTAGAGAGAATTCTCTACAAACATGGTTTTGATGGATTTCTCTTTAGATGCATTGATGGTGAAGAGAGAATGGCTGTCATGAAAGAAGTGCATGCAGGATTCTGTGGTGCCCACCTGTCTGGACATAGATTGTCTGAAAAAATTCGAAGGCTTGGATACTTTTGGCCTTCAATGATACAAGATTTTGTTTATTTCACAAAGAAGTTTCGTTCATGCCATGTATATGCCAACTTTATTCATCAACCTCCAGAGTTTCTTCATACAATTAAATACTTGTGGCCATTTGCCACATGGGGTATGGATGTGGTGGGACCTTAGCCTTCGGCTACAGCCAACCAGTTTACGTACATTCTTACTTCTACTGACTTCTTTTCCAAATGGGAAGAGGCAATACCTCTCAAGGAAGTCAGTTCGAAATCTGTTGTTAGCTTCATCAAGTCTAACATCATTACCAGATTTGGTGTCCCTCATACCATATTAATGGTCAATGGCACCAACTTCTGTTCATCCGAGGTGAAGAAGTTGTATCAAGAATACAACACCAAATCCAACCATTCATCTCGGAATCATACAGCGGCCAACGGCTAGATAGAAGCCTTTAACAAGGCTATTTCAAATATACTACAAAAGATTATGGATAAAGATAAGAGGTCATGGCCTGATAAACTCTTTCATTCTTTATGGGCTTATCAAACTACCACTCGCACTGCAACTCAGTCTTCTCCATATTCATTGGTATATGGAACAGAAGCCGTCTTTCCCATTGAAGTTCAATTACACTCGCTCAGAGTACCCATTTGCGATCAGTCATCTACAGATGAGAAATCTCACAAGCGATTGAATGAATTGGAATGGTTAGATGAGAAAAGATTGTGAACTTTCCACCACTTGGAAATCTATCAGAATCGAATAGCATGAGATTTTAACAAAAAAGTTCATCTTCGTTCATTCACTCAGGAAGAATTGGTATTAGTTATCAGAACGCCAATGATACCAGGAAATAAACCTCCCATGATTGAGCCAAAATGGATAGGACCTTATTCAATACATAGGGTCTACTCCAATGGAGCTTATTCATTAATCTCGATGGATGGAGAACTCATCACTACTCCAACCAATGCATGATTTTTGAAGAAGTATTTTGTATAAACTGTAAAGTTCTTATGTCCCTGAAACATGACACTAAACTGTGCAGCACCAGTTCGTCCTTTCTATATGACGTTAAACTATACATCAGTGGTCTAGTATGACTTTAAACTGCAACTTCGTCCCACACGACGTTAAACTGCGATAAAGTTCCCTAAATGGTCCAGTATGACCTTAAACTGCAACTAGGTCCTGTATGACCATAAACTGCATCATCAACGGTCCATGCATATGACCCTAAACTATTTTTGAGTCCCTTATGTCCAGCAAGACGTTAAACTGTAATGTACTAACTACATGACACTAATTTGTATAAAAGTACCTTACGTCCGGAAAGACGTTAAACTACATAAGAATCAAAGGTCCTGGATGACCTTAAACTACACTTTTTTCTGGCATGACATTAAACTGCACCATCCACGGTCCATGCATATGAACTTAAACTATTCGTACTTTTGTCCAACATGATGCTAAATTGTGGAAAAAATCCCCAATGTGTCCAACATGATGTTAAATGGTGTACTCTTTTTTCCTCACTGCATGAAATTAAAATGCACAATCCCCCTTTTGTCCAATATGACGTTAAACTCTATTTTCCACATCGTCCTAACTACATGACACTAAACTGTAAAGAATGTCTCTAATACGTCCTACATTACATTAAAATGTACTTTTGTCCCTGCTACATGACACTAAACTGTGCAGCACCAATAGTCTTAACTGCAAGACATTAAACTGCATAGTCCCTTCATACGTCCTACATGACGTTAAACTATGTATTGTTAAGGTTGTTGCTACCACTGGATTCTCACACAGAGTATGACTCACATGATCTTAGAGCAAACCTCAACCATAACACTCTCTCTGGGCTACTAAACATGTGTATGTCCCAACATCATTTTTTAGGTCGTTGTCCCCAAGAACAACATGATCATCAATTCATTCTTTAATTGAACTACACAGACTTTGATCCTTTCCTTCTAGGCTGGGTATGTAGGAAACCTCCCAAGGTTCAATTCCAAAACCAATCTCCTCACATCGTTTCACCTCCATCTCATGTGATGTTGATTCGTGAAACTGCCCCTAGAATCAATATCTTTACATTGGTTCACTTTCATCCTTGTTATATGACGTTAAACTATACAACACTTTTGTCCAGTATGACAATAAACTAAAAATTTCATTGATACGCTCACCTGAGAGGGAACAATAATTTTCATTGATTTTTCAGTCATGTTTCATTTCAATGACTACGTGCATACATGGCAATTCCCAAACCTTTTATCTTGGGCTAAACCATTATTGCACTAAAGTCCCCTTTCACCCTTCACATGTGTGAACCAAATTTGTATAGAGGGTATTTCTAGAACTACATGGGCTTGATTACCATCCTTATAGGATACATAGGAACGTTCGAGTGTCCCTTGAATCCAACCCCAAGTCTTTGGGACTAACCCCAAATTCCACTTTCAGTCCCTTGGCTGAAAAGTCACCATGAAAAGACACACTGTGTATTTCTTACAATGGTCCAATCTCTATGAACCTACACTAAGATCTCTAATCCTTTTGTCCCACACGACGTTAAAATGTAGTGTAAGAACTACGTATGTCTTGATTCTCATCCTTATGGGATATGTAGTGAAGTCCAACATTTCAATTCAGGACCCAGCCACAACGTGATTATGGTTAGCATTGATCTATGTATCTCTGTATACATTGAACAATAACCATATTTATGTGCCATAATCCTAAACTTAAATATATTCAGATCCTCATAACCCTTTTTCATGACTTCTAGTCACAAAAGTTTCAAACTTCTGGGAGTTCTTTTGTCTGACTATGAATCACGTGCCCATAGGAGGCCTTGCATAAACAATATATATAATAGACTTGTTATCCAAAAGATACTATTATTTGACTATGTAGCCAATGCCCTTAGGCGGCCCTACACAATTCAACCCCCTAACGGGATTTTTGGATAGTGGTAACTTCATTCTTGTGAAGAATGCCTCTCTTGTCCTTATTTATCTTAAACATCAGTATGTAGGGATCCACAAAAATAGCCATCCTTAACATATTTGTCCCATATCCTTTTTCATGATCTGAAAGTATTTAAGTCTATGGCTTATATTCTCCTTCCCTATGTTTGGGTCCGGCCTTCGTAGGAGTGATATTCATCCAGTTCTTTGATAATCTTGTTTGGAAATATCTTATCCATATTCAAGTACCTCTTTCCATACAGCAAACTCTATAATTTGGAAAATTTGAATCTCCATAAAATTTCACCTACTTTTAGCACTAGGAATGTAAATTTCTGAGAGTTCTTTTTCCTGACTATGCAGCACGTGCACATAGGTGGCCTTGCATAAACAGTCTACATAACAGACTTGTTTGCCAAAAGATACTATTTTATTTAACTAAGCAGCTAGTGCCCTTAGGTGGCCCTGCATAATTCAACCCCCTAACAGGTTTGTTAAATTATAGTAACTTAATTCATGGAAACTACTTCTTCTAATGCCTTTTAGCTCTTTTTCATATCATTCCTCAGATTCAAATATTCTTAATTCATAGCTTACATATTTTCCCTCATACTTGAGTATGGTAATATGTTTTCAGATGAATTTTCAAGGAATTGATTCAATTCTAATCCATTTCGGTCAAAGCTATTTCGACCTTAAACATTATCCTTTTTATGTCTGATGTGCATGACTTTAAAGTACCACAAAAGACAAGGGAACTCTGAATAAAAGTCAAGTTCCTAGCTCAATAAACATACATTTTTTATGATTTTGGTAACATTGAGCAATTAAAAGGTTTGAAGTTTTTAGAGTTATTTACATTAATCCTCGTAAAAATAAAACTATGCTTACTAGTCCCATTAGCTTAGGTAAAATCTAATGCTTGTAGAAAAAGAGAATGTAGGTACAAATGAGTGAAGATGAAAGTGTTTTTCGTTGATGCACAAGAGTTAGAAGGACATCCACAGACTGGATCCTCTTCACTTTTTCAGGAATTACAAAAGGGTTTCAACATATCTCTTCATTTGATTTATGACATCCCGAGCTTCATCAGAAACCACCGGGAATTCATTAATTCATCTGGATACCCTAAGAGATTTAGTGATACTAGCTCTTCTTGGAACAGTTGTAAAAGGATGTTCTTGAGTACGGTTTGAGAAAATTTTCTGCTGATCAAACAATGACTCTATTTCTGTCCAAGAGACTTAGAAGATGTATACATGGATTTAAGAATGGACCATTGGAAGTAAAGGGCCATTTGGAGAGTGTACTCTTTTCAGATATTGCTCTAATACCATGTTTGTCTTCTCTCCACCAACTGGCAGCGGAGAACATTTTAGCCCATGGGTTTTCCATTTTCATATCTACAAGGAAATGACATGTAGGATGAATTTGAAAGTTCACACCATTGGTGTTGCTCTTATTGCACAGCATAACTGAAATAGAGGAGTAGCAGTGGAGCTGCATTTCAGGTGTATCGTTCTTTTCTTTTTGAACATTGAATCCTTGCATATGTTCATGACCATACAGAGATAGATAGATTCTCTATGGGAAATTAAGATGATATTTCTTCAAGTACTTAGCTAGATCTGGGAAAGTGTTGTCGAAGATATCATAGTAATCATGGCCAACAATATTCATCATGTCATCAATCCTCTTACTAGCCAGTTAATCAACTATTCCGTGTCTAAGAGGAATTGAATCTGCACAAAAGTTGAATAAACTAACTCTTAAATGGGTTTATTTTTCTTAAATTTGTGGAAAAAAATAAGAAAAACGGAAAAGGAATTATGGCACGCAAGTTTAAAACTTCGTGCGCAAGTATGGATGTTCCACGCAAGTATTTTCCACGCAAGTAGCACTGCACATGCCCAGATACCTTGACAGTAGTGTGACATCAAGGAAAACACTGGAAATCAGAGCAACCTATGCGGTGAAGATAACATGCGCGGCGAGAGCTCGAGAATTCAAGAAGAAAATGCTATGCGCGGCCAAGGATCCTATATTTATAGGCCAGGCGGCCTATCTGCACGACGTACCCAGTTCGCTTAGGCCATCCGCGATTTTCACTTGTGCGCCGCCCTCTGTGCCGTCACGACTTGCGCGCCACCTTTCCTTTGGATGTCTTTGATTTCCTCAGAGTCAAATCCTAATTTCATTCAGATTCAACTCTGAGTGGGGACTTTTGTTGACACTCCTTTTTCATCACAGAGTCCAATAGAATGTAAAGGGAAATGACTTAGCACAAATTGATCCATCCTTTGAAGAAAATATAAAAAATAGACAAAGGAATGGACAAGGAGATGATTTCCCATAAATCGCACAAGTTTCCTTATAGCCGCGCGAGTCCACTTGCGCAACGCATTATAGTCGCGCAAGTGACTTGGACGTCCTAAATGATAACCGCCCGCGGTCTTCTCTTGCCTATAAATTGACCCTGTGGGCCCCCTATTCGAGGAGGATTTTTTTCCAGAAAATCAGATTTGAGCTCCCGACGCCCTAGTCTATTATCAAAGCTTCTGAAACACTTCTAAGGTAATTTATTAGCTAGAACGGAAAATCTAAAGAGGGGGAGGAAGGCCTAGTTGTTGAAACTCATCTACACTTGCGCGCCTGAGTGGCTAGCATTTAAGGGAAAATGGCCACACTTGCGCACCGCCTTACTCCTTAAATAGATCTTGCGCGCCCTTCTTCTGGAAGAACCTCAAGGGGATTCTAAAGGATTTAATGAAGAGTCGCTCAAGTATTACCCTGATGTTTAACCGTCGCGCAAGTACATCATGAGTCGTGCAGGTGTATACCTGTGCGACCAAGACTTGTGCGCCCATGCAGTATATGCGCGCCTTCTAGGACTTGCGCTCCCTTGCCTTTCTGGGTGCCTTTCTTGCCCATTTCACCCCTCTTATGCCATTACACCTTTCCTATTCAAGATTCAGTCGTCAAGACACTCTTCAATGCCATTTATGGTATGATTACTTGATTTTAATTCCTTATCTGAAAGGAATTCTATGGAATATATCTCAAAACCTAGTGATTTACACATCTTTATGTCACTAAATATTGAGATTTTATTCCTTCAACCTCATCCTTTAAGATGAGAGAATCCTTAACCTGGGTCTCCTTTTCAGGAATAATCCCCAGTCATAAGTCCTCTAATTTGGGCATCCTCTTAGGAGTAAGCCCCAATTCTTAATGTTCCCAAATCTAGGCATCCTCCTTAGGTGTAAGACCCAATCCCCTAATTTTTGATATCTCCTAACCTGGGCCTCCTTTTCAAAAGTATGTCCCAGTCATAATTCCTTTATCCTGGGCCTCCTTTTTAGGAGTAAGTCCAAGTTATAATTATTATCTTGGGAATCCTCCTTAGGAGTATGCCCCAATTCATAAAGTCCATTAATTTGGGCATCCTCCTCAGGAGTAAGCCCCAAACCTTAATCCTTGATCTGGGCCTCCTTTTCAGGAGTAAGCCCTAGTCTTAATTTCTCTTAACAAGTCCTAATTTACCTTTGATCAGGGATTCCTTTTCAGGAGTGAATCCCAATCATAAGACTTCTCCTAATTTGAGCCTCCTTTTTAGGAGTAAGCCCCAAGTTAGAGTATTCAAAATCTCCATGAAGCACATATACCTTTATGGACCATGTTCCTGGATATCTTCCCTAAATGTAAATCCTATCCTTCATTTATCTGGGCAGTCAGACATACATAAGTCCCACATTGTATCTTAAGATTGCATCTTTCATGGCACAATTGTCTAATTTTTACCAATAAATCTTGTTTCTCACACCGAGCATGACTCACGTGATCTTAGAGTGTAAAAGTATTTGTGACATCCTTCTTTGATCCATAAATCATAAAAATCATACTCTCTTAGCAAACTACATGGGTTTTAATAACTTTTCAAAACAAAGGATACGTAGGTAGCCCTTCTACGGGTTTGATCCCAACTCTAAAATAATCCATTTCCTTCTGAATGACAATAAACTTCAAGTGCCCCACTGAGTGGCTTTAAAACTAGCACAATCATCATAATGACCAAGATACTTCTATAAAAATGTGTCGAAGGGTACCATTGACCAAGAAGTTGAAAAAGAGAATTATCACTTCGCTAGTACTGACACTCCCTACAAGTGGAGAACTCATTGTGGTGTATAATGATTCTTATAAGAAGGTATTAGGATGTGTTCTAATAATAAATGATAATGTGAGAGCCTATACCTCAAGGTAGCTGAAAATAATTGAGCAAAATTATCCAATTCATGATCTAGAGTTAGTGGCTTTGATCTTTGCGTTAAAAATATGGCAGCATTATCTCTATGGGGAGATGTGTGGGATATATCCAGACCACAAGAGTCTCAAACAAATATTCACACATAAAGTTCTTAATATGTTCTAGAAATGATGGATTGAGCTCATCAAGGATTATGACTGCTCAATCATCTTCCTCCCTAGTAAGGGAAAAAGGTGGCAGATGCTCTATGTAGACAGGATCCTCCATCATTATCAATGACGTGAATTTAAAACGATTCAATATTCTTATATTTAAAATGGATAGAAATGCGAATCATTAAAGTAGTGAAATCATAAATCCTTTAACAAATTATTTCCCAAAAATCCCTCTTGGATAATATAAATGACGCTCAATGAAAAGATGTGGAAAATAAGATTATTGTTGAAGCTATCATAAATAGGAAATCCTCTGATTTCAAAATTTATGATGAAAGAGTTGTATGATTTGGGACATGATTATGTGTACAATATGATCCATATACAAACAAGGATCTATTGAATGATTCACATAGATCGACCTTTCTTATCCACCGACGGAGGAAAAATAAATATCAAGATCTTTGAGAAAAATTTTGGTGGGACAATATGAAAAGGGAGACTGTAGAATATACATCAAATTGCCTGGTATATTAGGATGTGAAGGATGAGAGGAAAAAGTATGTGGGGATGATACAACCACTACCCATGCTAGCATGGAAGTGTGGGAACATTACCATGTACTTGGTCACTGGACTTCCAAGGATATCCATAGAAAACAATGTTATAGGGTTCGTTGTGCATCGTCTTACAAATACAGCTCACATTATCTTGACTTGAGAGGACTTATCATTGGATCAACATGCATGGATTTACATCAATGAAGTGGTAAGGATTCATGGAGTAACACTATCTATTGTATCAGATCATGATCCTAGATTCAGCTCAATGTTCTGGAAAAGTCACTGACATGCTCAAGGCACATAACTGAACATCATTATGGACTATCATCCTTAAACTGATGGGAAATCAGAGAAACTATTATAACACTATAAGAAATTTTGAGAGAGTGTTCTATGGAATTTAACAGAGGATAGGACCAACACCTTCCAATGGTTTAATTCTCTTACAACAACAGTTTCCACTCGATCATCCCAATGGAACTATATGAATCCCTTTATGGGAAAAGGTACAAAACACTAGCGGGTTGGGATGTAGTCATTGCGAATAAGGTGGTAGGAATAGAAAATTTAGAAGAAATAGTGGAGAATGTAAAAACCATTCAACATCATATCAAGGTAGCCCAAAGTTGACAGATGAGTTATGTAGACAATTTTTGATGAGACCGTGAGTTTAATGTTGGAGACATTTTATTTTTATGCATATCTCCCTAGAAGAAGGTCTTGAGGTTTGGAAAGAATGGGAAGTTCAGTCCCAGGTACATCGGCCCCTTTGAGATCCTTGATCGAGTCAGAGTTATGGACTATCGACTGGCACAACCACCTAACATGTCAAAAGTACATGATTTCTTTCATGTATCCCTCTTAAGGATGTACATACAAGGCCCTTCACATGCACTCTATTCATAGGTTGTACAGTTGGAGGACGATCTTTCTTTTTAGGAGAAGAAGGTGAAGATCTTAGATCGTAGAGATAATTTTCAATGCAACAAGACTGATCATCTGGTCAAGTTACTATAGCGAAACAAGAAGTACCAAGAGGAAACATCGTAACTAGTGGAAGGAGTGAAGGGAAAGTACCACCAACTATTTTTGGCATAGAATGTAAAATGAAATTTCGAAGGTGAAATTTATTAAGGGGTGAAGAATGTAACGACCCAATGTTTTTCAATGGAAATTATGTTCATATAAACATGTCATAAAATCACATGAATGCACAACATAATGAACTACTAAGTGCTAAGTGACCTTAAATTAAATTTTTATCCCTTCTATGTTTTGAATTTTCAATATCTGACAAACATGGATGCAATAAGTATGTTATTTGGAGTTTGATAAGAAAAACATAATTTTTTTGTGAATAGTGACCTACCCTTATGAATAGTAACATACCCTTATTAATTGCGATATTCCATAATGAATAGTAATCTTACATTTGATATTGTATAAATAATATTCAAATTGAAAGTACGATATACCTGTATTTTAGAATAAGTAAAAGAATGTTTTAAAACTAGTTTTTGATGTTAAATTATGATTTTAATTGAATATTAAATAATCATATTTAAAAAATTATTTTAGAAAAATAGATTTCAGTTTTAGATTAATCACATCGTAAAATGGTATGGGTGAATTTTTCCGATTTTTTTGAAATAGATGAATTTTTTGTAAATAGTAAAATATGATAATTTACTATAAATGTTAAACACTTTAGTTATAGAGTCATTGATGACGATACACTGATGTAAGACCAATTGTTTCGATGTAACATGAATTTACTACTGTACTTGGTCATGTAATAATCACTATTTCTTGTCTTGAGAGAAAATAATAAACAAATGATTATAATATTATTTAAAAACTTCTTCCTTCCACTATAAAAACCCCCTCTGCACATTGTCTTCTCTTTACTACTCTCAAGACTTGAGACTTTCTAAAATTCTATCCAAATCATTCCCCAAGATCCTCCCAATGTCCTGAATCCCCTAGCCTCTTCAAAATATCAAAACCTCTCCTCTTATGTGGATTTCAAAGGAGAAAGTTGTAAGAGGTAAATTCCCACTTCCAATTCCATCATTTCATTAGAGGTCTTTTGTTTTTGTTTCATTCCTCACCTCCCTTCACATAAATAGAATGATAACTCCAGTAATAAACATGTAATTATTTTTATTCTAATGTTATATTTGATTATCTTTTCTCTTTTCCGCAGAATTTCTTTGAATAAAATGAAAGTACTGTTTGAGATGTGCTAATTTAGAACATTCAAGGACAGTGGTTTATCAATTTATATTATCATTATTAATTATGTTCATGAAACCATTTGTGTTAAGGTTGAAAACAATTATTTTATATTTAATATATCTTATTATCGATTCTATAATCCTTTTTTAAATATGATATTATGTTATAAATCAAAACATGTTCTTTGTAATCAAACCCACCGATTTAAAAAATTATTATCACCATGGTTTAATATAATAATTCCACACCACTCAATGTATCCAAATTTAATTTAAAACCTTGTAATCTATTGGATTTTAACTAATAGTATAAAACATCAATTTTGGACAACCACTTTTATCTTACATGTTTATCCACACAAGAATATAGGTGATCCGGTCATTAAAACCAACTAAACAAACGAGACAGAACAATGAAATTAAACATTATAACCAATAAATATGGTCACGACTGATCATAAAAAGGTTATAATAAATATTTTAAATGTATAAGAGGTTCTATACTTATTAAATAATAATCCTAATTTGATTATTCCAGTCCTTAATACCAAGTGGAGAACACCAACGTATTTAAGGAAATGGATCCTCTCCATTTCACTCTTAATCATTATTGTCCTCTTTTCTATGCATTTTTATGTGAAATCCCGAATGATGGGGTATTATTTCGCAACTCCCCCATAATGAACTCATGTTTTATAAGTGAAAAGAAACCCCTTCTCTCTATCATCAATCCCTCTTAGGTGCACCTGACACCATGCCGATAATATGGAATGAAATCTACCAGAACATCCTTTGTTCATTCAAGTAGCCTTATCATTATTTATATTAAGATGGAGTAATATTATATGTTTTTTTCATCTCTTAAATGTTTTTTACTTGAATGAAAATCCTTTATGAAGACAATTTCATCACTCGCTTTCAAGGATACACATGTTTTTAAAAGATTCCATCTTTAGAACATTCCGATAAGAAAAAATGTTTTAAGGGAACTTCCTGAATTTTTAATCAATATTTTGTGCACTATATCCTCTCTTTTACGAAACCATTGTATTTATAAAATCAGTTTTTTTAATATGAAAACCATCTTGGTTCAATTATGGTTCTATATAAAATATTTCTCTATTTTTTATTTTAAAGGATCTATAGTATTTTCCTTAAAACCATACTAAAATGTTTTAATGATAATGTTTCCAAAATTCATTTCTTAAATGCTTTCACTTCTCTTTGACAACCTATACCATGTTATATGCTTATTTTACCTTATAAACATCAATGTTTGTTCCAATCCCTTTCATTCATGGACACTTTAATTATACGCCTATTGGTTAGGTTTTATTTCATGATTGCGTTACCAAATTCATTCCATGGGTACACTTATGTTTATGAATTGTTGATTGTGCATGATTATTTATGTGGAATGAATATTCATGAAAATGTTGATTTGGGTGTGACCAGAAAGTGCTCTAATGCATTGATTAATTTTATGACTCTTGAGATGCGATGTGAAATGAGATTGGTGGTTAGCCTGACCCGTACTAAAATGGGAAATAGTATTTGGGGTTTGCCTTAACCAATACTAAAATGGGAAATGGGATAGGAAGTTAGACTTGACCTATACTAAAGACATGTTTTATGATTCTGCCACATTTATATGATTCCATCTTTATATGATCTCATTCTTATATGATATGATTTTATATGTTTCATGCTTTGGATATCATTATGGCATGCCTCCTAACTCATGGGATTAAGATATATCCTCATATTCATTCCCTTACTAGGATTTTCAGCTCATACCTTTATTCATGTGTTCCCTAGGGTACCCTTTTAAGATGCAAGGGATCAAAAGAATTTTTGATCTATTTATGTATATTAAATAAAGAAATTTTTTCCCATGTTTTATGTTTTATATACCAAGTCTTTAAAGACACTAGACTTAATGAAACTTGGATTGTACTCTGATGTATAATTATGCTTAAAATCATGTAATGTTATATGTAAAAGTTTTAGGTCACTATAATCTACCCCTAAAACTCTTATAGTAGAGCCTCTAGTAGGATTATGCACGTTGATTGAGTTCAATGGAAAGAAGTACACTCATCCATTTGTTCCTCCAGACTATATATTTCTGGGTAGATTTAATGGAACTTTTGAAAGTTGTTAGAATTATCATAACAACAACAAACATAAAAATGTTGGATTCCTTTGGACACCATCATAATGATAATGTCGCATACCAGCATGTGCAGACCATGAGGGCCTTACCCTTTTGTGAAAAAATTCCACATCTAATGGGGATGTGACCCATGAAGTAGACTAGTTTTGGATCCGAATTCCAGTTAATTATTTTTTTAATAAACATGCATGAACTATAAAAGATTATGAAATTATTTTCTTCAATTTTTGATTTAAATTCATTCAGTTCTTCAGGAAGTGCTGGTTTATATTTTGAAAAAGATAAAATAAGCATTACAATTGGATCATCCTATAGAATCCTCTCAGATTGGTTGGGCATCAAATCAGGAGGTTTTTCATCCTTTTTTACTCTTCTAAAACATATACTCCCCAAAAATCCTTGATTTACTCCCCACCTATAACATTACTAATAGCTGCAGCAGATGGTTGGTTTGGGACCAAGGATGGATCATCATAGTGGATTGACATATCATATACTAGAATGGTTATTAGATAAGGGCCTTAAAATGTCATAGACTTGTCCACTCACTGGGAAAATATCCATTCAAGATCATCTTAGGATGGATACCCATCAGTCATCCAGATCATCACATAAAAAGTATGGTTGGGTGAAAGTGTATGAATGATAGCACTACTACAAAACGCACCATTACCAGTGCTAGAGCCGGCCTTTATGTGCCATAGAAAAGTGTTGTCTTCCTTAGCATGGATAAAAGTCCATGGATTTTATTTGGGCTAAAAAGGCAATGATAAAGGGTATATTTATCAGTGAAAAAAACCACAGATAATTTGTACTTTTATTAGCACCTTTATTTAGTGCTGATAAATATACCCTTTATTAGTGCATTAAAAACCAATGATAAATGGTATTTTATCAGTAATTTTATATGCACTGGTAAAATTACTATTTGTCACCAAATTTTAAAGAACTGATGATGGGGGCTTTATTAGTGCCTCTAAAAGTGTTGATAAATCATACTTTTATCATCGCATTTACTAGAACCGATAGACATGAAAACCGTTGTGCGATGCCACAACACATTGAATCACTAGAAACACAAGAAATGTGTTTCAACAACACACCACATCAACCAAAATAAAAAAAATACCAAAATAAGATAAAAATACTGAATTTATATGAAGTAAAATTTAATTCCCCAATACAAGAAAAAGAAAACACAATTATATAGTATCTAAGTTGTTATTTTAATAAAATTAATATAATTTTGAATAAAAAGGTGCACTTGGATTCATACAGGTCATACTGTGAGTTTAATTGAGGTGTGACAAATCCCTACATATAAAAAATGACGTATGGACCATTTTCCAAAAGTACAAAAACAATCATAACATGTTTTCTTATTTTTGATTTTGTCAGTTTGTTTATTAAAATTAATTTCACCTCTGAGTAAAATGGTGCACTTAGAGCCATATCAGTCACACCATCCATCATATTGATGTTAGAATGATCCATATACATAAAAAGTAATGTATGGATCTTTTTTATAAAGTACCAGAACAATCTATACAGACATAGTGTCATACTCGTCACTTCATGCATCAGATTGAGTTGCAGCCTAATAAATGTATTCTAAATTTGATCATGTGTTTTGTTTCTGAATATATTAAAAAAAGAACGTGTTTCCTCTATTTTGAATACACTACATAATTTTTTTTACTGAAATGTCTTCTTAAACTAGAAACATGCACATTGATCGATTAAAGTTCCATCATGTGTTGTTTTTACGTGAGACTAATTCAAACACATCATAATGGATTTTTGTATCCTTTCCCAAATTGTGAAGATAATTTAGTAACATTTTCTTAGGTTTCAGTTGGTGAATCATTTTTGTATTAAAATGTCTATTTTAAAATGATAATGGACAATTAGAGTCATACTTTTCACACCGTGCATCGTATTGATGAGAGGAAGGTCCCTACACATCACAACTAACATATGGATCATTTACATAAAGTAAAAAAATAATTTTAATGAAATTTCTCATTTTTGAGTATGTCAACTAATGTTTTGATTAAAATTAATGTTTTTTTAATAAAAACATGCACTATGAGTTTTACCGATCACACAATTTTTTGAATGAGGTGTGGATGATCTCTACATGCCAAACGTGATGTGTGGATCATTTTTGTAATGTGAAAAAAAATCGGAATGTGTTTACTCATGTTTCTGTATGCCACATATTTGTTTATTAAATTTTCATTTAAAATTCGAATCACACACTCTAATGAATACTTGTGGCATCCTGTGTTGGTTTGACCTGAGACTGATTTATACTTGTCAAAAATAAATTATTAATCCTTTCCCAAATAATAAAAACAATCAAATCATGTTTTCTCAATTTTTAGTGAGTGAAACTTTTTTAAAAAAAAATTAAATTTAAACTGATAATGAATAGTTTATGTCCTACCAGTCTCACCATGTGCCATATTGTGGTGTGAGTGATACCTACATGTGAAAAATGAAGTATGAATCATTTTTTTAATGTACCACAAAAATGTAAATTATTTTTCTTAGTTTCATGTATTCCACATCTAGTTTTTACTAAAATATCATTTTATACCTGAAAGATGTATAATGACACATATCTTATGTCAACAATTTTGGGTGCACGTTTAATCAATTTTTATAAAGCAAAATCATGATATGATCCTTATTCTTCTTCATTTACAAACAAATTTATTTTTTTTCAATTAATTTCTTCGAATCCTCCTCCACCTCAATCTCTACCTCAGACTTTTACTCTACCTCATCCTCCACATCATTCTCTAACTTCAACTCTACCTCTAACTTCGCATCCACCTCCACCTTCACCTCAGCCTATGACCCCATTATTTCCTTAAAATTTTAATTGTTTAGGTCAGTTCTACTAAAATAATGATTTCCTTTAATATTCTTCCCCTTGAGAAAGAGATCAAAAATAATATATAAAAATTATAACACTAATTATTCTTACCACAAAATTCATTTGAAGGTCATAAAAATACTAGATAACAAATATTTCATGTAATCAACTATATTTTTTGTAAGCATATGTTCTAACAAAAATTATGCTTCCCACTCATATATAAACAAATTGATTTCATATTTTGAATTACTCCAATGTTAGAAATCCATATTTTACTGTAAAAAATATAGAAAAACAAATGATTATGAAATATATTTAATGAAATTATAATTAACAACATAAATTACAAGTTGGGAGATGTTTTACTTTTCTTTGATTATGATTTCTCTTATAAATTGGGAATCAAAATATCCACAATTGATTTCATTGTCTTGTTTCAGATACTATTGATACATTGAAAAACAAATTTCATTGAAATTTTTTATAGTTAAATAATTATATATATAAATTAATTTGATTCTAGATATTTTAATCCACAAAGAATAGATTTTCAGACCCTGACTTCATTCCTTGATCTAACCTGTATTGAGCGACTGCCCAATCATAACTCAATTCTCATTAAAACATAGACCGAAGATATAATTTGAATTTTATCCATAAAATTTTGAATGTAGTGTATTACATATTCACTATACACATCATTTGTGGTTGTTTGATTATAAATCTATGAATTCAATCCAAAAAAGGAATATTCTGGATGACTATGTTGGCCGATATCAGCATCCATCATTGCCTAAAAAACAAAAACAATTATGTAATGTAAAAAATAAAAAATTTATGTGCTTATATCGTAGAGTGGTACCTTTTAATTTTCGATATAAAAAAGAGTCTGTCATATAAAACTTCTTTATTAAATTCATTGAGTAATTTTTTTTTAAAAATTTTATATTTATTCCTTATCAAATGTAATTTATGGAATATAAATTATATAGGGATTAATAAATCAAAATTGTGCTTCACATGATATTCCCATTATATAATTTTAATATAAACACTTTTACAAAATATGTATAGTTATTAACATTAAAAAACATATTTAGCTCATTATTTAGAAATATGTATGATGAAAATATACCTTATGTATGTATTCACAACTAGTATGTCGAGCCATTCATACTTGAGAATCTCAATTTGATTCTTGAGGCCAATTACACCTGTGAAGGATTCTATATATATGTATTTATCACATTCAATATAGGGCCTAGTTTTATCATTAAATGTGGTCTCTTCATGAACTTATAATGATAATAAATATTGTTATGGATGTGGTGGGGAGAAGGTAATTTCGGAAGGTCGTTCTTTTTTATTGGTTGATTCACAAGATTTTATTGAATGGACATTTTGTTTCTATACTTTTTTATTCATCTATAATATCATACCTCAATTCATACCATTTATAATCAATGGTTACGTGTTATTCAGATGAATTTTTTTAATGACATACCTCATGTATCATTATAAGATTATATATCCATGATATGAAAGCTATGATAGCAACTTCAACAGTTGTAATATCTAGACCATTGAGTGGAATATGAAACATAGTATTCGGCTCAAAAGCTACCTCAATCACAACTATCATGTGATTTTTTACGAGGGATTGATTGTTTATTTGGTCTCCATAGATATTATACACAATAACCATATAAGCATGGTAGTAAGTGGTTATTGGCAGATAAAAAACACATACAACTATACCCTATAGAATATTAGTAATATAATGTTATCAATATTGTGTGATTCACATTTAGGAGAAAGAGTAATGAAAAATTTGATTACCTAACGTAAGGAATGCGGTTGGGGTTGATGAATAGCCTCAATGATAGTGTGATAATTTCAATCATGTGAAGTTCTTTTCTCTGCTGTCGGTTCACTTTGAATCTTTATTATACATTGGTCTACAAATCATGGATAGAAAATAATATCTTGCATTGAGTATATTTGTGATTTTATTCATCTCACCATATTATTTGTTTCTTCATGTGGTTTTATCTTCTTGAAATATATTATAGTAGAGACTCCAAAACCTAATCCTCTAACATGTCCATATTTCTTTGGCTGAATCAAAACTACTAAAATAATCTTATCATCTCAAAAGGCCATTTGTCATTCTTGTGTATAAACCATATAAAAAATATGGACTTATTTATTTTTATGTAATATTGTTATAAATCGAAAAAAATTACAATTATTTAATACTTACACATGTTTATCATAGTTATTTTGTATTTTCATAAACTAATATACCATCCAAATTTACACGAGACCCCTTCCATAGAACATAACATTGGATAGAAGTGGCTTCGAATTTTGATTCATAAATCTACATATGAACAAAGTTACATCTATTATTATTTTCACAAAATTAAACTTTTATTATTGAATAAAAACACATACCAATTTATTTTCAAATGATTCATAACCCATCATTATTTTTTGATAGGGGTACATTGGTTTGGATGAACATTCTTATTTTTGATCACTTTTTTATTATATTTAAAATTAATATTTTGTAATCGAGTTGGATAAAATAAATAATATCAAATAATATATTTATGACAATAAATAGCCTCAAATGTTTTCTCATTTTTTGATGATTGAAGAAATCATTCCACATTTCCTACCTTTTAAAGAGTTTTTAACTATGTGATGGGTGGGGATTTATTTTCCATTCAGCATCCCTAACATGTATCTTTTTTAGAAGAGTCTGGAAGCATATTTCAGATTTTATATCATCTATTAAGACAAATTTTAAACGAATATTCTAAAATATCAGAATAATTCATGGAATAATGAAAACTAAAACAACATTTCAATATATAATTTAATAGTAAAATAGAGAATATATAATGTAACATTACAATTATTTCTTTTAAAAGGATTGCATTCGTTATAGTTTGGATGTGGTGCCATGAGCCAAGATTAATCGGCACATTCGACCTCATTGTTACCACAAGAAAACTAATGAATGTGGACTTGATGGGTTAAATAGATTGTCCATATTGATTCAAACCAAAATCAAAATTTTTTACTTTCCTTTATAATTTTATTCAAAATTTGTATTTTGTGCCATTATTTTTTTTATTTTTCATCAATATGTTTTTGATCCCCTTATAATTTTTTAGATTCATAATCAACCATATATTATTTCATGGGATTGAAAACAAGATCATGTTTAGAAGAAATTTTATACACAATTAGTCAAAAACTTAATTTATATTGATTAACATAAATGAAATACACTTTATGCATAAAATTCAATAGTTGCATACATCTTGCATGAAAAGAATTACTGTCCTGAACCGATATATAAAACATCAATAATACATTAAAACTAATCATCAATTCCATTATTTAATCCATCCCTTGATACAGGATTGACTTTATCTCTTGATAATGGGATGAGGGATACTTTGAATGAGGGTGTCCATCCATCATATAAAGATTGAATAAAATCATGATTCTAAAGCTTTATGTGTCTTAGGAACCTACACTAATGGAATCAATCAAAAAGTATCCCCAATTAAAGCAGAAATGGAATAACTCTTCACTAATGGTCATGAAGTAATGAATATCACCCAACCTACGTTGGACATCACTTAAATCTACTTCTTGATTTCTCACCTTCCAATTTTTGAAATGTTTTTAATCCACAAGAAGATCCCTAAAATAATACATCCCATTAAAGAGTTATTTTTTCCTTTTTATTCTCATTATTTATCTATATATTTTTCTCTCTTAAAACAAAAATGAATCTATTCAATGAAATAATATGTTTATTGTTATGATATATAACCAAAAATCATAGAGTAACCATAAATACCTCACATCAAGGAAAAGTATACCACATATTATGAAGTAAATATATAATTACCTCTAGGAATGTCATATTGTACAATAGATAATGATATTACTGGTTGTAAAATATAATATTATAGAGAGGTATTCTTCTAACTCAATCATATTCTATAATGAAACATTAATCATACATCATGAGTACTCTCAATAAATATGATAGGAGATATATTATTTCTTTTATCAAATATAATAACGGAGGTGATATTGTACTTATTATTTGATCTTATGTTTTCACACATACCCTAGAAAGAATCCTATTTTATGATATCATATAATATATGATAAAACATAGTTCAAATCCTTATATTTTTTTATATGTAAAACCTTATGATATATAACAGTCGTACGCTATGGATGAACAATGAAATCCCTAATATCATAATATATTATATTGACATAATATAAAATGACATTTATTTATTTGAAAAAATAATAGGTTAATACATAGTGTTTTGGATGAAAAAGTCTGTAATACCATTTATGGGGTTTAGGGTATCATCCTATGATCACTAAAATAGTGTTATCTCCTTAACCTAGTGATAAATAGTGATCAACAATGAAAAGAGTTTTGGATATAGAATGTTACAAAGGGTTAATTACAATATGGGGTTTATATCTCTATTTGGTGCATTCTGGACAAGGATAAAAAATTAAATGAATTATATGACATAATGATCCAAACCATAAAATGTATATTTTTATCATTTTTTTTTCTCCCTACGGTTATTCACCATGAAATATTTATTTTAAAATTATTCTTTATCCTATAAATTAATAATCTCTCAATTTTGAATAGTAAATATATTAACAAATCACATATCATATTTTTATTAATCCACTATACAATCATGGATATCTTAAAATTTTTTGCAAAATAAAATCTTTATATGTTGTTTTTTATTTCATTGTCCACTTACCAAATGATTTCTCATCTCTATCCAATTTATGAAAATGTTGAAATACTTGTTCTGCATACTTTTTTCACCAAAGAAATTCCCCATCAATCTTTGTAAGCCTTGATCAAATTTTAATTATAATATTTATTTAATTAAAAATATATCAAAACATGGATCACTGAAATATTTTTTGGAACATGAAAATTTTATTCAATATTGTTTTTCAATTCTGTGAAAATTAGACTTCAAAATCATAAATCTAAAAAAACTATTTAATGGTTTCATAATTTAAAGGAATAAAAAATTATATAGAATGCGTTTTAATGATTTTTACACTTACCTTGGTCCATTTATGTTCATCACCCATAAAATAGGACTACAACAGGTATCCCCAAATCATAAAAAACCATCAAAATAAAGGCTTTAGAATCTATAATGTAGTATCTACGATGAATTAAATTTCTGAGACTACCTATATTTTGGAACCCTATATAATTCAAATGAAGAGAAAACTTAGGGGGTTGGGAGGTATTATTTTTAATATTGAGAGTAGAAAATTCCATTCATGTTTGTCTCTATGGACAAATGGGTTAGAAACAAAAATACATATGAATGGTGAAGAAGAAATAGAACCACACTCGATGTATTTTAGTAACGATGAGAAGAGATGTATGATTCATTATGTTTAAGATGAACACAAAAACAAAGAACACATAACCCAAAACATTAAAAACGATAGAGGATGAGTAAAAGCAACATACATTACATTCTAGAATTGATTAATTTTTGGGAAGGTATAGGATTCACATCGGCAGCAGAGGAGTTCATCAGGGTCTTGAGAATTTTGAGCGATTGAGTCATGACCATGGGTTTTTTAAATACATCATAGAAACTTTTAATAGTTCTTTGAGAAAAGAACTAACAAACTTTCCTTTAATTAGTATAAATTTGTAAGTGCTAATAAAATAAGTATCTATTATCACTTTTTTAGTGATGTTAAATCGGATGCTTTAGGACTGCCAAAATAGCACTGATAAAAGACTTATTTATCATTGATAACATTTTAAAGCTGGTAAATATAACATTTAAAAATTCTTTTTTTGCTAATAAGGATTGAACTTTATCAATTCAAAAAATAATTCATTAAATATTTGTAATAATATAAATTTAAATAAATTTATTATAATTTTATGATTATTTAAATAAAATTATTATTATTTTATAATTATATAAATTTATAAAATTATTTATTTATATGTATATAAATAATTACTATAAATGTATTATTTATTTATTTATAATAATTCATTACATGAGATAATTATAAATATAGTAAATATATATTTATAGATGTAGTTATTTATAAATATTTATTAACAAATATAATTTTAACATTATTAATGGATATATAATCGTAAATACATGCATCTTAAAAATGAGTGAAATTGAATATTTCAAAATTAGTACAGATTAAAAATATTAAACAAATTGATTAGTATTATTATTTAAATATATTTTATTAAAGAAATATGTATATATATATATATATTAATATGGATTAATACATACTAAAAATACTAAATCATCGTTTATATATATATAATTAAATAATATTATATGATGAAATTCAAAAGAAATTAGAATCTAAATTTTAGTGTGGAAAAAAAGAAAACAAATTGATTGATAAAAACATAATATATATTAAATGTATCATTTTATAATAAAGTCTTAAAATATATTAAAATATGAAAAAAATTAATAAATATTATGTGTATGTATTTTTATTTATTTCTTAAAAATATTCAGGTGTGTTTACATAAATTTACATTAACATATATATATATATATATTTGTATTAATGAAATGAAACACAGGATGTTTTATATAGGTTAAATAAAAAATTAAAGCAACATTAAAAATGAAAAATACATTATAATGTTTTGAATTAAAATTATATATATATTACACTTACAAATTTTATAAATATATAGTCAATATATAATATTTTTATTATTTATAATGTATATATATATGTTTATATTAATTTCATTCATTTTATCAATAATAGGTTTGTTATTAAAGTTTTTTATATTTTTATTAATTTACTCATTAATTAGGAAAAAAAATTTGTACCATTATCAGCACTAAAAAAACATTTAAAATGATAAAATTTTATCATCACTAAAACTCATTGATAAAGAGAACCATTTACCAGTGCTACAAGTAATGTGATGATAAAATATTATTTTATCTACACAAAAATAAAGCACTGATTAGTGTTACCTATTAATAGTGCTAAAAAATAACTAATAAATGGTTCCTTTTATCGACACATTTTTAGTGCTGATAAAGGAATTTTTTATCAGTGATTAGTTTATCACTGATAAAGAATGACTTTATCAGTGAATTTTTCTAGCAATGAAAAATTCTAGCATTGTTAAATGATTGTTTTGTAGTTGTGTATGAGATGAGCATTGGTAAGTTGATATCTTGAGCCATGGAAGGGATTTCCATGATAACAGACCCCTCTATACTAGTTTTTTCACCAATGACTAACATCATTTCTTCTTGTGTTGATCAAGAGGGAGAAACATGAGAAAAACAATCATGATAAAGAAAAGGTTCTTTGGAAATCTGATTATGGACGCATGAATTGAGATATTATCTTACATAGAGGTAGATGAATTTCAATAATGAA
Source organism: Viscum album (assembly GCA_963277665.1). Taxonomy (NCBI): domain Eukaryota; kingdom Viridiplantae; phylum Streptophyta; class Magnoliopsida; order Santalales; family Viscaceae; genus Viscum; species Viscum album. The sequence continues at coordinate 709,250,963 of OY728163.1, forward strand.
TCATCCTAATATGACTACCACTCCATCTATGGACTCCATCATTGGAAGGGCATGATGTGTTCCCTAATAGATAATGGGAAGGACATGATGTTCTGTAGTTTTCAACTTGACCTCCTTGAATGGACCACTAGACACTTAAGCCTTAGGCCTAAGCCCCTGAGCATTCTCTTTGACACACATTGATGCTCCTTCCCCCTCCCATTAAAAGGGGGACCCTTTTGAATTTTAAGTATTTTCATATGAAGGGTAAGTTTCATTTAGAGAATATGGAAAATAAAATTGGAGGACTCAAAGAATAAAAGTAAGGTAAGGATTACCTATATAAACTCTACTATTTACTCCTATGAGGCCACTGTTTTCAAATTTTGTAGGGTCTCCCTTGATGAGTTGTTATGCCGCAGCACTACCTGTCACCAGATTTATGCTCCTCTTTGTTGGTTGATTCCTCCTTAAATAATGAAATATCAATATCTCGTGTCTCCTACCGATCTGACTCGTCCCCTAACATCACTCATACTAGGGTGGAAGAAGCCTCAAATAGCCCCCAATGATTGGTATAGATTCATATATCCATCATATATACATGTCTCTATTTCAATTTCACACATTCCATGATCTGAATGGGAAACAATTCAGATATATCAGTACCATCTCACTTCATCTTCTTCCATAGGCCATTTGTAAAAATTAAAGTTTGAAGTGTTTTCCAAGACATCCAGTGATAGGGAAATATGGCATCAGAAAGTAGTTATAGTAGGGAAAATGGATTCTTCAAAATATCCTCCCTTTCTTTCCCCCATATCACTTTAGAAAACCTTCCCCTCTAGTAGTTGGGGGTTTGACTGCACCTTGTGACGTCCTCACTCTAGTTCCTGCTTGAGCTTCCCTCGATGCCTAGATCGCCCATATAGGGTAGCATATCTTCTCGTTAATTACCATATCATTTTACACATATTATTAAAAAAAATTAATCACAATTAGATCCAAATAAAAACCAATGATCATAATGTCAATTTTATTTAAAATATTAGATACATAATTAAAAATCATGAAAAAAAATAAAAACATCATTTATTTAATATTCATAATGAGGTAATAAAACCCTTTGAGACCATACATCTGCATATGATAACATAGTGAATACATGAACAAATGGATGATTTAAAAATCCCAATAATTAAATAAACATAATAATAAAACATATCACAAGGTTTACAAGGTTTACAATGACATCTTAATAAAAGAATGCCAAAGTAATAAAATTATTGAGGCATAACATATATAAAATAGGATCATGAAATCATAGAATTTTATAAATTTTATATCAATATAAAACATGAAATATGCATTATAAAGGTCTCCTTTCACGGGGATAAGCATGATTCATTGATAACCACCAAGACCATTGCACATGGAGTAAGAGTCTAGGCTAACCACCAAGACCGTTGCACATGACGACTCATTAGACTAAAAATTAAACAATGAATTAAGTATCTATCTAGGAACACACATAATTTAATTATCATGAATATGTGGTCATCATAAATAATCAAACATATGGAATCGAAGATAAATATAAAGAATTACCCATGAATAGAATTGGGTGTCATAATCATGTGAAATTTTATATCAAAAGGAGAAATCATAATGGATTCCAAGATATAATGAATTTAAATCATACATGGAAATTAATAATGGAAAATAGTGATATATCTTGATAATTTTTTTCAAAATGAAATGAAACATGTTAAAATAGTGTTTAGGAAACTTTATAAATAAATCATTTCAATGTAGTTTGTGGGACAATTTTTAATATACTTTAAAATGGAAAATGAATAACAATTTGAATAAACCCATAAATGAATTAAAAGTATTTCAAATTGGGAATTTTAGAAAATTATTGGCTGAATAAAATATAATATCGAGTTCACTTTAATATGGTTATGAAATCATTAATTTCCCTTTAATAGGGATTTATTATCATGATTAAATAAAAAGGTAACCTTTTTAGAACATGTATACACAAACAAATAAGGATGAAATGACACAGATACAAGAGTTATAGAACTAAAAAATATAATGTATAATAAATATATAAAAAAAAGAGTTAAATTAGGCTAATGAATTAGAAATCAAAACCCATTGATAAATTGGAGGTTTGGAAATAATTCTTTTCATTATGTCTGAAACTATTATAAACATGATCTTAATGTATGGGACAATAAATATAAATCTATTAATTAATTTAGAACAATTTTTACATGTATTTTATTTAGTATAATTTTATTACAATCATTTATATCTTTTTAATGGGTTACAAGATACAATTTCATCATTCGGGCGTGTTCGCCTCCTCAGTTTTCATTACCAGATTTTTTGTATATGTGAATATAATATATTGTAGAATTCGAATAGTTTCCCATAAATTAAATGATATTTTATTAATGAACATAAATAAATTATATGGTCTTAAATATAAATTTATTTATATGTATGAATGATTCATTAGATAAAATACTATTGATAGCTTTTAGATTATCTTGGAATTTTTTCGATCATCATGAATTGGTTTTGTTAAATAATTTTAAATTTTGGATATATAATGGTTCAAGAACACTAAATAAGCTATAATACATACATTTGATTCTGTTTTATCCATAAAATATTTTTTATTAGCAGCCTTGAAGTTCGTAAGGGAAACTAAAAACTCTTCATCTTATAATGCGACAAATTAACATATCAAATACAATGTTTTCATTTTTATAACAAAAACATGGAGGGGAAATAAATGATGATTAACTATTAAAATAACCTAATTAAATTATATTATATGTTAGATAATGGAGTTACCATGCCACATGGATAAGGGTAGGTGAGAATAGAATAAGAGAAGTAATGAAATTGGAATGAAATTAAAGAAACAGAAACATATTTTTACGTATTGAATTCTACTTCATGAGAACCTCATTGAGGGACTTCAGTTTGAACTTTTATTTATACAAAATGATCATGGACATTGGGGATACACTTGGGAATAGTGTTGGATAGAATTTTGATAATCTTCAAGGCATTATATGTGTGAGGAAAAGAGGTGGTGATGGGAGGTATTTATAATGGATGAGATGGGTGTTTCTAATTATTTTATTCAACATTTTGTTATTTTTACTCATGATTAACAATAGCATTGATTATTGTGACACAATATAGTAAATATTTCATCTAATTTCAATCATAAGGACACATAAATACTCTATGACTCAAGCATGATTCATAAATTAATTAATTTACCATATACTGTAAATTACCGTATTTTAATATTCACCAAATATTAAACTCTTTTAAAAAATTGAAACAAATTCACCATAACCATTTTATGAAAATTAAAATTCAAAATTGGACTCCATTATTTGAAAATATTTTTCTTATATATGAGAAATTTAATTTCAAAATAAAATTAGCATTTACATGAAAAAATACGCTTTTCAAAATATAAATCATTTTTTTAACACATTCAAAAATTAATTAATTCTCATAAAATTTAGTTATAATCATATTATAACAAAATTTCAATTTTTTAATCTATTTAATGAGAATTGATTAACTTTTAAATAATTATATTAGTTCTAAAATTGTAAATAATCATTTATGTTTTTTAAAAATACCAACAAAAAATTTATAATATTCTGAACATTTATTTACATATAATATTTTATAATCCTATCATATTTTTAGTCATAACATTGATTAATTTTATTTTTACTTTAATAGGTGATTTTACTACTCTATTGGACATGTTACAATTCATAATGGTCACAGTACTATTTGTTGGGTCATGTTACTATTCAAATGGTTTAGGTTTATTATTTTCTATAAATAAATTTTATTGCATTCATTATTCATTTATAATGATTTTATTGTATTCTATATGTAATTTTATGCAATTTATTATATTTAACATAATTATAATAAGGGGATTTTCCTTGATACAATTTGGTGTCCGTACATGCTTCCTCAATGTTCTGTATCCTCACTTGCATTGTTGAATCAGAATTTGCTTCCTTAATATTTAATATGGATATGTTACCACCTTGTTTATAGCATAGTCTATCGATAGGCTAGTGTAAAGGATGTTTGGTGGCATCATGATTATTTCCCCAGAGCTTCTATTGATTAGTATACACTGTAACTGTTTGAGGATACATGAGTTACAATATTTATGGACCCTTGTGTATACTCTATTCATTTCTAACTGAAGGCACCCAAAAATCCTTGCAAGGAGGGAAAGTGTGTGTGGAACCCTGAAGATATAGTTATCAATCCCACCCACCAGTAATAAACCACTAAAACATTATAGGTAATCCTTCTTCTCCAATGTGCCTTTTTGTTTTTCCACCATTGGACCACTCAGATTTGGCAGGGATGAAAATTGATTTCTATGAGATTTAAATTAAAAAAACATACCTTAGTGTTATCAAGAATCATGGGATAGACGTTATAAATTCTGTTGGGTAGTATTTTCCTCATCCGAAAATACTAATATTTTGGTCCTTCAGAAAAATTGAAAATAATTACATGAAAATAATATATCTATGTAATAGGAGATAATATTTCATCTTCTACATCCATGTATCAAAAAGATGTTTCATTGGGAGAGGAGTCTTATTATTATCATTATAGATGTTATATGATTTAATGAACTCATCATACAATAATACATCTAGTGGATCTCTAGAAATATAGATGATATCCATATAGATGATTTTGTCTTTACTATGGTGAAGATGGAACAAGTTTGTAGATAGGGACCCTCAGCTAAGGAGATCTTACAATAGCTCTTTTAGATGGTAAAACAAGAACTATGACGCCTATATTACCCCATACAATCCGAGTTCAGGAATATATACCCCATAAACTATTAACATGCAACATACTAGGTATTCCCAAGATCACTAAATATTTAATTTCCACCTAATCAGAAGTCTTAGTCGTTATTCCAACGCAAGGTATTCTTCTACATGCTTATTTAAAAGTTGGTAGAAAAGTGGGTGGGAGAATTCCTCTACCTCTAGCTATTTCTATATGATTGTCATGCTCCACCCATTCATTAAATAAATGATAATATCCCCTTGCTCTCTTATAGGATTTCTATAAAGTGTGAGGTTTTAGTGATTGAGGTCATCATCACATGTGATCCATCATCGTGGTGTATCAACCTTGATGTATGGGATGATAACCTCATCCAGAAAACTGATATTCCTTAGCGTGAGATATTCTCTCAGTGTATATCTCTTTTTAACCTCTAATAACATGTCCATCATCATCATATTTATCAGAAATACCCATCTAACTACAGGGATTTGTGTATTTCAAGACATTTTAGCTCTTCAGTGTAGTGGTATAGGAATTAATCTCATTAGGCTTCTATTCATCATCCATTTCAAATGAGGTTAAAGAATATAAGGAATTTATTTATAATAAATATGATTCAGAATGCAAGAATTTTGGGTGCTATCATGTACGATTCATGTACACATGATCAGAGTCTGGTCAGAATTCTAGATGCATGAAAGAGAGATTCTGTGTGAATTAAGTGTTTGATGGGTTGTTTTATTGAATAGAAGAGAATCTTTTGCACATGATAGAGAATTATTGTATCACCCAGAAATTCAACATGGTGTACATGTGCCAATATGCGTATTTATAGCCATACAACATGGGATTTCACATGCATAATTTCATCACTTCCCAAGAAATGAATTTTCATTCTATCCACTAAATGTATTACTTAAAATTTATTTTCCCCTAAATTCCCACATTCTAGTCCTCGTTCTGCTCAGATTCCAAGTGGGGCCTTTTTTGGCACCAAAACTCAAGCTAAATTCACACATGCCCAACTTTGGGAATATCTAAGACAACATATGACTCATTGAAGTATTACAAGAACACAAATAGTATCACGCAAAGGATTTAGGGTGTTCGTTTAAAATTGTATTCATCACATAAGTTCCATGATCACCCAATATGATGTGATTTCTCATTCTTTCCATGAACGCCACTCGAACATCCATGGAAACTATGGAAAAAAAGTCGGAGTTGTGTTCAATGAACACCATTCAATGCTCAAGCCTTATGCACACAAAATTAGGCATAAAATCAATTCCTTTAATGGATGGATACCATGGAAAATGATTATGATTAATTAAATACCTCTTCCATGACCATAATATTGAACTCTTATTAACTAATATTTCTTTTATAAATATACGTTCAGAACATATGTTTGGGGTGACTCCCTAAATATGAGGCATCACTCTAATGTACATAAGGATGACCTTCCATGAAATTGTGAAATCCTATAAAACCTAATTAACAAAACATTTCATGAATGGTTTCATGTGGGTTAACAACTAACTGGGCCCATAGTTGAGTAATCCTCTCCAAACATTTTTCATCCCATGTTTATTGTGCCCAAAGTCTCCTCCTACAAAAATCTCTGAATTCATAGGCAATCGCATATATTGTGTTCGTCCCCTTGTTAAATCCCAATGGTTTTCCCTTGTGTTAGATCACCATGCTTGGGTAAAACTTGTACCCAACACCCATATCTTGAATGCACCCCTTCCAGACGCCCCCTCCCAACCTATGCATAATAATTTCTTGTTCCATCATAGGATACCTCTAGTGTGTCAGTTATCATATGTCTTGCTTCTCAACATATGCACACTGATGCAAATTCCTTATATATATTGTCCTTGTATTGTGTATCTCGTGATTTAACAATCCGACCTATCGTCATATGCTGAAATGTTCAAAGAAATGCCCCTCCATGAGTGCATAACTTATAGACTTGTATATACAAGGGTTAAGGAGGGAGTCCCAAATGTTTAAGGTAGATAAAATTAAAATTTCTAGTACCAATGTTCTCAACACATGACATTAAATTGTGTCCTTAACCTATTCAATAAAAACATGATTCTCCATGTTTCAGGGGCATGGGATGGTATCTACACCACATAACCTCATAGGGAATGAGATCCTCCACACATGGAATGAAATCCTTGTCATGTTGTTTCCACTTGTAAGCTCCACACCATCTCCCATTGATGCTTATTTTTTGACCTGAGTGTTAGGCCTACAACTACTTACAAATTCACACATGATCTTGACTGACATGGTATTAGAGGTTAGTAGTAACCATCAAATCCACCAAATATCCAACATACGCCTTCTCTATAGATATAATACCCAACATAAACATCAATGGGATCCTTTACAGTGAATTCCCAAAAAACCATACTTATCCTCCTTGGGAATATTATACCTGTAAGACCTAATCACATGTTTCATTTGGCCCCCTACATATGTAAAATCCCAATCCCATTACGAAATACATTGGCATTGATTCCCAACTAACTGGGATTTATATGAATCCTTTCATAGGCCAAAACCAATACTTATATCCATCTTTATTTTACATGGGCCACATCCACAGTAAGGTCATGCCCCTCACCTAACAAACCACATCTCTTCTAGTTCCCTTTGGAAACTCAATATTTAATCACAACACCTACTATAATGAATAATGATCATCTTGTAAAGGGATTATTCCATGCATGAGACCAACACAAACCCTCACCAAATCTCCCTTCTTGATTTGAGCATTTATACGACTTGATGTTAAATTGCAAGGATATGTCCATCCACATGACCTTAATCTACAGCATCTAACTACATGGGTTTTGTTTTATTCCATCTATGAAGGGTATATATGATTCCTCTATGAGGATCAATCCTAACCAATGGTAAACATAGGTTATCACTCTTAGGGAATAACCTATTCGAACCACATCTAGTGGGAATTTTGTAACCTCTTATCATCTACGTCCATGGGGAATTTCCCACCTTCATGGGGCGACATATTCCCATTAGGGGACTCAACTCCCAGATACCCCCCTACGAGAATTATGATCCATCCATAAGTAAACCATGGTTCTCCCACCCAAGGATTTACCTCTCTGATCCACATCTATGGTTTTTATGATCAGCCTTGGGGTGTGAAATATTCCATTTATAGGAAACACATCCTGGATCCACCCCATATGTGTTATGATCCATCCATCTGTAAACCAAGGTTCCCCCAATAAAGATATACCTTTTTAATCCACCACTAGAGGTGTTATAATCAACCTTCATGGTGTGACAACTTCCATTTCTTGGAAATACCACCTAGATATTCACACATGGAAATTCTAATCCATCTATTGGTAAACATCCTTGTGTGACGTCATCCATAAATGGGGTAAAAATTTGTGATCTTCCTCTATGGGATGTCTTGATCAGTCAACTATGTATCCACATGAAGTTAAACTTATGAACCTAAATACAAACCTTATAAATATCTTAGGTTTCCTAAGGTGAATGACTTGGAATATATGTGGCTTCGGTATTAGATATTTCATGATTAACATAGGATTCCTTGGGTCCCATTACAACGATACCTCTATGAGATTCTATCCTAAGAGGATGAATACTAATGAACATTGTTCCTAGATTATAGTCATGTAATCGATGCCAGACATGAATACTCTCTCAACTGAATTTCCTACCCTATCCAGGACCATTAGAATATCCAAAAAAATAGCATAATTAATGGAATTATGAATGATATAGAACCATGATTGTGTACTGCAATCATGACATAAATCTTGGAGGGTGACCCAAAATAAACAATGATATCTACAGAGGATCTAAATTCCCATCCACCTATTTAGAACTACGATTAGACATCATAAATGATAGTGATAAAATTCATATGACATTGGAATATGGGAATTATGGGAAATTAGAATGAGAAAATACATTAATAGGCGTGAAATGGACCTGGTGAAAGTGTTGGAAAAACTTGTGAATAATAAAAGGTATTAATAATATATATAGTTTCATAATTTATTTTTTGTTCCCTCAAAATCAACTTAACATACCTATATTTAAAACCAATATGTGAAATTTTATTAATGATGTTCTTATAGAAAATTATATGTAATTTGAAAATATTATTTTTTGAAAAGGTAATCATATAGTATAGAGGAAATTAAAAATAAATAAAGGTCTCTTTTATAGAAAATAAACATAATAATAAATGTCAGTAATTAGTGGACAAATTATCCCATTACATCACAATTATATTGAATATATTAATGATCTCTATGAAGTTATTCAATTTAAATCCATCGTTCATGATAACCAATAAACCAGGGAAAATTAAAAACTGACAATTGATGGCATATGACACCGTCAACATATGTCTCTTTGGGACCCATTCGGGTTGTGTATTGAAATATATTCTTATTGAAAATAAAATAGCTAAAAATTTTAAATTTAATATGGGAATGTAAAAAACTGTAATTTTTCTTTTAACAGATTCATCGTTACATAATTAATTCATTATCTTTTTCATACAACTCTCAAATTGGTACATCCATCAGAATTATACACATTCATAAAATATTTCTCCACAATGTAAATGCAATATTAAATGTTCCATTGATCCAATGAATGAATCAATGAAATGTTTCTCTAACTTACATAAAATCAAAAAACACCCTTTTTTATATTCCCAATTCATCATATGACAATGCTTCCACAAAAATATCATGGAATACATATGAAAATTCATTCATCAAGACCTAGATTGAAGAATTCAAGAAGCCAATAAGACCAAAAGTTAGTAATATTTACATCATGACATATTATTCATGAATTTAACATGGTGATATTTCCATTTTGGATAAAACACTAAAAATTGGAGACATAACCATCTGGTATCCTAATATCTCGAATCCATTAAAAAAATAATAAAACATTCTTTAGAATGTGAGGATGATGATTTTGGATATAGAAAATTCTATGATATTTATCTTCAAAAAATTCATGTTTAGGACATCTTCAAATATAATAAATATCTAACAATTCCTTTACATAATATTTAGTCATATAAAGAGTGTTAAACAAGGTATAAAATAGGTTATAATAAATATTATTCACAATATACATTACATCTAATAGGTGATGAACCAAAAAATCAGACCACTAGGGATGGTCCAAAAACACTACTTTATCCAATTATGATCTCAACAAAAAACATTTTTTTAAATTACGGTTGTTTCAAAAGTAATAGGAGGTAATGAATATATGAATGATTTTACTTGGATACCAAAGAGAAATTTTGGCGGTTCACCTCTTTAAATTCATCCTTCTGTAAAATTAATTTTTTTCATTCTAAAATGGTGATCCATAATATGAAATATCTAATGGATATAAAAAAGGAGTATTTCTACCATTACTGAACAAAAATTCATTGTTTTAATCGATAATGAAGGGAAATGATTTTATATCATGTGTTCTTCTTCTGAAAACATAACATATATTAGAAATTCATTAATCATCTATATTATTGAAATCATCAATGTAAAATTATGATATACACCAATATAAAATATATTCATGACATTGTTTAAAAATAAAATTAACTCATAAATTAGTGACTTTAATTAAACATTAATATTATTATTTGGATTTATTAGATTTAATAGACATATATATATATATAATTCCATAGTTAGCCTCCAATTAGTTAAGTTGAATAGAGTAATAAAAATGGACCCACAAGAATATTGATAATCGTAAGAGGAAAATGAAAAAAATATTCCTTATAAATTCCAAACCGTATTTTTTGAGGTACTTAAGAAATATAAGGTTTCATAAGATAAATGTGCATCAATTAATGACCATTATAATGACGATTTATTCCATTGTGTAATTAAATATTTGAATTTTTCCTTTTCATCAAGGTAGTAGTGTTGGGAGACATAAATAAATTAATTAAAACTAGTGTAATTTTTAAATACATCAACTATTTTATATGAAATCTGGACTTTCCATATTGTGAATATTTATACCAAAATTCTCTATGTATTGGATTAATTAACTATGGATTCATAATCATAATAATAAAATAGTAATTCATTTGAACAAAGATGATTATTTTGATATGTGAGACCCAAATTATTATCTAACCAATTCTTTTCATAAAATCTTTTAGGTAATGTATTTCTATTTGGAAACAACGATTTAACCAATAACAATATATGATCAAAATACATAATTTACATTCAAACAACGTATTTAAAATACATAAATTGTGTAACAGAATAATGTTTTCTCATATGTAATCTTGAATATAAGGCTAATTTAGTATATTTCAACAAAATTCATAATAGATTAAGTTCTGATTCATAATATAGAAGGTTATTATATGTTTTTTTATTGATTAAAAGGACTAGTATCTACGTATAATAAATTCTGAAATTATGGTACCAAAATAATATAGAAATTTGTATTTTCTACTTAATTTTATTCAATATATTGATACCACAGAATATAATATTTCTGAAAACCGGAACCCAATAGATTATGTCAAAAATAATAAATAATATTTAATGTTCTATGATATAATTTTTTACAAAGAAATTTAAAATTTCCATCAATTTTTTATGGAAATTTCATCATGAAAAAGAAATATATGATTCAACACCTTCTATGTAGATATGATTTATAAATTATTTTTTTGGATTTTAAGATGATTTTTCAACTCATGATTGCATAATTGAAACTAGTGTCTACTTCCTAAGTCCCATGTTATCTGAAAAACAGAAATAAGAATAAATAATAACAATCATTTTGACTAATCAATATTTTTTATTATATTCTAACACATTGAGATATTCTATGGAATATAATCAGAGTGAAGCCCTAGGATTGCACTATATTTTGGGTCCTGTAGAGGCTTGGTGTAGATAGAATCAAACAATTAAATATATATTAACATGAATAATATATTTTTTCAAAATTAATAGAATATTTCTTGAATTTTCTCTCATATGGTAAATATGAGACCACGATTAGGTTCCAGATGTGGTTTTTACCCTAGACGTGGGATAAAATTTGTGTGCATTGAACGTTTGGTACCATTAAGCATGATAGTAATTCATTTAATTTAAAATTATAATTTATTAAAAATATTGGAATTATGTCAATGAATGTGTATTGAATCAGAAATCTAAGACCACCATTAGGCGGGGAATGTTTGTTTTACCCTAGGCATGATATAACACTTCTGTGTGTTTTGTGTATGGTTATGTGGCTTGTGGGGGTAATTCATTTAATATTTTTATTATAATTTTTTATAAAAAAATTCTGTATCTCCCAACTGAATCATATAAAAAATTGGGGACTACTATTAGGTTCAAGATTTGTGGATTATCCTAGAGGTGACATAAAATTTGTGTGTGTCAAGAGTTTTGTAACCTCACCCATGATGGTAATTCATTTAATTATATTATTATATTCTTTTTACCAAAATAATTAATGTTTCCCCTAAATGGTGTTTCATATGGGAAATTTGATACCAGTGTTAGGTTCAGTGTACTAGTGTTACACTAGGTGCGACATAAAATTTGTTTATGCCAGGTGTTTGTTTACATTTTATGTCAAGTTAAATCATATAATTTTTCTGTAATAATTTCTTTTAAAAATTAATATATCTAACAAACTATGTGTCATATGATAAATCAATGACCACCATTAGGTATGGGATGTTGGGTTTACCATAGATGAAACATATAATTTTTTTGCATTAATGTTTGATTACATCACAGAAGATGGAATTTCATTTAATTTTTTTATTAACATATTTTATAAAAAAATAAATTGTCTTTATAAGGGTCTGTCATATCAAACATTTAATACCAAAATTTTTTCAGGGATGTGGTATTTACCCTAGGGATGCTATAAAAGCTGTAGGCATCTGCTGTTTGGTAACTCGCATTCGAGGATTTCATTTTTATTGTATTATTAATATTATATATATATATATAATACAACATTTAGAAAAATTACTATTGAAAATTATTTTAATTAATACATCATTTATTTGAATTATTATCAATTTCTAATAGTTATTATTTTTTAAAAAAATTTCATGATTTGACCCAAATGTTTAGTATTTATTACAAATATTTCTAAATTTTTACAAGTGGATAAAATTACTTGTTTACTGAATTTTTATATTATTTATAACATAATTTATAATTAATATTACTATTTTTATCAATTAGTTGTCTTTCATAATTTTTCTTTTACAAATTTTTTAAAAATATTCTGATTTCCTCAAGTGTCGAATTATTAATAACATTTTCTAATTGACTCTTATTTTTAAATTTTATTAATATTGGTGACTAATAAATTCTTAATTACTATAAATTATTTATTGATTATTAAAAAATATATAATTTATTGTTAAATTTTTATTAATTAATATATATATCATTATTTCATTATTAAAATATATACATAAAATATATTTAGAATTTAAAAAAATATATATACCAATAAAATTTATGAAATAAAACAAAAAACACACACACACACACACATATATATTTAACCTTACATTTATTAAAAACAATTATCTTTACACATTCATATGTTAATATATATATATATATATATATATATTACATGATTTCTTAATCAATTAAGTTTTTACTTGTTTTTTAGGCAAATATACATATTAGATGATATACTCTCTCTCTCTCTCTCTCACACATATATATATTTACAAAATCCTTACAAGTTATTTTAAAATAATTAAATATGTGAATTTTTATATTAAAATTTAAATCGAAATGTATACACAATTTTTTAATATATATATATATATTCACTTGTTAATATAAATACATATACATATACATATGAAAACCATCACCTATTTTTATACGAATATAAATATATATATATTAAAAATATCACATGTTTGTTCAAAATGTTTATATATGTATATTCAGAAGGTATTAATTATATAGATATATATTACAAGATTTCTTAGTCAATATAAATACATCCAATATAATATAGAATTTTTATTAAATAAACATACATATACAATTTATATATACATAGATAAAAACATACATTCTCTCTCACAGACATACACATATATCAAAAACTGCACAAGCTTTTTTAAAACATTTATATATTAATACACATTTTAATATATTAATACAACCAGATATATATATATATATATATATATATATATATATTATAGAATGACCAAAATGCAATGAAATTAATTAAAATTACTTGTACTGATCTATTTAAAATTAAAATAGTGATTAATAAATTCACAGAAATCCAAAATAAAAAATTAATAATGAAAATTAGATTATTATATAAACATTTTTTTTCAAATATAAAACAAGTAGTAAATTTAATAAATTGATAAAATTAAATGAGAAATAAGAAGAAATTGTTCCAAGGTGAATCAGATTTAAATCATTAAAAAATAGGTTATAAAAGAGTACGTCTAAGGGGAGCGAGGTGAGTCATCATGCAATCTAACCATTAGGCAGATGGAGAGGGAGAGGAGGGAGAGGAATAATGTGGGGGTAATTAGGTTATAGTTTAATATTAATTGGGATTTTTAATATGTGATTGAATTAGATTAATCGTAGATAACCTTTTTAGTCAAAAATATTTACATTGGAGAATAATTTATATAAAAAATTCATTCATGCCAAATACTATTTGAAATGGACATAGTATTCCATCACAAATGGTCATCGTTGCATATTTTCATGTTGGGAGGTGGGAAGACTTGTCCAATATATTAATGAAATATTTTGTAATACTTTCAAATGATGATTATTTATCATTAAATAAATCATCATATGTAAATAGTATCATTTCAGAGAGTATTAACGATTGGAATATTTTTTACTACAATTTACCCACCATAAAAATCATATATTCCAGTAGTAGTAGTTTATGTGAAATGGCTCAAAAGAGTGATTCATGTCTATGGATGTAAGCATATAATCTGTCATGTTAAGAAGTAATCATTCACTATATCATGACATCATAATGGGTTCATATAGAGATCACCATATATACCCCCAAGATTTATAATTATGTTTCTATGGTTTTATGGATGGAATCCCTGAGAGTCATGATCAAAGAGTATTTAATGGTAAGAAAATTTTGTGTAGTTCACCATTTACTGTTGAGGGTGGTGACCACCATTATGACATGATATGTCATAAATAAAAGGGAAAACATTTTGAGGAAGAGGTAATGTGTAATAAGTAATGTTTTATTTAGTGCTTGGGGATGAGTAGGTATGGGGAAGTTTAAATTATTTTGTCCAATGATGGATAGATTGTGGGGTGTGATAATCATGAAATCATTTCTTTTATGCCAAGAAAAAATTATTTAAATATTTGTAGAAAGATTATAGTAACTAGTAGGTGACCCACCTGTGAGAATGTTTGTTTCACATTGATATAGCTTGTGTGATTGTCATTCATTGTCTTATATTACATAGAACAAATGTGTTAATGTATGTCTAGATTTCACAGTGATGTACATGAAATTTATTGAACATGGTATGGGGGAGATTCTGAGTTAAGATGTAATTATTGGGATTGAATGTTGTGATTTAAGGGTTTTGAATCTTTAATAAAATGGTTATTGTGGTATGTCATGGATATGGTATTATGTATGAGTGGCTTGGTCAGGAGACCTCATCAAACAAATCGTTATGGGATTTATTATTAAATCCATGAATAATAATAGTATTCATTGGGAAAATTGAATATGGATCTATATTTGGTTATGGGTTGGATGTTGAAAGAGGGCATTATTGAATATAGATAGGTAGAGGTGGTTAGAAAAATGTTCACGTGATTGGTTGTATGTAGTTGGTAGTGAACGACATATTGAATTTCATTGGGTTGGGATATTCGTGGATTAATGTATGGTCATGTTTTTTAACAAAAAATCATACACAATAAGGAGATGTGTGGCCCATTGGAAATTTATTATTTGAAATAGGATTGGGAATCAAGTTATTTTTCATCATGGGTTAACAGGTGTATGTTTTTTGTGAAATTATCTGAGAGCATCCTATAATGATAATGAAGTTCTTCAATAAGAAATTATAAATTTGGAATTTCCATGGATTAGAATTTCCTATTTAAAAATAGAACCTATGGTGGTTAGTTATATATATAGATTCACAAAGGAGAATTTATGTAACTCTGTATATATTTATACAGCCTAATGTCATCATTCTATAGTGTAACATATTCAAAAATTAGGGTTTTGTCATTTTTTATTAGATTAAATATCTTATGTTCATGGTGTTCTAGGTGGAACATTCTTCACTTGAAAATGCTATGCGGTCATCGAGTAGGTAAATTATAACCCAAGTATGTTGGGTTTATTATTATCATGCACAAAAATGATACATATAGATGACATGTTCTAATGATGGAAGGTTTTATGATCAAATGGTTTGAATATGATGATAAATTCAAATGGAATTTGATTTTTTAGTTTGGTGGACAATCCAAATCATAATATAATCTTCAAAGTGGAATAAAAATATTTTGGAACTAAAAATATTGTTTTCTCTGGTTTGGATTATTGTTTAAGGGTAATCGTGTGTTCAGAAGAGTTTGGGTTGCATCAAGCCTCAAAATCATGTTTTTGAAATGAAAAGGAGAGGTGAACTTATAGGACATGGTTAGTTCTAACCATGCAATAAAATTATTTTTCCATGTAGGGAAGTCATAGGGATTGTCAGAACACACACTCAAGGTTACATAACCTTGTTAAAAACTAAATATAATTTTAGAGATGAATTGCATGGGCTACACACATTTGTACAAATGATACGCCAATCTATGCAAGTGGTTTATGTCCATAGATAGTATTTCAACATTATTTATGCATGATTTATTGAACCTCACACACAGAAGTATTAGTACGTGTTACTTTAGATAGAGATACAACACATTTTTTAATTTTTTTTCCTTGACATACGAAAAAACTATATGACACATTTATAAAGGGTGAATTTATGATTTCAACATTAGTTATTTTGACTGAAAATCTAGTATTTCTTTCAACCCATTTGTGTACAACTCCCACATAATATATCATTCTCCTCTATATATATTAATTGGTGGATCTCCCTCATAAAAGCTTCAAATCAATTATAATAATCTACACTGAATTATCCATGATTAGAATATCGATACTCTTGATTATTATCCCATTTTAAGTTTCCATATTGGATATTATTTCTAATCAATATCATAAGAACCATTTTCAAGTTGCTTCTATATGTTTTAGAATATATCCTATTCAATCCCAAATATAATGATGATATTGGATGATTGAAGAATCCTTATCATATTGTAGGTGGTCTAGTTAATTTTCCATTAATTCTTATTCATTTATATATTATACAACATTTTTGACCCAATAAGTTTTTCTTAAAAATTATGGAAAACATTTATTTAAATGCCTAGATGATGACCATGATATTTCATATACCCATTAAAAATGTTGTTGATTTTTAACCTCAGTATGGAATTCCCACTACGAATTTCCTAATATCAACCTTCGTTTACATTTTTTTTATCCAAAACACCATTAAAGTTTGTTTTCATTGACTCCTAAAATAGAAAATTATCAATATGAACGAAATCTATTAATATATGTTTTAAGCACCATGATTATCTTTATTGATTCTTATACACAAAATGAATATTTTTTTATTTTTAATGGATCTTATAAGTGGGAAGGATTCACTGTTATCCCATAATAACATTAAATAAAATACTACCCTATTTTAATACAATGAAAATGACACTTCATAGACCACATTATATGGTTGGATGTTCGAGAGATCATCATGTACTACCTTTTAAAGAGAGTTAAAGTAAAATTATGAAATTATTAGTTCTATAACATTTTTTGAATGGATGGATAGTGAATACCCAATTTGAATTCTATTACATTGGTAGATGGAAGATTAATTTATTGATTTGAAATGTTTAAATTAAAAAAATGAATATTTATTTTATAAATATATCAATTAAGCTTTTTTGGTTCTTCTAAATTTATTTTTTTATTTTATTCCCGGATTATAAATTGGAATGGATGTATTATTATGAAAAAATATTGAATTATTAAGTTAATCAAGCATTATTAAAGAATAAACCATGATATATACATAGATTATTTCATATAAATTCATTGGGTGAGCTAATTGGTAAAATAAATCATTTTACACATTGGGTGATACTGGGGTTCTTGAATTGAAATTACTGGTATATGATCATTTTATTAATGATTTATATTACACTATGAATTATACTATGGATAATAAAAAATTCCATATATTGGCTCGTAGATTAAATGATTTATATTTTTCCTTGTAAGATACTAGTGATTGTGAAATAGTATAACATTGGTGGGATCATGGGAGAAATTACTTATAGTATTTGTTCAGTGATAATTGTATTCCAATATGGAATATCTTTCATGGTCTCATAGGATAAATGAAATTTTATTATCTATATAAACTTTTTTGAAATACCATTGGTTGATAATTATTTATTGTAATGAAACATGTATATTATAATATGAAAAATATTATATATGAGTGACTTGGTATCATCTTGGGTCCCAAATGACCCATTTTATATAAGTAATTTCGAATTTATTTCTAAATTTCCATTCATATGTTTAGAGACAATAATCAAATGGAAAACCAAGTAGAGTCATCTATACATACCATTTAGAGTATGTTCCATTAATGTTTTATATTTAGTTCACTTCTTAACATTACTTATTTACATTCATATACATAAACAATGATCATTTTTATTCACATATTATATTTTTATTATCTGTTTTTTGTCCAACATAGTTTTACTCACACCATGTTCGGTCCACTGATTTGTTCCTAGGAAGATTATTAGACAATAGTTTATGAGTTAATTCATACATATTTATTATTTTATCTTCTGGTATATGACATTTTATTAGAATTGTGGTTGAGAATGCACCCATGCTATATTTTGGAGTTTAATAGTTTTATTTATTTATTTATTCTCTAGTCAATTCCAATTATATGTTTTAGCTGAAATATGTTGACTATGTTTATTTATCACATAGAAAGTCCATGCATGGTTCGATTTCATTTGGCACTAGGCTTATTATGTATTCATTATTACATTCATTGAATACTATTAGGATCATTGAATCTAGTTTCATATTATTTCTAACATATTAATGCTTTGTAGGTAATTTTACTACCATCAAACCCATGCTTCTAGTCGGTAGTCTTTGGTGTATGTCAAGGTGTGTTGGAACACTTGACTCCACTGGGTCTTCTTACTGTATATAGAGTAATCTGGGCCATTAAATTGCAATATTTGGACTATGTTTTCCAAATATGTTAATTGATTAAATTTACCAAAAGTTTATTTAGATGTTAGTAAATACTCTAACCCTACGTGACCTATAAATGATATTGGAAGAATGATTTATTATTGAGAAAAATTAGTGTGTCCTTCTCACTCATGAAATCTATTGAAACACACATATAGGATTTCTATTTTAAATTTCATAATAAAACCATTTATATCCACTATACATTCAAACAAAACCATTACTATAAAAAATTTATTTCATTTTTTATGTGGATCATACAACCATATGGTTCCAATAACAGAACATTGTATAAATTATAAGAAATATATTATGTATACTCTATTCCCTTTTATCTCTCTATTGTATTAAAACAATCGATGGTACTTAAAGTTTTCTAATATTTATAACAGAAATACCAACTACATTGATCATGACATGAAATATTATAGTTAATTTTTCAAACATTTTTAGTAGTAACATTTATAATATCATCAACTTTTAAATTTCTTGAAAATTATTAGTTGATACTAAATGCTAAATCAAATGTATAATGAAAATAAATATGTGAATTTCAATTTATTGGATTCTACAATTTACCCATTTAATAATCATAATGATTCCAAAAAACACTATAAAAAATTAAAAACCACATGTCTTCTATTAATATCCAATCACACGTTCTATTGAAAAACTATCCAAAATTGGAACCAATATCCCCCTTAATTGGAACCTCTTTAGAAACATGGATAAAAAAAGAAAAAATTATGTGGAATGGGTTACCTCAATGTTTCCCAAGTTGATGAATCATGATGGTCAAGAAGAACTAACCTGCCCATTCACCTTTCCTTTTCTATTATCTTTATTCTGGGAGTGTAAGTCCATCATCTCATATATATCATTAAAATTAATCATATCCAAAAAACCATAACCAATTTACAATGATTATTATTTCTATGATATAAATGATTAATTTCCATTCATATATGTGACAATTATCATATATCATCCTCTTGGAGTTTTCAACATTTATAGAATTTATCACACTAGAATATGTGACATATTTTGTTAATTCATGAGTGGAACTAAACATTAATAATTTATCTCTTGAATCTTAATATGTTTTGTGGTTTTTCTTAATCCACTTTGTAAATACTCTTCCCTAATGTATTTTTGTTCCATAATATAATAATTATTACCTGATATTGTTATCTTCACATTATCATCCATTTTATTAATAGACATAACATCTCATTTTCATCTATACTTTCATTACTCCATAAATGAAATTTATTTTGACCTTCAAGATTTTGGTTCCTGATTAACCATCATTTTAGGATGAATTTATTTTTCAAAAATTATTATCCACTTTATAACATAATATCCTATCACTGCTGTATATTTTCTAATGATACATCATCTGAATGGAGTGTCTCTATATAGAATTATTACCATTCCATGTGTCCGTCAAATTACAATAGCATTACATATAACATATGTTATAGAAAATAAAACATTTAAAAGATGAAATATAGGACATTTTATCTCCTATTGACCGACATATTCACAATGCTATAGATCATCAAATAACATTGTGATTATTGGAATTAAAATATATACTTCTGATGATCCCAAATATTCAATAATACACACACATTGGTGATTTCTTCTTTCATGAAACCACACTTCTATAATTTTATAAAAAAACTATTTTCTTAAAATTTCATATCTATATATATCTTTATTATTTCACAACATGATGCTTCAAATTAATGGTATTTATTTATTTGTTGGATTTTTTTGATATTCTCTGCAAAAAAATTAATTTTTTTCTTATCTCATTAATTGAAATTTAATTTATTTTAAAAATGAATATACATTTATACCTTATTTTCCCATTCTTCGTCTTAGGGTTTGATTGGAATGACTCTTGAAATAAACTCCTTATATTTAGAAGTTTCTTTCAAAATATCATAGAGAGTCTCTTTAAACAAATAACATTTAAACTAAAAAAAAATCCCATTTTCCTAATGAAAAAAAATAAATCCCACTTCATTATTTTATATTTAAATATTTTCCAGAAATATATATTAAATCATTGAATTGTACACTCAATTTATCCTCATATTTACTACATGATAAGTTATTGAAATTGTAACTAGATTTTGTTTCATATTCACTAGCAGAATCATTTCACATTTTTAGTTACATGATATCATATAATTTTTTTCATCCATTCTATATACATGGATAATAAATAGAAAAAATAATTAGGTAATATTTTACCTCATATACCAAAAAAACATTAGGGTTGAATTTCAAATTTTATATTTCTTTTTTCATTTAAAAGAATGATAATTATATTATATTCATTTCATTTCTAAAAATAAAATTATTTGGTTATCCACATATCCTTAGAGAATTTATACTAATAGAAATTTAGAATGTTTATCCAAGGGTGTTATTTAATGACTCTTAAATACGGTATTAATTTAAATGTTTCTTCGATCAATATCAAAGACAAATCCATGTTATAATAATTGATACAATAAAATCATAACAAACATTAGAGGAAGAATAAGATAATCTTTTCTTATACCGATGAATTTTAGTGACCATGTTTTGAAAATCATTCTATCAAAAAACATAACCATCAATGAGGATGAATTTTTGAAAATTACTTTATATCATGTTAGAGAAAAATTGATGAAAAATGCTCTGATCCATTTGATAACACTTGGTGAAATCCCAAAATGGTCTTACTGTGAGATTATCCAGAATTGGGATAAATTATGGTATGTAATGTGTGAGAATGATTGAAAAACATAAACCAAAATTTCCACACCTTCCCTAATGGATCATGACCTCACACTATTAAAAGTGTTTATTTATTCTAATATAATAGGTATACTTTAGGTTTCTTGATCTATTTTGGTATTCATGTGTAATTTATAAAGAAACATGATATTTTATATTGGTCACTCTAACTAAAGGATGTGTCTATTTTATTATTATGTTCAAAATCATATTATTTATATTTTTTAAGATTTAACAAGAAAAATGGGGTTAATATGTAAAATAATATAACTATAGTAATATTTTAGTTGAAATTTATTTTTTCTCAATTTTATTTATATTTTTTATATTAAAATTAGTTATTTTGGATGCTTAAAATTTAAATAAATTTTATTTATAATATTATTTATATATATAATTTCTTAATTATTATAATTTTAATAACATTTTACGTATTTTGAATCAATTAATTTTTAGGTTTCTTTATATATAATATTTGAAATCTAATTTAGATGTTATATTTTATTAATATTTAATTTCTATTAATTAATATTATAATTAATTTAATTTCAAAATTTAAATAATACATGAATTTTAGTTATTATAATTTGTTTATTATTGGAATCATTATTAAATGTTATAAAATTTCTATATCTATGAGGCCTCTGTACTTGTGTATGTGTTGTACTACAATTAAAATTAAACAATTAGTCATCCTATCCACCACTACTAGTTAATGTGTTACCAAATATTTTTTCACCGGAAAAAATTTCCTATACTTCTACCATTTTCCCATGAAATCACCACTCACATGATACAGTCCACCCAAAATTAATTTAGCTCACTTTTTATCCATCCATTTGGAAAGGAATCTATAAAACTACTAAAGTGAGAGTGAAATTTCAGAAATGTTTCCCTCTACACAAAATAACATGTTTCTTCTTGAGGGGAATGACTGTCACTCTAACAATACCTCATATTTATTTTCATTGAAACAATATATCATTAGAAAAATACTTTTTCGATGATGAATTTGGTTGAATTTTGGGATATTATTTTTTAAAAAAACAATAAGATATCTGAAAGAAGGCAAAAACCATAATTCAGGATAACTATCTGATAAAAAAAATCAAATTCATGTATAGTTCATTTATCTTATTTTAGTCACCCAGAATGATTTATGTTTCATGTTGTAGTCAAAGAGCCTATTACTACACATCAATAT
Source organism: Viscum album (assembly GCA_963277665.1). Classification (NCBI taxonomy): domain Eukaryota; kingdom Viridiplantae; phylum Streptophyta; class Magnoliopsida; order Santalales; family Viscaceae; genus Viscum; species Viscum album. Next base: position 709,274,331 of record OY728163.1, read on the forward strand.
TTTTACAAAACTCATTAATTGGGACTAATATAATGAGTCTGACAATAAATCAGGACATGATAAGGATGAATTGTTGATCCAAATGAATCTAAGGAAATATATTTTTGCATAATTAGTTGACTATATTGACCATGAATTACAGGATTCATGAAACAAAAATCTATAATGATTGACCATCTTGGAACTGAACTGAGTTGGGTGAGGATTATTTTGTGCTTTGATACTAGGTAAAATAAACTCCGGAAAAACTAGTTGAGTGGGGGCATCACTCACAAATTTTTTTCAAGAATAAAAACATTAAACTTGATATAATATTGAAAGAGAAACTGTTGGATAATGGTTTACTTCATTGTAATCAAAGGGGGATAAATAAACTCACTAAAAGTGAAATATATTTTGGATGGCAAATCTATTTCACTTAATGATCATAAAATTGTGATTGCTAGATTTTCTCTATGTAGTTTCTCTTTAGATTAGAGGATTTGGGTTTGATGGTTCCCTATGATGTGGATGAAAATATGTGAAATGGTATTTCACATCTACTCATAGAAATAAAATTTTTGTGTCATAATGGTTACCTTAATAATGCATGTACTTTGATTTTTTTTAAAATAAAAATCACCCTGAGTAGAATTTCAAGTCTGATATTGATAAATGATCAATGATCAAGGATATTAAATGGTCTAGTGTAATAAATATATTTTAATACAAGAAAAAAATGATCTATTAATCCTTATAATTTGAACAAAGTACAAAAGACACTATTTTATTTTGTTTCAATTGTTCTAATTTAATCTTGTTGATGCGAACAAGTTGTTTGACTAGTTCAATGTTTTCTATTGTATGGAAATTTTTTAGGTTTTTTGGTGGATAATTTTAGTTAGTTGAGAAAAATGTATGAAAATAAATTAATGTTCTAGAGGCAACCATTAAAATATACAGGTTTGTAATTTCCATTGACTGGGAGACCAAATTAGTTAACACACAAAATCCACTAACAAAGAATCCTGAATGTAACGCCTTGACCCTAATTACCCAGAGTTGGTGCATTATCATATAACATCGGCATGATCACAAGGAAATAATGTCTCAAAAGACTGAACAGTTTAGTATTATTGGAAACAATATTCATAAATAAGTTCAACATTACAACTTGAAATGAAATATAACACGAATTTATTCCATTTGAAACATCTACACCACCTAGATTATTACTACAAGTTACTCACATCTAACATATTAATATCCTAGGAAAATTAAACATAAGAAAGGGGTGAGCTAAAATGCTCAGTAAGGGTAAGAAATTCAGTGGAAGATAACATAAATATTAAGCATGTTGAATAATTAACACCACATGCCTTTACCAATAATAAACATGATTACTTTTATGGATGGAATATGAGCTGATTAAATAGTTCCATAATAAAACATAATAATGGGTATTCTACTAGTCGAATGACCACCTGAACTATCAATATTATTTTCATAATGATGGAATGTATAATGTCCGAGATTCTGAAACATTTTTTCAAGGCCTCAGCCAACATGTCTAAAAATAATTAATGTCTTGGTGAAAACCATATATTAAATTGGGAAATACCTTGGCCAATTCCACGTCTAGTTTATTCATGAGACCTACCGATGCATCAAGGAGCTATAGGAGGCTCCACCTGTCAGATACTAATACAATACATTCCTCACATGAAAAGGTTGAATAATTACATAAACATTCGTATTAAAACTAGCATACGAAATTTCAATTCTTTATATTTAACCCTGAATGGTATAAAAATATCACATCCATAGTAAAAAATATCCCAAATCCTTCAATACAATATTGGTGTTTTTTATCATAATAAATAAACTTCAAATAAATTTAAAATCCATCAAAGGATGTTGACATAGATGAAAAAAACCTATTTTAGAGAAATATCTCTTCCTATTTTGAAATAATTTAAGAGACGTTTTATTATAAATATAACATTTATTGTGAAAATATTCTTATAATATTTTAAGGGATACTTCAACGATGTAATAATGGTGGAAAATTTCTTCACCCGCTGTATATGATAAAAAACATTCTTACCTTAATTTTGTCGAAAAGGCCATAAATTAGCTTGTTTGGAAGACGATGGAAAGATTCCTTTGAAAACGTATAAGTTCAAATAAGGGAATAAATGACCTTTCCCAATTGTTTAGTAAATTGTAAAAAAAATTGAAATACATTTTTAAGAAACATTGATGTTGATGACAAAGAGGTCCTAGTAGATAGTTACGTATAAACAACCTCGGATAATAAAGAGATTGTGAAATTCACCCTTACCATTAACTTTTCCTTGGTCGAGGCTAGGTCATCCTCCTGTATAATGGTTAAATAATTGTTTTTAAATTATAAAATTATCATATACATTAATATGATATCATATGTGATATTTTATTATTCCTTTGTTAATAATATCTTAGTATTATCATCATTTCGGGTTTTAACTGATATTTTTACCTTTATATTCTTCAATATGTAAGTAATGGTTTTTATGGATAGGATGTGTATTATTCATCTTCATAATTATATTAAATCTTTAAACATTATTTTAATCATTTAATAAAAATTAGTCTTGAATGGATATGATGGGGAACGAATCTCATCGCGTTCGTGGAGACGGTAATCCGTACGTACGCACGAGTGACAATATGATTCATTTAACATTGAAATAATATATAATTGGATGGTATATCATATATACATATTAATTATCATGTTATATTAATTATTTTCATCAATTTCACATCATTATTATACCCCTATTAATGTGTTGAATAACAATTACACCACAACGTGGAGACGGTAAGTCGTACGTACGCACATATGGTGACATGTCATTCAACTTATGGATATAATAATGAATATGGTTGTACAATATATATGAAAACATCACAGTATATAGAATATATTGGAGTAATTATTTTAGAATGGAAACAACAAATAAAGAAGAAGTGGAAGAAGAAAGGAACTTGAAAGAGTTGATGGAATATTTACCTCTTCTTGGGGTTCAATTTTCTTATTTGATCAAAAGGGATCCTATGGTTGGATTTTTGACTAAATTAATGCCCCTAGGATGAAGGAAGGATAGTTGATATGGTATTGGGGTAGTTTTTGGGTGATCAAAATTGCTTTGAAGGTGTGAATTAGTGAGAAGGGGGAGTGACCTTTTATTAGAGGGGTGAGGGGCACCTTAGGAAAGGCTATAAATATTATTTCATAATAAAATAATTTTTGGTTTATAATGGCTCCAAAATATATTATTTAAAGGATAAGGTGAGGATGGGTCGAAAACCACTCAAACAATAGGTTTTTGACATATTAGGGTCACTATATTAACTTTATCTTGTATATTTAACTCTTAGTTATATTGATTGACATTTACCATGTCTCTCTGTATTTTTATATTATATGGTTAATAAACATACAATATACTTACAAGAGAACCCCTAGTGGTTAATTAATGATTCACCTATCATTATATATGTCTTTTGGCATAACCTCATATTTTTAGGAATAAAATATCTATTAATAATATAATATATGTTTTAAAAACACTTTTATGTCAATTTTGACACTATTTTGTATTTTGTTTTTCTAAATACATCACAGAATTATTACTTCGAAACAAATTCATCTAACCAACTATAATATGCCATAGTAAACTATATATTTTGTGTAATTCATAAAAAAGCTCAAATTACATTTATTTGGATATTTATAATGTCAATTATTTTAATATTTCATTAATTAGTTAATCACTGCATCATCATTCTGTCATAAATAAATTAACATATATAATGTCTAATATATATATATATATAATACCCCTATATAAGAAATCTTTATATCTTTCTAATTAATATTTATAGTCGAATTTATCTTATGTTTTACCCTATATTAAAAATGTTTTAGTTATTAAACATTGATTTTAACTCAATTAACTGTTCTTTAAATTATATAATAATAAATGACATAATCTAAACCATGTGGACCAAAGGGTTCATATTTTATTCCTATGGTTGGTTTTGGTAGAATTATACTTATCCTATAGAATTAGGACATTTTTTAGGGTAATAATAATATCATTTTTACCCTTAATTACCCTATTTACTTTGAACTGTGGTAAATAAAAGTAAAAAAGTCACTATTCACAAATATTATTTTCAGCTTATTGAACAACATTTTACTTACTGATATCAACTGTGTCTCTCGGATTTTTGAAATTCAACTCATAGAAGCGGTAAAATTTGGTTTTATGTCAATTTTCAAATTTTCCTAAGAGGTTGGTATAAGGCAGTAAAAAGTTCAAGAAAATTTTTATATATCTAAAATTATTATAAACTGACTCCAATGAATCACATTAAACATATATAGGTATTTTGTATCAATTTGGACCTAAAATAAATTTCAATAAAATAAATAAAAATTTAAATAAAAATTTGGATTTAAACTATAACTCAGCGTTTTTCACTATTCATCAAGAATTGAATGTTTTCAGAAAAATACCAAAAATTTACTCCAAGTTAATTTCGACATTATAAATCCAAAAATTAAGTACATATTGAAAGATAAAATGTATAAAATTTCAAAAATTGGGTATTATTTTTCATAATGGCTACTTTGATAGGTTTTGGTGTGTTAGAACTCGATGTTGAGTACAACACGTGATATTGTATTATTCAAAGAGAAGAGTACCATGGGTGCTTGTGGTGTTACATTATCACCTCCTTCAATTAATTGTTTCCTCAAAATTTCTAGAGTATTACTACATAAAAGGACTCAGGTGTTTCTTCATCATAAGTTCATATGTTTCCCACATTGCCTCTTCCATCTTATGGTTTGTCAATATAATTTTTACCAGACGAATCATCCTGTTTCTCAGCACTTGTTCTCTTATATCAAGAACCTTGACAGGATCTTTTCAATAAGACAATCTGGGTTCCAGCTCTAATTCCATATAGGTGAGTACATGTGTTTGGTAAGGCATGTATTTTGTCAATAGTGATATGTGTAACACATCATGAACTTTGGAGAGACTTGGTGGCATTGCCAACCGGTAATCTACAACCCCAATTCGTTCTAGAATTTCAAAAGGACCGATGTACCTTGGACTCAATTTTCCCTATTTAACGAAACATATAACACCTTTACATGGGGATACCTTCAAGAAAACATGGTCTCCTACCTAAAATTTCAAATCCTCCCTTCGGTTATCGACATAGATCTTCGGCCTACTTTGAGCAGCTTTGTTGTGGGTTTGGATTACCTTCACCTTTTCCATCGTTTCCTCCACAAGTTATGGGCCTACAAGTTTTCTTTCACCAACATCATCCTAACTGGTTGGTGTGTGTCATCTCATTCCATATAATGCTTCATATGGTCCCATCTGAATATATTAATGGAAACTATTTTTATAGTAAAATTATACCAGAGGTAAATATTTATCCCACATACCTTGTAAGTCATGTGAGGATGATATCAACAAGTTTACTAAATATTGAGTAGTCTGCTCTGATGGTCCATCAGTTTGGGGGGTTGTAAAAAGTGCTCAACCTAAGTTCAGTATCCAAGGCTTTCTGAACACTTTTCTGGAATATTGATGTAAAACTACAATCAGGATAAAAAACCATCGATATTGGTACTCCATGAAGTCTTAAAACTTCATTAATATATAGTCTTCTAAATCGTTCAAGTGGTAAATCTTCTCTTATGGAAAGAAAACGTGTTTCCTTGTTAAGATGATCAATAATGACCCATATTGCATCATTCCTTCTAGTACTCTTTGGTAGTCCCATGACAATGTCCATCGTAATATAATCACATTTTCAATCAGGTATAGGAATAGGTTGCGAGACTCTTCCACGAGGTTGTCTTATAGCTTTTACTTGTTGAAAAATCTTACATCTTGACACAAAATCAGTAATCTCCCTCATCATGCTATCCCACAAAAAAATGTTCCTTCAAATCTCTATACATTTTGGTGATCCCAGGGTGTATAGAAAAATTGGAGCGATGAGCACCATCCAACAATTCTCTTTTTAGATAAGGTATATCAGGTATACAAGGTCTCGTCCCAAATTTCAAAATTCCATCTTCATAAAAAAAAGTCATTCAATCTCCCATCATTCACAGCTTTAATCTTCTTTTTAAACTCCTCATCATCATATTGAGAAATTTTTACCCTTTCTAATAAAGATGGTTTGGCATCTATTTGAAAAATTATTGATGATTAACCTTCCATGGTTATTCCAATATCCATATTTACTAGATCCAGGTGAATAGGATCCTATTAAATTCTCATCTTGTTCAAAACATCAGGTTCTTTTCTATTCAATGTATATGCCACCTTGTTTTCCTTCCCCGGGTGGTAGTGTATCGTGAAATCATAATCCTTTACTAGTTTTATCCATCATATTTTCATCATGATGAGTTCATTCTATGAGAAAATATACATCAATCTATTATGATCGGTATATATCTCAAATTTTTTACCATAGAGATAATGTCTCCATATCATCAAAGAAAATATTTCAGATTCTAACTCATGATCCTGAGTAGGATAGTTTTGCTCATGAATTTTTAGCTGTCATGATGCATAGGAAATAACACTATCATTCTGCAAAAGGAAATGATAAATTCCATTTATTTATGGATCATTATATATTACAAACCCATAATTCCCCGATGGTATATTCTATATAGGGTCATTGACTAATGTTATCATTAGTTTTTAAAAACATTCTTGAAACTATTTTGTCCAATCAAAATTAACACCTTTACATGTGAGCTTGGTGAATGGGATAGCCAATGGGGAATAATTATGCATGAAACACCAATAATGTAATGCCCCGACCCTAGTTACCCTGAGTCGGTGCATTATTACATAACATTGGAATGATCACAAGAAAGATCAAATCTCGAAAGACCGATTGGTTTAGTAGCCTTGGAAACACTAGATATATTCATAAGTTTTACATTACATCATAAAATGAAAAACTACTACAAAAACATAATGTCTCCATAATCCACACTCATATCCCCACATAATATCCCTGAAGGTCATTCATAATTTACTTCTTCACTTCCTGGGAAAAATAAAACATAGAAAAAGGGTGAGCTCAAATGCCCAGTAAGGATAACAATATAGCGGAAACTTTCATAAATGAGAATAAACATTTAAGGAAATGTATAACTAAAACAATAGCCTTTAAAACATGAACTTTCAACATTGTATGGCATAAATAAAATAAAATAATGCCATTTACTCATTCACATGGATATTCTACTAATCGAATAATCACATGCAAAATCACTAACCACTTTCATAATGTTGGAATGCATAATGCCAGAATATCATAACCACATAGCCAAGGCCTCGTGCCAAGACTACAAATAAGATTTTGTCAAGGCCTTGTGCCAAGACACTAGTTTGTCTCATGAGACCTACCGATGCATCGAGGAGCTATAGCGGGCTCCACCCGTCACATATTATGTCCAATGCATTCCCATATGAAAAGGTTTAAACATAACATAAACATTCGTATTAAAACTAGCATACGAAATGTTATAAACTATGAATTGTATAAAAATAGCACATCCATAGTCAAACATATCACAAAACCTTCAATACAATATAGAAGTTTTGTATCATAATAAATCAACTTCAAATAAGCGTAAAATCCATCAATGGATGTTGACATTGATGAAATCAAAACACTTTTTAGAGAAATATCTCTTTCTATTTTTGAAATCATTTAAGAGACATATAAAATAAAACATTTTCTTGAAAATATTATTATAAGCTTGTAAGGAAAGCTTTGAATATTTTATAACGGCGGAAAATAACCGCACCCGCCGTATAAGTTAAAAAAAACATTCTTACCTTAATTCTGTCGAAAAGGTTAAAAAGGACCTTGTTTTGAAAATGATAGAAAGATTACTCTTATAAAAAGTAAAACAAGGGTATAAATGACTTTAACCCATATTATTGTAAAAATGTTTTGAAATACATTTTGAAGAAACATGGATGTGGATGATAACGAGATCCCAGTAGATTATTACGTATAAACAACCTCAGATAACGAAGAGATTGTGAAATAACCCTTGCCTTGTACTTTTCCTTGGTTGGGGTAGGTTAACCTCCTGTATAATGGTGAAATAATTGTTATTAAATTATACAGGAATCATATACATTAATATGATATCATATATGATCTTTTTATATTGATTTGATAATAATATCTTAGTATTATCGTTGTTTCGGGTGTTAACTTACTTGTTTTCTTTTATATGTTTTGTTACGTAAGACATGTTTATAAAGGATAGGTTGTATATTATTCATATCTAGTATGATATCAAGTACTTAAACGTTATTTTTTAAATCATCAAATTATAATTATACTTGAATGGATATGATGGAGAATGAATCTCACCGCGTTCGTGGAGACGGTAGTCCGTACGTACGCACGAGCGACAATATAATTCTTTTAAAATAATATATAAATGGATGGTATATCATATATACAGAATCATTAAAATGTTATATTTATTATTTACATGAGTTACATATCATTATTATACCCATCCAAATAATAATATATTGAATAACAATTACACCACGACGTGGAGACAGTAAGCCGTACGTACGCACGTATGGTGACATGTTATTCAAAGGGTGGATAGAATACTGAATATGGTTGTACCATATTTATAATAACATCGCAGTATATATATGATACTGGAGTCATTATTTTAGAATGGTAACATCAAAGGAAGAAGAAGTGGAAGAAGAAATGAACTTGGAAAAGGGTGGTGAAATCATTACCTCTTCTTCGGGTTCTTCCTTTTGATTTGATCAAAAGGGCTCCATAGGTTGTCTTTCTGATCAAAATAAGGCCTATAAGTTGTATTGATGGAAGTTGGGAGAGTATTTGGGTAGAGTTTGGCCGAACCAAAAGGCTTTGAAGGTGTGAAAAAATGAGAAGGAGGAGTGCCCTTTTATAAGAGGGGTGATGGGTACCTTTGGAAAAGCCAGAAATATTAAATTATAATAAATTAATATTCGGTTTCTAATGGCTCCAAAGTTTATTATTTAACTGTTAAGGTGGGTGTAGGTCGAAAACAACTCAACCAATAGAATTTATACAGGTTTGGGTACTTATATTAACCTTATCTTTAAGTATTTACTCTATGCTAATTAGTTTCACTTTTACAATGTCTCCTTGTATTTTTATATAATATGGTTAATAAACTTACTATAAACATCCAAGTGACCCCCAAGTGTTCCATTAATTATGAAACTATCATGATATAAGTCTCTTGGCCGACCCTTAGTTTTTTTGGAATTTAATATCAATTAATAATATAATATTGGTTTTAAGAACTCTTTTATGTCAATTTTGACACTATTCAATAGTTGATTTTTTTGAAACTCATAACAGATTGATTACTTCGAAAAAAGTAAATTAAATCAATCCTAATATATCATATTATCCTATAAAATTATTTTAATTCATTAAAAGTTTCATATTATATTTATTTGGGTATTTATAATATCAATTATTTTAATTTTTCACTATTATAGTAATTAATTCATCATCATTGTGTCATAAATTACATAAATTATTTAATGTCTAAAAATTATAAATAAACTATCACTATGTAGGAAATCTTATTATCTTTCTAATGAATATTTATAATCTAAAATCCAACACATATAACCCTATGTAAAAAGTGTTTTTCTAAAAGATATATGCTTGTGTCATTTTTGTATTAATTTTAACTTAATTATAAAAAAGTGTCCCTATCACCTACAAGTGGAACCATGGGGTCCCAAAATCGACCCAAAGATGCCTATGGTCGAACATGTATCAACCAATAAGGCTAGGACACGTTTTAGGGTAATTTAGTATTATTATAATATTATTTGTTAACCCTTATTTACCGGATTTACCCTTAACCATGGTAAATAAAATATTTACCGCAGTAATTATTCAAAATGTCTAAAAATAAAAGTTACCTATTTACACAATTTGAAAATCCTGATTCCAAATATGAAATACATTTTTCTAAATTTAAAACACAGAAGTGGCAGAAATTAATTTAAAATTAATTCCCGCTGTCAAAACAAAAAGCATGTTTTTAAGAGATAATAACTATCAAAAGATTGACACTTGTTTATGTTCGGTTTAATTATAAAATTATGTCCAATGACCAACATTATATTAAATGGTAAAAATATATTCTAAATATACTTTAAAACCACTCATATTCATAATTTATCACTGTTAATTATTTTGATTAAAAAAGCTGTTTTAATTAAAATTTAGTCATTTTCACTATTCATCAAAATATTAAAGTTATCCGAAAAGTACCAAAATTTCACCTTAGGCAAAATTCAATATTCCGAATCCAAAAATGCAGTACATTTTGAAATATAAAATATATATAATTTCAAAAAGTAGGTATTACTATTAATAATGGCTAGTTCGATTGGTTACGGTGTGTTAGAACTCGGTGTTGCGTACAACACACGCTATCACATTATTCAAAGAGAAGAGTACCGTAGAAGCTTGGGGTGTTACATTCTCCCCTCCTTCAAATAATTTCTTGCTAGAAATTTCTAGAATACATATAACATGAAAAGACTCGGGTGGTTCTTCATAATAAGTTCCTCGGGTTCCCATGTTGCCTCTTCCATCTTATGGTTTCTCCACAAAACTTTTACCAGACGCGTCATCCAGTTTCTCAGTACTCGTTCTCTCGTATCAATAATCCTGACGGGATCTTCACAATAGGAAATATCGGGTTCCAGTTCTAATTCCTCATAGGTGAGTACATGCGTTGGTTCAGGCATTTATTTCCTCAATAGAGATACGTGGAACACATCGTGAACTTTGGAGAGACTTGGCAGCATTGCCAATCGGTAAGCCACATCCCCAATTCATTCTAGAATTTCGAAAGGTCCGATGTACCTGGGACTCAATTTACCTTTCTTACCAAAACTTATGACTCCCTTCCATGGTGATACCTTCAGGAAAACATGATCACCGAATTGAAATTCCAAATCCTTCCTTCGATTATCGGCATAGCTCTTCTGCCTACTTTGAGATGCTTTGATGTGATTTTGGATTACCTTCACCTTTTCCACCGTTTCCTCCACCATTTCTGGGCCTACAAGTTTTCATTCACCAACGTCATCCCAACAGGTTGGTGTACAACATCTCTTTCCGTATAACGCTTCATATGGTGCCATCTGAATACTCGAATGGAAGCTATTATTATAGGAAAATTCTACCAGTGGTAAATATTGATCCCACATACCCTGAAAGTCAAGTGAGCAAGATCTCAACATGTCTTCTAAGGTTTGAAAAGTCCATTCTGATTTTCCATCTGTCTGAGGGTGGTAAGCACTACTCAAATGAAGTTCAGTATCCAGTGATTTCTGAAGAATTTTCCAAAATCATGAAGTAAACGGGGATCAAGATCAGAAACAATCGATAGGGGTACTCCATGAAGTCTCAAAACTTCATTAATATATAGACTTTCTAGACGTTCCAGGGGTAGATCTTCTCTTATAGAAAGAAAATGTCCTGACTTGGTAAGACGATCAACAATAACCCATATTGCATCGTTCCTTCTAGGAGTCTTTGGTAGCCCCATGACAAAGTCCATCGTAATATTGTCCCATTTCCACTCTGGTATGGGAAGAGGTTGCATGACTCCTCCAGGCTGTCGCCTTCCAGATTTCACTTGATGACAAACCATACATCTTGACACAAAATCATCAATCTCCCTCTTCATGTTGTCCCACCAAAAATGTTCCTTCAAATCCCTATACATTTTGGTGCTCCCAGGGTGTATAGAGAAATTGGAACTATGAGCATCATCCAACAATTCCCTTTTTAGATCAGGTATACTGGGAACACAGAGTCTCTTCCCGAATCTCAATATTCCATCTTCATACACAATGTCTCTCAATCTCCCATCATTCACAAATTTAATCTTCTTTTGAAATTCTTCATCATCGGTCTGAGAACTCTTAATCCTTTATAGTAAAGATGGTTTGGAAAACATTTGAAAAAGAATTGATGTTTCACCTTCCCTGGTTATTCCCAGGTCCATCTTCACTAGATCCATGAAAATTGGATCCCATTCAATTGTCATATTGTTCAAAACTCCATGGTCTTTTCTACTCAAAGCACCTGCCACCTTGTTTGCTTTCCCCCGGTGGTAGTGTATCGTGCAATCATAATCCTTGAGTAATTCAAGCCATCTCCTTTGCCTCATGTTGAGTTCTTTTTGTGAGAAAATATACTTCAAACTCTTGTGATCAGTATAAATCTCACATTTTTCCCCATAGAGGTAGTGCCTCCATATCTTCAAAGAGAAGATCACACCTTCTAACTCGATATCATGAGTAGGATAGTTTTGTTCATGAATTTTCAACTGTCGTGATGCATAGGCAATAACTCTATCATTCTGCATAAGGACACAACCAAGTCCTTTCTTTGATGCATCACTATAAATAACGAACCCATCATTCCCAGATGGTAGAGTCAATATAGAAGCATTGAATAATCTTCTCTTTAGTTCTTCGAAACATTTTTCACACTCTTTTGTCCAAACAAATTTAACCCCTTTACGTGTGAGCTTCGTTAATGGGTTAGCCAATCGGGAAAAATTCTGGACGAAACGTCGATAATAACCTTCCAAACCAATAAAACTATGTACCTCAGTTATACTCGTAGGTGATGGACATTATTGGATTGCCTTGGTCATAGAAGGATCAACAGAGATTCCATCTTTAGAGACAATATGGCCAAGAAACGAAATCTCCTGAAGCCAGAATTCACACTTGCTAAACTTCCCATATAATTCATGCCTCCTCAGAGTCTTCAAGATAATGTGCAAGTGATTTTCATGATCTTCGTAGGTTTTGGAGTATACCAAGATATCATCAATAAATACCACCACAAATTCATCGAGATACTCCTTGAAAACTCTATTCATCATATCCATGAATATAGATGGTGCATTAGTCAATCCAAATGGCATTACAGTAAACTCGTAATGCCAGTACCTGGTTCGAAATGCTGTTTTCGGAATGTCTTCCTTCTTCACACACAACTGATGGTATCCAAATCGAAGGTCAATCTTTGAAAAGTATTGATCTCCATGCAGTTGGTAAAATAAATCATCAATACGAGGTAGGGGATACTTGTTCTTTATCGTTATAGCTTAGATCTCCCTGTAGTCGATACATAACCTCATAGATCCATCTTTTTTTTTAACAAAAAGAACAGGGGATCCCCATGAAGAAACACTAGGGAGAATAAATCCCTTATTACTCAATTCCTCTAGTTGTTTCTTTAGTTCAACTAATTCTACAATGGCCATTCTATAAGAGGTCTTCGATATAGGCCTTGATCCAGGAATCAAATCAATGGAAAACTCAACTTCTCGTTCTGGAGGATGTCCTGGTAAATCTTCTGGAAATACATCTACAAATTCTTTCACAATAGGTACATCCTCTATTTGAACATTCATTTCCTCACTGACAGTTATTTCATTCTCTTACTCCCCAATAATTGAATTAAGATGAGCTACTGGGGGTGGATCTAAATAAGAATTAGGTGGTGAAAATTATTCTCTAAAGATAAGGTGTTCCTTATCATTATCACCAAGAATCGTAACCTCTTTCTTCTTACAATAAATCTTTGCATCATAGTCCGAAAGCCAATCCATACCGAGGATTATATCAAACTCAATCATAGGTATGACGATGAGATCAGCTGATAATGAACATTTATGTGCTCTAATGGGGGCTGATTCACAAAACTTTGTTGCAATGATACTTTCCTTAAGAGTTTTAACTGACAACTCCCTTATTAAATCAAATTGGAAATATCTAATTTTCTTAGCAAACTGGGAAGATATGAAACAATGCGATGATCCAGATTCAAATAATGCATTTGCTAAACTTGACGAAACCATTAAATTACCTGCCACCACGTCTTTCGGAGCTTCAACCTCAGCAGTAGTGATAGCATAAGCCCGGCCTTGATCCCTTGGCTTTTTTTGAGGTAAGTTCTCCTGACGGTTAGGACATGCATTTGCATAATGCCCCATCTCCCTGCAATTGTATCACTGAACGTTGGTAGCTTCCTTCTTCCCCTTGCAATCACGAGCTTGGTGGCCTTTTTCACCACACTTGTAACAGACTCCCATTCCCTTCAAGAAAGTACCAGGATGTTTCATCCCGCATTTACCACAAGATGGATATTCAACCTTTCCCTTCTTCCCCTTATTTCCATTCCCAGATTGATCAGCAGGTCTCTTCTTCTCTTTCTTTGCTTTAAAGTCATAAGACTTAGAAAATTCTTTTTCGATCTTGATAGCACATGAGACAATGTCTTCGTACGATGAAAAGGATTGTGAGACTAATGCTCGACATAGAAATGGTTTTAACCCATCCAATAAATGATCAATATTACTTCTTGGGTTGCGAATATAATCTCCAGCATACCTCGCTATCCTTGTAATGTTAGCCTCATACTTTGTGACATTCTCATCCTCCTTTTGTCTCAGACTCAGAAATTGCCTTTCCATATCTGCTCGATGGTCACGAGGAAAGTATTTTTCTAAAAACAGATCTTTGAACTCCCTCCATTCCATATTTTATACGTCATCATCTTCCTTCATGTTTTGAATCAATGACCACCATTGACTAGCATCTCTGGTGAGGCGGTAAACTGCCATGATAACTTTTTCCCTTTCACTGCTCCCCAAAGCCTGAAATATTTTCTCTAGGGAATTTATCCATTTCTCATCTACTAAGGGATTTTTACTCCCATTTAACGTTGGTGGTTGTTTCCTCACGAATCGATCTATCATTGATCCTCCACGTTGTGGATCAGGGTGCTCCATACGGGTAAGGTTATTATTCATAACCTGAGTAAGTTGTCCAAGTATGGTGATTAGCTGATCGGCACCAGTTGCATCACCAGCCCCACTATAATTATCTTGAGTAGGAGGGAAATCCCTACATGGTGTTCATGCATTGATACAATTTCCATTTCTTCAACTAGGCGCCATTTCTAAACAATGGCATAAACTAGATCAGTTTATGAATCAAAATGCATAATACCATACTTATAAAACACTTAACATAAATTGAACTATTCATGGATATAATCCATAATCATAAAAATGATTTCTTTGAGGATGTATATACTCATAAACCCTTCATAATGATTTGTAAATAAAATGAGAGTTATCCTAAGCATATCCCCCAGGAGTGTCGTAACCAAGAGTGCAACAAGGCCCGTTGTCGTGCACCAGTTCCCGTTCGAGTCTAGCTCAAAGCGGTGTTTTCGGGTTTTACCCCTAGGTACATCTATGCCAGAGCCGCCTCTACCTGCTCGTATCCAGACAGGGTTGTATTGCTCAGAAAACTCACAAAATCTCTACAATACCAAAATTCTAGGAAGTTCTTCTATACTAATACTCAAAGTTCATCATAGGTCTACGTGCTCTAATTAGAGTTTATCTAAATCTAGCTTCCAAGGTTTGTACTAAACTTCCTCTGATACCAACTGTAACGCCCTGACCCTAGTTACCCAAATTCGGTGCAGTATTACATAACATTGGCATGATCACAAGAAAGATCAAATCTCGAAAGACCGATTGGTTTAGTAGACTTGGAAACACTAGATATATTCATAAGTTTTACATTACATCATAAAATGAAAAACTACTACAACAACATAATGTCTCCATAATCCACACTCATATCCCCGCATAATATCCCTGCAGGTCATTCAAAATTTACTTCTTCACTTCCTGGGAAAAATAAGACATAGAAAAGGGGTGAGCTCAAATGCCCAGTAAGGATAACAATATAGCGGAAACTTTCATAAATGAGAATAAACATTTAAGGCAATGTATAACTAAAACAACAGGCTTTCAAACATGAACTTTCAACATTTTATGGCATAAATAAAATGAAATAATCCCATTTACTCATTCACATGGATATTCTACTAATTGAATAATCACATGCAAAATCACTAACCACTTTCATACTGTTGGAATGCATAATGCCATACTATCATAAAAACATAGCCAAGGCCTCGTGCCAAGACTACAAATAAGATTTTGTCAAGGCCTTGTGCCAAGACACTAGTTTGTCTCATGAGACCTACCGATGCATCAAGGAGCTATAGCGGGCTCCACCCGTCACATATTAATTCCAATGCATTCCCATATGAAAAGGTTTAAACATAACATAAACATTCGTATTAAAACTAGCATACGAAATGTTATAAACAATGAATGGTATAAAAATAGCACATCCACAGTCAAACATATCACAAAACCTTCAATACAATATAGAAGTTTTGTATCATAATAAATCAACTTCAAATAAGCGTAAAATCCATCAAAGGATGTTGACATAGATGAAATCAAAACACTTTTTAGAGAAATATCTCTTTCTATTTTTGAAATAATTTAAGAGCCATATAAAATAAAACATTTTCTTGAAAATATTCTTATAAGATTGTAAGGAAATCTTTGAATATTTTATAGTGGCAGAAAATAACCGCACCTGCTGTATAAGTTAAAAAAACTTTCTTACCTTAATTCTGTCGAAAAGGTTAAAAATGACCTTGTTTTGAAAATGACAGAAAGATTCCTCTTATAAAAAGTAAAACAAGGGTATAAATGACTTTAACCCATATTCTTGTAAAAATGTTTTGAAATACATTTTGAAGAAATATGGATGTGGATGATAACGAGATCCCAGTAGATTATTACGTATAAACAACCTCGGATATTGAAGAGATTGTGAAATAACCCATACCTTGTACTTTTCCTTGGTTGGGGTAGGTTAACCTCCTGTATAATGGTGAAATAATTGTAATTAAATTATACAGGAATTATATACATTAATATGATATCATATATGATCTTTTAATATTGATTTGATAATAATATCTTAGTATTATCGTTGTTTCGGGTGTTAACTTACTTGTTTTCTTTTATATGTTTTGTTACGTAAGACATGTTTATAAAGGATAGGTTGTATATTATTAATATCCAGAATGATATAAAGTCCTTAAACGTTATTTTTTAAATCATCAAATGATAATTATACTTGAATGGATACGATGGAGAATGAATCTCATCGCGTTCGTGGAGACGGTAGTCCGTACGTACGCACGAGCGACAATATAATTCTTTTAAAATAATATATAAATGGATGGTATATCATATATACAGAATAATTAACATGTTATATTTATTATTTACATGAGTTACATATCATTATTATACCATCCAAATAATAATATATTGAATAACAATTACACCACGACGTGGAGACGGTAAGCCGTACGTACGCACGTATGGTGACATGTTATTCAAAGGGTGGATAGAATACTGAATATGGTTGTACCATATTTATAATAACATCACAGTATATATATGATACTGGAGTAATTATTTTAGAATGGTAACAACAAAGGAAGAAGAAGTGGAAGAAGAAATGAACTTGGAAAAGGGTGGTGAAATCATTACCTCTTCTTTGGGTTCTTCCTTTTGATTTGATCAAAAGGGCTCCATAGGTTGTCTTTCTGATCAAACTAAGGCCTATATGTTGTAGTGAGGGATGTTGGGAGAGTACTTGGGAAGAGTTTGGCAGAACCAAAAGGCTTTGAAGGTGTGAAGAAATGAGAAGGAGTTGTGCCCTTTTATAAGAGGGGTGAGGGTCACCTTTGGAAAAGCTAGAAATATTAATTTATAATAAATTAATATTCGGTTTCTAATGGCTCCAAAGATGATTATTTAACTGTTAAGGTGGGGATAGGTCGAAAATAACTCAACCAATAGAATTTAGACAGGTTTGGGTACTTATATTAACCTTATCATTAAGTATTAACTATAAGCTAATTAGTTTCACTTTTACAATGTCTCTTTGTATTTTCATATAATATGGTTAATAAACTTACTATATACATCCAAGTGACCCCCAAGTGGTCCATTAATTATGAACCTATCATGATATAAGTCACTTGGCCAAAACTTAGTTTTTTAGGAATTTAATATCAATTAATAATATAATATTGGTTTTAAGAACTCTTTTATGTCAATTTTGACACTATTCAATAGTTGATTTTTGTGAAACTCATAAAATATTTATTACTTCGAACAAAGTAAAGTAAATCAATCCTAATATATCATATTATCCTATAAAATTATTTTAATTCATTAAAAGTTTCATATTATATTTATTTCGGTATTTTTAATATCAATTATTTTAATGTTTCACTATTATAGTAAATAATTCATCATCATTGTGTCAGAAATAAATTAAATTAAATAAAGTCTAAAAATTATAAATAAAATATCACTATGTAGGAAATATTATTATCTTTTTAATTAATATTTATAATCTAAAATCCAACATATATAACCCTATGTAAATTATTTTTTCTAAAATATATATGCTTGTGTCATTTTTGTATTCATTTTAACTTAATTACAAAAAAGTGTCCCTATAAACTACAAGTGGCACCTTGGGGTCCCAAAATCGACCCAAAGATGCCTATGGTCGAACATGTATCAACCCATAAGGCTAGGACACGTTTTAGGGTAATTTAGTATTATTATAATATTATTTGTTAACCCTTATTTACCGGATTTACCCTTAACCATGGTAAATAAAATATTTACCGCAGTAATTATTCAAAATGTCTAAAAATAAAAGTTACCTATTTAAAAAATTTGAACATCCTGATTCCAAATATGGAATCCATTTTTCTAAATTCAAAACACAGAAGTGGCAGAAATTAATTTAAAATTAATTCCCGCAGTCAAAACAAAAAGCGGGTTTTTAAGAGATAATAACTATCAAAAGATTGACACTTGTTTATGTTCGGTTTAATTATAAAATTATGTCCAATGACCAAAATTATATTAAATGGTAAAAATATAATCTATATATACTTTAAAACCACTCATATTCATTATTTATCACTGTTAATTATTTTGATTAAAAAAGCTGTTTTTAATTAAAATTTAGTAATTTTCACTATTCATCAAAATATTAAAGTTATCTGAAAAGTACCAAAATTTCACCTTAGGCTAAATTCGATATTCCAAATCCAAAAATGCAGTCCATTTTGAAATATAAAATATATATAATTTCAAAAAGTAGGTATTACTATTCATAATGGCTAGTTTGATTGGTTACGGTGTGTTAGAACTCGGTGTTGCGTATAACACACACTATCACATTATTCAAAGAGAAGTGTACCGTAGAAGCTTGGGGTGTTACAAATAATAACCTGCTAAACCAATAAAACTATGTACCATAGTTATACCAATCGGTGTTGGCCACACTTGGATTTCCCTGGTCTTAGAAGGATCAATAGAGATTCCATCTATGGAGATAATTTGGCCAGGAAATGAAATCTCTTGAAACCAGAATTCTCAATTGTGAAACATCACATATAATTCATGTCTTCTAAGAGTCTTCAGGATAATTTTCATGTAGTTTTCATGATCTTTGTTGCTTTTGGAGTATACCAAGACATCATCAATAAATACCACTACAAATTCATCACGATATTCCTTGAAAACTCTATTTATTAGATCCATGAAGACATAGGGTGTATTAGTCAATCCAAAAGGCATTACTGTAATCTAGTAATGCTCGTACATGGTTCGAAATGTTTTTTTCTGAATGTCTTCCTTCTTCACACACAACTGATGATATCCAGATCGAAGGTGAATCTTTGAAAAGTATCAAGATCCATGAATTTGGTCAAATAAATCATCAATACGAGGTAGGGGATACATTTACATTATTTTTATATCATTCACCTCCCTGTAGTCAATGCACAACCTCATAGATCTATCTTTCTTCTTAACAAACAGGACTAGGGCTCCCCATGGTGAAACACTAGGGTGAATAAATATATTACTTCTCAATTACTCTAGTTTTTTCATTAGTTCCACTAATTCCACAGTGGCCCTTCTATAAGGGGTCTTCGATATGGGCCTTGAACCATGAATTAAATAAATGGAAAACATAATTTCTCATTATGGAGGATGTCCAGGTAAATCCTCTGGAAACAGATGAACATATTCTTTTACAATATGTACATCCTCTATTTGAACATTCTTTTCCTCACCCACAGTTATTTCATTCTCTTCATCCCCAGTAATGGAATTTAGTTGAGCTACTAGGGGTGGATCTAAATTACAATTTGGTGGTGACCATTCTGCTCTAATGATAAGGTGTTCATTATCAACAACATCAAAAAATTAACCTCCTTTTTCTTACAATAAAACTTCGCATCATGGTCGGAAAGCCAATCCATACCGAGGATTATATCAAATTTAATCAGTTGTATGACGATGAGATTAGTAGATAAAGAACATTTATATGCCCTAATGGGAACTGATTCAGAAAACATTGTAGTAATGATACTTCCCATAGGAGTTTTGATTGACAACTCCCTTCTTAAATTATTTTGGAAATATCTAATTTTCTTAGCAAACTCGGAAGATATGAAACAATGTGATGATCCAGAATCATATAAAGCATTGGCTAAACTTGAGGAAACCAATAAATTTCCTGCGACCACATTTTTCGGGGCACCAACCTCATCAGTAGTGATCTCATAAGCTTGGACATGATCCCTGGGCCTTTTTGAGGTATGTATCTCTGACACTTAGTAAATTTATTTCTATAATGTCCCATTTACATGAAATTATAGCATTGAACTTTTGTAGCATCTTTCAATCCCTTACATTCACCATCTAGATGGCCTTTCTGCCTACATTTGTAGCATACACCTTTTCTTTTTAGATAGGCACAAGGGTGCTTCCTTTCAAAATTATCACAGGGTGGAAATTCAGTTCTTCCCTTCTTCCTTGTTTCATTATTTCCTTTCCTATAGTGATCATCAGATCTCTTCTTCTCTTGCTTTACTTTAAAGTCATAAGACTTAGAGAATTCCATTTCTATCATGATAGCACACGAGAAAATATATTCATTTGCTAAGAAGGATTGTGATTCTAATGCTCGATGGAGAAATGGTTTTAACCCATCAATGAAACAATAAATATTACTTCTTGTGTTAAGTACATAATTTGTAGCATGCCTTGCTATCCTTGTTATGATATCTTCATACGTTGTTACATTCTCATATTCCTTTTTCCTCAGACTCATAAATTGTCTTTCCATATCCATTAGATGGTCATGAAGAAAGTATTTTTTTATGAAAATTTCTTTAAACTCCCTCTATTCCATATTAGATACTTCATCATCTTCCTTTGTGTTTTGAATCAATGACCGCCATTGATCAGCATCTATAGTGAGGCGGTAAACTGCCATGAATAATTTTTCCCTTTCACTACTCCCCAAGGTGTGGAATATTTTCTCTAAGGTATTTATCAATTTCTCAACAACTAAAGGATTTATACTCCCATTGAATGTTCATGGTTTTTCCTCATGAAGTGTTTTAACATAGATCCTCTGAGTTGTGGATCAAGGTTCTCCATAAAGTTAAGTTTATTATTCCTAACCTGTGTGAGTTGTCCCATTATTGTGATATACTGATCTGCACCAGCTGTATCACCAGCTCCACTATATTTATAGTCAGCAGGAGGTCAATCCCTACATGGAGTGCATGCATTTATATGGTTTCCATTCCATCCACTAGGTGCCATTTCTACAAAATGGAATACACTAGATTATTTTATGAATCACAATACATAAATCCAAACATGTAAAACACATAACATTAATTGAACAGTTTATGGATTTAATCCATAATCATAAAAAATAATTCATTGAGGCCATATATACTCATAAACCCTTTATAAAGGTTTGTAATGAAATTGAAATTATCTTAAGCATATCCCCCAGGAGTATTGTAACCTAGAGTGCAGAAAGGCCTGTTGTCATGCACTAGATCTTTTTCGAGTCTAGCTCTAAGTGTTGTTTTTGGGTTTTACCCAAAGGAACATCTGTTCCAGAGCCGCCTCTACTTGCTCGTATCCAGACATGGATGTATTGCTTGGAAAACATAAAAATCTCTATAATAAAAAAATTATAGGACATTATTCTATACTAATCCTCAAATTCTATCTTAAGGCTATGTGCTCTAATCAGAGTTTATCTAAATATTCTTTCCAAGGATTGTACGAAACATCCTCTGATACCAACTATAACACCCCGACCCTAGTTACCTAGAGTCGGTGCATTATTAAATAACATTGGCATGATCACAAGGAAATCATGTCTTGAAAGATCGATAAGTTTAGTATTATTGGAAATGATTTTCTTACATAAGTTCAACTTTACAACTTGAAATGAAATACAACACAAATGTATTCCATTAGAAACATCCCAGCCTCCTAGATTATCCTTTCATGTCACTCATAACTAACTTCTTCGTATTATATGAGAAAATGAAACATAAAAAAGGGGTGAGCTCAAATGCTTAGTAAGGGTAGGAAATTCATCGGAAGATAACATAAATATTAAGCATGGTGAATAATTGAAACCACATGCCTTTACCAATAATAAACATGACTAATTTTATGGAAGGAATATTACTTGACTAAATAATTACATAATAAAACATAATCATTGGTATTCTACTAGTCGAATGACCACATGAACCATCAATATTAATTTCATAATGGGGGAATGTATAATGCCGGACATTGTGAAACATTTGGTCAAGACCTCATCCAAGATGTCTAAAAATGATTAAGGCCTCAGCCAAAACCATATAATAAATTGGGAAAGGCCTCACTCAATTCCACGTCTAGTTGTCTCATGATAACTACAGATGCATTGAGGAGCTATAGCAGGCACCACTCGCCATTTTATAAGTCCAAGACATTCCTCATATGTAAATGATGAAATATAACATAAAAATTTGAATTAAGAATAGCAGTGAAAATGTCAATACATTACAATAAACCATGAATGGTATAAAAATATAACATCCACCATCAAACATATCAAAAACATTGAATACCACAAGGAAGTTTTTTATCATAATTAATAAACTTCAAATAAACTTAAAATCCATCAAAGGATGTTGACATAGATGTAGTCGAAAACTTTTTTAGAGAAATATCTCTTTATATTTTGAAATCATTTAAGAGTCACATAATTATAAAGAAATATTTATTCTGAAAATATTATTGTAATATTGTAAGGGAAGCTTCGATGATGTTATAACTACGGAAAATAACTGCACCCGCCGTATAAGTTAAAAAAACATTCATACATTAATTTTGTCGAAAAGGTCATAAAGTAATTTGTTTTTAAAAGACCAGAAAGATTCATTTCAAAACCTATAAAGTAAAATAAGGGTATAAATGACTTTACCCTATTTTCTAGTAAATAGTAATAATGTTTTTAAATGCATTTTTATGAAACATGGATGTGGATGACAAAGATTTCCCAATAGATTATTACGTATAAACAACCTCGAATAATAAAGTGATTATGAATTTAACCCATACCTTGTACTTTTCCTTGGTATAGGGTAGGGTAAACTCCTGTACAATGGTTAAATAATTGTTATTAAATTATACAAGAATAATATACATTTATATGATATCATATATGATATTTTAATATTGCTTTGTTAATAATATCTTAGTATTATCGTCATTTCGGGTGTTATGTAATTTGTTTTCCTTTATATGGGTTTTTACCAAAATAATGTTTTTATGAATAGGATGTATATTATTAATATTAAGAATGATATTAAATATTTAAACATTATTATTAATCATCTAATGAAAATTAGTCTTGAATGGATCTGATGGGGAACACATCTCATCGCGTTCCTGGGGATGATAATCCGTATGTACGCACGAGCGAAAATATCATTATTAAGATATTAAAATAATATATAATTTTATGATATATCATATATAAAGAATCATTATCATGAAATATTTATTATTTACATCAATTACACATCATTATTATACCCATAATGAAGTATTGAATAATAATTACCCCATGATATGGAGACGGTAAGTCGTACATAGGCACATATGGTGTTATGTCATTCAAAAGACGGAAAGAATAATGAATATAGTTTTACCATATTTATAAAAACATAAAATTATATATAAGATACTGGGGTTATTATTTTATAATTGAAACAACAATGAAAGAGGATGTGGAAGAAGAAAGAAACTGGAAAGAGGTGATGAAATATTTACCTCCTCTTCATGTTCTTCCTTTTGATTTGATCAAAAGGGCTCCTTAGTTTGTCTTTATGACTAAAGGAATGCCTATATGATTAAGGGAGTATAGTTAAGAGGGTATTTGGTCAGGGGTTGGATGATCCAAATGGCATTGAAGATGTGAATTAGAGAGAAGGGTGAGTTCCCTTTTATAAGAGGGGTGAGGGTCACCATAGGAAATGGTAGAAATATTATTTTATAATAAAATAATTTTCAGTTTATAATGCCTCCAAAATAGATTATTTAAAGGATATGGTGGTTTTGGGTTGAATAACACTAAAAATATATATTTTAGATAGGTTTGGTCACTATATTGACTTTATCTTCTAGATTTAACTCTTAGTTAAATAGTTTGAAATTTTCCATGTCTCTTTGTATTTTTATATTTTATGGTTAATAAACATAATACATACATCTAAGATAACCCCATGTGGTTAATTAATGATAAAAATATCATTATATAAGTCTTTTGGCCAATCGTTAGATTTTTTTGAATATAATATCAATTAAAAATATAATATTTGTATTATAAACTCCTTTATGGAAATTTTGACACTATTTGGTATTTTTTTTCAGAAAAATTCATAACAACATTATTACCTTGAAAAAAATTCATATAACCAACCCTAATATTTCATATAAACCTAGAAAATTAGTTTAATTCATTAAATGTATCTATTTACATTTATTTGGATATTTATAATGTCAATTATTTTAATCATTCATTAATTAGGCAATTTATTGCATCATCATTGTGTCATAAATAAATTATATTATATAATGTATAAAAAATATAAATAATATAACATTATATAGGAAGTCATTTTATCTTTCTAATGATTATTTATAGTCGAATTTATCTTATGTGTAACCCTATATTTAAATTGTTTTATTAATTAAACATTGATTTTAACTCTTTTAACTCTTCTTTGAATTAAATAATAATAAATGACATAATCTAAACCATAAGGACAAAAGAGGTTCATATTTTATTCCCAAGGTTTATTTTGGTCCAATTATATTTATCCAATATAATAAAGACATGTGTTAGGGTAATAATAATTTCACTTTTTTTCTAAATTACACTATTTACTTTTAATCTTGGAAAATAAAAGTAAAAATATACAATTCCCCAAAAATTATTTTCATCTTATTTAACTACATTTTACTTACTGATATCAACAATGTCTCTCAGATTTATGAAATTATACTCACTGAAACACTAAAATTATGTTTTATGTAAATTTTCAAATGCTCATAAGAGGTGGGTAAAAGACGGTAAAAATTTCACTAAACTTTTTATATATCTAAAATTATTATAAACTGAATCCAATGAATCAAATTGAACTTATATAGGTATTATGAATCTATTTTTAAATAAAATAAATAAATATTTAAATAATAATTTGGTTTTAAACTATAACTCAGTGGTTTTCACTATTCATCAAGAATTAAGTGTTTTCAGAAAAATATAAAAAATTCACCCTAAGCTAATTTCAACATTCCAAATCCAAAAATGAAGTCCATTTTGAATGATAAAATTTCTATAATTTCAAAAAGTGGGTATTATTATTCATTATGGT
Source organism: Viscum album (assembly GCA_963277665.1). NCBI lineage: Eukaryota > Viridiplantae > Streptophyta > Magnoliopsida > Santalales > Viscaceae > Viscum > Viscum album. The sequence goes on from OY728163.1 coordinate 709,300,251, forward strand.
TAGTTTGATTGGTTTTGGTGTGTTAGAACTCGATGTTGCGTACAACATACACTATTGTATTATTCAAAGAGAAGGGTAATGTGGAAGCTTGGGGTGCCATATTCTCCCCTCCTTAAAATTATTTAATCCTCGAAATTTATGGAGTATTACTGCGTAAAAAGTCTCGTGTGGTTCTTTACCATATGTTCCTTCGGTTCCAACATTGCCTCTTCTATCATATAGTTTCCCCAGAGAACATTTACAAAATGATTCATCCTATTTCTCAGCACTTGTTGTCTTGTATCAAGAACCTTGACAGGATCTTCGTAATAAGACAGATCGGGTTCCATCTCTAATTCCTTATAGGTGAGTACATTTGTTGGGTCAGGCATGTATTTTCTGAATAGTGATATATGGAACACCTCGTGAAATTTGGAGTGACATGGAGGCATTGACAACCAGTAAGCTACAACCCCAATTCGTTCTAGAATTTCGAAAGGTCCGATGTACCTGGGACTCAATTTTCATTTCGTACTGAAACATAAAACACCCTCTCGTTGAGATACCTTCAAGATAACATGGTCTCCTAACTCAAAATCCAAATCCTTTTCTTAGGTTATCAGGATAGCTCTTCTGCGTACCTTCAGATTCTTTCTTGTGGGTTTGTATTACCTTCACTTTTTCCATAATTTCCTCAACAAGTTCTGGGCCTACGAGTTTTCTTCCACTAACATCTTCCAAAAAGGTTGGTGTGTGACATCTCTTTCTGTATAACGCTTCATATAGTAACATTTGAATACTTGAATGAAAGCTATTGTTATAGTAAAATTATAACATATGTAAATATTGATCCCACAGACCATGAAAGTCAAGTGAGCATGATCTCAATATTATTCATAGGTTTGAATAGTCCTTTCTGATTGTCCATCAGTTTGGGGCTGGTAGGCAATACTCAAACGAAGTTCAGTATCCAGGGAATTCTGAAGACTTTTCCAGAATCGTGATGTAAAACGAGGATTAAGATCTGAAACCATCGATAGTGGTACCCCTTGAAGTCTTACAACATTATTAGTATATAGTTTTTCTAACAGTACAAGGGTTAAATATTCTCTTATAGGAAGAAAATGTGTTGACTTGGTATGACGATAAATAATTACCCATATTGCATCGTTCCTACTAGGAGTCTTTGGTGGTCCCATGAAAAATTCCACCGTAATATTATCCCATTTCCATTCAGGTATGGGAAAAGGTTGCAATGCTTCTCTAGGATATTTCCTTCTAGATTTAACTAGTTGACAAACCATACATCATGACACAAAATCAGAAATATCCCTCTTCATTTTGTCCCACCGAAAATGTTCTTTGAAATATTTATACATTTTTTATCTCCTAGGGTGTATAGAGAAATTGGAGCTATGTGCATCCTCCAACAAATAACTTTTTAGATTATGTATATCGGGAAAACAAAGTCTCTACCCAAATTTCAAAATTCCATCTTCATACACAAAGTCACTCAATCACCCATCATTCATAGCATTAATCTTCTTTTAAAATTCAATACCATCATCTTGTGAACTTTTTATTCTTTCTAAAAAAGATTTTTTGGAAACCATTTGAAAACATATTGATGATCTAGCTTCCATGGTTATTCCCATATCCATCATTACGAGATCCATGAGAATAGGATCCCTTTCAACTCTCATCTTGTTCAAAAATCCATGATCTTTTCTTGTCAAATCATCGTCCACCTTATTTTCCTTCCCCGGGTGGTAGTGTATCATGAAATCATAATTCTTGAGTAGTTCAAGCAATCATATTTGTCTCATGTTGAGTTTTTTCTATGAGAACATATTATTCAAATTCTTGTGATTGATAAATATCTCAAATTTTTCACCATAGAGATAATGTAAATATATCTTCAAAGAATGTATTATAGCTTCTAACTCAAGATCATGAGTAGGATAGTTTTTCTCGTGAATATTTAGCTGTTGTGACGCATATGCAATATACCTATCATTCTGTATAAGGACACAACCAAGTCCTTTCTATGATACATCACTATAAATAAAAAACCCATCATTCCCCGACGGAAGAGGCAATATACGATAATTGAATAATCTTATCTTCAGTTTTTCAAAACATTCTTCACAGTCATTTTTTCAAACAAATTTAACCCCTTTACGTGTGAGCTTGGTTAATGGGTCAGCCAATTAGGCGTAATTCTGGACGAAAAACAGATAATAACCTGGTAAACCAATAAAACTGAGTACCTTATTTATACTCATAGGTGCATGCCATTCTTGGATTTCTCTTATCGTAGAAGGATAAACAGAGATTCCATCCTTGGAGATAATATGTCCATGAAATGAAACCTCTTGACGCTAGAATTCACACATACTAAACATCCAATATATTTGATGTCTTCTAAGATTATTCATGATAATGTGCAGGTAATTTTCATAATCATCGTAGCATTGGAGTATACCAAGATATCGTTAATAAATACCACTACGAAGTTATCAAGATATTTTTTGAAAACAGTATTCATTAGATCCATGAAGATAGAGGGTGCATTAGTCAATCCAAAAGTCATTACTGTAAACTCGTAATGCTCGTACCTGGTTCGAAATACTATTTTCGCAATGTCATCCTTTTCCACACACAACGAATGATATCTAGATCGAAGGTCAATCTTTGAAAAGTATTGAGATCCATGAAGTTGGTTGAATAAATCATCAATTAACAGTAGGGGATACTATTTCTTTATTGTTATTTCGTTGATCTCCTTGTGTTCATTGCACAACTTTAAATATACATCTTTATTCTTAACAAAAAGGACAGCGGTTCCCCATAGAGAAACACTAGGGTAAACAAATCCTTTATTACTAAATTCCTCTAGTTGTTTCATTAGTTCCTCTAATTCCACAGTATCCATTATATATTGGGTCTTCGATATGGGCCCTGAACCCGGAATTATGTCAATGGAAAACTCATTTTCTCATTCAGGTGGATGTCCAGTTGAATCTTCTAGAAACACGTCATCATATTCATTCACAATTGGTACATCCTCTATTCGAACAATGCTTTCCTAACCCACAGTTATTTCATTCTCATCCTCCCCAATAATTGAATTTAGTTGAGCTACACTGGGTTGAACTAAATAAGAATTAAGTGGTGATGATTATACTCTAATGATAAGGTGTTATTTGTCATCATCATCAAAAATATTAACCTCCCTCTTAATACAATAAATCATTTCCTCATGGTCCGAAATCCTATCCATACTGAGGAATATATCAAATTCAATCATAAATATAATGATGATATCAGAAGATAAAGAACAGTTATATTCCCTAATGGTAACTGATTCACAATCCATTGTACCAATGATAATTCCCTTAGGATTAATGGCTCACAACACCCTTATTAAATCAAATTGAAAATATCTTATTTTTTTGAAAACTGGGAAAAAATGAAACAATTCGATGATCCAGAATCAAATATTGCATTGGATAAACATGAGGAAACCATTAAATTTCCTGCCACCATGTCTTTTGGGGCTTCAACCACAGCAGTAGTGATCTCATATGTTTTTCCTTGATCTCTTGGACTTTTATGATGTAAATTTCCATGAAGGTTAGTGCATACATTTTCATAATGTCCCATCACCATGAAATTTTTGTATTGAACATTAGTATCATCTTTCTTTCCCATACAATCACCACCAAGATGGCCTTTCTGTCCAAATATGTTGCATACTCCTTTTCCTTTTAGACAGGCACCAGGGTGCTTCCTTTCACGATTATCATAGGGTGGTAATTCAATTTTTCTATTCTTCCATAATTCCTTATTTCATTTCCAAGAGTGTTTAGAAGATCTCTTCTTCTCTTACTGTTTTTTTAAAGTCATATGACATATATAATTCTATTTCTGTCTTGATTGAACCCGAGATAATATATTCGTATGGTGAGAAGGATTGTGATACTAATCCTTGACGAAGAAATGGATTTATCCCATTAATGAAACTATAAATCTAACTTCTTGGTTTATGTATATAATCGTCAGCATGCCTCACTAACCTTGTAAAGTTAGCTTCATAATTTTCAACATTATCATCATTTTTTTTCCTCAGACTAATAAATTATATTTCCATATCATCTTGATGGTCATGAGGAAAGTATTATTCTTAGAAAATTTCTTTAAACTCCATCCATTCCATATTTGATACTTCATCATATTACTTTGTTTTTTGAATCAATTTCCACCATTGATTAGCATCTCTAGTAAGGTGGTAAACTTCTATGACATCTTTTTCTCTTTCGCAACTCCCCATGGCATGGAATATTTTATCTATGGAATTAATACATTTCTCAGCTACTAATTGATTTGTACCACCATTGAATGTTTGTGGTTGATTCCTCATGAATCGGTCTAAAATTGATCCTTTGTGTTGTGGATCAGGGTTCTCCATACTGGTAAAGTTATTATTCATAACCTTTGTGAGTTGTCCTAGTATTCTGATAAGCCAATCATCACCAGTTGTTTCACCAACTCCACTATAATTATCTTGAGTAGGAGGGAAATTCCTACATGGAGTGCCTGCATTGATATGGTTTCAATTCCTTCCACTAGGCGTTATTTCTAAACAATGTCATACACTAGATTAGTTTATGAATCACAATATATAAATCCAAACATGTAAAAACATCATATAAATTAAATAGTTTATTTATATAATCCATAATCATAAAAATGTTTTCATTGAGGAAGTATATACTCATAAACCATTCATAATGGTTTCTAATGAAAATGAGAGTTATCCTAAGAATATTTCCCGGGAGTTTCGTAACCTAGAGTTAGCAATGCCCGTTGTCGTGCACCTATTCCAATTCTAGTCTAGATTAAAGTGGTGTTTTCGAGTTTTACCCCTAGGTACATCTGTGCCAGAGCTGCCTCTACCTGCTTGTATCAAGACAAGGATGTATTGCTTAGAAAATTCACAAAATCTATACAATACCGAAATTCAAGGAAGTTATTCTATATTAATTCTCAAATTCTATCTTCAGGATATGTGCTCTAATTAGAGTTTATATAAATCTAATTTCAATGGTTTTTACTAAACTTCCTCTGATACCAACTGTAACTCCCGGACCCAAGTTACCCAGAGTTAGTGCATTATTACATAACATTTTCATGATCACAACGAAATCATGTCTTGAAAGATTGACCAGTTTTGAAATATTGGAAACAAGATTCATAAATAAGTTCTACATTATAACTTGAAAAGAAATGCAACAAGAATTTATTCCTTTAGAAACATCTAATCCTCCGACATTATGCATGCAAGTCACTCATAACTACCATCTTCATATATTGGGAAAATGAAAAATAAGAAAGGGGTGATCTCAAATGCTCAGTAAGGGTAAGCAATTCAGCGCAAAATAACATAAATATTAATCCTGGTGAATAATTGAAACCACATGCCTTTTCCAATAATAATCATGAATAATTTTATGGCAGGAATATGAGATGAGTAAATAATGCAATAATAAACCATTATAATTGGTATTCTACTAGTAGAATGACCACATGATCCATCAATATTATTTTCATAATGAGGGAATGTATAATGCCAGATATTCTGAAACATTTTTTAAGGACTCATCCATGACATCAAAATATGATTAAGGCCTCGGCTAAAACCATGTATTAAATTGGAAAATGCCTCGACCAATTCCACATCTATCTATCTCCTCAGACCTACCAATTCATCTATGAGATATAGTGGGCTCCACCCATCACATACTTAGTCCAATACATTCCTCATATGAAAAGGTTGAAATATAACATAAACATTCGTATTAAAACAGGCATAAAAAAGTTAAATACTTTAACCACAAACAAATAATAGTATAAAAATAGCACATCCACAGTCTAACATATCACAAAACCTTCAATACAATAAGGATGTTTTGTATCATAATAAATAAACATCAAATAAACGTAAAATCCCTCAAAGGGTGTTTACATAGATGAAATCAAAACCTTTTTGAGAGAAATATCACTTTATATTTTGAAATCATTTAAGAGTCACATAATTATAAAGAAATCATTTATTTTGAAGATATTATTATATGAATTTAAGGGAAGCTTCAACGATGTTATAATAGTAGAAAATAACATCACCCACTGTATAAGTTAAAAATAACATTATTACCTTATTTTTGTCGAAAAGGTCATAATGTACCTTGTTTTGAAAACGCCAGAAAGAGTCCTTTCAAAACATATAAGTTCAAATATGGGTATAAATTAATTTACCCTATTTTCTAGTAAATAGTTAAAATGTTTTGAAATACATTTTTATGAATGATGGATGTGGATGATAAAGAGGTCCCAATAGATAATTACGTATAAACAACCTCGGATAATAAAAAGATTGTGAAATTAACCCTTACCAAGTACATTTCCATGGTCGAGGGTAAGTAACCTCCTGTATAATGGTGAAATAATTGTTATTAAATAATACAGTAATCATATACATTAATATGATAACATATATGATCTTTTAATACCGCTTTGTAAATAATATCTTTGTATTATCGTCATTTTGGGTGTTAACTGGTTTGTTTTCCTTTATATGATTTATTAGGTACAAAATATTTGTTATGGATAGGATGTAACTTATTCATATTCATAATGATAATAAGTCTTTAAAAATTATTTTTAATCATAATTTGAAAATTATACTTAAATGCATACGATGGGGAATGAATCACATCACGTTCGTCGAGACGGTAATCCGTACGTACACACGAGCGACAATATCAATCATTTGATATTAAATTAATATATTATTGGATGGTATATCATATATACAGATTCATTATATTTTTATATTTATTATTTACGTCAATTACACATTATTATTATATCCCTAATAATGTATTGAATTACAATTACACCATGATGTGGAGACGGTAAGCCGTACGTATGCATGTATGGTGACATTTCATTCATAGGATGGATAGAATAATGAATATGGTTGTACCATATTTATAAAAACATTATAGTATATAGAATTTACTGCATTTATTATTTTATAATGGAAACAACAAAGAAATCAAAATTGGAAGAAGAATGGAACTTGAAGGAGTTGATGAAATATTTACCTCTTCTTCGGGATCTTTCTTCTTATTTGATATAAAGGGCTCCATTGGTTGGATTTCTGACTAAAGGAAGATCTCTATGAATAAGGTAGGACAATTGATTTGGTATTTGGGTAGTGTTTGCCTAATCCAAATGGATTGAAGGTATGAATTAGAGAGAAGGGGGAGTGCCCTTTTTTAAGAGGGGTGAGGGGCACCTTTGGAAAAGATATAAATATTATTTTATTATAAAATCATTTTCGGTTTCTAATACATCAAAAATGGATTATTTAAAAGATAAAGTGGGGATGGTTCTAAACCCACTCAAAAAATAGGTTTTAGAAAGATTTGGTTTACTATATTAACTTTATATTTTAGATTTAGCTCTTTATTAAATTGTTTGACATTTACCATGTCTCTATGTATTTTTATGTTATATGGTTAATAAACATACTATATACTTCCAAGAGAACCCCAAGTGGTTCATTAATGATATAAATATCATTATATATGTCTTTTGGTAGAACCTTATATTTTTTGGGATAAGATATTTATTAATAATTTAATATTTTTTTAAAAACACTTTTATGTCAATTTTGACACTATTTGTTATTTTTTTCTAAATTCATCACAATATTATTACTTAGAGAAAAATTCATCTATCTAACCCTAATATGTCATATTATCATATAAAATTACATTAATTCAAAAAAAGTCTCAAATTAAATTTATTTGTATATTTATAATGTCAATTATTTTAATATTTCATTAATTATGCAATTACTGCATCACCATTCTGTCATAAATAAATTAAATTATTTAATTTCAAAAAAATATATATATAATATCACTACGTTGTAAATATTTATATCATTATAATGAATATTTATAGTAGAATATATTATATGTGTATGCTTATATTAAAAATGTTTTAGTTATTAATCTTTGATTTTAACTCTTTTAACTCTATTTTGAATTAAATAATAATAAATGACATAATCTAAACCATTAGGACCAAAGAGGTTCATATTTTATTCATAAGGTTGTTTTTTTCTAATTATACTTATCCTATATAATTATTACATGTGTTATGTAATAGTAATATCATTTTTACCCTTAATTACCCTATTTACTTTTAACTGTGATAAATACAAGTAAAAAGTAACTAATCACCAAAAATTATATTAATATTATTAAACCACATTTTACTTACTGATATCAACTGTATCTCTTAGAGTTTGAAAATTCAACTCACAGATGCAGTAAAATTAAATTTTATTTAAATTTTCAAATGCTCCTAGGAGGTGGGTAAAAGACTATAAAAAGTTCAATAAAATTTCTAAAATTCTAAAATTATTATAAACTAACTCTAATGAATCACATTGAACTTATATATGTATTATGTATCTATTTTTAACACAAATAATTTTAAATAAAATAAATTCTTATTTAAATAAAAATTCAGTTTTAAACTATAACTTAGTGTTTTTCACTATTCATCAAGAATTGAAAGTTTTCATAAAAATACCAAAAATTCATCCTATGGTAATTTCGACAATCCGAATCCAAAAAAAATGTCGATTTTGAAATATAAAATTTATAAAATTTCAAAAAGTGGTTATTACTATTCATAACGGCTAGTTTGGTTGGTTGTGGTTTGTTTGAACTTGATGTTGGGTACAACACATGCTATTGTATTATTCAAAGGGAAGCGTACCATTGAAGCACGAGGTGTAAATTTAATATATATATATATATATATATATATCAAAGTGGAAAGGTATAATGATTTATGGAAATAACATTTGTAATAATCCAGACTATAGTAACCTAAATCCAGTGCTTCATTTATTACATCAGTAGTGATAAAAAGGTATGTGTCACAAAAAAAATATTTTTGTATGTTTTTATATCCTAATACATACAAGATAATAATTTTAAATTTTGAAAATAAATTAAAAACTAACAAATTAAAAATCATAACATCATTGTTAATCATTCAATGGATTTATCTTCATAATCAGGTGAAAGGAAGAATATAAATGCTAAGATCAAATAACATTCAATGTAAACAGATAATGTAAAAATGGTATAATTTTTTGGTTATAATTATAATATCCATCATACAAGAATATTATCATTTTTTATGAATATAATTTCTATATTATATTGATCAAATAAAAATCTTGTTTTATAATAAATTAAAAAATCACAACAGAAAGTATGATTGTCTAGTAATCCATACATCCCTAGTAACATTTAAATTATAACATATGAATAAAAAAATGAATATAAAAAAATAATAATCTTTGTGAAATAATTATTCAATTTATATACATCAAAGGGTTAGTTAGTACACCACAGAAAGGTGAATATGTTTATATTAACAAATATCTATCAATGAAATGGAAATTTAGAATAAATACCTTACAACATTGTAGTGATCATGTAAAATCCCATTGGATTATGTAACTAAAATTTAATTTTAAAAAATTAATTATGAATAATACATTATATTACTTGTAAATGGTAATGTATCTACACAATATAAATGATATTTTCTTCCCAATAGAAAAATATTCTTCAATGAATACAAATTGAGATGAAGTGCTTTACCCCAAGATTTCTTTTAGTATAACATTCATTATCGTTTTATATAATAGTTTTAATAATGAAATAACTTTATAATAGGAACAAAATCATTTTAATAATATCATATATGAACATATATTAGATTTTACAACTTATTTGTTAATTCTATCTCATTATTCTCATCGTTTCGGGTTTTAATTTCGATGTTTTCTTATTCTCATTTTAATGTGACATTGGGTTCACATAATTTAGATATAAATAAATAACATAAATAATAATAAAAATGTTCCAAATTTTATATTTACTCATTATATATATTATTATACCAATTCTTAATTTTTGGTGATGGAAAAAAATTTGCATAACTTTTTAAAGATTATATAACGTACGTATACACAAGCGACGATGTTATTTTCATAAAGGGTTAATGGTTAAGGTATTTTATGATATATTAATTATATAGTATTAATAATTTCATATATACCACATTTATTAATTAAATATATCATTATAATCTTTTAGTTAATCCATATACCAAAACCAATAACTTCTCTTTGTGAGGTAGTAGTTTGTCGTACTTTTGTGTGACATTATCATATTTTGAATATAATGGGGTGTAATAATGTATATGTGATATTATAAATCATGATTTATATTTATATCATAAATAGTACATATTAATATTAAATTAATCATTATATCATTCCATCAATGGTGTTGATGGAAAATGAGTTATATCAGTTCATGAGGCGATAGTTCACCGTACACATGATCATCGATATAGTTTCCCATTTGATATCATTTAAAATGGATTTATGTTATTACCTTAAAATAATAAAATTCAAAAAAAATGATATATAATGGAAATATTATTCCTTAAATATTGTAAAATATATTAAGTATGTGAAAAATGAAATATAAAAATTTATTGTTTAAGAACATTACCTATTCTTCGGGGGACCTATATCAGCATGCACCAAAACATTTACATAGATGTATTATTGATAAAAAAGGACATACTATGTTTTTCGGGGAGTAGGTATGGGATTTTTTGAGGTCATGGATAAACCAAATGGATTTCAAAGTGTGAAGATGGTAGGATTCGGGTAGCCTTTTAATAATGTTTGAGTGGACACACATGTAATTATTGAAAATCATCGATTATACATACATTAGTATAATGAATAAGACTCAAAATGGGACATTATATACTCTAAAGGATTATATAGATAAAATATGTTCATAAAATGGGTTTTTATAGAATGGTAGGTAATTTTAAAGATTTTCTTTTTAGTTAAACCCGTTTTATATCAATTATTACATTAACTAATATTATTAATTCTTAATGTCGTTATTATATATAAGGGTAAAAAATTAGGTTGAAATTTTAAGATAACATAATTAATTATGTTTGAAAATATTTAATCTTTTTTTCAAAATTTAATTCATAGATGTGTAAGAATCAAATTAAAAATTATACCCTAAGACATGATGAAAGAAGTCGGTCTCCAAAGAGACAATTCTCATATTTATTTTTGGTGTTAATATAAAAAACAATATTAAATTGAATACAAAGACCAAAATTTTATTTATTATAATATGAATGAAATATTTTTACTTTTAATTAATTTTTAACTAAAATTATAATTTTAAATAATTATAAACTGAATTTTTAACTAAAATTCAATAATTTTTAATAGTCTACAAAAAATGAATATTTTTTGAATATAACTAAAATTAAACCTCTTGTAATTATGGTATACTGATTTCTAAAATGATTTTCATATTATAAAACATTTTTTTTATTTTTCAAAAATTAATCTTATCATAATTTCAAAAGAAGTGAGTAAAAAATTATCGTTTGAAAAATATAATTTTTCAGAAAACTTGTCTTTTCATTGAAATGGTTCTTATTTTTATTTCTAACAAGATAAGAAATATTACATGTGTAAAATAAAATTTCATTATAATTTTTTATTCATATACATTCCCAAAAACATAAAATCTAGCCCATAATGGTCTCGTATAAATAATATTTTATCACCACATCAAATTTCATTTAATTGTGTAGTTATGTGAATCATAGGCTATCGAAGATATTGAATTTATTTAAAAGGAAATTAATTAAAAAATAACACGGTGTTATATTCATAAATACAATAGATATTTCATCCTCTATTTTTTTTGAAATAATCTTCAGAATAGATGAGTGTAGTTCTTCTTCATAACAACCTTTGGTTCACCCATCACACCATCCTTTTTATGATATCCCCAAAGTAAATTTACCTATCAGGTTTTCTGATTCCTCAAAAAAAATATCTAGTATCTAGAAATTGTATGGACTCTCAAATGTAATATAGATGAAGTTCTTATTATATTTCATCATAGGTGAGAAAATGAGGTTTGTATGGAATGTACTTAATTAACAATGATATATGACACACATTAAATACTTTTGAAAGACTAGGTGTCATTTTAATGATGTAGCCAACATATCCTTTTTTAGAGTATTTGAATGTGACTAATGTACTTGGGTATCATATTTCTCATTATTTCAATCACAATAGATCCCTTACTTGGATATACTTTAATAAAAATAGGATACCCCACATGGAATTGCATATACTACCTTGAATTGTCTGCATAACTCTTTCACCAAATTCCAGCTACTTTAATATGAACTTGAATATTCTTTAATAGTGTTTTTTTCTTCAACATGTTATATGACTACAATTTTTCTTTCAAAAAATTCATCTCAACATGTTAGTGTATGAAATCTATTTCCATATAATGCCTCATTCAATAACTGTTAAATTATTGAATGGAAACTATTGTAATATGAAAACTTATCCAATGGAAAAATGATCCCATATTCCATTAAATATAATATATAAATACCTCAATGTATCTTCCAATGTTTAAATATTAATTTTAAAAGTTTCATTGGTTTCATAATGGTATGTAGTGCCTAAATTGAGCTTAGTTTCATGATTCTTTGGATGACTAATGTAAAATGGGGATCAAGATTAGAAAATACTGAAATATTTACCCCCTAAAGACATTAATATTCATTAATATGTTGAATTTAAATGAACTAGAGATGTAAATAATTTCTTATAGTGTTGAAATATTTTGATTTGGTTTGGTGATCAACATTACATCATATTCAGTCATTATTTCAAGGAGTATTGGGATATCCCATGACAATTTGAATAATTATTTCATCCCATTTCCACATAGTAATTGTAAGAGGGTGCATTACTCTTCTAGGATACTATCTTTAATTCTTACATTATTGATAAACTAGACATATTGATAAAAAGTCTACAATATCTCTATTTATGTTATCTCGCCAAAAATTATCCCTCAAATCCATATACTTCATGGTACTAATAGGGCTTGTAGAGATATTTAATCTATGAGAATCATCCAAAAATAACTTTATATATTCGACATAAATGTAACACATAGTCTTTTTCCAAATTTAAGAAAACCATCTTCACAAATTAATTGTAATAAATTCTTATTATTCATGGAATTATTTTTCTCTGAAATTTCTCATCATTAGATTTAGTACCTTATATCTATTCTAATCATTTTGAGTTATTAAAAACAAGAAAACTATGTGAATTTTCCCTACCATAAAACTTCTCATTCCCATATTTACTAGATTTTTTAATATAATATGCCACCTAATCCCCATATCAACAATAATTCCTTGATCATTCCTAATCAATGCATTTGCTACCTTGTTTTCATTCCCTGTGTGTTATGGAATTGGGAATTCATGAATTCTTGGTATCTAGATCAACTAAAATATTCACATACTGAGATATTTCTATGAAAATTTGTATTTTAGGTTTTATAATCTTTATATGTCCTTTATCATTCACCCAAAAGGTATATCTCCATTTCATTAACGAAAATATTACATCTTCTAAATCAATATCTTGGGTTGGATTGTTCAATCCATTATTTTTCAATTTACTTGATAAATGTGAAATAAAATTATCAATTTTTATTAGTACACATCCAATTCTGCTCTTCAATTCATCACTATATTTTAAAAACTCATCATTTCTAGATTATATAGTCTAAATCACAACACATTCCAATATGTTCTTCAATTCATCAAAACATTAGCTGCATTTTTGTCCAAATGAACTTAAAAACATTATTTGAAATAATGGTTAATAGGTAATACAATTTACAATCCTTATGAATTAATCACATAGAGTAACCAACCAATCAATTGAAACTATGCACCACAATTTAGAACACTAGTGTATTCCATTCTTTAACTTATATCATCATCACATGTTCAACTGAGAATCCATCCCTGGATGAAATATGTCCCTAAAAATAAACTTCTTAAATCCATAAATCATACATAATAAATTTCCTCTATAGAATATTCCTTTTAGTGTGTTAATATTATTCTGTAAGTGATTCACATGGTCATCATATATTTTATAATGCACCTAGATTCAATCAATGAATACCACAACAATACAATAATAATATTCCTTGAATACACTATTTATTAAATGTATTAAATAAAGAGAGTGAAATATTCATTATATATGGAAATATTTCAAACTCATAATGTCCATTACTCATTTATAAAAAAATATTTGGAATAAATTCCTTCTTTCCACAACAGATGATATGCAAAAAGAAATCCAATATATCAAAATTTCGGGCTCCATAAAGTTTAATGAATCATTATTCAATGTGAGGAATGGGATACATAATATATATCAAAATATTAATCATTTCTCTATAATCAATACACAACATCATAGATTCATTATTCTTCTTAATGAAGAGAACATGGCTCGTCGTGGTGAAACACAATTGTCATAAAATCCCTTATCACAAAACTCCTCTAGTTATTTATTCAATAGAAATAATTACATAGTGTCCATTCTATTGGAATTTATTTATATTTGTCTTATTTCATAGATTAAATCAATAAAAAATCAATATCATGCTCTGGTGGATGTTAAGTTAATTTTTAGAAATATAGATCATTGTATTCCTATAAAATATGTTAATCCCTAATTTTATAATTAGCTTCTACATCCATATATTTTTCCTTATATTATTCCACAAGATTCTCATTTATGGGTGCTACTAGTGGTGGAACAATATATAAAATATTTTAGGATTTATCTTCCCTAAATATAATGAATGATATATAATTAAAAAAAATTTAATGTCATTCATCTTGTAATAAAATAATTGCATCAATTTTTTAAACTTAGTACACAGTAATGATTATACCAAATTATACCATTGGAGTGGTAATATTGTCAACAAACAAATAATGTTCATGTGCCATAATGGGACTTCCTGACACATCATTATGGTAGTGAAAAATCTAGTAGGTGATTGAATGACATCTCACATATTAAAGAAGATGAAATATATAGTTTTTCCTATAAAAAATATATAAATGTGTTCTAGGATATACAATGAAATAAACATTTATCAAAATTTGATTATAAGATTAATGTACCCACCAAAAAATCACTGGGTACGTCCACCTCATATATAGTGATCACATAATAATGACCTTCTCCCATTGGCCACCACTGTGGTAGATTCTCTTGATGTGTAGGTGATTTTTTTTTTCATAGTTCCCCATATTCCAACAGTGGAAACAATGAATAATAAGTTATTCATTCGTACCACTGAATACTTAATCCTAGTGAAATGTATCCCCACAATCATATCAGACAACAAGACAATTAATCATTTCCCATGATGATTCTTCCTAAGTTCTCACAAGATTGAATTTTTTTCATTCTCTTCCTCTTCATTGATGCATTCCTTTATTCTTTGTCCTTATTCACCTTATTATTTTCTTGATTTCATATGTACATGTTGCATCCTTAGAATCCCTTGAACATTTTTATAAAATATAAAACTATTTCATCATGTGATGAAACTTTATGAGAGACCATCATTTGTTAGTGTCTTGAATTATTAATTTTATTGGCATGGTAAATCTTACAATCCATGAAGAATTTATTAATTCATTGAATACATTTATAACCTTGTATAGTTTACCAAACACACATAAACACTTTATTTATCATTTTATATTAACATGAGTAAGATTCAATTCATTTTAGTTGTTTTCTAATAAGTTAAATATTTTATGAAAAATATATTCTCCAAATCATTCTATTCAATGAGTTGAATTTGGACTTCCTTTGAAGTGTTCTTTATAAATGATAAAATTGGTTTGGAATTTTCATAGATAAAATAAATTACATGTTTATGTATTTCGAAATCACCATAATCATGTTCCATAAATTCTTTCTCATGATACATTATCCACTGATCATCTAGCATTGGATTAACAGACACACAAAATGATGAGGGATTGTATGGAATGAAGAGATACAAGATAGTATAATAAAATTGTTGAATGGGTTACTTCATTAGGGAATGTGTATTTTTCATATCTTGAGTATGTTTACCTAATATAACTATAAGCTAATTTGTTCCAATAATTGTTTTTTTTCTCCGTAGGGAAATATCTATAGTGGAAATGAGTATTAAAACAATTATTCCTTCTAGAATCCATTTCAAAATATGTAATATACATTATTTTTAATAAAATAATTAATTTTAAATCATTATTTATATTTATAAATATGTTTTAACAATTATGATAAATTAATCTTTTAAGCATTTTTATTCGTTGAATCATAAACATAATTTTTTTTCTGATCTCATTAATGTCTTATCCTTCATAAAGGTTTATAAAAAAATATACATTTTCATAAGAATATCTTCCAAGAGTATCAAAGAAGTTTTTCATTAAGACACACTATAATGTACGAGGTGATGATCAAGTAAATCATGGAACACATTTATGTAATTATTACATCTAGATATATTTCTATAAGAACAAAGTCATATTACAGTATCAAGACATTGATGTATTTCTAGGAAAACCCATTTAATCCCTTACGCACCATAATTTCAATAACTTATTCAATACTTATCATGAAATTTTATCATAGGGTTATGTTACCTAGCCTATTTATTCATTAATATAGTTCCCAAGGATTCTACAAAAATTCCTATGATACAAACTGTAACAATCCAAACATCAGTAACCAAGATCTTATTCCTAATTTATTACATTTCCATATATCGAGAAGATTATATCCCAATTTAATGACCATTATTGTATTTTTGGATAACAAAATAAATTCATAATACCCATTTTTCATTGGGAAAAATAATGTGTCGCACAACAAAATAAATTCCTCTACATCCTTGAAACTTATTCAAATGATTCATCTTCATATAATTGGGAATGTATGAAAAATAATGGTGGTAATAATTTCTTGTTAAGGGATATGTAGATTATAATCTATCTTGAATAAATAATAATGTTAAAATTTTCAAGGTGATCAACTAAAAAACCATTTAATACGTAAATTTAACATGGAATAAGGAATTATCAAACAGGAAAGGTAACTAACTCAATACCCATTAGATTTAATAAATTATATGACAATAAATTAATATAGAAATAATATCAATAAAAAAATATTCCTGATGATAATAAAAAACTAATTATAGATGATGGAAATGATTAATTATTAGACATCTTTATCTCAGGTATCCTGATACCTTTACTGCCAACACCATTAACACGAATGTTAAAAACTATTGTTAAACCAGACTTTATTTGTACAAGTGGTTTACCTCAAGAGACCAATAGATATTTCTAGGGGTGATATATTAATGGGAAAAACCATAACAGGATGTCCAAATAATTACTCATTTATATAAAAATTTATTTATTTCATTAATAAATAGTTCTTATAATCAAATATGTGTATTAAGTAAATGATACAGATTTCTCATTATTCCACAAATTAATAAATTAACATTCAAGTTAAACACAATATGTAAAATGTAACATAGTTTATGAAATAATCATATCCAACCTACAATAATATATATATTAATGATTAATTTAATTCCTACTAAAACATGATAAAAACAAAGTGAATGTTTTAAGAGAAAGTAAACGGAAAAAATAATGATTTTATAAAAATAAATAACTATTTGGTAACATTTATATATTAACCACCTAAAGGATAAAATTTAATAAAAACATAAAATTTAGTGAATAAATTGGTAGTATTTTTAAATACATCAATGGGTTAGTATATACACTGCATAAATGTGAATAGTTTCACATTTACAAAGATGAATCAATGAATGGAGAGAGAGTCAAAAGCTTATACAACATGGTTAAATTAATATAAAATAACCAGTTATTAAATAATAAAAATTGAAGTTAAGAATACATAAATTGTGATAGATTCATGATTTTATATGTTAAATGGTATCTATGTGCAGAATATAAAATAAATTTGATGCCCAATAATAACAGATGCTTCAATGAAGAGAAGTTGATATGATGTCCCATTCCTTAGGATTTCATTATGTTGAATGGTATATAACATATTTTATAATTATATTAATTATTTTATTAATTTATAAGTGAACTAAAATGATATATTTAATATCATATAGGATCAAATTATTGAATTTTACAACTTGTTTGTTATTAATATTTCATTTTTTAATTATTTCTGTTGTCAAATTCCATGGATTCTCATGCATGTTTTGTCATATGTGTTCGTGTTTTTTATATTGGATATAAAAAAATTACCAAAATAATGATAAAAATATTCAAAATTTTATATTTACTCATTATGAACGTTATTATAACCATTATTGAAATTTGGTCATGAAAAATGAGTCACATTCTGTCATGGAGATGGTATTCTCTACGCACGCATGAGCAACGATATCACACACATAAAAAGAGAAAGGTAATGGGATAATATTAAATATTAATTTTTTATAGTTTAATTAATTTATTATATATAACATATATTCATTAATGTTATCCATGATATGTGCCATGTAATCAATATGTTAAAAATAAATCACAACGCTTTGAGAGGGAGTAGTCCTCCAAACACACGAGTGAAGTTATCATATTTTAAATTGTACATAAATTACGAATTTATATGTGATATTATAATTTAATATGTATAATTATTACATATATATCATATATTAATATTTAATACATCATTATATCTGAATGTGATAGGTGTTAAAAAAATGTGTTACATCGGTTCATGAGCCAGTAGTCCACCACAAACACGATTGATGATTTTGTTTTTTAGTTGATGGAATTAGATAAGGATATAGTTTATTGCATTAAAAAATACATATAAAAATATAGGAGATAATTTTTTATTATAATATCATGATTTAATAATATATTAGGTGGGTGAAATAATAAATAATAATAATTATTATTCAATAATGACAGGTCTTATTCAAAAAACCATTATAAGTTTTCACCAAAGCCTTCTAGGGATGTATTTATAAACAAAACATGGGATCTAGAATGTTTTTTTGGATTAATTAACTAATTTAGTGTGGAATTTCTAAGAAACAATCGATGTGAGTATGAATTGGGAGGATAGGGTGTCTCCTTTTATACGTGGGGGAGAGGACCACATTGAATTTTAGATAATAATCAACTTAATCCTCAATTAAATATTTCCACAAGCCTCAAAAATATATATTTACAAAAAATTATTGGTGATAAGTTCTAAATATTCCCAAACAATGGGTTTCTTAAAATGTTTAAGGGAATTTGACCCTTGTAATTATAGTTTTAACCTCATCAAATCGATTTTTATCTCAACTGTAGAAATTAATTTTAACTCCTTTTACTATTCATAATGTTCAAAAATTATGTTGAAATATTAGATAACATAATTTATTATAATTCCATTTACGTAATGTAATTTTAAAAATTCAATTAATAGAAGTCTCTTAATCCAATTTAATGTTAAACCCACTGACGTGGTAAAAATGTGACTTTCCAATTAGAAAATTATCATAAGTATAGAATGTATTAATATGAAAATTAAAATGAAATTGATTTCAATGATTCAAATTTTATTTATTATGAAATATTTAAACTACTTTTACATTAAAAAAAAACAATATTGTTAAACTTTGTATATAATTTATATGAAAATGTTGTTTCCGATAAATATCTTTATTTAAAATACATTAAAAATTGAAACATTTTAGAAAAACTCAAAAAACAAACTCTAATATATTTTTATTCTAATGATTTCAAAAATAAAGTTCATTTTATCAAATAAATTTTATAAAAGTTTCAAAAATTAAATTTATCATATTTATTCAAGAATTCATGAATCTATTTTATTTTAAGATGTACAATATCTCAAAAAAACATATATTTTAATTTTAGATGGTTCTTATTTTTAATTATAATAAATAGATAACAATTTTATGTGGGTAAATGATATATTATCCAATATTTTGTTATTCTAATTCATACCCTATATCTTAATATCTAGTTTAAAAAGTTCACCTTTAAATTTTATTTTAATAGGTAGTGACATTTAAATAATATATTAATATAGTTTAGTGTTTCATTTAAACCTATTTTTTCATGCACCAAAATCTATCAATGAGATTAAATTTAATTAAAAGTAAGTAATTTAAATCTATTTTGTGTCACAAAATGCATGAGTTCAATTATGGGTTGATGCAGATCATGGAACATAGAATGATATAATTGACTTGAAAGAGAAGATAGCAGTTTCTACATTCCATTCATAATCTATTCCAAAATTTTACTTGCACTATATGGTTTAAATTTTATATCTTATAAGATTAATTATTTTGATGAAATTTAAAATATTAAACTTATTATCCATTTATTTTCCTCATAATTCATCCTCTTCAGAAATTTAATCTCTTGATTGTACATCCTATAGAAGAGTGTGAATCTTCCTCGGACTTGTTGTAATTAATTAGGGAGATTATGAGAATTATAAAATTTTAATAACATGTTGATATTTCTATAATATATTGAACAAAAAATCAATTTAAATTGTGTCATTTAATTTTACCTTTATTACATGAAATTTCATTTCTATGCTCATAAAGTTTTTTAGTGTAAATATTACTAACACAGAATTTCTCAATTCTTACCTCATTCATGGTACAACGAATTTAATATCATTTCATTCCCCTATTTTCTTATTTTATAATTTCAATAATCTCTTTGAAAACTCACACACATTTCATTAAATTAAACATTTCAGTAATATTCTACTATATATTTATATACAATATTTTCATGGTTGTTATATTCTCGATACCTAATAAAAAGTTCTATTCATTAATAGGTATTCTATTGTAATAATTTTATGTATAAGGGTAAACAATTTTGGAAAAAAACATGTAATTAAAAAATTAGAAAAAAATAAATTATTTATTGAATCTACTCTTAATATTTAATTATAAATTCTACTTCCATCTCATGTGTGTTTGAGAATTAATACTATTTTAATGAATTATTATGTGATATTTCGTTGATATTAAATACAAAATTTTATATTTTGAAATGGACATATTGGAACTATAATCATTAGAATGAGGTATATAGTTTTTTATGTATATAATGGGAACATTTCTTAATTGTGTGTCAATTACCAACCATTACAGGGAGTTCAATTTGAAGTATCCAAAATAATTTTAGGAATATAAAAATTTTATTATTCAAAACTATAATAACTAATACCAAATATTATTTAAAAAATGATAAAAAAATTATGGGGAAGAGGTAATTATAAAATTAAACATAAAAACACCTGGATTATGGTGTAATATGAATTAGTTAAAGAATATTCTATCAATATTAACAAATCTCTAAATTAAAAAATAAATTTTAAAAAAATTAAGAGCAACATAAATTTTGGTGAGATCAATAATTTATAGAATTAACTGTAGGAACATAAAAAAAGACAATACCATATTTTTTAATATTCAATGTTGGGAAAATATTAAAAAATTTATGAGAATTGAGAATTTTCTTTATCATATTGAGGTTATATATAAGGAATAAATTTTGAATATTCGAATAACATTATCATGTTTTAATAAACTAGTTGAAAATCGAATTGATATTGATGTTTAGGATTTTAGGGTTGAGAAAATTAAAATTGAATCATCATTTTTTAAAATAATTGTAACTTATGTAGAAACAATGAATACATGTTCTCAATTTGTGAACAAAATATTTATTCAAAAGATTTCTGAAAAAAATGGTGGGGAATATAAATTGAATAAAAATTGAAATATGAGATTTCATACCCTTTTCTACTCTCCAATGTTCCTTTAAGGATTTTTTCAATGTAACATAAATATCTATTATTAATTTTGGATGAAATTATTTTAGTCAAAAATAATACAAAATTGTTATTAATGAATATGAACATATGGATTTACACCTTAGAATTAAACATAAATATACTATTAATGGTTCATTGGAAGATGATTTTTTGGGTGAAAAATAAAAAAGGGCCAATCCCACACCAGATAGTCAAAGAATAAATATTTATTAAAAAGTGGTGACTAAAGATTTTATATTTTATGATTTAGGATTTTTGGAATACTAACATAATTTTTTCAAATCTTGAATTTTGGAGGAATAAATGTAAATCTATTGCTTTTTCAACGTATTACTCCTCTAATTTGGGTATTTATTTTCTTCTTGAATTAGAAAATTATATAGAAGAATAATCATTTAGGATTAATAGGGATTTTAATTTAACATATAACATTATTAGTAACATTCCTATTTATCCTATCTATTTAAAATTTGAAATTTTCACTCTTGATGTTGATGATTATTTATTGGAAACTAATATATGAAGGTGTCATATTAATGAAAAACCATTTCAAAAATGTATTTTCAATTCATCATTTCATGAGAAAATGAGAAGTTCTAAATATATGTTGGATGGATATGTTTATAACATTCAATCCATGATTAATTTGGGTGATTTTTTATTGAACATAATAATATATTTTCATATCATGAAATATGTCCTTATTATGAATATGATTTTAAATGTTTTGAATCAAAAAATGATGTATAAATTTATGATCTAACATAGGATCAACTGATATAATTATTAAATGTACACACTGATATTAAAATTATTATCTTAAAAAACATCTTCCAATAATGATGAACACATATTCATAATTATTTGTGCCCAAAAAATTAATTCTTTGAAAAAATAATTGCATGAATCAAATTATGTGGTACATAGAATACATATCTCACCAACTAAGTGGCATTGTTTGGATTCAAGGGTAGAATAACTAAATTATATCCTATCTTTGAATCTACCCTATGTTTTTTTCATGTGTTTTTTGTTTTTAATTGGAATTAAAAAAATATTCCCATATATTTTCAGCTGAATTTATACAAGAATGCCTAATCCAAATTTTCCTAATCATGGAATTAGAAATTATATTTTATGGGATTGTACTTATTAATTTTAGACACTCTCACAATAATATTAGTATCATATTGTTAATTTTCATATAATGGGTGAAATATTATATTTATTATTTTATGTTTTATGTTTAGGGCATGTAAATACTATATAGAAAATATAATTCATAAGTGAAATTGTTTAATGATCTGAGCTATAAGTTCTAAAAAATAAAATATCCAAGGAGTAATGTTTTATATTATCAAATTATAACTTGAAAATTTTAATAATGGTTTTTTGATTCTTGATACCCTAATAGTTTATTTTTATTTAATTTATATAATAGTATGAAGTTAAAAATTGTGGGATAATTCCAATAATAATTGTTTTTAGGTGAATATATATAAATTTTTTAGGTGAATAGAAAAATATTTTTTATATTGTTGAAAATATAATTGAAGCAATCATTCAATAATTATGGAAACCTTTAAGATTCCTCGACATCATATTTTTGTTTTCTTTATACTAAATGGTAAGAATACTCTAGTCATGATCATTATTTGTAAATCATTGTTTTCATTATATAAATTGAATTCATCGATTTTTTATGTTTTCAAAATATGGGTTTGGGGAAAGAAGTTCTTTAAATTGTTTCATGGACCTTCACAATGTAATTAATATATTAAAGTTATAAGTTGATTTAAAACAAAATGAAAAAAAAATGTGTCCACCTCCTTAGAATTAAAAAATGGGTGAATTGGAGAATTTTAAATATGGGGGATGGGTCTTTATTTGTGATAACCAATTATTATATGTATGCATAAAACATTCCATGTTTTTTAATAAAAAAATTTATTTTTATGGAATTAAATATTAATTTTCAAAGGTTGAACATTTTTGGTTTTGTGGGTTATTCATCCATTTCATTGTGGACAATAAATTTCACATTATTTGATGATTTTGAATTTAATTTTTCTTTTCATCATAAGGTAAATTATTTTTTATTCATTTATTGAAAAATTATTTATAACAATTGTTTTTTGGAATCATTTGATATAGATTAAAACATATAAAAATCATTTTAATGGGATATGAAATGGAAATGTAAACTTGTTTAAAAATTTCTTTCCGTATAATATTCATTCATTTATTCATTATGATGTTATATGAGTTAAATACACTATATTGTAATTATTATTTGTTCTCATATAAATGGGGGTCCAAATTAATAGTCTTTTAATAATTTGTTTCTACTATCATAGATTTAACGAGAAGTTATCATTTTTCATTTAAATGAAAATTGAAATTTCATCATTTCATTTTAAAAAAATTATGTATTGATCATTTCTTTAAAACATTAAACTCTTTTGCACTATGAATGTTATTTTTAAGAGGGAAAGAATGCGTTTTATTTTATACTATCCTTGAGGTAAATACATTTCATAAATAAATTCATTATAGAATTTTATATTTTCAATTTTTAGATTCATTTTATAAACAAAAATAGAAATGGGGTTACATTAGAAAAGAAACATTTCATTTGTTAGGGTATTTGAGGTGTATATTTTTTATATATGTTTTCCGCAAAATTTTACTGACATTGTTATGATTCAACTATTTAAATGTTCTTTAAAATTATAATTGTATAAGTATATTAGTTTTTTTCTTGAATTTTTCAATTTATGATTTTTCTATATAAATTTAAATTTTAAATTTAAATTATTACCTTTTTCCAAATAATAATATTTTATTTTATTTCCAACATTGTTTTTCAATATAATTTTATTTTTATCAATTTAACCTTGGTTATTAGTAATTTAAATGTTTTTCCTTTAATGTTTCTATTCATATTTAATTAATCGAAATATAATATAATGCTAAATAATTAATTTTTCTTTTTTCTTATTATTTGGATATTAATGTAAATTTTTTATTATTTTTTAAATATTTAACTTTGAGATGAATATTAATTAGAGTATTTTTTTCATTTTCGTTTTATTTTTAATTTTTTTAGTTTTTTAGATTTTTTATGTACACCATATTTTCATTTTATACTTATGTACTCTACTACTGTTGGAGAGATTAAATCTGGAAGACATGTTACCGCTACATGTTCGTCCACCACTAATATTTTTATACCTATATCATTTTCCACTAATTACACCATGCTCACTTGTTACCATTAGTCACATTTTACTATTTACCCCAGTCTACATACGTTAAAAATTTCATATACCATGAGACAATGAAATTCAAATTCTGTTACTTTGAGAGTAAACATTCACAACTTCTCCCTTATACAAATGGTACGAGGCTTCTACTACCATTTAATTAATCTCAAACTCAATACCCAACCTATTGATTTGTGTAGACATCACAGATCCAATGTTAGATCATATGTCAGTGGCAATAGAAGATGAATTTGGGAAAAACCATGTTTTCATGAACATAGTGG
The DNA here is from genome assembly GCA_963277665.1 of Viscum album. Classification (NCBI taxonomy): domain Eukaryota; kingdom Viridiplantae; phylum Streptophyta; class Magnoliopsida; order Santalales; family Viscaceae; genus Viscum; species Viscum album. The sequence continues at coordinate 709,325,816 of OY728163.1, forward strand.
TCTCCTGATGAAGATAACTAATCCTAATCCAGACCAGCACAATGATGTCATCCTAAAATGCATGAATGGTCTATTTTCATTTGTATGTTCTTAATTTTATTAATGTTTCACACTATAGTACATGAGTCTATGATTTATCATCACTATATTAGGAATAAAGTTTTTCATTGAGGTATAGAATCCTTGTTTCCCCTAAATTATAATTTTAATTACTTAAATATGGGTTTATATGAATTATAGTTGAGGTCATAGAGGGATTAGGGTTGTATGAGGATGTTCTGGATCCGAGAACCAATGTATAGGGAGAAAATAAGAGGTTGCATAGTTAGAGAAAACTTTGAGGGATGGTCCACATGACCATGCAACCTAGTATATTTTTTACACATCATAACATTGGCCTTTCATACCAATTCTGCATGGTAAGGAAATAAAAAGGGTGCCCTATGATCAATATGAGGTTGTCCACGATCGTATCATGGTTTTCTAAATTGTTCTAATAAACCATGTGGTCCCTACTGTATTGGAACAATTATAAATTTTAATTTAATTAAAGAAATTAAAAATTAAATTGAGAACATTCGTTCCTATATACAGAAAAGGGAGACTATAGAAGCCCTCCACATTTTTTTATCCTATGAATTAATATATCATATTCTCCCAGTCTCTGATTTAAATTTCGTTCATCTCCTTAGATTTATAATGTTATGACCTTACTTCTTTTTTAATCATATGTTATTATTCTAGATAATTTGGGTGTGGTTTAGATTTAGGATCATATGCCCAAATTCTTCATTCTTCTTTTCCTCTTTATGTTTTTTTCTAATCAAGGATGGTCATGGACCTAATATTGGATTATCAATCAACCACATAGATTGGGTAGGTGGTCTCAATCCTTTCATTAATATTTAAGATGGTGTATATGTCATCGTGTTGAATGCCCATTTTCCAGGAGTCGAATTTTTTTAAAATAAATCATTGAATTAATGGGTATGACCTAATTATTTAAATGGGATTATTAATGCTGGTATAGGTTTATAACCATTAATGAACAACCCCTTTTAGTGTGTTACCTATAATTTCTATTTTGATACATTATTCATTTAACCCTTGATTTCCAAGATATTTTTCTTTGTATTACCATAGGTTTAAATTGGTGAATTGAATTATAATCAATTAATGAATTTATTTTTATTATTCATTGAATATTAATTGAATTAAAGGGAAAGGGATGAATATTTTTACCCTTTTCCATTGGTTTGGTAATAGCTTGGTTATGATTGAATTTCCTTAAGAATAAATTTCTATGTGAGTTAAGACATTTTTGTTTAATGAATTTCTTTTTGATGATTAAATATCTCATATTGTTGATTTTCCCATGTTAGTGAAAGGATAATTAAGACATGTGAAAAATTAATAGTTTTTTTTATATTTTTATATGAAAAATGGTGTGTTATTTTTTGAATAGACCTCATATTAGAAATTTCATGATGATAAATTGAATAGTCAAGCCTTATGAGGTTGGTCTACGATTGAGTCACAATTTGTGGTGTGTTGAAGTTTGATGTCATTGGTTTTGACATTTTCATGTTATATGAAATTTTTAAATGGAAATGTTTTGATGAAATTATTATTTTCCATGGGTGAATCATGGATCCAAATTAAGGATTCCATGGATGAACTCATTGGACTAATAAATTATATGCCTTTGGTGAATCATGTATCTAGTTGAGGGATTACATTGACAGAATAAATGGCCTCAACCTATTATTTAGTTGGGTGAATCTTGAATATTGTTGAGGGATTCCATAGATTGACATAGTGGCCTGAATATTTATTTATAGTTCAAGTTAATCATGTGTCCAAATGATGGATTCAATGTATGTACTCAAAAAAATTGATTATTTATCCCATGTCTGATACTCAGGATCCCAATAGGACCGTAGAGGATAAACTCAATTTGTAAGACTATATCTCACCTAGATCGTTATTGGGTTACTAAGATGTTCAACATGATAGGCTTGTTGGGTGTCATTGGATATCATAACAATAGTGATACCTGAATTCCTTCTTAGGAATTTCAAGGATGGGATTAGGATCCAAATTTGTTTAAAAGACTATATAAATAGTCTATCAAGAAAAAGCACAAGAATTGAATCAGTCTCAACTCATATCTTTTTAGATGGTCTGCTGTAAATCTATTTGTGTTTTTGAATATACAGGGGATGTAAGGATTTATCTGAATCCTGAGATATATAAACATGATGACATTGAATTGTGAAATCATGTTGATTAAATGATATGCATGTTTTCTTTGGGGTACACACTTGTATATTTTTATACTGCATGAAGTCTTGCTATATATATTCTTTGACTAATTATCATTGAACATTGGTGGTTTTCTATACGTATTATATCTAAGACCCTCTTTCGGTCACCTTTTGGACCCAAATAGATTATATTATTGCTTGTTTCAAAAATGGAATGTGCCCTAAAAAAGGTACCTGCTATGCTAGTAAGCAGTAGGAGATCATGGGACCAAGATAATTCTTCTGATGCTACTGGGATTGTTTTTGGCCTTTTCTAATTTTGGGACACTTATTTTATATGAATATAATGCACATATTTTGTATGTTCTTTTAGAATCATGTGACATGTTTCATAATATTGTATAAGATATGACTTCTAGTTATGATTATATAATATGTTTTATGGTTTTTACTTATACCTATGTGTATTACTAGTACCTCCACTTTTATGATATTTTTATTCCATTTTTATACACTCTGGTGATGAGTTCATAGTCTCCCCACTAACACATCTTTGACCTCACTCCTAGTATATTGCCTCTTGCATTTTGGGAGATGTGATTTAGGCTATGTGACCCACTGGAGTCTGAGGGATATTCAATGGAGACTAGATTCAGGATGTTACAATCTGATATCAGAGGGTTATTTTATGGTTTGAACTATTGTTTTGAAAACAAATAATGGATAAGAATGAATATGAATTCAGTAATTAGCTATTCACCGGCATATTTATACTACATCCAAGAAACAACCAAATTACATCGAATTGAACTATTGTTTTTTGGATTTTGACTATTATAATTGAATTGCATCCACTATTGTGTGATGCTGCTGATTTATGGTATTATTGTTGATATGATAATGGGTGATATTATTTTATAACCCATTAAGATATGGGTATTCCATCTCATCCAACATATAGGAACCTACTATATTTCACATGTCATGCATTATTCTGTTCCATTTTTAATGTATGACTTATTGAATGATGTTTTGGCAGGTGTTCTGAAATATATGCATGTTGTCGTGTTAGGTATATTGAGATATATTATAGTGTGAAATATATGGATTCCATGATTTGTTTACTAAGGTGTATAGTCCCTCTTGAATTGGAATTTTGTGTATCATGGTTCATCCCTTAAAGTGAAATGTCTTATAGAGTGACATAGGTTGATGATAAGATTTGGTCTGTCGAGAGTATGGGACCCCATGGAAAAAATGTGGTGTTCAATTGTTTAATCACTAAATGAAAAATCACATTAAATTAAAATGGATTACATCAAATAACATTACCATATCTGACCTTATTAGTGTTCATTTGGTAGTGGCTTTAGTTTATACTTGATCTGTACATCGCCCAGACCTAACTCATGGAGCAGGTAGAGGGGTGATGTCTTATAGGGGGGGGGATTTTTCCTATCATGCTTAAATCCTTATGGTTTTGAGGCGAAATATTTTTTTATGTATATATACCTTTTTTAAAAAGAAATATATGTTAATATTTTAACATTAATGTGAATTGGGTGATAATATATGGATCCAATTTTTTATTTTTTAAGTATATGGGCACTTCATGAATTGATGAATGAAAACCCATATTAAATCTAAAGGCGTAATATATTCTTAAATGACTATGAATTTAAATCCTATTGAATTTATATTTTAAATTAACTTGATATTTTTAAATACACAAATGGATCCAGATAATTCATTTGAGAAATGGTCCATACACGATAACACCTTATGGGTGTTTATAACAAAACTAATGAACATGTACTATTGGGTTGATTTATAAAGAACCCATGTTGGCCAATGGGACCCATGTAGGAAACATTATCATTTGAAAGTAACCATTTTGAAAAAATTTATAGTTTTAATAATATTTCAATCCATGTTTAATGTTTTAAAAGTAAGTTGGAAACAGATTTCCTATTTTCCATTTGGGGCATAAGGTATATATGGTACCAAGTGATTTAATTTTATAATTTGTACCTGATTCATAGTTTAAATATTTTATATGATTTATGAATAAATTTAAAACAATGTAATGGCTTTGAAAATGGATCCTTATGTGGTGTCCTTCTTTTATTCCCTCATGTAAGAGGGGGTTGAGTTTCTTTTTGAGTTTCCTTGGAACTGAGGCTTTAGGGTTATACATTTCCCCTCTTCTATTTAGTAATGGAATAAATAATAGGTTCTTTAGCCTAGTTAATTATGTTTAGCGTGACTTGTGGATTGGTTCAACACATGTTCTTTGAATCTGGTTATCTCTTTGAAGGTGGAAACCTTAATGCACAAATTCATTTCTAAATGTTGTCAGTTTCGAATGATTGGTGTCATTTTTTTTCAATTTTCCCTAGTAGGACTCTTTTCCTTTTTATGACACCCTTGTTTTGATATGTAGTCCTGGATTCCGTGATACTTTTTAAGGGCGTGATCACTGAGTAATGCTTTTTTTAGTTGGTTATACATGTTAAGTTCATGGGAATCCACTTATTAGGTATCATGACCCTCTTCTCTTATGTTGTAATGGATTACTTCATAGGTTATGATCATGAATAATCATCATATTGGGAAATGTGACTGTAGGTTAATTATCTTTTATAGAACACCTGATACTTGGATACATTGGGAGGATATCCAACATATATTATTGAGGTGTTTTTTTCCTCTAGATCTTTGGGGTATTATGAGTTCAAACACATGGTACCCATAGAGTTGTTAAATGATGTAATAAACATTTTGGGTTGGTTAAATCATTTATACATTGAGTTTTTATGTATTTACTAGTGACATCACTATTGTATATTAATAGGTGATTTCAAAATATCTTTTTCTTCATAATTCTTGGGATCATATCTATATGTATCAGTGTTTTTATATACTAATCAGGTTTTATTATTTTGATTCTAATGATATGACAAATGTGACTGTGGCTTGTAGGTGCATAAAATTTGTGTTTGGTGTGAATATGCCCTAGTGTGCTTGTGAATAGATATTCTATCACTTATCTTAATTAATCAGACACTCTGAAGGTAGAGAGTTTCAAATCGATTCTGGATTACCTATCATTGATTTTTTGGAAGTATGCCACGATTTTTAGATTGATATGTATGGAACCCTAGAGAAAAACTTTTAGTATCTGGTAATCTCTTGAGGCAAACTATAATAATCATTGGATTCCTCGGAAGGTGAAGGCATCAGGTTTTTTAATGGTCATTCATTGGAATGTGAAATCATGATTATTTAATGGAGTCAACTGGTAGTGGTTTGGATTTTATACTTGTGGTTTTCTTAGATGGAAGGAAATTATTAAAATCCCCATAGTGTGGTCTTCTTTGATATATTTTAATGTACCCTATCATTACTTCATATATTATATACTAAGAGAGCATCAATATTACATCATGAAAGTGTTTTTATGATGTTGGAATTCATAAGTTGATCATGTCAATTTATAGGTGGGATGCATGGTTTTCGTCTCTGGGAATGGTTGGACTTGAGTGATACATGTGTTCTTATACAGGAACCCCTTGGATGGAATATTGGACACATTCATCTTCCTTTGATGTGACCTCTAGACATATGGAACTCTTGGATCAGTCAGTGATGTCAGGTGGGTGTCTTTTATTTTACCAACATATCACTTATTCCATGGGGTGGGGACTACCTAGGGATAGTTGAATGGAATTTAGTTGGTTAAATTTGAGTTCATCCTAGACATTTTGTTGGGATCAGATGTAATTAATTAATGGGAAATTTATTTCAGTGGGATGGATTTGGGTAACACCATTGTTCGTGTTGTGGCAGGGGAGTTTAAATGATAATGGGATAGTCCCGCCATGTAACATCCCTGAGATTCAGTTATGGGATTCGTTGAATGGGATTGTTTTGAACTAATTCTTCCTTGGGATATGGTGTCATTTTTTACAATACATAAGACGTCTAACACAAGTATTTCTAAGATAGGTCATCTAGAAGTGTCCTAAATATTTATCCTTTATTATCCTTGTGTATGGTCTGAAAGAACTAGTTTGAATATGCCGCCACACTATGATTGGTGTGGTGTGAAGGTCAGCAGTTTCTTTCAAGGAAACCATTCACAACCGATTTTGGGTGGATCAATTGAGATTGGATCATTTCATTTCGTGAGAACTTGATAATGACCAATGTTTTCATTAGATTTTCATATTTAAGGGAAATCATGTATGAAATATTATTAGAATTCATAGTGGCATACTTTATAGAAAAATCAAATGGTAGAGGTTTTGAGGTAAGGATATCATATGGTTTTTTGATGAATGGATCATGAAGGTATCAATTTTCTTGTTGATTAAGGAAACCTTCAGTGTGGATGATTTGGGACATTGTATACCCATGATATATTATACCCTCATGCTATTTTGTATACTATCTTCTCATAGAGGGATTCCATGTTTAATTCTCGATTCAGTCAAGGGCTATTGAGGGCATTGGGTACTCAGGTTCTCTAGAGCACATCAGACCACCCTATTCCCTATGGACTATTATAGTGCAAGATTTAGGTGTCAAAGGAACTGTGTGAACAGTCATGTTAGCTTTTGGTGGCTCTTGGGAGAATCATATACCACTAGTTTAATTCCACTCAAAAAATAGTTATCAGGATACTTTTCATATGGAACCATAATAATATTTGTATGGTAGGCCATGCTAATGACCCCTGTGTTGGTTGGAGGGAGGAGAGGTAGCTATGTTGGGACACCATCTTCTTCTGAGAACCACCAAACAAGTGTAGTTGACTCGGAAGCTTGTGGATAATTTGTATTCTCCCTAGAAATCTAATGTATATCTCCACAAATGACCATTATATTTTGAGGCATGGATTGGGTATTCATACGTTCTTCACCGAGGATGTGACACAATGGGATCAAGATACATATTAAGATTTATCCATGGTATATTAGGTTTTTCCTGATTCTAGAGAGTGTTAGGTTGGTATCCAAACTGTTTCAGTTACCTCGGAGGTACCAGTCTATGCCTAGAATCTTCATTGTTTCCCATCTATGATTTACTATTCAGATAGTATCATTATTTTCAACCATATGAGGTTGATATATAATTTTATGTGTCCTTCGAGGAGTATCCTATACGTATTGTGTATCGTATCATGAATGTTTGATGAGGTCAGACAGTTCCATTAGTAAGGTTGTCATGGAAGCATGGATGAGTACAGGATGAGACCAGGGAGAGGGAGAACAATGTATGATCACAGTATCTTGACTTATTCATCCATCATGCTTCACCACCCAAGGAAAGGAAATTCATGTATGAATAGCTTTATGGGGTGAAATTTGTAAGAACTCGGATATTATTTACGGTATGGACTTCTTTATTCTATCTATTATTAGTTTAATTTTTTAAATATGGCTTGATATGAATTCTCACTGAGGTCATAGATGATTGGGGGTGTCTGGGGTAGGTTAGAAGCCTAAAACTCAATTTAGTTTGAAAAGAGTAGGTTGCATGGTTAGTCTCATCATTGAAGGTTGGTTCATACGGCTATGTGGTGATGTCTGTATTTCAGCAGATCATAAAAGTGGATTTTTGCGTAGTTTTCTCATGGTTAGTAAACCATGTTGGTGCCCCTTTACCGACAAGAATTTATTCACCATTTGTACACTATTCTCTATACTGTGAACCTTAAATGTGTGTCCCCTATTATGAGGGAAATTTATAAACATTAATTAAATTAAAATTCTATTTAAAATAAAAATTTAGATATTTCATTCCAGCATTCAAAAAAGGGATACTTTCGAATACATCCACCTTTGGATATCATAGGAATTGAGATATCTTATCCGCCCAGACTCCTATTAAATCATGGTTCAACATGTTGGATCTAGAATAGTAAGACCATAATTCATTTTAAATCTTATTTAATTTTTTTGGATATCAACTACCCTATTTTTATTTTGGCTAATATTCCCTAATTTCTTATTCATTGTTTTGTCTTCACATTTATCCAAATCTCAGCGGAATCATGACCTAATATTGGATATTCTATCTTACATGAACCTAAGATAGGTGGTATCATGTCGTTCCATAATAGATGGTGTGTTTCTATATTCTTTCATGTCATGTTCTAATTTTATAGGTGTCACCTATTATGAAAATAAATCCATGAATTGATATTTATGAGCTGCGCTATTAATGGGGATTTTTTATTATTGTTATGGTTTAAGAACCCTGAACGAACCATCCCTTTTGGTGAGTTGGCTATAATATCCACTTTGATGGCTTATCCATTTTATCCTTGATGCCATTATGATGGTCTTCTATACATCCATGGGTTTAAATGGATGAATTAAATTATAATAAATTTTTTATTTCATTTGAATTATGAATTGATAATTAATTGAATTAAAAGGAAAGAGAAATATGGTATGACCCTTGTCACTTGGTTTGGTAATAACTTGGGTTTTCTTTTAATACCTGAAAAATAATTTTCCATGTGATTTAATACATTGCTATATTATGAATTTAATTTTTATGCTCGATTTGGTCATATTGATGATTCCCCCTTTTGAGTTAAATGAAAACTAAACCATGAAATACAATGTATGTTTTTTTCTATTATTATATAAAATATAGTCATGTGATTATTTTAATAGACATCGTATTTAAAATTACCATGTGATAGATTGAAAGGAAACTCCATATGAGGTTGTCCTAGGCTTGAGTCGCATATTTAGGTTATATGTATTTGGATTTCATTGGTTTTGACCTTGTCATGCTGAATGAGATGTTTAAAAATAATTTAAAAAGTTTAATGCTTAATATCCATGGGTGAATCATGGATCCCAATAAAGGATTCAAATGACTGATATATTAGACTAATGAATTTCATGCCATGGGTGAATCATGGATCTATTTGAGGGATTCTATTGATTGAATCAATGGCCTGAACCTTTTAATTTCAAAGTAGATTCACGGATCCAATTGTGGGATTCAATGGATAGACTCAATGTCCAAAATCATGATTTATATTCCGAGTAAATCATCGATAAAATGAATGATTCCATTGACAAACAGAAAAAAGAATTGTTTTTTATTTCCATGGGTGATTCTCATGATCCCTATATGACCGTTGAGGATGGACTCGGTTGGAAGGAATATATACCTCACCTAGAGTGATATCGGGATCCTGAGAGGTTCCCTAGCATGGGATTGTAGTGTTTTAGTGGATATCATGCATAAAATGATACCAGAATTCCAACATAGGAATGTCAAGGATGAGCATAGGATCCAAATCGGATTAAATGACTATAATAACTCTCTGCCAAGCCAAAGTACAAGATTGTATTTAAAATTGACTCATATATTTGTTGATATAATGTTAAACATCTGTTTTTGATTTTGACTATACAAGGGATAGCAGGCTTGATATGGATATCATGATTTAAAAATTCAATGTTACTGAATTGTGAAATGAAATAGATTAAATTATATGTGTGTTTATTTTTTTACACTCCATTTTCTATTTCTATAATTCATTTATACCAATTATAAATATTCACAAACTGATTGGCACAAACCCAGGGTGGGTTTTTAAAGGGATTATATCTCATATCCTTTTGGTTCACCATTTAGAACTAAACATATTATACGATTTTAGGTGTCAAAAAGGGAAATATCCCTAATATAGGTACATTATATGATTCTTAATAGATGGATATCATGGCAGTAAGTTGAGGTTTGAGATGCTACTTTTAATATTTTATCATTTTTATACTTTTGTGACCTATATTTTATATGGTTGTAGTGTACATATATTGGTTGTTTTATTTTAAATGTTTGACTTGTGGCATCATATTATATATAATATGACTTTTGGATTTGTTTATACTATCATTATTCTACTGTTAACTTCTGAATATGTGGATTAAAACTTCTACCACTTGAATAATAATCTTATTCCACATTGCTATAATATTTTGATGAGGTAATAGTCCCCCCACAGACACATGTAGTATATTTATAATAGTTGATATCCTCTTCAATTTGTGGATATTCACATGAGACCATGTGACCCACCAGGATCAAAGACCCATTCAATGGAAACTGGGTGTGGGAAGTTACAACTATATTTCATGAACTCATTCACTATACCTAAGAACCAATACATAGGATGAAGAATTACTTAATATGGATGAATGAGAAATCCAAATGAATCCTAGAAAATATATTTAGGTTCAATGATTAAACCTGTTAGAGATTGAATTAGAAGAGAAAATTGGAAATGATTTATGAAGATGGACCACTAGGGAACCGAACCCATTTATGTGATAATTAATTGAGACATTGATACATAATCAAATGAAGTAATTAATTATTATTTAATTCATGTATTTCTCTCACTAAACATGGGTTGATATCAAAATATAGAAATCAAAATAAAAATAAATGAGAAAATGTTTTCAAAAAAATTTCCTTCTATAGAATCAAATACATATAAATAGTATCACCAATATCGAATCAGATTTATGAAGATATTGTATTTCTTAAAGAATGTAATTTTTTGATGGATTTTTATTTTTTTTAGGGTGAGTTTCAAATAATGGTATAGTCTTTTAGGGATCCCTATGATGCAACAGTGAATATGAGAAATGATTCTTACCACATTATCATATAAATTATTGTTTGGATCTTCAATTGATAGGTTTAAGAAGACAACATGTATACTCTAGTGTAAAAAAGTGCAACTATACTAATAATAATGAAACCTAGAAGATTATTCCTATTTGATTCATGATGTAATTTCATGGACATGTTTTATGATGATATTTGGAAACTAAAAAATTGTGGAAAAATATTCAATAAAAATTTAATAGAAAGAACATTATATTTTTATACATTTCATTCAATATTCTAGTATAATCAAATAATGGGGAATAAATTTTTCACTTGTTCCATGTGATCAGTTGTAATACGATTTTGGTTCTATGTTGATGGATAGTGTTGGATATTTGAGGTAAAATAAAGAATAAAAATGAGGGTCTTTGAGGGGGAAAATAAAACTCTGATATTTCAAATTCACTTTGATTGGGAGATATATTATTGAAACACTATATCAATTAATGATGAACCATTGAGATTTAGTGAAGTAGGGAATGGAAGGCGTTTCATATAGAGCATAAGAATGAGTTCCATAGTGGGTCGATTTAATATATGAATGTGGTAATGAAATACAATGAATTGAGAGAGAATATATAAATTGCTCATTTTCATTAATCCTATGTTTCAAAATAGTAAATTCTTATGTATCTCCATCATTTTACATATGTTTTACATTAAGGGTTTGATTGAATTTTAACTAATTCTTGATAATTCATTTCATGTTCTTGTGAGTACTTCCTTTTCAAAAATTATATCACATGATTGTGGTTTTTATGGTTGAGAATTATTTTTCATGTGATTTACTTCAATTTATGGGGGATATTAAGATACATACTCCATTTCAATTTCCTATTTTATTTCTCTGTTTTCATTAAAAACACATCAATTTGAATTAAATCATTTAATATTCTTTTAAATACATGAAATATCATGTGTCTAATCCTTGACATAATTATTTCTATCTATAATCAGACTACATTTCACACTTCTTGGTTTAATAACTAATCACCCAATTTCCCATCATTTCATTCCCATTTTTCAGAGTGTATAATTTTTAAACCTAATTCAAGCATCTGAATTTTTTATAAAAACAAATAGATGAAAAATATTTTCATTAAAATAGTACAGTAAAACTAAAAAATGATAAGGGTGGAGTTTATATATAAAAATATAATTTTGAAATAATAATTTTTTGTTATACATTATATTTCATATATTGAATTGTTACATTATTAAATGTTATATGTTTTTAATATTATTTAATTTCAATATTTATTTATGTGATGTTAATCTATGATTTCATATATAATCATTTTATAAGCATTCAATTTTACTGTATTAATAAATAATAAAATTTAATTAATATAATACTTCATAAAAAATAAATATTATTATAATGTGTAATACACATTGATAAATACAATTAATTGTTTATTCATGTTGTAAAACTTATTTTTTCTACTCCATTAATATTAATAAATGCTTACATGAATTAGATATATAAGTCATATCATAGTTTAATATTTATAATTATATTTACACATAATGAGTTAATATATTTCTAAATTATTTAACATCATATAATTATTTTATTGTGAGTAATTTTTTAATGTTTTACTACTTAACAGAAAAATTAATTAGTTTACATATCAGATATAGGACCAATGACCATATATACAAGGACCATATTTTCAACCACATATGTATAATGGAAATATTTAATTTATATACTTAGCCTTAATAAATCATTCATTCATTCCACTCTCACTTTACAATTCCTGGTTTATAATTTATATAAAATATTGTTCATAATTTATTCCCCTTTCATATTTATTTTCCCCATTAAATGGAATATTTTTGTATTAGTAATTCCCAATGTTGACGATAATCTAAGTGATTTCCTAGGTTTGATAATTTTATAATTTTTTATATATTTCCCCCTTTTAGAGAATGAACTTTTAATATATGTACTAGTCCATATTGATTTATAATCTATGGGATTTAATATTTATTTTCATATTTATTTTTTTAAATTTTTTATTAAGCTATTTAATTTTTTTCATTGTTTAATTAATTTTTCTTATGAATTGGGTACTAATTAATTTTAATAACATATATTTATATAAACAATCAGAATTATAAACATACATATTGTGGTTAAAATATTCTTTATAAAAACATAGGGCAATATATTCTCCCCCTCAAATAAATTATGTCTGGACAATATTAATTATTGCCTAAAAACTAGTGTATATAATAAGAATTTTAATATATATTCCACTCAAGATATAAATTATAGATTGATATCAACCATACAAACAATGAAGACATATCTTTTTTCATTATAATATGATCAATTATAATATTAACTTTTTCTCAATGGTTTGAGCCAAGAATCTATCATTATTCAGTATCGAGACTCAAATTCAATAAATTATTTTGAAAGTTAGTTTGTAATCATATGTACAGAGAAAATAATAGGTGGATATATAATTTGATCTCCCACTCCAAAATATGTTTTCCTCTTGAATGAGAGAACCAATCCTTTTTCCAAACCACATTAAATTATCTATTGAATGTAAAATAATATATTCAAAAGGAAAACTCACATAAACATCAGGATGGAAAACAATAATCATATAATAATATTTTTATTCATGTTTAAAATAATATTGGTGGCGATTTAATGAAACCAATAAATTTTTTTTTGATATAATAGAGTTATAGAACAAAATATGAATATGACATATATAACTCCAATGTATATGGTACATGTACATTTAATTTCAAAATCAACATTGAGAGTAGTAATTAAATCATAGTTCCATTTTCCCATTTTCATTTCTAGTTTTTGATACTCATAATCATTGTTATTCCTTTTATTTGGGATTTGAGATGGATAATTTCCAAATTTCCCACACATAAAACATTTATTGATTTATTTTACATTATGTTCAAATCTATATATTTAAATATTGTTAACTAAATCATTATTTTCTGAGGATTTTTTGATGCACAAGTGTACTTCTTTAAAACATAAAATATAATATTTTCCACTTATAAAAATTTCATTGGTTCTTTTTTCCTATTTTCGGAAATATATGAAATTGAACATTAATTCATTTTCAAAAATTGTTCACTGAAATTTCATGGTGTTAAATCAATCCCTTATTGGCTGTATCTAATATTTCCTATTTATTTACAGTGTTAATAATGATTATTGATAATTTTTTGGGCATAATATCCAGATTTATAAGCCTATATTGAGTTATAATTGGTTTATTATTGTGGTAATCTTTACATTATCCATCAAACCCATGTGTGAAATATTCATTTTGTATCCATCCCTCACAAAAACCTAAAGGGTTAAAATGAGTCATGATAATTTAATATTACATGAAGATAATAATAAATGAAAAGAAATTCCAACATTAAACTTTTTACCCTTTTATATCATTGTGATTTCCTATAATTCCATTAGATTTACTATATCAATGATTAACATAAGTTAATTTTACTTGGTTTATATTATATTTTTTAACATATTCCATCATGAAAAGTAATGAATCAATATTTCATAGTGGTTCAAAATGAGAATAGGATCAACTAAAGAATATACCCTATAGTATATATCCATATGTCTACCCTTATTACCACTCATCATGTATTGTTTCAAGATCAATTCATTTCACATTATTACCATTCTAGGGCAATTAGCCTAATGTGAATCAATTACAACGAAACTATAAGAACTCATATCATTATTTCAGGTATGGATCTTGAATTTGGGATGTTTTTAGGAAAAATGAAAATTGGTAATTTTCTATGTACACATCGTGTAATTATGAATATAGTTCATGTACCCAGGTACCACATAGAGCCGTGTACTATCTTTGTAATGGCATAGAACATGGCTGTGTAAGTTTCCTAGAAGACTGCATAATGAAGGGGTCAGTTATGGTCCCTACACGTTATGTAAATTTATTGAACACATCATGTAATTTACTTTTTATTTGATAAATTGGTGTTGGGTTTCATGTAATCCTCAGAAAAGTCTTCTTCTCTCCTTGGTTTATAAAGGAGGGAAATATAATGTCTAACAAACTCAAAACCCCTCTTGATTCTCTGTCTGACCTCTAGTTGAGACATCGTCGGGTTTGTTGGAATCCCACCAGTCAGTTCTCAATTTCTCTAGAGTCTTTCATCTTGTTTCCTCATCTCTCATGAGTTAATCAAGGATGTTTATTTTTAAACCTTTTGTAGATATAAACTATTTTATGATGATTCAAGGGTTGAAATTGAAGATTATTGATTGTAAGACATCAAGGTAGGTTGTTTTTTCCTTTCGTTGATTTTCATTAGATTTTATATGCTAAAGGTGTCATATACCCGCATTAATGGTATTTCTTCTTTCCAAATTTAACAATTTTTATCACCTATAATGGATTAATTAATTAATAAAGGGGTTTTTGCTTATGTATAATGATTTATAACTTGAGTATTGGATACCAAGGGCGTGTTTCCCTTGTTTAAAATTTTTCTAGTAGATGGTTTAGGATGCCTTTTAGGATTTCCCTTTTTTCAATGACATTTTTGTTAGGATAGAGTCTATGATTAGGTATGATCCCTGATTTATGCATTTTAATGGTTTAACCATGGGGTAATGACTGTGAGAGATTTAAGAGAGAGAATAATTCAGGTTTTTTTTACTATTATGATTACTTAGGGGTATTGAGTATGAGAGCTTCCATGTGAACAACGCCCCATGGTTTTGGACCATCAGAGTTGACCAGTTAGTCATTAATAATTAATTATTGATACGTTGACCAAAGGGTATAGACTATGTGACCTACCCATGTGGTCATTTGTAAATTTTTAGTGCTATTTTGAACCAAATGTGTTAGACCACGAGTTTTACCGAGAGGTTAGTCATTAAATTAATTTTTGTTCTATTAGAAAAGGGTGGATTAGACTGTGAGAACTTTCCCTAAGGGTTGTTATTGAATAATTGAATAATTGTGATGAGCCTGCAAATCCAAAGCACAAGCATGGACTCAACCTTACTTGATTGTTGTAGAGTCTTTTGAGACATTTGTTTTGGTACCATTACACATGGGATACATATCTAAGGATATGTCCCAAGTTTTACACGATTCAATGGATTGAATAAGAAGTGTAAATGAATATAATTGAAAATTGTAGGATTGTTTACTGGTGAGTACTACCTAGTTCATTTCTTTATTTCAGCATATTGAATGCTATATATATTCATTGATAGTTAGGAATAGATCATTTTGTGGTTTCCTACTAAGATTCATCTCACACCATGTTTGGGTAAATTCTTTTAGACCCAAATAGATTATTTACTTAAAAATATTTATAATAGAAAGAAACCTTCTTCATTTGGTACATGATTGTTGTAGGAGTCGTATAGCATTGGACCAAGATGTGGCTTACGATGCTAGTTTAGTTTACTACATTTCAATATATTGGTGTCAGTATTGTATTTCCATCATTTTTACTTGTTTGGATACATTCCTATACACATGTCACATTCATCCTTATATACACTCCAATTGTTATATTAGTATGAATCTTCTACAGTTTAATTTTTATTGTAAGGTATTACTACTTCCCCTATTGTTTACTATTTTCCTTCTTCTATGTATAATCTTTCAATAGGGGAATAGTTTCCCCATTATCAGTCTTCTGCCCTCGATTCAAGTTTGAAACCTTTGGAATTTAGTGAAATGTGCTTGATGACATGTGACCAACGGGGTTCAGGGAACCTTTAGGCAGCACCATGAACCGAGATGTTACAAAGGGGTATTAGTGTGGCAGCTTCCTTTATACTCAGACTTACTATTTGGAGCCTATAGACTAGGATATAAAGGAATAAGTAGTTGGTAATTTCTTGTGGCTGGGAGTAGCTTACCTGTATATAGGGAAGAGCCATGTTACCTCGAATATTGTAATTTTTCTTTTTTTCCAATTTTTACTGTTGATTTGATTTCACTATTGGGTGATTCAATTGTTTTGGGTTGTTATAATTAATATCATTGTAGTTACATTTCTATTGCAAGATGATTAGATGAGGGTATGCCATCTCATGAATCATATAGGGACTTTCTTGAGAGCACATGCCAGCCATTTTGTTCATGCCATTTAGGTTGCATTACTAATTTCATTCTATTGTGATATATGTTGTTCTAGATAAGCATGGTTTTGTGATAGATTGCATGATAATAATAAATTCTATTTTGATAGGGAATTATAATATGTAATGATTCAATTTGATGGATGAAAAGATTTGGTCACTGATGTGTTTTGGGCCTTCATTGATTTGAATTTGGTGCATCATAATAGAACATAAATTGGGTTCTGTTACGATATGGCCTAAATAAGGATTCCAAAATATGAATTGTGTTGAGTATGGGCTCTCACGGGTTAGAATTTGTCATGCATCGGCCAGATTTTATGTTTCTAAAGGATTCTGAGAAGTTTCAGAGAATTACTTTCTAAAAAAATGGACAAAAAAGTGTGTGATGTTATTAACACACACGATGTGGTCTCCTATTCTGGATGAATTGAAATTTCTTTTGTACATGTCGTGTACCGTATGTACCCATTGTAAGTGGTTGACCATGTGGCTGACTATGTGTGTAGATACACGGTGTTTTTCAATGTTTGGTAGAACATGTTAGGTACTATGAGTTCATATTGTGTTGTTTCATCCATTTATTCAGCTTTGTGACAAAAGGCACAGATGGATAAAACATAGGTTATACACGCCATGTCTCATTTATGCATGTCGTGTAGTCATCAAATGTGTATCCAGCTGGGTGAATAATGGCATGGGTGGATGAAACATAGGTTGTACATGACATTTATCATTTATGAATGTCATGTAGTCATTTATCGTGTATCCTACTGTGTGACTAACGACATTGGTAGATTGAACCTAAGTAGTACACAATGTTTCAATAGTGAACACGCGATGTCTTGTTACACTGGGATAAATATGTAGTTCGACCCATATAAAAGTACTAAGGAAGGATGGAATAATCAAGTACATGCCATGTGGCTGAGGAACATGTCAGGTGTATGTGTTTTTTCATGACTAAGTATGAAGAGGAACACACCCATGTTAATGTATAAAGGGATCACACCATGTATCAGTCATACACACTATGTAACCCTTTTTTAGGTTCTAGTATTTCTCCTCCTCCTATTCCATTATTTCACTTCTAGGATGATATCCATGATAATCTAGAAGTGAGGTGTGCGCATGACCTTGAAGAGTCATTCCACCAGAGAGTCCTACAATTTTATGCCAGGTACATGGCAAGGATCAGACAATGAAAATGTTATGTTAGTGACTACTAGAGGACCCTCCTTTCATTTTTGTTTTGTCACCTACTACTATACCACACAGAGGTACTAATGCTCAGTTCTATGAAAGCTTTTTGAGGATGATGATAACTTTTCAAGGAGAAACTCATCCTTTTCTTATGATGGAATAGTTGAATAGGGTGTTCTAGCAGAAGCAGCGTCCACTTTTTCATGGGATAGAGGAAAACTGAATAAAGATTCATGGTTGGAGGCCTTGTTATCCATCATTGAGCATCTAGAAACACCTTCAGAGAAGAGGGTGAAGCAAGCGACATACATGATACATTATTCCCCAAAAAGATGTTGGGATGTTATTTCACAAGAAGGATGTCATCACAATATCACATGGGGAGAGTTTCAATGGATCTTCTATGATTACATCTATCCCAAGACGTTGAGGGTGAATTTAGCCCAAGAGTTCATGAATTTGGAGAAGGGCGCTCTTTCGGTGATGGATTATTCTTCTTTATTTATAGAGCTTCACTACTTCTTACATATTTTGGGAGGTTAAGAGTTATCTTGGGAAAATATATTTTAGGATGGTAGTAGATATGAAATATTATTATAGGTAATTGTATTAAGATAAATTTAATGACCGTTATAGTAAATTTGGTGATGAATACCAAGAAAAATCTGAGGGGGATGGGAGCTATGAGCTAGGGCGGTTCTGATCTAGGGTTGGTACTCATTCAACCGATAGTAGGAACCTCCACAGGGAGCATTCACATGGTGTTATTTTAGATAGCCTAGTGGTATTCTACATTTGAAGGATGAGTGGGCAGAAGAGACCACATTTCCAAAAGTACCCATTTGAGTGCCGATATTGAAACTGGATGGTCCATGTTCAGTATTTTTGCAGGACATTATAAAGAGGAGTGAGGCAGAGGGGATCTATTAAGAATTATTTTATAGGAGCAGGGCCACCTGTTTCTCTTCAATCGGGGAACTAGAGTTTGAGTGGACATTCAGGTCGATGAGGTGATCATGGTCGTGGTAGCCAGACGGTAGGTTTTCAGTGACAGTAGGGGAGATCAGCTTAGGGTAGTGATAGAGGGTTGTAGGGCCGCAGTACAGGTCAAACATTTCTGATGGAGCATACATGGTAGGAGTAGGATCCTGAACCCTCTATGGTTAGAGGTATGATTCTTTTTTACACATTTTTAGCTTCTTATCTTTTTTATAATGGTGTTAACAATAGTTTCATATTTGTTTCTATTATAGGGAACACTCTACATTGTATCATTACTTCTGATGATTTTATTACTTTAGACACTCTGTTAGGGATTATAATAACTAGTATATGTCTATTCAATGAGTTACCTATTGATCATCGTGGGTGTCACCTCTTATGGGACCTATATCTATTTGAGATGACATGCTTTCATGTCATTTTCAGAATAGACTAGTTGGTCTCTTTTCAAGATTTTTATTACTGCTCTCGCCGTAGGGTGAGTTTCAATTCACCAGAATGTTGGTATTTTCTACAAAAGAGATAAGGGGATTTCCAATCAAGATGAGTGGGACCTGAGCATCATAGTTTGGGACGAAATACAACCCATATTGCTAGTTCATATTTGGAAGGCCACGAGTCTTCACATATGGACATTCCATCATTGGTGGATAATTTTAGATTTGTTTTTCTACATTACTTTTTAGGTTTACCTAGAAAGAGGGGTATATTTCTCATTTGATAATGTGCCAAGGGAGACACAGGTGTCCATTCTTCCTTATATGATGGCTACACAAGAGTTATAGGAGCTCAAGAAGATGTTAGATAAGTTGTAAGCACATGTTTTCAACAGACCCATCACTTCTTCTTGGGGTTCTCTAATCCTTTTGGTGAAGAAGTGAGATGGTAAACATAGACTCTGTGTATATTATAGAATGAATACATATTTGACAGTCATGAACTGATATCCCTTAACTATGATTGATGATCTCTTTGATCATCATTAAGGAACCTGATTGTTCATGTAGATTGAATTGTGATTTGGTTATCATCAGTTTCATGATATACCATCAAATTTACCTCGTATTACCTTTTAGTGTAGGTATGGTCAACATAAGTTTTTGGTTATGTCATTTAGTCTCACGAACACACCATCAATTTTGATGGTACTTATGAACCATGTGTTCCATCCTTACATGGATTCTTTTGTGGACATTTTTGTGGATGATATCTTGGTGTACTCTCACTGCTGACACGACCATGGAATCAATCTTTATATAATATTAATTACACTAAGAGTGATTCAATTATATGATATTATCTCAAAATATTACTTTTGGATGTATCAGATTTACTAATTTGGCCATGTCATCTCAGAGACAGGAGTATCAGTAGTCCCATAGAAAGTGAGAGTATTTTTTACATTGAGTATCTGATGAACTCATTTGTAGTATGAAGAATTCTTGGGATGCCTTGTTACTACTTCCCCTTTATTCAAAAATTTTCATGATTCTAAAGTGCCACTAGAGGACTTGACTAAAAAGTGTGAAATTTACTTTTGGACATATCCTTTGATTCAGACATCTGGGAGCTGAAATGGAGAGTGACTTCAACACTGATACAAATTTTTATGGAGTTAGGCGGTATTTACACCATTTAATATGACGAACCTATTATTGTGTTGTGATCAGTGATTATGAAGTGGGAAGGAGTCGTTGTGTATTGTTCTCGAAAATTGAGGACACATGAGAGAAATTACCCAATGTGAGATCTTTAGTAGGTTGTAGTTGTGAATGCTTTACACTGTTGGAGGCATTATCTTTTGTGAAATATTTTTTTGTATACATTGACCAAAAAATCCTCATGGATACCTTTACTCAACGTGATATGAATTTGAGACAATGAAGGTGGGTTGAGTACCTTCAGTCTTTTAAATTTGAGCTTTTATACATTCCTGGGAAAGGCTAAGTAGTGGCTAATGAGCTGAGCAGGAGAACATAGACACATGATGTTCATAAGGCTATCGGTGAGGGGTATGTTATATCTCTATTCTCTGAGATACATTTTCAGGTGCACGACCGACAGGGTTAGAGGATTATTTATTCTTTACATGTTACCTCTACATTACTAGATTGAGTGGTAATCAATCATCTATCAGATTCAGAAGGCCCAGTCCTACAAGAGAGTGTGTCAAGAGAGGACCCTACTCTTGGGTGGACTGTAGGAGAGGATGAGGTTTGGTGTTTTCATGGGCACAGATGGGTGCCATCATAATTACTCGAGGAGTTGTTGTGATATATAAATGCATCATTATGGGTAGTTCATCCGGGTGTCATCAAGATGTACTGAGATCTACATTATCATTATTGGTGTCCAGGAATGAAGAGGGATGTTTCAGGTTTTGTAATGAGGTTTTCCACCTATCAACAGGTGAAGGTAGAGGTTCAGTGACCAAAAATAATTTTATAGCAGTTACACATTCCTCGGTGGAAGTTTAATATTTTTGCAAAGGATATTTTGATAGGCTTACAAAGGTCAACATGATGGAATGATGCAGTTTGGGGTGATATTGATTGGCTTGCGAATGTTGCACACTTATTTTTGATTAAGGAACCCTTCAGTGTTGATGATATTAGAATATTTTACATTTGATAGACTATATGTTTTCATGGGGTTCCATACTCAATCATTTTATATAGGTATTCCTTGTTTACTTCTGATATTTGGTATGGGCTATAACGGTTTTTTGGTAAAAAAGTACATATGAGTGTATATTATCATCACCAGATAGATTTAAAGTCCTAGCATACCATTCAGGTTTTTGAGGACATTCTTCAAGCATGCATCCTAGATTATAGGCTCTCCTAGGAGAGAAACATACCCCTACTGGAGATTCCCTAAAATAACAATTTTTAGTTAATAATTCAGATTTCACCTTCTGAGCCTTTTTATTTTAGGCCATATAGATCACCCCTATATTGGTTGGAGGTAGGAAATGATGCTATGTTCGGACCTTCACTTGTCGAAGAGAACACTTAGTAGGTGTTGTTGGTTCGGAAGAGGATGGGTGTTGCACAATATTTCAATAAATATTTTGCTGGTTGATAGGGATGACCTCCCGATTTCAAGGTCAGAGATGAGGTTTTCAAACATGTCACACCGAGGTGGGAAACAGGAGGATAAGGAAATAGGGGAATCTATAAATAAGATATATCGGTCTCTTTGAGTTTTTGGATATAGTCATTAGTATGACTACCTATTTCAGTTACGTCAGAGGTACCGGGTTATGCACTGTTTCTTCCTTCTCATCCATGGAATTACATTTCAAACACATCTCATAGTTTTCACCCTGATTTGGTTGAGTTTGTGGTGGATTCAAATGTTGAGGAGCACCCTATTCAGATCCTACATTGCAACACAAGGGTTCTTTGTGGACAATCTCTTCCTCTAGAATGGGTGTTATGGCAGCACGATTGAATGCATGGCAAGACATAGGAAAGGGATAACAACGTATGATCATAACAGCCATAGTTTTTTTTAAATATTCTTATTCACCACCCGTATAAGGGAAATTCAGTGATGAATTTCTTTATGGGGGATTTTTGTAAGAACCTATATCTACATTTCAAGTATGGATCATTAATTTAGGTTTCTTTTGATGAAAAAAGAATAAATTCGAATTTTCTAAGTACACACCATGTATTTATGAGTACATGTTGTGTACTCAAGTACCACATACATCTGCGTATTGGCCGTTTAAGATCTGAGTACATGGCCGTGTAAGTTACCCAGAAGACCACTTAAGGGAGTGGTGGGGGTTATGGTCCCTACATGACATGTACATTTAATAGACACATAGTGTAGTTTTATTATTTATTTAATAAATCGGTGTGTGGTAGCGTCTCATCATCAAAAAAATATTTTTCTCCCCTTTGTTCGAACATGAGAGCGACATGATGACCAACAAACTCGGAACCCCTCACAATTATCTATCCAACCTCGGACTAAGATTTCATTAGGTGTGTTGGAATCCCACTAGTGAGTTATCAATTTCCCTAGACCCTATCTTATTTTTTTATCCTCTCTCATTAGTTATTCGATGTTGGGTGTTTTTCATATTTTGGAAGATCTACACCATTTGAGGATAATTCAAGGGACGACGTCAATGTGTGTTAATCGTAGGACATCAAGGTATGTTGTTTTTTCATTTCATTTTTTTTATATTAATTATATACTCTAAAAGTGTCATATACCCAGATTTTGGGTATTCCTTGTTTTTGAATTTAACCATGGGTATCACCTGTTATGAATTAATTAATTGATAAATTAATAGTTGCTTATAAATAAAGCTATATACATTTATTATGGGACACCATGGGTGTTATTCCCTTCTTTGAATATTTTTTTCCCATTGGTTTAGGATACCTATTAGGACTGCCATGCTTTCAAAGGCTTTTTTAACAAGACGACATTGATGATTTTGTAAGATGCCTGAGCAATGCATTGTGGATGTTTGACCAATTGGAATTGACTATGATATATTTATGAGAGAGGTTAATTTAGGTATTTCTTACTGCTATGTTGACCCAGGGGTATTAACTATGAGTTCTACCAGGTGGTCATTGACCCAGGGGGTTTAGACCGTTAGAGCTACCTAGGTGGTAATTTATAATTCATTGTTAATATGTTGACCAAGGGGTATTGAGTGTGTGATATTCCTAGGTGGTTGTTTGTAAATTTTTATTGCTATGTTAGACCAATGGGGTTATTTCATGAGAGGTACCAAGATGGTATTTATTAATAAATCATTGTTATGTTATACTGTGGGGGATTAGACTGTTAGTAGATTCCCTAATGGTTGTTCTTGAATAAATGAATGATTGTGACAAGCCTGACAATTCAAAGAAGAAGCTCGGACTTTGTCATACTTGATTGTTAAATGGTATTCTGAGACATTTGTTTTTTTACCATTACATAGGGGATACATAGCTTAGGCTAGATCCCATGGTTTATATGTTTCAACAGTTTGAATGATAAATTTATATTAATGTAACTAAAAATTTTAGGATTGTTAACATTTGAGTACTTCCATGTTTATTATTTCATTTTTTCATAATGTCTACTATATATAATCACTAATAGTCTGGCATAGTTCTTTTGGTGGTTTCCTGTGGGGATTTATCTCACACACTGTTTGGGTCCTTCTTTTGGACACAAAAAGATTATATGGTTGCACGAATAAATAAGGGAAATCACCCTCCATCATCAGATACATGATTTCTATAAGAGGTGGTGAAAAAGGGGCCAAGTTGATGCTTTCGATGATGTTGTAGTTTACTTATTTTATGTAATTTGGTTTCAGTATTGTATTTCGAGCATTGTGACAAGATTGCCTAATTTCCTAGACACTTGGGAAATGCTCTTGAGTTCACTAGTGTTTATTTTTTTCTTTCTGCTGTATATAATCATCCAATGATTACATTGTTTCCCTATTATAACAATGTGACCCTCACTTATAGTCAGCATCCTCAGGCATTTGGTGAAATGCTCTTGAGTTCATGTGACAAACTGGATTTGGGGCACCATTGGGTGGCACATAGAACTGGGACCTTTCAACTACACCCCCCCAATGTGGAAATAAAACATGGATATAATTGTTTGATAAACTAAAAAAATCTTAAATTTACTAATATTTTAGAATTTTATCATTTAAATAGGCTTATCCCCTAGATTTATACCTTTGTTTTTGAAAAGTTCTTTATCATCATAACATGAATAAATATCTAGACGATAATTTTATATAATCTGTAGAGAGTGTATCCTTCACCACATATTATTTGAAAATTTATTTCATTCATTTTCAACAAATATACACTTAGGGTTTAGATTTATAGTGTCTCTTGATGAATAGAAACATAAATACATCCTATAATGAATAATATTTGTAAGACTCTATATAGTGATATTAAATTCCCCAGATCTTCTAACTGTACACATGAATACCATGTACAAATAAATTTGGATAATGGTGAGATAAAAAATAAATAATGAAAATAAAAATTTATAAAAAGATACCATAATGTGGATGATCATAAGAAAAGATATATGTATTTAGTAAATAATATCATAATATTATAAACCTATGGGAAAAATTAAAAACATGATACCAAAAAATATTTCAAGGTTCACTCCCAAGGACATCATCATAAATTTGAAAATGTCTCCTGGTAGAATTGGTTCACCCCATAATCATCGAAAAAAACTCTTGATATATTATGATTTATGCATATCATAGTAGTGATATTCAATTATTTTCCCTTATATCACATAATTTAAATTCATACATATTTAGGCCACATGATGAAAATAATCTACCTGTAAATAATAACAGATATTTAAACCATTATATAGATGTGTGTTTCATAATTCTCATCCAAGTTATAAATGAAGGATAAAACATAAGTATTACCCGGTGATGAAGTAATTAATGAACATTCATGTTTATATATGAGAATGAAACACATGTTTTGATTAATTAGTTTTAATATAGAAATTTAATGAGAAGGGTCATGGAGAAGAATGAATAAAAACATACCACATAGAGAATCCATTTTTATATAAGTAAATAAATTATTTATGTAGGAAAGTCCTTAATTGCTTCCATTAAAGTATACATCCAAGAGTAGTAAATACATTATGGTTTGGTTTTTAGTATTAATTAACACTATCGAATCATTATTTGGTTGTGATGCTTGTTATGAGGCGTAAAATTCTAATGTTCCCTTAAATCGGGATTACATAATAGTTTGAAACAGAAATGGGACTAAAACATTCATAAAACAATAAATGAAAATTTTAATTTACATTTTATATGTGTAATTTTGATATATAAAATAATACAATATGTTCAAAAAAGTATATTGTTTAAAAAGGGAGAAAATAGTGGCAAAGTGTAACAAAAAAGTATGAATGGTGTTATAAAAGAGACACTTTCAATGAATATATGTTGAAATACAAATTAAGAAAAATAATTTAAAAAACAGTAATTTTAAAGGTGTAGAAAATAAATATGAATCTCACATGATATAACTCTTAATTAGTTCTCAAATTCAAAATTATATCATTGGCTCAAGTGGAAATTAAGGACAAGGCGGGGAAACTGTTGTTTCACTGGATAATATTTATTCTATGCATTGTTGAATTCTATGAAATGAAGGAAAATAACTATTAAATAATATTTGAATTGAAATTATTCTCTCATTAGATAAATAGGGTATACTCTATGAAATCAATGTAAAAAATTATGGATAAAATTCATAACATAAGAAACCAGAATGATTTATAAAAGACCCTAATATTTTTATGAAGATATCCATCACACACCACAATAAGGAAAAAATTGATGATAGAGATATTTAATTTCAAAAATAATATATGATATTGTAAGTACATTTTGAAGTAGTAAGTCTATATAAAAGAATATTAGTTCATAATATTAAGGAACTCCTAAAGAATATTTATTGAGATGAAACCTTTACTAATTATAAGAAATTATATTAAAACCCCTTGAAAGATAAAAAATAGGGTGACAAAGATAAAATATAATTAATAATTTTAATTCATTATATTATATATCAAATTAAATATATAAACAGCAGTTAAAATAAATTAGTTTTATAAAATAAAATATTACTAATAGAATAAAATTTTCATATGAAACCCTTAAGAATATATTAATTTTTGGATATAAATTCCATTGTATGATTAAAAATATTTTATTTCTCTAATTAACAATTATTAAATAATTAATATATCCAAATTAAATTATTTTTAATACATAGACCATAAAAAGAATAAATTAGAACATAATATAAAAACATGTCTCAATGAAGAGAAATTGAATCAAAACTTATGCCTCATCATTGAAATCACATTACAGATAAATTTGACATACTGAATAATTAAAAAAATTTATTATAAAATTCCATGAACCTTACAAACAAATATTAAATTATATATGGTCCATAAATTAATTTTCTTACATATTATTATTATATTTTCCACTTATGTCAGTTACTAAGTTTTGTTTTGTAAATTTCATTGTAACACGTTATTTTTGTTGGTTTTAGTCATTGTCGTTATACAATAAAATAATGATCTCTATAATTCCAGAGGATTATGTCTTTAATTATTATCTTAAAAATATTTATATAATTTCATAGGTCATTACAAATTAGTTCAAAATTAATAAGGGTTCTTGGATTATCCTATTTTATTGTAGTTATAGTTATTATAACTATTTATTTCTATTATTACGTATATATTGAAATATATTTTCATAAAATAATCATAATAGTATAAAACCCCATTTTTAAATAAAAATATAATTATAAATTATACCATTTTAGTTTATTTTATAAAATAAATGATGACCTTCATAGAGGTTTTTGTCAATATAACACATGATGACATTATTTTTCTCAAATGATTTTTGATGAGAGTAAAAAATTGATACTCATTTAGTTTAATAACACTCTAGTAATGTGAAAATTATTTTTTAATCATACCATCATGAATATAGGGTATTTATGTAGTGAAGAATAAGAAATAAATGTATAAAATTTAAGTTGCTAGTATTACCTCTCCCCTGGATGTTCTCAGATGAGTTACTCTATAACGCTCCAAAGAGTGGAATGTTTTTGAGGCCATGGTTTTAATGTCATATGGATGATGTTTTGAGAGAATTTTAATATGTTTTAACTAATACATGGATTTTTAATTGGTGAATAACTATTCATAGAAGGTATCCTTTTATATGTGATGAAAATGAATCTTTTTTAAATATTTTTATTGATCAATACGATCAATCTATTATCCCATGTAAAAGGAACACAAAAAATGGAAATAACGGTCCATGGAAATAGATTATAATTAGAATCCCCAACCTAACAAATAACACATATGATGGATTAGTCCATTACTATAGAGACCCATATCTTGACATACATAGATATTAAATTACTTTTTCAGAATACTTAATACAAAAATAGACACCCAAGGACGATAATAGTTTAGTCCCTTTGGAAAATCCGAACATTATCTTAAAATCATGGTGAATGATCATCAACATATCCCATAAAGATCTTACCCTTTTGTTTTCTTACGTAAAAATATTCTTGATATCATGGGGAAAAGAATAAAAAAATCGTGAGCTCAAATTCTCAATAAGAGTTAACATGTAGAACATAAAACAATACATAAATATTTGAATGCAAAAAAATGAACATAAAACATGATTAATGACATAAATCATGGCAGTACATAAGGAATTCATCACAAAGGATCATTAATAATGATAAAATAGCATGGTAATAAAACATTTAATTGTGGAAACCATTAAGCACAAGATATGATATCCATAGTTTTCAAGGCATTGCTGCCAAGACCATCTTAGTGTAAAAAGTCCATTACTGAACCGAGTTTACCAGCCATTCCAGACCTGTATTACAGAACCGTATTTTACTTACCATTCCATCCATTTTATCTCATTAGATATAAATCTTTACCAAATGCATTGGTGGTAAATATAGGTCCCAACCATCTCATAATAAAACCATTCTTATGTGTGCCACAAAATAAACATAAATCATTCATCATAACCCAAAGAATAAAATGGGTTTCATAAACATCATCCCATCACAACATAATCCATATAAAACAAATGGATATCATTTCATCGTAAAAAAATCAAACCATGTCAATAATAGAGACATTTTATTAAAACATAAACATACTAAATAATTTCTATTAGATGAAAAATTGATTTGATAAAACAGTTGAAATGAATTTTTGAGGAAAATATCCCTTCTTCTTCAAAATGATTTTATTTTCTCAAAATTCTATGCAATTTTAAAAGAAACATATTTTGAGGAAAATAATCATGAAATCTTGTACATGAAGCTTCATGAAAATAAGGAATTATGAAACCTTAAAAATCCATTCATGCCATATAAGTTAAAAAACATTATTCTCGTACTTTTACCAAAAAAGTAAAAACCTACCTCGTATGGTAAACTAAAGAAAGATTCATTCTATAGCAAGTGGTAGAAGTTAAAAATTGTAAAAATGACTTCAAATATACATGGAATAATTGTAAACATTTTAAGAAACCATTTTTAGAAAACATGGATGATAAAAATAACCCTAGAAAATACTTTCGAATAAACAATCTCGGATAAGAACGAGATTTGAATTATTATCCCATACCATTTATGATTGGTGAAATCATATGTGTCATAAAATAAATAAAATTACTTTACTATGTAAATATAATATCCTTCATTATAAAAATCATAAAACATTCATGGGAAGCATAAACACCATACAAAAGAAATAGATGATGATTAAAGCATATGTCTCACAAAAATAAAAGTGAGACGAAATAACCCCTTACCTTATGTACAATTTCTTCTATATGTATCTGAGACTCCTGTATAGTGAGTTTAGAATTGTTATTAACTTTTAACAGAACCATAATAATATTTATGATATCATATCTGATTCCCTTACGACTATATATTACCCATTCATTTGACAATTCCATGTTAAAGTAGTGTTTTGGGTAAAATAGTTTCATTGGTCATACGTGTTTTGACTTGTAATTATTCATATGATTACTTAGATCATGATTTCATAATTATAGAACATAAAAAATGATTTATATAGAATATAATATATTGATAAATGAAATAAAATACATCATTCATGGAGATGACAGGTCGTACGTACGCATGAATGATGTTTTCGTTTCATTATTAAATTGGTTGGAAGTAAGTAAATAACATATAAATACATCTGGTATCATTATTATGTCATATATTTCGTGATTATTTATTATATATACTTTATAATAATTCTTGAATGGTTAACTTGGAGAATTAATCCCTTTACGTCGCGGAGATGGTAATCCGTACTTACGCACGAGCGATGATATCGTTCCCATAATTATTGAATGTAATTAGAGTGGGTGATATATTATCTTAGAATCAGTATGATGTTATAGTAATCATATATAGTTATTATTTATACCATTATACTTGTCCATGTATGGTGGTGGGGGAAAAAATATTACACCACGACGTAGAGACGGTAAGTCGTACGTACGCACGCGCGGTGATTTCATTTTTCATAGGATGAATAGAAGTTGAAATATGGTTTTCTTATATTTATAATAACATATAATTATGTTATTTAAAATTATTTTATTACATTATAATGAAACAACTAAATAAGAGTAAGTATAGGAATAATGAAACTTCAATGAATCGGTAGAAGATATTACCTCTTCCTCGACATATCTCCTTTAAACTACCACTTAAGGGATTAAAGATGTTCTTTCGAGAAGACCAGAACCTCCAAAAGTTTCCTATGGAATTTTAGAAGAGTAATGGTCAGGGGTGTTCTGATATTGTAGGCCCAAAATTGTGTAATGAGTGGAGGGAAGGGGTTCCCTTTTATAAGAGTGTACAGGAACACTTTTGGAAACCTCCAAAATATTAATTTATAATAAAATAAAACCTCACATAAAAACCACAAAAAATCTCTCAATTCTAATATTATATGAGATAGGGTTTTTATATCATCATAAAATAAAATGTAGACATGTTTTATGTTTATTTTAAACCATTACATTTTGATTTATCCTTATTTCATCTATTCAATTTTATTTGCGGTAATAATATTCTAATTATTAAATTGTTTTAAATAATTACTTATGTGTTGTGAATTTTCCATAATTAGATAAATAATTACATTTTAGACCATATAAGTTTAAATTTTAAATTTATATATATTTTTGTGATTTTTAAACAATTTAGTAATATGTTATTTTTATAAAATTTCAATAGCGTCAATTTTAAAACTATTCAATTATTTGAATTTAAATAAAATCCAAACAAGAGATATATTAGAAACAAATATTTAATAGATATCTAACATGTCATATGAATCTAATAAATCCATGAATCACATTACTTTGTTCATATAATATTTATTTTAATATTTTTAATCCCATTTATTTGATATTCTTGTTAATAAAATAATTACTACAACATTTTTGTATAATTATGTAATGTTCTTATTTGTTTCACAAAAATTAAAAATAAAATACTATTATTAATATAAATATAAATCTTCCATAAGAATACTTTTATTGGAATTTAAAACCTTAATATCCCAGCATTTAAATTGTAATATTTATTAATGTATGAAGGTGACAACTTTGACATCAGAAAAAATAAAATAATAAAAGTGTCATAATTGTTTTCATATGGCTAAAAATGGTCAAAAATGCGACCATTGGATGATTATGGTATACATTTACACGACCAATAGTTTTTGGTCAGATGATTGTGCCTTTTAAGAGTAATATTAGTTTAAAAAATATTGTATTATTGATTTTTTAATCAATAGATAATTCCTGCATCATTAATGTATAATCTATTAAGGTAAATATATATTTATTAAAAATTTCAAATAAATTATCATAATATGGAAAAACATTTTATATTTCCAATTTCTATTTATAATCGAATTTATATTCAATATTAACTTATATTAAATTTACTTTGATTATTAAAGTTTAAGTGAGACATATTTCAGTTTCCTTTAAATAACATAAATTAAAGATCATAATCACATCCAAGTGGGTTCAAATAGATTTTATTTAGACCCAAGTATGTTTTAGAGAGAAATATAATCATCCAATGATATCAATAAAAGGGTTAGTGTATTATTATAATATTTTTTACCATTAATTACCTGATTTATCTTCAACTATGGTAAATAAAATTTATCGTAGTTATTATTCATAGTGGAAAAAGGGAGCCTATTAACTTAATTTTGACCAAATGATTCAAAATATGGAATCCATTTTTTCAAATTCAATATACAGAATTTTCATTATTTAATTTAATATTATTCCCATTGTAGTGAAAATGGGTTTTAAAAGATAAAACATTGCAAAAGAGTGAAATGATTTTACCCATGAATTCATTGTAAAATTAATGACAAGGACTTATATTATATTAAGTGGTAAAAATGTATTCTATTTATACTTTAAAACCATTCAGTATTATAATTTATCCATATAATTATCTCGATTTAAAAAGTTGTTTGTAATTAAAATTTGGCATATTTTTATTATTCATCAAAATATGAAAGTTATCCGAATAATGTCAAAATTTTATCCAATGTTAATTTTTATAACCCGATTCATAAGAAGATGTTTAATTTGTCAAATTTTACTTATAAACTTGTCAAAAATTAGATTTAAAATGGGTGCGCCCTCAAAAGGCGACAAAACTT
Source organism: Viscum album (assembly GCA_963277665.1). Classification (NCBI taxonomy): domain Eukaryota; kingdom Viridiplantae; phylum Streptophyta; class Magnoliopsida; order Santalales; family Viscaceae; genus Viscum; species Viscum album. The sequence continues at coordinate 709,358,483 of OY728163.1, forward strand.
CTTTTTTTAAAAATACTTCTTTTATCCAAAATAATTACTTTTTTTCTCATACCATGTTCTATAAAATGTGTAAGATGAATTATAATGTTATAAAATCCAAAAAAATGTTAATAATTTTCATAAAGGCTAGTTCATAATAATATTATAATAATATATCGTTGTTTAGTGAAAATCGGTATTGTGTACAACACTAGCAATCGAGGAAGGTCACTCTTCCATGTAACGCAAGCCAAGTCAGTGTTGCGTGTACAACAAGATAATACGGTGTTGTGTATAGCATAAGTTAATTTTTTTTATCATACAACACAATACATCAATGAAATTAAAAACAATATTTCTCATAAAATCTCAGTGTGTTACATTCGACCCACCATAAAATGAATTTCAACCTCAAAATTCATCGGGGTTATAAATCATTTATCACTTGAATGATTTTTTCATAAAAATCCACATCATAAAAATGAATACTAAGACTTATTTTAAAAAAGTAATGTTCCAAACATAAATGTCACCCAATGTAACTCAACAATGGGTTTCCACATAAGATAATATAGTTTAAAATATAGATATGGAAGACAAATCTAACCATCATGTTTTGATGAAGAGTGGTAGAGAACATGGTTATGAAAAATCCAACAATCAAAAATACATAAATTTATGATGTTCTAAGGTACAATCTAATTCATCAGATATGAGGGTACTATGACAATGTTTTTGGTTTTCAATATCATTTCCCTAAAGTTGATGATGTTTTGAATAAGGATAGATACTTACTTGATTTCAGTGTAAAATCATCGTTGGTCATTCCATGAACAATTTCTACATGATCTATTATTTTAAAATACTGTAGTTGAATTTGTAATTCTTGAAGTATTATCAGATTGTGCGATATAATGATAGGTCATTCCATTTCTCTCTATCACAAAAATGGTTATCATAAGAAATTAAATATACATAAGTCCATTTATGGATAGGTTAATCGTTATTAGTTCCAAAATTGGACATATACTTAATCTATCATACCACATAATAAAATAAAACTAATTTCTACAAACCAGGGAATTATTGTAGGCCATTGGTTGGTGATAAAGTCCTATCGCACTTCTGTTGTTGGTTCGATTCTCGCAACCTTGTCCGACGTGACGGGTTGTCACTTTTCCTATGGGTTGTCCTTTTTCTAAATAAATACTATTGTAATATTTGTGGAAAAAAATTCATCCTTAACAGTACTATATGATATCAAACTTAATCAATTCCATTCATTAGGAATATCCAAAATTCATCTATCCAATCTCATAGTATAATGAAAAAGATTACTAGAGAGATCATCTACCAAGAATGTAAATACCATCATTTATTCCCCATATATCATAAGATATATCTTGTTTGTCACATTCCAAACATGTGAATACATTAATCAAGTATTATCTTGAAACCTGAGTTACCATAGAACCTTAGTGAAAACATTAATGCTTTCAAAAGTTAACTCTTTCCACGTACCAAAATCCCAAAAATCTATATACTAAAACTTTGATATCACTTTGTCCATATATCAATCATGAGCTCATTAATACTATCAAACATATTATTTTCTCTTTATCCCTTCATTATTCCCATATCATCTACTTTACAAAAATATTTTAATCACTTTTCAGGGTTACCGGTACCATACAATTATTCAAAACCACAATATACCAATACATAGATATTCCAATATTCCACGATACAAAAAATTTGATTCCAAAACACTATTTAAGAATCACGTTACATATACACTTAATAATTCCACAACTTTGTTTCCATATTCAAAATCAACATTAGTGATCACATGTGACTTCCCTTTGTCCATTGCCTTGGGAGGTTGTTGATGTCGATCATCATTAACCCTTGGATTAGGGAATTGGTAAGCATAATGCCACATTTCCTTGCACATGTAGAATTGAAGTGTTGGTGTTGTGTTCTCTGTAGTATTTTCTCTATTCCCATCATTAGCTTCCGTTTTCCTATTACACCAGTACTATTCTTCTTGATGACATTATTTTCCACACTTAATAATTTTTCTAGTCCCTTTAACACAATTTCCACCATTCTTCTTTCCAAACATTGAGCATAAAGAAACATTCGTCTCCTTTTAACCATTGTTTGGATATTATTCTTGAAATTCATCTTTCGTTTCTTGTTAAAACAATGAGAAGGATATGTAACCCCAACTTCCAGTTCTCACTTGATAGCACAATGCACAATTTCTTCATTGGTACTGAAGTCCCTTATAGATAAAACCCTTTCGAATATATGGTTTTTATCCACTGAAGAAGTGATCAACTTTACTTTTAGGATGGATGATGAATCCAGATGAATTCCATGAAATCCTAGTAAAATTTTCTTAATATATACCCAAAGATTCATCACCCTTTTTCTTAAGCTCAAAAAACTCATTATCCATATTTGTTCGAAGAATACGAGGGAAGTAATTATTGAAAAACAAGTTCTTGATCTCATCTCATTACATTGATTAAAATTCAACTTATGGCCTTATATTTTTTATTAGAGTCCACCACTGGTCTACTTCACTTCTAAATGGTAAATAGCCAAACTGGATTTTTCATGTTCTAAATAGAGATGTATGGAAAATATATTTTCAATGGTACTGATCAATTTTTCATCAATAAGGGGATAAGAAGTCCAATTAAAAGAAGGTGGACGTTGCCTCATGAAGGAATCAATATTGTATTGTCCCCCTCCCTGCTCATTTGGAAGTACAGAATGATTCAATGCTTCTGTAAGTATAGCAATAATATTTTTCACTCCATATCCCATGACATTGGTTTGTTCAAGAAGAGAATCATTTCATTTATCATTGCATTGTTCAACATGGTTTCTTTGGGTTCCAGCCATCGTCTAAAACCCAAAAAGAATAGTGTGAGAGGTAAAAATCATGCTAGGAAAAAAATAATAAATGGGGAGTACCTTCAATATCTAACATCATAGATTTAATTCTATGATCGTTACCATAATTCTAGGACTGTAACCTATACTTATAATTATCCTTAGAGATATCCCTAGACATACCTTAGAAATATCTCTAGGGATCTCAATAAATTTTTCACATCCTAGTTTACAAAGGATAACTAATCCTCCCTCTAATACCAACTGTAGAGACCCATATCTTGAATGAAAAGGAAATTACATTACTTTTGTGGAATACTTAATACAAATGCAGAAACCCAAGGACCTTAATAGTTTAGTACTTTGGGAAACTCAGAACATAATCTTCTAATGATGGTGAAAGATCTTCAAATTCTCGCATAAAGATCTACCCCTTTTTTCTTACCAAAAACCTTTCTTTATATCCTGTGGAAAGGAGATAATAAAAAGGGTGAGCTCCGATGCTCAGAAAGGGTAAACATGGAAAACATAAAACAATCCAGAAATATTTGAACGTAAAAACACCAACATAAAACACGAGTAATGACATAAATCATGGTAGTACATAAGGCATTGATAACAAAGGAGAATTAATAATGATAAAATAGTATGGGAATAAAACATGTAATTGTGGAAGCCATGAATAACATGATATTATTTCCATAGTATCCAAGTCATTACTACCAAGACCATCATAGTGGTCAAAGTCCATTACTGAAATGGTTTTACTAGTCGTTCCAGCCCAGTATTACTCAACAAGATTTTACATTCCATTCCATCCATGTCTATCCCATGAGATATTAATTTTTTCCCAATTCATTGGAGGGAGATCTAGGTCCCACCCTTCTCATAATGAAATCATTTTTAAGAGTGCCACAAAATAAACATAAATCATTCATCATAACCCAATGAACAAAATGGATTTCATAAACATCATCCCATCATAACATAATCCATATAAAAAAATTTGATATAATTTCATCATAAGAAAAATAAAACCATGTAAATAATAGAGACATTATATATGAAACATAAACAGACTAAATATTGTTATATTAGATAGAAAATAGTTTTCATAAAACACTTGAAATGATTTCAAGTGGAAAATATCATTTTTCTTAAAAATCATTTTCTTTTTTCAAAATTACATGAAATTTTAAAAGAAAAGGATTTGGTTGAAAATAATAATGAAATATTGTATAGTAATCTTCATGAAAATAAGGCATTATGAAACCGTAAAAAACTGTTCATGCCATATAAGTTAAAAAAACATTCTTCTCAAACATTCGCAGGAAAAGTCAAAAAGTACCTCGTATGGTAAACAAAAGAAATATTCCTTCCATACCATGTGGAAAAAGTCAAAAATATTACGAATGACTTTAAACATACATAGAAGAATAATAAAAATTTTATGAAAACATTTTTAGAAAACATGGATGATAAACATAACCCCAGTAAGTACTTACGAATAAACAATCCCGGATAAGAACGATATTGGAATAATTATCCCCTGCCATTTATGACGGATGAAATCATAGATGTCATAAAATAAATAAAATTACACGCATATGTAAATATCATATACTAAATTATATAATGATATGATATATGGTTGTAATATTTTCAACCAATAAAATTTAGATATTTTTTATGTTTATTTTAATCCTTAACATTTTGATGTATCCTTATTTAATCTGTTTAATTTTATATGAGGTAATAATATTATAATTCTTATATTGTTTTAAATACATACACATGTGTTGTGAATTTTCCATAATTAGATACAATATTACATTTTCGACCATATAATTTTGAATTTGTAATTTTTAAATATTTTTTTGATTTTTAAACAATTTAATAATATGTTATTTTTATAAAAATATCAATTGCGTCATTTTTAAAACTATTCAATTATTTGAATTTAAATAAAATCCACACATTAGATAAATTCAAACCAAAATATTTAATAGATTCCTAACATTTCATATTCATCTAAAAAATTCATGTAGCACATTAATTTTTTCATATAATATTTATTTTAATATTTTTAAATCCATTTATTTGATATTTCTCTTAATAAAATAATTACTACAACATTTTTGTATAATTATGTAATATAATTATTTGTTGAATATAAATTAAAAAAAACTATTATGCATATAAATCTAATATATTCCATAATAATACATTTACTTGAATTTATCAGCTTAAAATCCTAACATTTCAATTGATATATTTATTAAAGTATGAAGGTGACAACTTTGACATCATTTCAAATAAAATAATATAAGTGTCATAATCTATTTTATAAGGCTCCAAATAGTCAACTATTCAACCATTAAATTATAATGGTTTACAATTATATGACCAATAAGTTTTGGTCATATGTTTGTGCCTTTTATGAGCATTATTAGTTTAATAAAAATTGTATTATATACTTTTTGACTTAATAAATAATTTCATTATCATTAATGTATAAGCTCTTAAGGTAATTATATATTTATTAAATATTAAAAATAAATTACCATAATATAGAGAAACATTTTAACTTTAAAAGGTGTATTAATAATCTAATTTTTATTATTTATAATCTTATATTAAAAATACATTAATTATTAATGTTTGAGTGAGACATATTTCACTTTCCGTTAAATAAAATAAATTAAAGGTCTTAATCACATCCAAGTGGGTTCCAATAGATTTTTTTTCGACCCAAGTATTTTTTAGATAGAAATATAATCAACAAATTATATCAAGACAAGTGTTAGTGTAATTTTATGTTATTTTACCCTTAATTACCTGATTTACCTTTAACTAAGGTAAATAACATTTACCATAGTTAGTATTCATAATTCCCAAGAAATTAGCCTATTAATATAATTTGGACCTACTGATTCCAAATATGGAATACATTTTTCCAAATCCAATACATAGAAGTTACAGTATTTAATTTAAAATTAATCTCGTTGTTGAGAAAATGGGTTTCATAAGATAAAACAATGAAAAAGATTGAAATTTTTTACCTAGAAATTCAATAGAAAATTAATGATAATGACTTATATTATATTAAATTGTAAAATAAATTCTATTTATACTTTAATACAATTAAATATTATAATTTATCCATATAAACTATCTCGATGAAAAAAGTTATTTTTAATTAAAATTTAGCGTATTTTTACTATTCATCAAAATATGAAGGTTATCAAAATTATGTCATAATTTTATCCAACGTAAATTTTTATATCCTGATTCAAAATAAGAATTTTAATTTGACAAATTCAACTCAACAACATGTCAAATTTTAGATTTAAAATTTTTGCGCCGTCAAAAGTTGACAAAACTGTATTTTTTGAAAAATACTTCTTTTATCCAAAAAATTAATATTGTTCTCATAACATTGTCTAGAAAATGTGTTAGATGAATTATAATGTTATAAAATTCAAAATGATGTTAATACTAATCCTAACGACAAGTTCATAATAATATTATAATAATATATCGTTGTTTAGGGAAACTTGGTAATGCGTACAACACAAGAAATCGAGGAAGGTCGCTCTTGTGTGCAACAGAAGCCATGTCAGTGTAGCATGTACTACAAGATAAAATAGTGTTTCATATAGCGCAAGTTGATTTTTTTTTCGTATAACAGAAGACATCAATGAAATTAATTAGAATATTTCTCATAAAATCTCGGGGTGTTAAAATTACCTCCTAATATTAATCATCTTAAATCATGTTTAATATGTTCATAATGAAAATATGGACCTATGATTGTCACATTTTTTTAATAAATTGGGGAAATTAGAAATTTATTTATAGTATCATGTCTACATACATAATCAATTATGTATATAGCATGTGAATATGTTGAAGTGACCATGAATTTCATGTGATAGTGCAGAAGGGATCGCATGTTGTACAATAACTCAGTACAGGTATATTAAACTGACCATGAGTTCGATAAATGAATTATATATATATATAGGAGTGACATTTCATTGATATTCATGTGACCATAAGTTTATTATACCAAACACATTTTGATGCTCTTCCTATTGATTGGATAATTAAATCTACTTCATGGAAAACTCCGTTATCAAGGGAAATTTTATGATATTTTCATTATGTATTTTAGTTATGGTGTGTATATATTTTAGTTATATAACTTTTAAAGTAGATACCATATGATAAACATACTTACCATGAGAAATAATGAACCTACCACATGAATAGATAATGCTATAACATCAAGGAAACTATATACTGGGTGAACTAGTGAAGCGAACACATGAAACATTTTACACACCTTGTGAATTTTTGAAGATAACTAAAGAAAAATAATTCCATCAATAAAATTATGTGGCCATTCTATTTCACTATTCCAATAATACAAGAGATGCAACTTTTTCAATGTCATTATGCACTAATTGAAAACATCTGACTATATTAAACATTTTACATTGTATTATTTAAAAATATCTAGTGACTATATTTTTTAACAATAATTGTAGAGCCAATGAATTTAATAATGAAGTAAGTATGATAATTGAATAATGAATATCATAAAAATAATATTTTAGAGTAATTAACCATCTATGATATAGATCCCATGAGGGACATGTTGATTACATTCAATACATGCATGTTCCAAACATATAGATGCACCGAGGAATACCTATAGACATTTCATGAAACTCTATTTTCTTGAACTATTATTGAATACCTGGTTTATCTCTATCACAGAATGATTCAAGACTGGTGGGAAATAGAATATAATTATACTAATATAAATTAAATCATTACACACTTCTCTATTCTAGAATAAATTCCAAATTGTGTTTTCTTATATCTTTTTTAAACATATTCTCATGTATTTAATTGGAGAGTTATATAAACATTCAATTATTCATTTACACATTTACTCCAACATTGTAAACTGGATAAGGCTATATATCATTGACTATATAACTACATTTATTTCTATTATCATTATCCAATAAAAATAATGTAAGAGGATGTTTTTTCTAGACTATCTTAATAAATTTGTTATGTAAAGACCAGTCTGCATTGTAGATTTGTTAATCCTAAATAAATTTAGTTATAGAGGTAGATTTTAATGTGTATAGAACAGGGTATTGGCTTGAGACAAAATATCTTATATTTATTCTGTTATGATTATTTATTATTTTGTTTTCTATTTTTTTAAACTAGGGTCTATTTTAAATACACAATAGAATAAAACTACTTTTATATTTAACATAAATTTCAATTTTAAATACTAATTTATAATATAATTATTTTATTTAAATGATAAAAGTGATTTAAGTTAGTTTTAACTATATTAGGATTGATCATCTATGAATATTTTTGAACGATTAAATTATATACTTCTACATTTTGATTATTACAGCCATTATTTTATTAAAAAATAGGGTAATAATTTAAATAGTTTTTTATAGAATTTTTAATTGAAATTCAATTTGACCACCTATTGATTTTCCCAATAAAAAAATATTTTATATAAGAGGAATTTTATTTCCCTTTTTCTTACTATTTAATTTTTTTAATGAAAATATGATGATTCTATTTGATTACAATTTACATTAAAATCTAAAATTATATAGGAAAAATCTGAATGTTATGCTACCAACATATAACCTTATTTAAATGGTCAAAAATATTTTACGTGGAATAAAAAAAATTAAAAAACAATATGATTGAATAGGCATTGATATTTGGGGAACTGTTGAAAATATATTTGAAAAACTACAAACTACTCGAAAGGAATGAGATTCTATTATTAAAATGGGATATGAATCATACTAAAAGTCTGTGAATTCAAATGGCTTTTCATTATGTTATGATGTGTGTAATATAATATTTTCATGTGTAAGTAATTATTAGATATGGGATACCATCTATATAAATTATGAATTCACATCTAATGTGAATTAAATGAATTTAACACATATAATATTATGTATGAAACATTAAAAATGTTATTGGATGAATGTATTCTGAACAGGTATCATTGATTCCAAAAGATCATAAAAAAGGATCACCTGTGGACAAAAAATGGCAGGCAAGGCTCAAGTAAGGAAAATCATTCATTTTCTATTAGATCTATATAGAGGAATTATAGTTTATATCTGATAATTATGTGATATATGTATATTTATAATAATGTAGTTTTTTGGAAGGATTATGTTATTCGAGGATAAATTTAAATTGAATAATGGAGAAGAATATAGTCTTAAAATATTGTTATTATCAATCAAGACTACAAAGAGAATTCCAAAAGAAAAATATCAATAATTATAGTTTAAGTGATAATGAAACACATAAAAAAATTTAGTAGGAATTAAAACACCATGATAGGATATTTAAAAATGTCTACCAAAATAATAAGTTCTATAAGAAAATAAATAGTGGACAAAACTATTACTGAAATGTGATCTATAAAAAGGAAAACCATCCAAGTGAATTGACCTCTTAGAAATATAAAACTCAAAGGAACATAAAGGATTATTTCCTTAAATTATATTCAAAAAATATATATTTAGAGAAATTATAAATCAAAAAATGAAATAAAATCCACCTAGAGCATATATGATGATATTTCATTTTACTCTGACTTGATATGAGAAGAAAAAATGAAAAATAAAAAACACATGTTTTATGGAAAACCCATTTTATTTATCAAATATTTTTACAAAATCTCCTGATCTTGTGAAATCAATATTTGATAGTGAAAATAGTATTTAAAATGTGAGTATTGAAAATTTATTTGAATATTGTAATATACTACAAGAATCATTCAATGGTATTAAATATTTTTGTAATATATATAATATTCTACATGCATTGCCTTTGAGTTATAAATATGACTTTACAGTCAATAATGAACACTATTATCATTCATTAAATGAAAACATTGAACTCAAATAAATAAAAAAAGGTAAATAAGGATTTTAATAGTTTTAAAAATTGATTAAAACCCATGTCTAGGATTGTTTTTGTATAAAAAACAAACACCTTTTTAAAACTAGGATTCAATACTAACAAGGATAGAAGAAGAATTATAATAAAATAATATGTTCTATTATGAAGCTATTCCAACTCAATAAACTATTTTTATACATATAGATCTAATAATATTTTTATTTTTAAAATTATATGGTCTATTCATATTATACTAGTCAAAATGATTTGGATTCAAAAATCTAATACAAATAACATTTATATAACCAACAATGTTCTCGTACAAAAATCATTTATGTTGTAATTTTCTTATATGAATCCTTATTGAAGATTAATATTAAAAATATATTGTATATAGAAAGATGATTTTACAAAAACCTAACTATGGAATAATTGATCATTATGAACCATATAAATGTAGATGGAGTACATATCACATTTTATGACATTTCATAATTAAGTAAAATTGGGATCAACAATATTAGTATGTCGTAAAATATTTTGATTCATATAGTATTTTTATAAATGGGATAAAATATAATCTTCATGGAATCTCCCAATTCTGTGATTATGTTTATCATGACGCATTTTAAAAAAATTCTGGTAATCATTCTGATTCAAATCATACATTGGTTTTTACTACCTTGGCTAATGATAATGTGTATGTATCTGAATAAAATTCAATATTTTTCTAAAATATTTCTTATTTAAGTTCCATTTATGAGGAATCTTGGTTGTGGAAGATGATATGAGGCAACTAAAACATTCAGTCACAAAGAATCCTAAAGAAGAAAATATTAATTAATGATATTCCAAATTAATAATTTTCAAAATAAATAGTTTATAAACAATGAAAATAAGAAAAAAAGAAATATTATCATTTAAACAAAGGAAAATAAGTTTCATCTTCAAAACCCGTAGAGTTTTTTACATGGTATTCAATACACCCCACATATTAATTATATTAAATCAGAATTTTTTTTGTTATGTTCATTCAGATTACTTTTCTAGAAACAACTGGATGTTATTTCTAACTTATGAAAGTGATTTTAGATCTTATTTATAAAAATATGAAATATTAGTATAATAATAGTACACATACAATTAAAATAATAATAAGTGATCAGGACCATTTTATTAATATCATGAGTTTGATTCATTATATTCACAAAATGGCTACAATCACAATATTTTATAACCTACAACTCGATATATAATCTAATGTCGTTGTAGATGGAATAAATAAAACAAATCATGAAACATATTTTTAAAATAATAAAGAGTATTACCCTCATATTTACTTTTAGGTGTCTCATGTTAATAAAACTTTTTATATTATAAATATGGTTATTATTATATTGTTTTTAGTGAAAACATCATAAGTGTTATATAATGAAAGTCAAAAAATTATAATTTCTTAATTGTTTTTCGTTACCTAGTCTTTATTCTCAAAAAAAATTTGATTTAGATGCATTTACATCCAAATGTGAAGAATGGATTTTCAATTTATATAAAACATCCAAAAATATAAATTTTTATATATAAAAGAACCAGAATTACCAACAAATCAATATATGTTAAATTTGAGGAATGTGACCAACATGATACTAAAACTTCTTTGTAAAACCAAGATGGTATCCATTATAATATGAATATAAATGACTAATTCAAGACTAGTGATAGTTCCCTCAATTGTTTTTGAAGAATAACTCAGTTATGAAGATCTAGTTTAACATAAACGTGATAAGGAATATTAAGATTCAAATACATCAATATCTAGATCTTGTAAAACTCATATAGATCATCCCCTAAATTTTATTGTCATATATATAGATAGAGAGCCCATAATAGAGATTCTACTATTAATTAGGTTAAATATCAGGCCTTATTTTCCAATCATTAACCAAGAAACATATCTTAATAAAGAGATTATGAATTCTAGAAATAACACTACATGAATAATTAAACCATTTTGAAATGAAATTTTTTTGACAACAAGTAGAAACCCCAAATGACTTCTTTACCATTGGCACAAAATATGTATATATAAAAAACATTGATGAGTTGGAAAGATTAACTATAATTATTTTTGGACTAGATTTACATAGAAAGAATCATGTGGAAGGTATTGAACATGATGAGATATTTTCCCAAAAAGAAAGAGATGAAGCCATTAGAGTGTTTCTTTCATATATAAAAAATTTAAATTTCAAATTATATCAAATGGTTTTCATGAGTTCCTCTAAAAATAGTTATATAATTTGGTATGTTTTGGGGGGGAACCTTATTTTCATAACCCAAATTTTCCAAATCATGTTTCTAAACTAACAAATTCTTCATATGGATTTAAAAATGATCTTACAGCTTGTACTGAGAGCCTCATCCCATTTTTATGTTTGGTGGGTTTTATTGAATGGATTGATGATCCTTATTTATTTAATAAAATAATTTAAAATTATGTTTTAGTAGATAAAATATATTTTTCTGATATTCTTTTTGGACCATCTAAAAACCCTTTATTTAAAGAATATTTAAATTTAATAAAAAATGAATCTTAAATGAGTATAACTGTTGAGTTGAATTTCTCCATTGATTTTATTATTTCTAAAATTAAGGGAGGAATTATTTTAATTAAAAATAACTATAGCAATGATATTTTAAAATTTATTGGTCTTTATTTTACTAAAGGTAGATCTGCTGTAATTTCTGAAATTTGTATATTTGATCATAATGAATGTAACACCTCGAGAATTTGTGAAATAATTTTTTTTCGAATCAGTTTATGTTTTTTATATTTTTAATTTCACATGAAACTGGAAATAGTTTTTATATATTTTTTGAAAACATTAATTCAAACATTCCGTTCACACGAAACATACATGGTTTTCACTATATGCAATACCGACTTTTCATACTCTTCCTGCAACAGTACCTTGTCATACGTTTCATGCAACACCAATTTTTCATAGAAAAAATCATTTTATCAATAAAATTTCATAATTAAGAAAATTATAACATGTCCATTAAACATAGAAATATCAGTAGTAATAAAAAAATTTCCATGATTTTTTATAGTGGTATTGTATAAAACATATTGACAACGAGAGATAATTTTTTTAGTAAAATCTTTATATGTTTAAAAATATTATTTCCTCAAATGAACAAAACAGCATGTCCTTATATGAAAAATAATTAAACTATTTTATAAAAACATATAAATTCATTATGATAAAATAAACAGAATTTATTTAATTTTGAATTCTAAAATTATTTTAGGGTGAATTTTTAGGGTATTTATGAGAATCTTCATTTTTTATGAATAGTGGAAAATACTGCTTTTTAGTTAAAAATTGCCTTTTCATTCCAATAATTATTAATGTTAAATTACATTTTAAACATTTTTATGGTCAAATTAGATAAATTATACATATATTAATACAATTTAGGTTATTATAATACATTTTTCTTTGAAATTAATTTTAAAAAATAATAAGCTTTTTAACATTTAAATTTAAAAACCCAGTTTCTCACCACGTCAGTGAGATTATAATTATTCCTTTTTCCACACTTTTCATAATTGAATCTTGAAAAAAAGAAATAAACCATTTTAATTCGTATAAAATTTATATTCTATTGAAACTAACATAATTTTTGGTCAATAAGATTAATAAACGAGATTAAAATTAATCACAATGATTTAGGTCAAATTAAGATTAATTAGGGTTTAAACCTTACTATTAGGGGCCCAAATGACCTATACACTTGTCCAAAATCCATTTTTGTCCATATCTAATTAATTCGCATTCAATTAATAATTGTTTTTGTGTTTGGTATGAATTTTTTTGGTAATAACATTGGTACACTTAACTTGTTTTCAAAATTTCCATGTGAGCCATTTCCCTTCCCTATAAGAGGCTACCACTACTCCCCATTCCTCACACTTCCCAAGATCAAAACAAGAGGGTGAAAGGGAGAACATATCAAGTCTAAAATATGATTTTATATGGTAAAATGTACCAATCCCGAAATAGGAGTATAAATTGGAGGAAATCCCATGACCGAATCGATAGGGTAAATTGGAGGACACCCCAAGTCTGAAACTATAGGGTATATGGGAAGACATCCCATGCCTGAAATAAAAGGGTTCATGAGAGATAATTCAAGTCCCAATGTATGAACAAAGGTGATTAATCCAATACTAACATGTTATAAAGGCCTTGTTAGGCCCCCTTAACATAGGGTTTAATATGCTTATGTGTTTTCCAAAATTCATTGTTTTTTTGCAAAGTTATTCTATCAATTCTTATGTTTTTTTATTATGGTTCATAAATTATCAACTTATAATCTTTATTATGATCACTATTTTGAAGGTCATGATCTTAAAAAGTTATTCTCATATTCCATACCATTTTTACATTTTATGCTAACACATTTTCATTATTTACCCTTACTGAGTTAATGAGATCAACCATTTCTAATGTTTTTTTATCCATGTAATGAAGAAGGGTTTTACATAGACATACTAATGGTTTATATCATTATGGGAGATGATAAATATCTTTCAATAGGAGATAATATTTTTTTCCATGTATCCAATGGCACTAAACTATTAAGGTACTCAGGCATGTAATTTTTTAATGTACTAAATATTTATTTAAAATGACGTGATATCTCTGTATATTAATCTTGGGTCACTGAAGTTGGTATAAAAAAAATGATTATTTGACATTTATAATAAATTATTATAAAACATTCGTGATATCCGTAGGTATGTTTCTAAGGATATGTCTTGGGATGTCTATATGGATAAGTATATGGAAGAGTTGACATTTAGGAAAATATCCTAGAAATTTGGTACAAGATTGTGTAACTGGTTTCCAAGATATACATCCTGAGCTGGATAATACAAGATAATGTGGCTCTATTACATATATACCTTTGGGTAAATATTCTGACAAGATGTTTCATGTCTGACTTGGGCTATTCTGGTGCATGATATTTAGCATTGCTTTAAAACTAGTTTGACACTCATGGGGGATGAGATTTTGGAATTCCAAAAATATTCATGAACAATCATGATGGATTTAATTATAATTTTTCTATGAAAAATTGAGGAATAACATATTTTTTCATAGATTAAGGAAGTTTTCATACTTTATTCATCATATACGCGACGTTTAATTATTATGTGGTTCCACATTTTGATAGATATTTCTTACTATTTGCTTTTGGTATTAGAAAATGGCTAGAACACGAAGGAACTGTGTTAGTGGTGATTACGATGAAAATGACGTGAATGCCTTCTTGAAGATCTGAATTATGTGGCGGATGGAATAAAAAGTCTCATTGTTATTATCTATCAACTTTTTCAAGCTATGAATCATGTTGAGTTTCAAAATGAGAATAGTAGGGAACAATGTTCTATTCAGTACTTCTTGATGCATCGTCCACCTTCATTCATCATGTCATCTGATCCACATATTGCTAAACACTAGAATAGTTCAACTAAAAAGATCATATCTATTATCAAATGTCTTGATTATAAGAAATTCAATCTGTATGTTTACCAATTAGAAGGTGTACCATACAAGTTGTGGACTTTAATAAGAAATACATGGATGAAAAATGATCTTTAATCCATGGATTGTTATGAGTTGATGAAGTGATTCTTCAATAAGTAATTTTATTGTGTTCTTAGTATGAATATGGAAAAGGAGTTCCATGAGTTAAAGAAAATGTATGAAGAATATATCGGTAACTATGAGGCTAATTTCACAAAACGTTTGAGGTTTGCTTATGGTATTATCATCCAACCTGAATTTAATGTTGATAAGTTCATCAGTGGATTAAAAGTAAAATCTTATAATGACATCATCCATAAGAGACTATAGTAGGTACGAAGAGATTTTGCATTGTGAAAACAATGTTCAAATAGTGGTTGGAGTTACACATAAATCTCATGGTTCTAAGAAGAAAAGGAAAATGGAGTTCAATTAAAAATCCAACTACCATAGAGAAATGCAAATTATCTTTATGTTATGAAAAAAAAATTGGGAAGAAACATGGGGGGAATTATGATAAGGGGACTAAAAACGATTTAATAGAGGAAGGGAAAATAATAGAGAAGCTGGATTTAAAACAGATGGGGGAAGTTATATAATGATGAAAATAATGATAAATCCCATGTAGAATTACCCTACTAAACATCAGTGCTCCATTTTCATGGAGTTTGGCCATTACGCTAACAAGTTCCCAAATATAAGGACTACACTGGATGATAAGACCCAAAAACTGTTGAAGACAAATGATATAGGAAAAAATTATTTGATCATAATGGATGAATTGAACCCATATAATTAATAAGTACTTATCCATCCATCCTTAGTTTGGAATATTAAGATTTATTTCGTATGAATAATCCCTATAATATCTTTATTGATCATCCTTTTATGATATTTAAATTTATTATCTTTCCCTACAATGATTACGCAATAATAAAATCACATTTAATACTCTATATGTACATGTATGGACCCGAGTTTCTAATAAAACTTATTTTGGTTTAATATGATAGCCTAATTAAGGAATAATGGGTGAATTTTATTTTGGATGGGTAACAAGGTTAACCATTTATGGGAATTTTTAGTTAAACAAAAGAAGAAGTCATTATGATTAAAGTGTTATCTTTCCGTATGAGGATTTATACATATTGGATAGCATGTTCAAACTATGTTGTTTTGATGATAACTGATGGGATGGTATATCATAGATCTCAGGATCTATTAGAACATCAGGAATTAAAAAATCATGTTCCTTTTTAGGGAAAGACGTGAAGTGGAATGAAATACTAAGGGTGAAGTTTTTCTGAAATAATGCAAGTATAAATTTTTATGAAAATATATAATCATAATAAAAATGATCATAAATCTAAAAACATTTCTAGTACCTTCATTTCTGATGAATCTGAAGGTCGCTTAGGTCATTGCAGATTTATGAATTTTTTATTATAAACTTTTTCATGACCTTGTTATCTATCACTCTCCATCATAAGATGATTGTATGACTTCTCTCATTGTCTTTTTTCTCTTCCCACCTATGTTCTCTTATGTGGGAACCTAGTTATGAGTTACTTTGGGTATCTGTTATGGTTCCAACATCCCATTTCTAAGGGATGTTTTAGTATTAATTTTTATGATGTTTGTTTCTATTAATGAAACAGTATGGCATTAAACCTTTCATAACCGAGTTGAATTTTGAGGGTGAAATTAATTTTATGTTGGTGGAATGTAACACCCTGAGATATTGTGGAATATTTTTTTTAATTAGATTATATTTTCCATATTTTTCATTTCAAATGAAACTAGAAATAGTTCATATATACATAAGTGTGTGTGTGTGTATTAAAAATAGTATGTCATACATTGATTTCACAAGGAAATGACTTGGTTTGGGATACATGCAATACCAACATGGCATCCACTACTCGCAGCACCGACTTCCTGTATGTTAAACAGAACATCGATATTTCTTATGAAACATTTGTTAATTGTTAAAATTATCTAATTGAAATAATTATATCCTAGAAAATAAAAATTGAAATATGAATATTAATAAAAAAAATTCAAATATAGTTTATAATGGTTTTTTATACAACATGTTTAAAATGAAAGATATAATTTTTAGAAAAATCAATATATGATTACAAATATTATTTTTTCAAATGATCTACACTACATGCCTTTATATAAAAATAATAAAACTACTTTTTTAGAAATATTTAAATTAAATATTATAATATAAAAATTATTTTTTAATTTAGAATGCTGAAAATATTTTATTGTTATTTTATGGGATTTTTCTATGAAACACAATTTTTTTATAAATAGTGAATTATATTACTTTTTAGTTAAAATTTTCCTTTGAATTGAAATAATTATTAATGTTAAATTTTATTTTCATTTATATTATTTTTCACACTAGGTAAAATATAAATCTATTAATTAAATTTAGGTCAATAAAATGAATTTCAATTTGAAATTGAATTAAAAACATAATAAAATTTTGAACATATTACATTAAAAAATTTCTTAATTTCCATGTTTGTGGGATTATCATTAATCATAATTTTCAAAATTTGATGTATTGAATTTAGAATAACTGAAATAAATCATTATAAATATTATAATATTTATATTCTAATAATATAAACTAAATTTTTGAACAAACAGATCTGTAAAAGTGATTAAAATTAATCACTGCAATTAACGTCAGATTAAGCTTAATTTGGGATTAGACCATAATATTATGGTCCAAAATGTCCTTGAAATTTGTCCAAAACCCATTTTATAGTGATAATTTTTTTATAAACATTCCATTCATAATAGGGATGGTTTGGTGTGGATTTTGTCTACATAACAATAAGTGTCCACCTAAATTGTTTTGAAAAATAGTAAGTGAGTCATTTTCTTACCCAATAAAATTTCAACACCACTCCTTATTCCGTACACATAAAAAACACAAAAAAATAGAGTACACAAGAGAACATCCCAAGCACAAACTATGATGGTATATGGGAGGAATCACAATCCCGAAACAAGAGGGTAAATGGGATGGCATCCCATACCTGAAGCAATAGGGGACATAGAAGCTCATCCTAATCCCGACGTAGGTACAATAGTGAATATACCAATATTAACATGTTACAAAGGCCTCAGTAGGATTCCTTGACATAGGGTTTTTATATGATCATGTTTTTCCCAATTCCATTTTTTATTCCTACGTTATTCTTTCAAGGCTAGTGTTATTTATTTCCTTATGGTTCATATATGATCAACATTAAATCATTATCATCTCAACTATGTAGTTTTTTATTTTAAAATGTTAGGCACATGTTCGAAACCATTTTTGTATGTTATTCTAATGAATTTTATTAATTTCCCATTATTGAGAATCTACGATCAACTATTTCTTATGTTTTAATTTTCTAGATTATGAGGAAAGGTTTTAGGTAAAAGTTATAAAGGTGATGATCTTTATGGGAGGTATTGTAAAGGCCCAATAATTCAATTTATTTTTTTATATTATTTGGGATTATTATGAGTCTGTGAAAATTGATGGCTCTTGATTTCAGGGCCCTGTGTTCCCATATGCATTGGTGAAATTGTTTTAACGTATTTTCGGTAATCACACGAGAGTCATTTTATATCTACATAACTCGTGCTTAGATTAGAAATATGAGTGCACCGTTGAATCAATAGCATCGATATTCACATAAGGGAAGATTCACATCAACCATAGTAGGTCGGGAAAAAACATTAAATGTGGAGCTTTAAAGAAAAAAATAATAATAATAAAATAACTTAGAAATTAATTTTTTTTTTCTAGCGGATGAGCGGTGGTGGTTTGGATAGGTGACTATTCATGAAAATTAATGGCTTGACACTCCTTTTTTTGTAACTACACCATTGGGGAATTAGGAGGATCATTCCTTAAATGAACCTCTTTAATTACTAGGTTTTTCATTCACCTTTCCCCCTCTATTTAATTTTGGCTTGGGGTGGAGTTTTGGCACGACTTCACCAAGAAAGGAACCTCTGGCGATGTGACATGATGTCTTCCACCAGTGGAGTATGGAAGCTTGGGCAACAATGATCTGGGATCGATGAACACTGATGACCTCACTCCGATAGGGACTCTACTTCCACCAACGATAGTGATACCCCTGATGGTTCATGAGGTGGGGGTTTTGTTTATTCTCATGTGAATTGTTCTTCCATCATTCGTGAAAGAAGTGTCGACTCGCAGAAGTTTTATAATTAAAAAATGTTGTTTTATTTTATTCTACCACTGGTTATAATGTTATGGTGGAGGACGCAGGCCAAACGAACTAGTCTTGGACCACCCGCTGCCTCGTTCAGTTTTCATTCTTCAGGGGACAATTATTTTACTCACTGGTACCTTGTAACCGAGTAGCGCACAATGATGGAGGCATTCCGAGAAAACAGTAGTTGTGTCTGGAAGGATGAACGGACCACTAGAGCTCACCTGGTGGCCTATGGAAGAAGTGCTGGTGCCGGAAGATGAGAGTGGCGGCCAGAAAATGCCAATTGCAGTGAAAGAGCGGTGCCACAGTGGCCGGACAGGCGGAAGAAAGCAGGCCAGCCACAGAGGTGGAGGCGGCGCTCCATCGCGTGCCGCATTGAAGGGAGTGGCGGCTTCATAGTTGCGGTGGATCTGGAAAGGAACATTCTCCTTTGGGTCTTTCTGGTGATGAGGTTGTGCCACCATTTAATGGAGATGAATGGAACCATTGAGCTATTCGAGAGAAGTGATTGTAGGACCTCACATCAATCACGCATGCCGGCGAGCCAAACCGCCGCTGCCCGGCCCAGCCGGGGCAGGTTGGGCTGGTCCAGGACATTTCGGGCTGAGCTCACCGCTTCTTAGCCTAACCAGGTCGGCCTAGGCTAGTTTGGGTCATGCTGGGGCAGACCCAGACCAGGTCGATTTGACCAGAACCGGGTTGGGTCGGACCAGCCCTGGACCCCTCTCGGGCCAAGAAACAGTTAAGAGACCGTAACTTACGAACTGGACATCTGTTTGATGAACTGTGTATAGTTATGGGATAATTGTTGTGCGACGATCCTTTTGAGATACTCCATGTGTGTTTTGGATAATTTTGGAGTACGTATGGGTTGAATCGACTCCGAATCCAATCGATCCCTCACCACTAAAATGCCAAAAACATACAGGTCGGGCATCAGGTTGATGCGCCGTCTGTTTCATTAGAACCCATATGATTTGATGTATCATCAAGTAACTTATTTATGAGACATAGTTCTGGTTGAAATCTGTCCGATGACTTGAGGATCTTCTCTCCCAAAATCTATTGTTCTATAAGCGGGAATTCAGTACCTGGCAGTGAGGCGGAGGTTGGAGACAGATCATACAGAGGTTAGTACTGAGAGATCCTATGTGGTTCAGCACCTATCGATCATGTGTGGGTCATATCCTTTTTGGGTGTGCACTTAGAAATCATGTGTTGTTCAGGGCATTCCAATCAGGTGTGGGTCATATCCTATGTCGGTAAGTTCTCAACGATCCAATGTGGGTCAGCGCATACCGATCATGTGTGGGTCAGATCCTGTTTGAGTCAGATCTTGTGTGGGTCAGTGGTGGTTATTACCTATTTAATCTAGGTGGGTCGGTAACATTATGGGTCTTGTGGGTATTAGTACTTATAAATCCTATGTGTTTCAAACTCTGTATGGTCAGTAGTAGTGCCTCTTGACAGAATAAGATGATATAGCCTCTCGGCTAATCATTTGTACTTCTGTGCATTACTTATACCTAGTTTAAGTCGTGTCTTTTTCTTCATTATTTTTTATAGAGATCATTCATTGTGGTTTTCCATTGTTGAATTCTGAAAGACATTCAGGGTCTCGGGGTCCCTACTGGGTATTGTTATATGCACCATTTCATGGGCTTTTCTTGCACTGTGTTGGGGTTTTTTAGATGATGATAACCATGGCTTAGAGTTGAGAGAGAAAGGACCATACAATACATGGATTGGATTGGCTGACATGGAGAGTATTTGAGACGAGTTGTATCTACATATCAGGTTGGATACTCAGTGGACAATTCTAGGAGTTGTTTTTTATTTTTCAGTTGTAGTTGTATATTTTACTAGGGCTTGAATTCCATCCCCTTTTACTTTCAGTACACACCTTTAATACTATGTTTAAATCATGGTTGCATATAGTTGTGTTCATGGTTTTTTGTTTTTTTACAGGTTTAAATGAAATTACTTCCTGTTTTAGGATATGGCTTTCCAGGACAAGTCTCCAACCCCTTTATTTTGGAAGGCGGGATCTGGGTAGTCACGGCACGGGCCCCGGGGAATGGGTTGTGAAAATGTGGTATCAGAGGACTCGGTTATATCAAAGAATTAGGACTATAATATTTTTTAGTCGAAAAATAATGTTAAGTGTTTTGATTGTGGTTTTCAGTTCGGGATGTCTTGTGTTGGTGCGGTGGCTGACGTATCCTAATACCAGGACCCTGAATTCAGATTTCTGACTCGGTGCACTAAAAAAATGATTGCTTGTGTTTTGGAAATGTTTTTACTTTTATCTATTATTTTTCATCTCTCAAGAATAAATTTTTTATCATGGTGCACATGTTTTTCATAGTATTCCACCACATAGATAGCAAGCTAGGATTCTTGAGAGACTAAATTATGATGGCCAACCGAGTGATGAGCTTCGGTGTAGGGCCCTCTTACTGTGTTGGCACCTTTGTGTGGTGCACTAGTTACACACAACCCGTTGGGATGAAAATGCCACCAGCCCCACCAGCAGCCCATGCACGCCGACTGAGCGTGTTGAGTGAGTTCCAGAGATAGAGGCCTCCAGGGTTTCGAGGATAGACAAATCCCCAGGTATCAGAGGACTTCCTAGAGTCTATGGCTAATGTTTTTCTCTTGGTTGAGACATTAGCAGAGCATATAGTTATCCTAGCTTCTAGAATTTTCTTTGGCAGAATTGGGAGAAGGTGCATCTTCATGCTCCAGACACCTGACGAGGAAACCCTCACCCGGACGGGCTTTGAGTGCCTCTTCAAGGTGGTGTTCATTCCAGAGACACTACGCTCTGTACGTATTCAGGAGATCCTCCACTTATAGTAGGGAAGCCTAACAATATCTTAGTACTCAGCATGATTCACTATCCTCTCGCGCTACTCCACTAACATGGTAGAGGCCCATTCTCCAGGGCCCAAACCGTTGAGCAGGGTCTTTGATAAGAGATCAGAGCGTCGATGATATCGTTGAATATCCTGATGCAGGATGGAGTTCTTGAGCAAACAGTGTCGGTCGAGAGCATTATAACTGAGAAGGAACCGATGGTGAGAGACACCACCGGATGACAGGTGGCCAAGTCATCTGCAATAAGTAGTAGAAATATGACGTAGAGGTCCATGTAGGTTAGTCCCACTGGTAGACGACCCCAGCGGGATGAAAGTTAATAACTCACGAGACATATAATGCTACTTGGGAGTCATACAATGCTTCACATAAAGTGGTCATGACCACATGGCTTTCAACTACCCGACCCTTCATACCGAAAATCAGCAAACGGTCAAAGGACTACCGACATAGTGGTAGAGATTCGAGCGAGGAGGTCTGCAGGGTGGCTGATGAGGCTGAGCAGCAGGTCGTGCAGTAGGTGGTGGGTGGCGATTTGATGTTCTACAGACACCACAACCATGAGGTCAACCCTAACCACAAGGAGTATGTGGAAATGGGAGATCATAGATATATGTACTAAAGGCCATTGTCCACGGTGCTCTGAAGATGATTAGAGGTACTTTATGTTTCTATTCCACCATAGTTATAGTACTTATAGACACATGTTCCAGTCACTCATTCATTTCTAGGACACTCGTTTAGATCTCGGAGATAATGATGGAGTCTTTGGCTCAATCCTTGTGATTATAGACTCATACGAGGGAAGATTTGATTATTACACACTGGTGCTGATAGTGTGAGCTTACTCTGGGAGGAAAGAGATTCAGATGGGATCTCTTAGTTTCAGCATCGATGCCTTACGACATCATATTAGGTATGGAATAGCTATCCACAGTCCATGCTCAGATCGGAAATTTTTGTCGCAATGTGTGGTGTGTCCATAAGGTTGGGACCAGTTTTACCTTCCCCATTGAGAAGAAAACCATTGCAGCATAGGATGGACTATGTCGGAGGTGGGTGTAGCTAATTACACATAAGTTGTCTAGCCTCATCCTCGGAGCAGATGATGTGAGGAGTCCATGTAATCCTATAGTGGAGGACCAGTATGCTAATTTTCTCCCTGATGATGTTTCGGAACAAACTCCTCATAGATAGGTAGAATTGTTTATCGACCTGTACCCTAGGATGACACTGATATCTAAACCAGCATATCGGATGGCACTCGTGGAGCCTCGGGAGTTACGGGTACAGATGGAGTACTTGCAGGAAAAGGGGTTCATAAGGCCCAGTGTTTCTCCATGGGCATCCCCGATCTTGTTCTTCAAGTAGGCGGATGGGATCTTGATGTTTTTTTGTACTTTCAATTCCTAATCAAGGTGACTGCGATGACCAAGTGTACACTCCCAAGGATCGATGACATCTTCAACCAGCTGAAGAGAGATCAATGGTTTTTGAAGACAGACCTTAGATCAGGATGTCATCAGCTCATAGTATAGGATGAGGACGTATTGTAGAAATCCTTCAGATGTTGGTATCACCATTAAATGTTCTTTGTGATTACTTTTGGGTTTTCCAATTTTCATAGATGTTCGTGGGGATCATGAACTTGATCTTTCATCTATACCATGATCTCTTTGTGGTGGTATTAATTGAAAACATCTTGATATACTCAGTGTCGGAGGAGGAGCATGCCACAGACCTGCATATAGTGGTCGATACACTATAAGGGCACCATATTTTTGGTGAGCTCTAGATGTTCCAGTTTAGGATATGGGAATTCCACTACCTAGGGCATGTAATCTTGGTGGTTGGAGTCATAGTAGATCTCGCAATTATAGAGGTAGTGCTTGTTTGGGAACCACCCTAGAGTGTGGATGAAGTGAAGAGTTACCTGGGATTGGCTGGGTGCTACCAGATATTTGTACCTGACTTCTCCAGGGAAACGGAACCCTTTTCAGCCATGAAGAAAAATGGGAAACTTTACTTGTGGATGATGAAAAGCCTGCAGAGTTTTTAGGATTTGATGTAGAGATTGACAAGTGCTCCCATCATGAGGCTACAAAAAGAGTGCATTCGGTACTTAGTTTACTGCAATGCATCAGGGACAAGACTAGGTGGCTTCTTGATTCATGATCGAGTGGCGATCACCTACAGATCATGGTAGTTAAGATAACTTGAGCAGAACAACACTACCCATGACCCGGAGTTAGCAGCAGTGGTCTTGACATTGAAGGTGGGGAGAAATTAATTGATGGATGAATGTTTTACTATTTTAACTGATAACAAGAGTCTCAACAATATCATCTCACATAATTACATGAACATAAGATAGCGATGATGGATATTGTTCTTCCAAGACTATGACTTTAAGATAGTCTATACTCCTAGGAAGGTGAACATAGTAGAAAATTCACACAAAAGGTGTTCTGGACTACCGTTGCTGTGTGAGGCGATAGAGTACCTAGCCGTGTTAGAGATATATTTTTGGGATAGATATGTGGAAACATACCTCGAGTCTATAACTGTCACATCCCCATTTGTTCAGTGAGATCGGGAGACTCAGATTTGGGACGTAGACTGCGAGGCCCAACATGCTCATATATCCTCAGGAGATGCTCCTTAGGGATTTTCTGAAGGCGTGGAGCACATTATCCTCTTTAAAGGATTCACTAGGGTACCAATGACGCTTATAGAGGAGGTGCTAAGGGAGTTCCACACATCCCCTTTGGTGGAAAATCCATGAGTAGTAAAGATGTACCAGGACCTATGATGTCGGTACTCATGGTCAATGATGACGAAAGCAGTGGCAGAGTTTGTATCCTGATTCCTCACTTGTCAGCAAGTGAAGGATGAGCATCATGTCCCAATAGGATTAACTCAACCACTTGAGGTAGTAGAGTGGAAGTGGGATGGAAAATCCATGGACATCATGATGGGGATACCACGTATGCCTAAGGGCCACGATTCCATATGGGTGATCATTGACAGACTCAATATGTCAGCCACCATCCTACCCATCCGAGAGTAGGGTTTAATAGAGAGCTTGGGATGCCTCTATCTATAGTAGATTGTGTGACTTCAGAGGGTGACATCGATGGTCGTCTCTGATCATGAAACATGTTTTACATCCTGCTTATGGAACAGATTGTTGGAGGCATTCAGAACTCATCTATGCATGAACATCAGATTTCACCCTTTGACAGATGGTCAGATGGAGCGGACCATACAGACACTCGAGGACATGCTTTGTGCTTCTGTCCTTGATTTTGAATGTTGTTGGGAGGACCGCGTACCAGTGGAGGATTTTTCATACAAAAATAGTTGTCACTCCACCATCGGCATTGCCCAATTTGAAGATTTGTATAGGAGACCATGCATATCACCTATTTACTAGATAGACCATGCTGAGTCAACACTTATGGGTCTAGAGTTGGTATAGGCTAACACAGAGAGGGAACAGATCATCCTGGAGCAGATCAAGACTATGTAGAGCTGGCATAACTCTTATGCCCACAGGATATGGAGACTCTTGGAGTTTCAGGAGGGAGACCATGTATTTTTATGGGTCTCACCCTATTGAGGATTACAGAGGTTTGGCCCGGGCGAAAAGCTATCATTGACATTCATCATTGCTTCCTTGATCTACATTAGAGTAAGTGAGGGGGAGTATTATCTATCACTTCCCCCATAGATGCATTGGGTGCATATTGTTTTCCACGCATCGCAATAGAGGAGATACATGCTTGTTCCATCTAATGTTACCGACTAGGGAGATCTAGACATTGACGATTGGGGTGACGTTCACGGATTTACCGTTGGAGATAGAGGATAAACATGAGTGCATCCTTCATGGGTGTTTGAATCCTCTAGTCTAAGATCTTTGGCTGCACGATAAACTCCCAGAGAGAACATGGGAGTGGGAGGCTTATATGTGTTCTTAGTACCCCAATTTCTCCACCTAGTTTGGTTGTAGCATTCGGGGACGAAAATCCCAATGGTGGGAAAAATGTAAAGACCCCAAAATTCCATTTAAATTTTTTCACATACATGACATATTGAAAGTTATTTTTCATTTAATTTACATCCTTTATTTGTTTTGGTGGTTTTCCATGCATTTTTGAAGGAAATAGTGGGTTTCCAAAATTTGGTCCAACCTGAGTGTCCATTTCCAGTTTTGAAAGTAAATTTTGTTTCTTTAATAACTCCTTCATTTTTCAACATTTTTCACCCATTCAACATAAAAAATTACCATTATTTATATATTAAAACAAAAATAGAAATTTTGGCCCTTTAAAAATTTATAAGCATCTTGGATTTGGGTGATCAAATTAGGTATTGGGCCAACCCGAATGCCCATTTCCAGTTTTACAATTGTTTTGTAATGCTTTCATAAAATATTATGTTTTTATCCTTTTTTTGGGATTCCACCTCTAAAACGTTCCCACTGAACCCAGCCTCACCCCCATTTTCGTTGTCACCTATTTGGAGATCATATTCATCGAGCTTTAGGGCCGAACATCTGAATCTCCAAAAAACGTCTAGATTTCACAAGTAAGTTGGTTCTCTTCCTTATTCCTCAATTCTTCTTAGGGTTTCTTCTTTTTTATTGAATCGAAAAATGTCCAGAAGATGGGGCGTCACACCTAGGGTTTTAGTTTTGAGTTTCCCGGTCCAATACTATGGTTTTAGGTTCAATCTTAATCCATTGTGGTGCGGCGGAGGTGTAGTTGAAGTGCCGCACAAGGATTTGGGGGTTTTTACTCTTTTGTTAGGTGATTTCATATGTAGGTATTGTAGAATGAGTTGGATTTATGTATTTCTGTTTCTATTATGTTCCTCTTTCCGTATTTTGATTGTGAATATTTATTTGGTTACCATTTTAAAAGCGGTTGATTTTTAAGTGCCAATATTTTGTGAAAATGGGTGTTTTACATGTGCAACCCCTGTTTTGCCTCTTGGTGTTGTTTTATAATTCAGGGATCAAATTTATAAAAATGTTTTGATGCTGAATTATCTGGTTTGGTATAATATTGGTCTCAAATTGGTTTCAAATGTTTTATTTTAGATGAATTTAATGTGCAAAATTTGATTACATTTCTTGAAATTGTATTATCGAAATTATAAGCGCTTTATTGAGTAATACGAAAGGTGAAAAGAATGTGTACCAACTATTTTGAATTTGTGTGACATGAACTGATATTTATATGTGAGAATTTATTTTTTTAGCATGTGGTGACTATTTGAGCACCATACGGGAAACCCGGGTAACTAGGTGGGCTAAGGTGTACTAGTACGCTAGTGAACGAAGGGGTTTTGACCATGGTTCACATAGCATGTCTGACATGGATTACACTAAAAAAACTATAATGGAGATGATTGGAGACCACTAGGTTATGGGTATTCTCCCTACTAGTGGCTCGTTCTTGAGAATGAATTTCAGTATGGTTACTTTCACCGAGGTACGAGGTACTTGGGGCTCACAACAAACTAGTACCTAGGGGTTTTCCTATTCTTGGTGCCCGTGGCCTTTTTGGAATTTATACATTCTTTATGGAATCATGGGATGTGAAAACCAGTATCTTTAATGTTTTATACAAATTCACGCGTTCTTTAAAGTTATCACCATTTAAAGTTATTTTCTTATTAAAGATGCACTTTTAGAAATTAATTCTACCATTATCTATTTAAAACTCTTGGAAGCCTTTTATTTTATAATTCCTATCACTTGGAATCATTGAACGATATCCTATTGGTCTTAGTCTCAAAACCTACTTACACCTTTGGTTGTATGTAGACTTGATCTTGTTTGACACAGGCAAAGGCAAGGCCTTGGGCGATGGCGATTAGGGTTGCTAGTTTCTCTTGATGGTGCGGTGTGGTGGAGACAGATTGTGGGTGATGACCCCTTGTCGGGTGGAGTCTCAGAGGCTGTTTGCTTCTACTTTTATGTACATTTGGACCTATTGTGTCTTGTTTAAACCCATATACTTAGTTATGAATTTTTATTAAGTCTCGTTTGGCATAATTTTTCAGATTTGGTTTGTTGTTTGTTTTTCATTATTTTATGAACCCAAACATGGGTAAATCGTTACCAAATGAATTTTTATGATACCTGAGCACTTGTGATAACCCGTGGGGATGGGGAACTCCATTAAGGTCTTTCCATGATCCGGGTTTGGTGTCGGTTTTATGGAGACCAGATTCAGTTCGTGACAAAATGGTATCAAAGGAGGTTAATTTTTTAGGGTTATATTGCTATTTTGGGATGAGTCGAGATAGACAGGAGCTAGGACTGTCAAGGCTCTGGGTTTTGGATGTGAGTAGGGTGTCTGGCCCACAACTCTCATGGCAGACCATGAGTCACCAGGGGATGTTGGAATTTACAGATTGAATTCACATCCAGGTGAGACGTGTGGGCTGCAGACCACATGTGGACATTAGGCGGATGTGGAGTAGTTGTTTATTTTATTACTAAAATGTGTTTAGATTATTTATATTTGATGTATTTGATTAAAATTTTCAGAATTGTGGAATTGATTATTGTTTCGTGACAGTTGAATTTTGTAGCAACATGCCTCCCCAGAAAGCTCTCACGCACCCACGGGAGGAAGCCGGAGAGTGTTCTCCCACACCAATTGATCAGAGGCAAGTCAAGGTCATGGTCCGAGCTATCTAGGATCTTGGATATGGATCATCTCCAGTTCCATCTCCTATTAGCGAGGATTATACTTGTCCTAGAAAGGACAAGGCCCAGGAGTTCCTGAAAAATAAGCCTCCAACCTTCTGAGGCATCTCAGAATCCCAAGAAGCAGAGGAATGGCTCGAGAAGATTGAGCGTATGTTTGAGTTCCTGGAAACACCCGAGGAGCTCATGGTGTTTTGTGCTTCCTTTCTGTTGTAGGGTCCCAGCCATAAATGGTGGGAGTCAGTGCTTCATGCTGGGAAGAATGAGCAGATGCACTGGGGAGATTTCAATGTTGTCTTCAATGAACAGTACTTCCCTTTGGTGTTGGCTTATTCCAGGTCTAGAGAGTTCATGGAACTTGTTCAGGGAAATCTATCTGTGATGGAGTATTCCAACCATTTTGTTGAGATTGTTCGGTATGCTCCAGAAATTGTCTCTAATGACCAAGAGACGGCCCAGAGGTTTGAGAAAGGCTTGAGACCAGAGATATACTCCCAGGTGTTCTTGTTTAAGCTGGGGGCCTATGTTGAGGTCATTGATTGGGCATGCATGATGGAGATTGATAGCAAAGGAAGGGCTGGTTTCTAGGGTTCAGTATCAGTAGTGGGAAGTGGAAGCTCCTTAGAGAAGAAAAGGAAACAGGAGGATCATGTTATGAAAGGAGGAGGAAGTTCAGGGAACTCTTCAAGGATGTTTTCATCAACGTCTTCTGATGCAAGATCGGTCGTCTTCCACCATTGTGGGAAGCCCGGGCTCATCCTTCCAGCAAGCCCTAATCCTCTAAAGTCCTGTTTCTGGTGTGGAGGTATGGGACACATGCAATGCTTTTGCGGGATAGCGCATCCACTTACAAGTGGGGTACGATCCATGGCTCCCAGAGGAGTGCCAGCACAGTCTGAGCCATCAAGGACTGGGGGATATTGATTTGGAAGTTGTGGTGGTAGGGCTGGGACATCTTCTGGGCAGATCCGGTTTAGGGCATAGCCACAGACTAGCGGTCTTCTTCATGAAGAGGTTGGACATCTTCATGCGGTGGATCAGGAACCAGCAGGATTAGAGGCAGGACTGTCGACTGTTCGAGGTACCATTTTGATTTCATATTCTATAGATACTGCTCTTTTTGATAATGGTGCCTCTGTTTCATTCATTTCTTCCCATTTTTTAGACATTCTGTATTTCCAACTGATTTGATTCCATTCGCAATGGAGTTGGTGACACCGCTGGGAAAGAAGAAGGAGCAGGGTCTCAGGGGCCCATCATGTGCGCTTTCTGTGTCGGGGGTCGAGATGGAGTGGGACCTCTTGGTTATATATAAGGACCTTTTTGATATCATAATCAGGATAGATTGTCTAGTACACTTCCAGGCACACATCGACTGTTATAGACAGCATGTGAGTTTCATGGCACCTGATGGGAGTCGTCAGGTTTTTCGTGGAGAATGGGATCCTCGGTCAGGTCGCGCAGGGCCTCCACTCCCAGAGATGGGAAGTGTTATCTTCCAGTTATCTTCTCTCATGCTAGAGGATGGTCTTTCCCATGAAGTTTTAGTAACTCATGTAGTGAATGAGTTTCCAGAGGTATTCTCGGATGATTTTTCCAGTTTTCCCTCGGAGCGGGATGTGGAGTTTTAGATTGATCTGGCGCTGGGAACACAGCCGATATCTCTTCCCTATTATCGCATGTCCCCCACAGAGTTGAGGGAATTAAATATACATCTGGATGAATTATAATCAAAAGGATTCATTTTCCCGAGCGTCTCTCCTTGGGCCGCTCTTGTGTGTGTTCGCAAAAAAGGTTGATGGATCCCTCCGGTTGTGCATTGACTACCAGAAGATGAATAAGGTAACAATTAAAAAACCAATATCTTTTGACAAAAATAAATGATTTTTTTGATTAGTTGAAGGGGGAAAAGTGGTTCCCAAGGATAGACCTACGTTCAATGTATCATCATCTCAGGGTGAAAGAGTTAGTAACCCAAAGACAGCCTTTCGAAGAAGGTATGACCACTTTGAATATTTGTGCATGCCCTTCGGATTGACCAATGCTCCAGCGGTGTTTATGGGACTTATGAATAGGGTCTTCCATCATTATCTCGATTCTTTTGTTTTGGTGTTCGTGGATTTCATTCATGTATACTCTAGATCTGAGGAGGAACTCGAACATCACTTGAGATTCATTTTGGGTACATTACGAGATCACTGCCTCTATGAAAAGGTTTCAAAGTGGACTTTTTGGATCATGGAAGGGAGATTTATGGGGCATGTGATCTCTGATCTGGGGGTTTCAGTGGACCCCGAGAAGATTAGTGCAGTTATTTCATGGGAGCAGCTGAAGAATGTGTTCGATATCAAGAGGTTCCTTGGCATGGGTGGTTATTACAGGCGATTCGTTTGGGATTTCTCTCGGCTTGCATCACCGATGACTGTGCTCACTCAGAAAGCGGTGAAGTTATTATGGGGTCCAAAATGTCAGGCATCATTCGAGGAGCGGAAGAGGCAGTTGACTACCGCCCCTGTGATGATTTTTCCTGAGGTCGGGATGGGGTATGTGGCTTTTTGTGATGCTTCAGGTATGGATATTGGGTGCGTGCTTATGCAGGATGATTACATGGTGGCTTATGGATCTCGCAACCTCCGACCACATGAAAAGAACTACCCTACCCATGACATGTAGTTGGCAGTGATGATGCACGATTTGAAGACTTGGCATCACTACCTCTTTGGAGAGAATTTTGTTGTCTAATCTGATCACAAATGCTTAGCCTATATATTCTCGCATAAGGACCTCAACATGAGGCAGCGTCGCTGGATTGAGTACTTGGAGGGGTTCGACTTTGATATTGTATATACCCCAGGCAAGGGTAATGTGGTGGCTGACGCTTTGAGAAGAAGATTTCCAGTGTAGGCTTTGAGGAAGTCTAGTTATGAGTGGACATTGATAAGGAACTTTTCTCAAATGCATGTGGAGACCAGGGAACACAGTGGAGGGGAATTCGTGGCAAGAGTCCAGTTGACTCCTTCTCTATTGGGGTTGATTCAGCAGGAACAGCCCAATAATGATCTTTGTCAGTGGTCGAAGTAGTTCTTTCATGGTGGGGAGACATACTCTGATTGGTCTTCGTCTCCCGAGGGAATTTTGTGCTTCATGGGCCGTTCATTAGTGCCATTATCTCTGCGGAAGGTGGTGATGCAGGAAAATCACTAGTATTAGTGGGATGTCCATCCGGGTGCCACTAAGATGTATTATGATATCTGTCGGCAGTTTTGGGGGCATGTTATGAGACGGGACATAGCGGATATTGTTTTGAGATGCTACACATGTCAGAAGGTGAAAGAAGAGCACCAAAGGACTTCTGGTTTTCTCCAACCACTTCCCATTCCTACCTGGAAGTGGGACGGGGTCTCCATGAACTTCATTGGTGGCTTAACTCATACACCTCGGGGTAAAAATTCCATTTGGATGGTGATTGATCTTCTGACCAAATCATCCCACTTCATTCTGATTAGAGATACATCTAAAGTGGATGAGTTGGGCCATTTGTATCTTCTGGAGGTGGTGGGAATCTATTGTGTGCCATCAGCAGTTGTCTTAGATAGAGACCCTCGTTTCACATCTCAGTTCTGGGAAGGACATCGGAAGTCCTTGGGGTCCCAGATTAAGATAAGCATAGCATACCATCCGGAGACGGATGGTCAGAAAGAGTGGGTGAATCAAATTTTGGAGGACATTCTTCGTTCATGTGTCCTAGACTTTGGATGTTCATGGGATACCCATTTGGGATTGGTTGAGTTTTCTTATAATAATAGTTACCAATCCTCGATTCGAATGGCTCCTTTTGAGGCGCTCTATGGTCGGCCTTGTCGACCCCCCCTGTGTTGGGCTGAGGTAGGTGAGACCTCACTACTGGGGCCAAGTATGGTGAAGGAGACATCTGAGAAGGTAAAATTAATTAGGCAACGTTTATTTACAGATCAGAGTCGTCATAAATCCTATGGTGACCGGAGACGTTGATACCTATTGTTTTTTGTGGGTGATAGGGTATTCTTGAAGGTGGCCCCTCTTCCGGGCCATCGTCAATTGGGTAAGCAAGGAAAGATGACATCGTGGTATGTCGGGCCGTTTGAGATCATAGAGCGTATTGTAAAGGTGGAATACAGGTGGACTTAGCTTCTCAGTTGACATCCATCCATGATGTCTTCCATGTTTCACAGTTGTAGAAACAGTACCCGGATCTGTCCCATGTGTTGAGTTGGGAAGAACTTGAGATAGATCCTGACTTGTCTATTGTTGAGAGGCCAGTGAAAATAGTGGACTCCAAAGAGAAGATACTTCGAGGGAAGTATATTCCATTATTCCGGGTTCTATGGCAGCATGGGAATGATACACATGAGACATGGGAGCGAAAGTCATGGGTCGAGGAAGAGTACACGTTCTTGTTTTCCTATCAAGTCTCATGTTGACTTTCCAGGGCAGAAAGTCCTTCATTGTTGGGATAATTGTCACATACATGAAATATTTTACAGTTATTTTTCATTTAATTTACATCCTTTATTTTTATTGTTGTTTTCCATGCATTTTTTAAGGAAATAGTGGGCTTCCAAAATTTGGGCCAACCTAAGAGTCCATTTCCAGTTTTGAGAGTAAATTTTGTTTCTTTAAGAACTCCTTCGTTTTTAAACAATTTTCACCCATTAAACTTCAAAAATTACCTTTATTTAAATATTAAAACCACATAATAATTTTGGTCCCCTTAAAAATTCATTAGAATCCTGTATTTGGGTTATCAAATTAGGTATTGGGGCAACCCGAAAGCTCATTTCCAGTTTTAAAATTGTTTTTTAAATCATTCATAATATATTCATTTGTTATCATGTTTCGGTGATTCCACCACTAAAACGTTCCCACGGAACCCAGAGGCACCCCCATTGTTGGTTTCGCCTTTTTGGAGCTCAGATTAATCACGATTTATGGGCGAACCTCTGAATCTCCAAAAAACCTCCATATTTCTCAAGTAAGTTGGTTCTCTTCCTTCTTCCTCCCTTCTACTTAGGGTTTCTTATTTTTTATTTAATCCAAAAATTTCCAGAAGATGGGTCTTCGTACCTAAGGTTTTATTTTTTAGTTTCTTGATCCAATAATCTGGTTTTAGGTTCAATCTTACTCCCTTGTGGTGCGGCGGAGGTGCGGTTGAAGTGACACAAAAGGATTTGGGGCTTTTGACTCTTTTGGTAGGTTATTTCATTTGTAGGTATTGTAGAATGAGTTGGAAGGATGTATTTATGTTTTCATTATGTTCCTCATTCAGTATTTTGATTGAAAAAATTGATTTGGGTAGAATTTTAAAAGAGGTTGATTTGTAAGTGACAATTTTGTGTGAAAATGAGTGTTTTACATGTGAAACCCATGTTGGACCTCATAGTGTTGTTTTATAATTCATGGATTGGATTTATAAAAATGTTTTGATGATAAAATATCTGGTTTGGTATAATATTGGTCTCCATCTGGTTTTAAATGTGGGATTTTAGATGAATTTAATGTGCAAAATTTGATTACTTTTCTTGAAATTGTTTTATGGAAATTATAAATGCTTTATTGAGTAATACGAAAGATGAAAAGAATGTGTAGCTACTATATTGGATGTGTGTGACTAGAATTGATATATATATTTGAAAATTTATTTTGGTAGCATGTGGTTACTATTTGAGCACAATACGGGAAACCCAGGTAACTAGGTGGGCTAACGTGTACTAGTACGCTAGTGAACGGAAGGGTTTTGACCATCGTTCACCTAGAAAGTATGACATAAATAACACTAAAAAAACTATAATGGAGATTATTGGAGACCACTAGGTTATGGGTAAGCTTTTTACTAGTGGCTCGTGCACGAGAACGATTTTCATTATGGTTACTTTCACTGAGGTACGAGGTACATGGGGCTCACAAAAAACTAGTACCTAGGGGTGTCCTATGCTTGGTGCTCATGTCCTTTTTGGCATTTATACTTTCATTATGGTATTTTGTGATGTGAAAACAAGTAGCTTGAATTTTTTAATCAAGTTCACACATTCTTTAAAGTTATCCCCATTGAATGTTATTTTCTTTTCAAAGTTTCACTTTTAGAAATAAATGCTACCATTATCTATTTATAACTGTTGAAAGCCTTTTATTTTATAATTCTTATCACTTGGAATCCTTTGGAAATATATTATATTGGGATTAGTCTCACACTCTACTAACACATTTGAGTGTATGTAGACGTGATCATGTTTGACAGACACAAAGGCAAGGCCATGGGAGATGGTGGTTCAGGTTGCTAGTTTCTCTTCATGGTGCGGTGTTGTGGAGACGGCATGTAGGTGATGACCCCTTGTTGTGTGGAGTCTCATGGGATATTTGCTACTAATTTGATGTACCTTTGGAACTATTGTGTCTTGTTTAATCCCATATACTATGTTCTTAATTTTTATTAAGTCTTGTTTGGCATAATTTTTCAGATTTGGTTTGTTGTTTGTTTTTGGTTATTTTATGAACCCAAACTCATGTAAATAGTTCCCAAATGAATTTTTATGATACCCAGACACTTGTCCCAGCCCGTGGGGATGGGGAAAGCCCTTCGGGTCTTTCCATGAGCCAGATTTGTTGCCAGTTTGATGGCGACCAGATTCGGTTCATGACCATTTTTTTAATTATTGGGAATTATTACAAGTATATAAAAATCTAGGATGCATGATTTTGAGGCCCAGTGTGTCCAGAATGAAATTATGAACATTTTTAAGGAACATTCATTAATATCCCGGGCAACGTTTTCAATCATTTGAATAGGGGCTCGGATTAAAAATATGACGGCACCGTTAAATCCACAGCACCGGGATTCTCTTATGGGAAGATTCATTTCTACATCAGTAGGTCGGGATAAACAGCTAAATTTTGGACACTAAGGAAAAAAATATATAATAATAAAATAACATAGCAAGTTTTGTTATTTCTTTTTTCTCCAGTGGATGAGTAGCAGTGGTAGAGACTCGTGACTTGTCAAGAAAATTAATAGCTAGAAACTCCTTTTTTTATAACCATAACATTTTGTAGTTAAGAGGTTAATTTATTAAATTAAATTCATTAATTCCTTGGTGAATTGCTTATCTTTTCCACATCTATTTAAGTGAGGCTCGAGGTGGAGTCTTTGAATGGCTTCACTAAGAAAGGAACCTCTGGTGAAGTGACATGAAATCTTTCACTAAGGGATCACGAAATGATGGGCGACGATGATCCGGGAATAATGAATTCCGACGAACTCAATCCGACAGGGACCCTCCTTTTGCCAACGACTGTGATACCTCAGATGGTTCATGAGGTAGATGTTGTGTTAATGCTCATGTGAATTGTTCTTTCCTCATTCTTAAAAGTAGTGTTGAATCACAGAAGTATTCTAATTTACAAGTGTTGTTTTATTTTCAACTACCTCTTGTTATATTGTCAAGGTGGAGGGAGCGAGACAAATGAATATGCACCAGACCACCAACTGCCTCATTCATTTTTCATTCATCGGGGGAAAGTTCTTCAACTCACCGAGACCTCAAAACCCACCGGCACCCAAAAAAGGCGGCATCCCTAGAGTACAGTAGTTGCGTCTGGATGGAAGAACTGATCACCAGAGCATACCGAGTGGACCGTCCAAGAAGTGCTGGTGCAGGAGGATGCGAGCAGTGGCCTACAACTATTGGTCGCGGTAGAAGAGTGGTGCCGGAGGGACCAGATAGGCGGTCGGTAGCATACCGGCCCCGAAGGTGGAGAAGGTGTGTCGTTGCACACCTCATGGAAGGGAGTCGTGGCTTCATAGATGGGGAAGAGATGGAAAGGGACTTTATCCTATGTGTCCCATGGATGACAGGGTGGTTCCTTCATTTAATGGATTCCACCGGCTACTTTGAGCCATTCGGGAGTAGTGACTGTCGGTCCCTGTATCGCTTGTGCCCACCGGCAAGCCAAACCACCGCGGCTCGGCCCTGCCATGGCGGGCCGAGCCAATCTACGGCACTGCTGGCAAAGCTCGCCATTGCCTAGCCCAACCGGGCCAGCATAGGCTCGTTCAGGCTGGGATGGGGTAGACTCGGATCGGGTCGGGTCGACCCGAACTGGGTCAGGTTGGATAGGCCCTAGACCCCTATTGGGCCCAAAAAATGCATAATTGGCAGTAACATGCGAACCGACCATCTGTTTGAAAAAATGTCTACAACGATAGGATCCTTGGAGTGAGATGGTCATTTTGAGATACTCCACAAGAGTTTTGGATAATTTTGGATTATGGCCA
This sequence comes from Viscum album, assembly GCA_963277665.1. Taxonomy (NCBI): domain Eukaryota; kingdom Viridiplantae; phylum Streptophyta; class Magnoliopsida; order Santalales; family Viscaceae; genus Viscum; species Viscum album. The sequence goes on from OY728163.1 coordinate 709,396,130, forward strand.
GGTTGAATCAACTCTGAATCCAATCAGGCCCTCAAGACAAAAATGCTAATAACTTACAAATCAGGCGTCAGGTTGACGTGTCATCTGATAAGTTGAAAAATATATGATATGATGGATCATTGGGATATTTGTTTTTGGGAAATAGTGTTGGTTGAAATATGACTGATGTCTTGAGAATTTATTCTCCCAGAATCCAGTGTTTTACGGGCAGGAATCTAGTGGCTGGCAGGGAGGTGGAGGCTGGCGACAGATGATACATAGGTTAGTACCGAGTGATCCTATGTGGTTCATCACCAATCGATCATGTGTTGGTCAAGTCCTTTGTGGGTCAGCACTCAGTGATTCTATGTGGGTTAGTGCATACCAATCTAGTGTGGTTCAGATCCGTTGTGGAACAACGCTTAGTGATTTAGTGCGGGTCTGCACATACTGGTCCTGCGTGGGTCAGAGCCTATGTGGGTTAGTGGGGGATATTACCTATTGACTCGGGGTGGTTCGGTTCATGTGTTGGTCTTGCGAGAGTTAGTACCTATGGATCCTATGTGGTTCAAAATCTTTCTGGTCAGTAGTAGTGCCTCTGTACAGAATAAGATGATATAGCTTCTCAACTAATCATTTGTACTTTTGTACTTTAATTATACCTGGTCTGAGATGTGTCTTTTTTCATGCTTTTTGATAGAGATCATTCTTTGTGGTTTTCCTTTGAGTAATTCCGAGTGACCATTGTTGGTCTTGGGTTCCTTATTTGGTATTTTTATACTCTCCCATTCACGGGCTTCACCCAAACCTTATAGTGTTTTGTACAGACGATGAGAATCTTGGATAAGGCTTGAGAGAGCCAGGACCAGGCTATACACTGATGTGATTGGCTGATATAAAGAGCATTGTAGACGAGTTGTACATACCCATTTGGTAGGATCTTCAGTAGATGATTCTATGAGTTGTTTTCTATTTATCAGTTGTAGTTGTACCTTTTAGTTGGGCTTGTATACGGAACCCTTTTACTTTGAGAACACACCTTTACTACTTTGGGTTTACATCGTGGTTGCATATTTTTGTATTACTGGATTGTGTGTATTTTACAGTTTTAAAGGAAATGACATTCCATTTTTGAGATATGTCTTTCCAGTGCTAGTCGCCAACCCTTGGACTATGGAACGCTGGATTGGGGTAGTCACGACACGGGCCCCAAGGCATAGGCCGTGAAAAGGTGGTATCAGAGGAGTCAGTTCTACAAATGAACTAGGACTCTTATCTTTTTTTAGTGGAGAAAAGTTGTTAAGTAATATTTGTGTGGTTTTCAGTTTGGTATTTCCAGTGTTGATTCGGCGGCCGACCTATCCAAATACTAGTCCCCTGATGTCTGATTTCTAACTCAGTGCACAAAAAAACAGTTTGTCTGTGTTTTGTAAATGTTTTTACTTTTATCTATTTTGAGTCAGCTCATAGGTATAACTTATTTAACATGGTGAACATGTTTTTCTTCAATATTTTTCCACATTGATAGCTATCTAGGGTTCCCAATAGAGTACATGATGATGGCCCACCGAGCGAGGAGGCTTTAGTGCAAGGACCTCTTACTGTGTTGGGACCTTCAAGTGGAGCACCAGTATCACCACCACCAGTTGGGTAGAAAATTCCACTAACCCCACCAGCAGACCATGCATGCCTACTGAGAGTGTTGAATGAGTTCCAGAGATAGGGGACTCTAATGTTTCGAGGCGAGTCAGATCCCCAGGCATCTGAGGAATGGCTGGGGTCTATGGAAAGAGTTTATCTCTTGGTTAAGACTATAGAAGAGCAGATGTTTATCCTAGCTTCTAGCCATTCTAAAGAAAAAAAGGGAGATTGTTGATCTTGACACTCCAGACACATGAGGATGAAACCCTCACCTGTATGAGCTCTGTGAACCTCTTTAGGGTAGAGTTCATTATAGAAACACTATGCCCTATGCATATTCAGGAGCTCCGATTCTTACAGGAGGGCTGCCTGAAAATAGACCAGTAGTCGTTATGATTCACTGACCTCTCATACTACTCCACCAACTTGGTACGAGGCCCATTCATTTGGGCCCAGACCTTTGAGCAGTGTCTCTGATGAGAGATCAGAGTGTCGATGATATCACTAAATATATCGATGTCGGCTTGACAGCTCGAGTGAACACTGTTGGTGGAGAGATTCATATCTGATAAGGAACTGATGGTGAGTGCCACCACTGAAAGACATGTGGTCGATTAATTTTCAAGAGGCAGCAGATATATGATGAAAAGGTCCATGTAGGCCAAACCCATAGGTAGATAGCCCAAGGATGAAAGTGTGGAGATTCATAACTCGCATGGCAGAGATGGATAGTTGGAAGTGGGAATGTGATTCATGTGCAGCATGCATGACCACATGGATTGTGACTACCCGACCCTCTGTACCGACCATCAACAGATAGACAAGGTACTACTAATGCAATGGCAGAGATTCGAGCGAGGAGATCTGCAAGGTAGAAGATGAGGAAGAGGATTAGGTAATGCCGCAGTTGGTGGGTGGTGATTTGAGGTTCTACCGCCACCACCAGTAGGAGGTTCATCCCGACCACAGGGAGTAGGTGGAGAGGGGTGAGCATAGCTACAGGCAGTTGAGGCCTATGACCATGACACTCTAGAGATGATTAGAGGTACAATATGTCTCTATTCAAACCTGGATATAGTACTTATAGACACAGGTGTTAGTCACTGTTTCATTTCCACGTCCCTCATTCGGAGCGTGGTGATACCAAAGGAGGCGTTGGCTCGATTCTTGTGATTTGAGACTCCGACGGGGGTTGATTTGACGATTACACAATGGGGATGATAGTGTGAGTTTTTCTAGGGGGAAAGAGATTAGGATGAGATCTTCTAGTAGCAGTGTTAGGGCCTTATAACATCATCTTAGGTATGGACTGGTTAACCACATTCTATGCTAAGATCAACTATTTTAGGCACAATGTTGCTTCTGTCTGCAAGGATGGGATCACATTTACATTCACCGGTGAGAATGAAATCTTTGCAGCATAAGATGGACTATCTCGGGGGAGGGTGCTTCCAATTACTCATAAGTTGTAGAGCCTCACTATCAGAGAAGTTGACATGAGGAGTCTAAGTAATACATTAGTAGTGCACTAGTATGCTGATGTCTTCCCAGATTATTTTCTCGAACTACCTCCTTGTAGAGAGGTCGACATTCACAATGACCTATACCCTAGGACGACACCGATTTCTACGCCAGCATATCTAATCGCTCTCATGGAGCCTTGGGAGTTGCGGTACATCTGGAGTACTTGTATGAAAAGGGGCTCATAAGGCCCAGTGTTTATCCATGGGAATCGACGATCTTGGTCATCAAGAAGGAAGATGGGAGCTTGGTGATTTGTATAGATTATCAGTGCCTGAACTAGGTGGTCGTGAAGAAAAATTATTCGCACTAGAGGATCGATGATCTCTTCAACATGTTTAAGGGATCTCGATGGTTTTCAAAGATAGACCTCAGATCAGGATATCATCATCTTAGAGTACTGTATGAGGATGTATCGCTCATAGCCTTTGGGTGTCAATATGGCCATTAAAAGACCATGGTGATGCCTTTCGGCCTGACCAATGCTCCAAAATTGTTCATGGGGAACATGAATAATATCTTCCATCCATACCTTCATCACTTTGTGGTGGTATTCATTGATGACATCTTGATATGCTCAGCATCATAGGAGGAGTACGCCACAAACCAACATATTGTTTCCGATACACTCAAAGAGCACCGGCTTTATGGTGAGCTTTAGATATTCTAGTTCTGAATATGGGAATTCCACTTCATGGGGCATGTTATCTTAGAGGATAGAGTCATTGTGGATCGGAAAAAGATAGAGGCAGTGCTTTTTTGGGATCTACCGAGGAGTGCGACTGAATTTGAGGAGTTTACAGGGATTTATTTTGTACTACCAGAGATTTGTACATGACTTCTCTAGGGTAGAGGAACCATTTTCATCCTTGAAGAAGAAGGGGCAACATTACTTGTAGATAGACAAATTCCAGCAGTGTTTTTATGAGACGAGGTAGAGAATGATGAGTGCTCCAATGTTGTGGCTACTAGAAGTTTATGTTGGGTACATACTTTACTACAACACAATAGGTACTAGAATGGGTAGTGTCCTGATTGAAGAGAAAGTAGTGATCACCTGTGGATCATGGAATTTGAGACAACTTGAGAATAACCACACTACCCATGACCTGGTCTTAGAAGTAGTGGTCATTGCTCTGAATATGTGGTGACACTACTTGATGGGTGAATAGTTTAATTTTTACTCTAATCACAAGAGTCTCTGGTATATCTTCACACAGAAGGACATGATCTTGAGAAAATGATGATGGCTATTGTTCTCTAAAGTCCATGAAATTGAGATATTCTATACACTAGGGATGTGTAATGTAGTAACATATGAACTCATCATGAGATTTGGCCTACAGTTGCTTTGTGAGATGATAGAGCAGCAAGCTGCGTTACAGACATACTTTGTGGATAGAGATGGGGAAACTTACCTCAGGTCTATTATTGTCACTTCCCCACTTGTTCTGAAAGATCGGTAGGCACGAGTTTGGGACATAGACTATGAGGCCCAACATGTTCATAAATCTTCAGGAGAGGATCCTGATGGATTTTCTGAAGGATGGGAGCACATCGTCCTTTTCCGAGGATGCACTAGGGTAGAAATGACACTTCGAGAGGAGGTGTTGAGGGAGCTCCATGCATCCCATTTTGTAGAAATTCCAAGAGTAGTGAGGATGTACCAGGACCTCCACCATCAGTATTGGTGGCGAGTGATGAAGAAAGAAGTGGTAGAGTTTGTATCTTGATGCCTCACTTTCCAGCAAGTGAAGGCCGAGCATTAGGTACCTGTAGGATTAGCTCAGCCACATGAGGTATTATAGTGGAAGTGGGATGGTAAATCTATGGAATTCATGATAGTGATACCATGTACGTCTAGGGGCCACGATTCTATCTGGGTGATCGTTTACTGACTCACTAAGTCAGCCCACTTCCAACACATCTGAGAGTAGGGATCAATAGAGAGATTGAGATTCCTCTACATGAAGAAGATTGTGATACTTCACATGGTGACATTGATGATCATCTATAATCGCGACTCACGTTTTATATCTCGCTTTCTGAAGGGATTTCAGGAGGCATTAGGAACTCATCAATTCTTGTGCACCAGCTTTCACCCTTAGACTGGTGGTCATACAAAGAAGACCATACAGACACTTGAGGACATGCTTCGTGCTTTTGTCCTAAAATTTCGCTGCATTTGGGAGGACCACATACCACTGGTGATGTTTTCATAAAAAAATAGTTGTCCCTACATCATTAGCATGACCCCATATGAGGCTTTGTATGGGCGAACATGCAGATCACCTATTTACTGGACAGACCCAAGGGAGTCAGCACTTATGGGTCCAATGTGGGTACACACTACCACATATAAGGCACAAATCATCCAAGAGTAGATCAGTACTCCACAGAGCTGGCAGTAGTCTTATGATGATAGGATAAGGAGACCCTTGGAGTTTGAGGAGGGAGATCATGTATTAATATCGGTCCCACCCCAACGAGGATTACAGAGGTTTGGCCAGGGTGGTAAGCTTTCTCCAAGAATAAACAGACCTTCCAAGAACTTCAGTATAGTGGGTGAAGAGGAGTACCATCTAGCTCTTCCCCCATAGATTCATAGGGTGTATAATGTTTTCCACGTGTCGTAGATAAATAGACACGCCCATGATCCATCGAACCTCATCAATTTGGGAGATCTAGAACTCGATGATGGGGTGATGTTCGTAGAGTTCCTAGTAAAGGTATAGGATCAACAAGAGAAGATTTTTTTTGGTGGTCGATTCCTTTAGTGTGAGTTCCTTGGAATCACGGGAATCTCCCAGAGACCACATTAGAGTGTAAGGCTATTATATGTTTTCATTACCCTCATTTGATCCCCTAGTTATGTTTTTGATTTTGGGTAGTAAAATCTTTTAGGTGGGGAGAATGTAAAGACCCTAAAATTCCATGAAATTTTTTTAAAATTATTTTGAATTATTACATCTTTGTGAAAATTGACGGTGCGTGATTTGGAGGCCCAATGTGCCTATAATTAATTTATGAACTTTTTTTAAGGTATGTCCATTAAATGCGTGGGTGGGTTTTCTATCTTATGAACATTTTCTCAGATTAAAAATATGAGGGCACCGTTTAAACTATAGTGAAAGGATTCTCTTAAGGTAAGATTCATGTCAACCGTAGTAGTTTGAGATGAAAATTTAAATTTTGGAATTTTCAGAAAAGAATTATAATAAAATAACTTATCATGTTATGTTATATCTTTTTTCTCCAACGGATGAATAGTGTTGGTAGAGACTGGTGACATGTCAATCCAATAAATGGCTAGACTCTCCATTGTTTGTAACCGTACTATTAGGAAGTTAATAAGTTTATTTATTAAATTAACTTCCTTAATTCATGGTTGTATTACTCATCTTTTCTCCCTATGTTTATGTGAGGATCGAGGGGGATGCAAGACTTCACCAAGCAAGAAGCCTCTGGAAAAGTGATGCAATGTTTCCCAAAAATGGATGATGGTATATCTGGCAGTTACAATCTGGGATCGATGAACACTAACAACATCCCCCCGATGGTGACTCTCCTTCAGACAATGATCACGATACTTATGAAAGTTTACGAGTTAGGGGTTTTATTATGATCATGTGAATTTTTATTCCCATATTCATGAAATAAGTATTGAATCATAGAATTATTATAATTTACAAATGTTGTTTTATTTTCTGGTACTGCTTGTTATAATGTAAATGCATAGGGTTCAGACCAAACAAACAAGGCTCGAACTCCCACATCATCATTCATGTATCATTCTTTAGGGGACAATTCTTCAACTCGTTGGGACATTGAAACCGAGAGGTGCACAACGATGGTGGCATTCCAACAAGAATGTAGGTGTGTCTGGAAGGAAGAATGTACCACCAGAGCTTACTCCGTGGCCCGCAGAAGAAGCGATGGCATGGAATCAGATCAGTGCATCGGCCACATGCACTGGCTGACGAGAGCGGCGCCTTGCACCGGTGAATGTGAGCAACAGCTGGAAATCGCCAGCCATGGTGGATGAGTGGCGTCGCGATGGCTGGGAAGGAGGATGAGATCGGGCCGGACAGGTGGACGGCATCCCAGCCACCACGGATGTGGATGCGGCGCACCATCACACACTCTTTTAAAGGGAGCCGCATATTCACAGCCCGAGAAAAGCTAGCAAGGGACCCACTCATGTGGGTCCAACACGTGAGGAGGCGGCCCCATGTGGCCCCTCCATTTAATGGAGCCAAACGGCTCCATTGAGCCGTTCCGGAGCAGCGACTACCAACCCAGCATGTTTCATGCTGGCCGGCGGGCCATCCCGCCATGTCCTAGCCTAGTCGGGGTTGGTCGGGTCGACCAAAACCGGGTAGGGATGGGTCGGCGCGACCGGGTCGGACCAGACCTGGACCCCTCTCAGGCCCAAAAATGACTAAAGGTCCATAACTTGCGAACCACAAATCTGTTTGATGAAATTTCTACTCTACTAGTATCCTTGGAGTGAGACAGTCCATTTTAGATCCTCCATGAGAGGTTTGGAGAAATATGGTTTATGTCAAGGGTTGATCAACTCCAAATCAAATCGGGCCCTCAACACTAAAATTCCAATAAATTATAGACCGGGCGTCCGATTGATGCGTCATCTATTGTGTTGGAACCCTTATGATGTGATACATCATATGGTTACTTCTTCATGGGACTTCATTCTAGTTGAAATATTACTTATGGCTTGAGAAGCGGTTATCCCATAATCAATGTTCTCTAAGTGGGAATCTAGTGGCAGGCAGTGAGGCGGAGTTTGGAGACAATTCATATGGAGGTTAGTACCGAGAAATCCTATGTGGGCTAGAACCTATCAGTCATGGGTGGGTCAGATCCTATGTAGGTCAGCGCTCAGCTATCCAAATGGGTCAATTCATACTGATCATTTGTGGGCTTGATCCTATATGCATCAACACTAAGAAGTACAGAATGGATCAGCGCATATAGATCTAGGGTGGGTCAGATCCTATGTGGGTTAGTAGGGGTTATTACCTATCGACTCCAGGCTGGTCATATCCTGTGTTTGTTTTGTAGGGGTTAGTACCTATCGATCATGTGTGTGTTAGACTCTATATGGTCAGTTGTATTTCCTCTTGACAGAATAAGATAACCTGTCCTCTTGACTTACCATATGTACTTATGTGCTTTACATATACCTGGTTTCAGCTCTGTCTTTTTTTTTCGTGCTTTGTGATTGAGACCATGCTTTGTGGTTTTCCTTTTTGAAATGTTGAGATACCTTCAGGGGTCTTGGGTTCTATACTAGGTATTGTTATACTCACCCATGCACGGGTTTCACCTGCACCTTGTTGTGTTCTGTGCAGATAGGGAGCAGTATGTATGAGACTTTAGGGAGCTAGGACCAGGTGGTACATGAAGGGGATTGGCTGACATAGTGATCAATGGAGATGATCTATACATACCCTTTAGGTAGGATCATAGGTGGATGATTCTAGGAGCATTTTTTGTTTTCATTTGTAGTTGTACCTTTCAGTTGGGCTTGTATTTCGACACCTTTTCCTTTAAGTACACACCTTTACAACATCAATTTCACTTTTTGGATGCATTTTTTTGTGTTCATGGACTGTGTGTTTGTACAGGTTTAAAGACAATACCTTCCCATTTTAGGGATACGCCTTTCATTGCTAATTTCTAACCCCTATCATATGGATTGTGGGCTTGGGGTAGTCACGACACATGCCCCGGGGGATGGGTCATGATATGTATTGAATATCCTTGACCAGGATAGATGATTTTGTATCCATGTTTCCATATACACTAATCTAATATGGTCATCGGGCTTTCATTTTCTCAATTTACTAAATCTTGATCTAAAATGATGTAATATCCATGTATATTAATCTTGGTTCAATATAATGAATCATTGAAATTAGTTGATCAAACCATATAAAATGGCATGATTTGATGTTTAATATACATAACATCTAAAAGACCGTATTTCTTTTATTAGTGTGGGCATGTGTGATCATTTTGAAGATAATCAAAAAAATTAAAATTCAAATCTATGAAAATATTTTCAAATACATCAAATTTAAACCAAAAATTGGATTTTTTTTATTTTAGTGAATATTCATTTTATCAAGTTAGTCTATTATATTAAGATTTTTGTGGTAATTATTATTGTATAAAAATAATCTCCAAAACCTATCACTATTTAGGAATGTATAATGTTTCAATATATTAGATAAATAAGAATCATCTTACATTATCCATAGCTGAAGTTGAGTACATAAGAGTTGGAAATTTATCTGCACAAATTCTTTAGATAAAACAAACATTACAAGAATATGTATATTAATTTCAACATTTATATATAAATTGTGACAACATAAGTGAAATAATTGTTTCAAAAAATAATCAATCCCCTTCAAGGACAAAATATATAGATATAATAAAACATAAATGAGAGATCATTTTTAAAATTAAGATATTACTCTTTAATTCATTGGTACTGAATATGAAATTATGGATATTTTTAAAAATACATTTAATATTGATAGAATAAAGTATATTAGGCATGAATTATATATGATACACTATGGATAAAAATTTTAATTTAATTTTTTACTTCTATGGTTGTCTAATTTCTCATTATAGTTATTAAAATATAGGTTTATTATTAAATAAATTATGATGTACAACTCACACAGTCACTTTTGTAATTGTGATTTTTTATACAAATTGTATCATAAACATGGCAAGTTGGTCATGGAGTCGCAATACCTACAATGAACATTTAATCAAACTGTAACTATACCAACTATGGAACATTACTCTCGTGGTCACTATACATATTGTATGTATTTTCTCATGTGTTCTTTCTAATTACTATGAGTCCACATTCAATGTACCAATTGTATTCATTTTTCCTGAATCCATGTTCATTATAACTACTGTATCTCTTCTATTTAAATGTTTTTATTATCAATTGATATGGATTATCTTCATGTTTGTTAAAATTTTATATCATAAAATGGGTTTAAATTTTCAAATAGCAAGCTATACTCATGTATAGGTTTTCCCTAAAACCCCTTTATTCTTTCAAATAATTAGCCTCTCTCGATACCCTCTTTCACAAAACACCCTCCCAAACTGAAACCATCCTTGTTCATACTAAATCCTATGAATTCTAAAGATGATATGTGATCCCAATGTCACACCACCTAGGTAATATCCTCTTGTGTATAAATAAAAAAAGTTTAAAGGTAGCAAAATTCCAATTGTAAAGCCACAAATCCCACATTTTGTTGATTGACTAGTATGTACTGAAAAGGATGTTGATACACAATCAATAAAATCTTGTAGATAACATATTTTGAAAGATACTATGATCAAAGGAAATTATGATTTTCTTTTAAAAATAATGGAATGTAATTCTATCCAAGGATAGTTATGGAATTTTATGTGACCATTGAATTTATCCCAATAGTGAATTGATTCATCATTTGGAAAACTATGATTGGAGATGACTTGGATATTTATTCCATGAATTTGGAAAAGAACTTATGTTTACAACAAATGGTTGATAATGAATATTAAATACATTCATATCCATAAAACCATGTCCATGTTTAATTTAAAAATTTATTAGAAGAATAGACTTAGAATGCAACATCCAAAAAAAACTAGTGGTACTACATAATGAATAAAATTTTTTATCTAAATTTATTTATTCATTTATATTTACTAATAAGTTATATTTTATATTCTAAGGAACCACATTCCATTCCTTCTAATATTTATGAAATATTGATTTCATATTAGATTGTTCATATTTGTGATGTGGAACAAGAATTAGTTATGTAAAACATCAAACATTATTAAATCAATAAAACATCATAATTTCATTTAATCTATCTTGTACTTAATGGTTTATATATTCTAGAGAATAAAACAAAAACTACATTTCTTTTTTTTTCGGACTCAAAAGATTTTTAGGTATTTTATAGTTAATTTAAATACTTGTAAAATATCAATCGATGGTTGACCCTAAGAAATTATATAAAATTTTTGAACCTATAAAATATCTGGTTTGACTAATGGATCTAATGGAACCATGTTATGATCTAGATAATAGATATGAATATTCTTATGATGAATTTGGAAAAGAAGAATGAGAGGATAGAAATGAGAATAAGAGATGGAGATAGTTGATCATATTGAGGAAGACAACATTACCCATGTGGATGATAGGGAAATCAATATTTTTATATCATTTATCCCACTTTACTCTACTCAACCATTTCTATCTCTTGAATATGAGCTTCACGGTGAGGAAAATTGTTAACACTAAATTTCTGCATAGTGTTTTATATATGAAATAGTTTGTGATGATTTATGTGACTCTGAAGAGTATGAGGCAGTATCGGAAGAGTCTCATATGATAGGAAACACTCCTAGACCAAGAATTATATATTAAACATATCTAGGGGAGAATTCCGTGAGTTTCATGGATATACTATTCTGATTCAAAGTATAATGATGATAATTTTGCAAGTAAACCTAAGGACGGTGGACCTACCAATCCTATGGAACAAATATATATTGAAATATCCAAGATAGCGGAGGTTAATTACCATAATATCATTGAAATATATCTTACAGGATCATCTATAGATCTAGTTTTGCATAGACTATTTGGGACTAATCATTCAAAGACTATTTTAGTACTAGTAAAAATTATTAAGATGGCACAACTTGGGTCATCCCATATAGATAATCATGAGGTTGATATGATATGGATGATGAGGTTGATATCCTGTTCATGTGATCTAAATATATTGAGATTTGGGATAATGATTAAAATATCAATTATGATCAATTTTAATCGTTGAGTAGTTATATCCCATCTATTCATTTAACATCCCATATATAAAATTTTTATTTAATTTATTAATCAAATATAAAATAGAGGTGTTAAAAGAATTGGTTCTTGGTTTGGTAATATAACATCCCGATGCGGATCACTTCTATGTCGGTGTCATGGCCACTGGGTCACATGACTTGAGATGCATCTCCCCATATGCCAAAGGTTTCTTACTAGTAGAGAGGGTCTCAGTGGGTGATAGTGGGGAGATTATACCCTCTTATCAGAGTTGTAAAACAATATAATAGAGACTAAGTTTGAGAAAATGGTGGATGTAGTAAATAAATTTTTGGAAAAGAAGAAGAAGGTAGTAATTAACAATTTTATATATGTGTCCAATGCTATATTATAAAACATTTGAATTCATGTCATTATTATGATAAATAATTGAATTCAATATAAAATACAATAATTTTTGAGTCATGGTATAATAATAAATTGAATACACCAAATACTTAAAAAATATCTCCACGGACATCCTATGATCTAGCTCAGTATTGTGCTACTAACATCTAGGTAAATACAACACAACATAAACAATCAATCATGGTATGAAATTCTATGAACATGAAAGGTCAAAAATGGTACCCCAGTGCAATGGCGTGCCGAACAGAGTCTGAGATTTAAATCTTGTTGGGCCAGCACCACAAGTGTCTACCCCAATACAGACAGTGCAATATAATTAAAAAGTTCACCAGTTATAATAAATGTTGAGAGATAACACGTTAGTAATAACAACTTTGTTCGAGTTTCTAAAAGGACCCCATTTCCCTTCCACCTACTTTAGCCAAATATTGAATTTAGAATAAGGTAAATGTTGAAGAATATTATGTATAAAAGTGCCAAATGTTACAAGGAAACTCAAAAAGATGCACCCTCAAGCTTGTTCTTAGGATTGGTGTCTAATTCCTATGTCATCACATATGTATACTGACATGCAAGGGATAAAATTCAAAGTACATGCTCTAATGTAAATTGAAGCAATAAGTATAACATAATCAATTCCACCAATATACCCATTCAATGAAATTCAATATAATATAGAGTAGGAGTCTGATCCCATCCTAAAGGTATCACTACAAAAAATCCATCAATTTACCCAATACCACTAATCTTGTCCATTGAAATCTTTCAAAAGACCATGTATCCCTTGAGGAATGGTGACTTTGAATCTATCCTAGGTATCTCACTAGAGGAATGAGTATCACCCACAGTATGGCATTGACATATTTCAAAGGTTCCCATCAATGTTTTCTCACATAGGGAACTAATATCACTCATGTGTATATTATATTACCTTTGAATCCCTTACCTTGAATGAGAAGGCATCTCCCCTAGCGTGTTATTATATGACCACCATATCATGGGAGTTCATACACAAGTCCTTAATATGGAACCAATGTTCTTATCCATCCTGTATCAAGTGAACCATAATGTCAAAAACACAATTCAAGGGATATATAAAATCATATATCACATGGATGAATATACATAAATCATTTTAATCAATCAATCATTGTGAGCCACAATCTATTCAATCCATTAAGTCAAAAAATCCAAGCCAGCAACATGAAATATAGGAATTTAGCACAAAATTAATCACACAACAATTATAGGACAATTTTATCATTTTAATATCTCAATAGAAAAAGAATATAGTGAAATTAGATCCACTAAAATAGGGAATATAAAATTGGAACATTAATGATCAATATAATATAATCAAAATCAAATGGCATCAACATTCCTAAAAAGATATGTTTTCTATAATATTAAATGCCACAAGATTTCATGCATTATCAAACAAGTAATTCAATTAAATCTATCACATTACAATTATAATATAATGAATAAGTAAAAAGGACCATTTAGGTATGGTTCACACAAAGGGGTGGCCATGACGCATGGAAAACACCCTAAATAAGTTTCTCTAAAAGGAATGGCCACAAAATGCATGATAGAAAAAACAAAAAAAATTAATAAGTGATAACAAGGAATAATCATAAATTTGCATTGAGTGATAAAAAGGCATGGCGTGACATAAGAGATTAATTAAAGGGAAGGTGGTAGATTCCCTACACACATAATTCTAATTACATTACGATCAACACACTTAAGTGGTATGTTGGATCATCTATTATTTTTTACAAGGAAGAAACATCTATTAGAAATTACCAAGAATGGTCATGTACTAGCCTGAAATTTAACAATTATATTCTCTCATATATATAGACATCAATGAATTAAAGAAGGAATGGAAAAAAATCAATTACTAAATTTTTAGATTCAATGAATGACACCTCAATAGAGTGGTTTTATTCTAAAACCATGGCTATTATTATTGAAAAATGATTTATCATATTTAATTTTTACATCAAATATATCAGAAGAATAATTTAATCTAATAACCATACTACAGTAATCTAAAAACTATGAATGGTGTGAAAAGAAAATAATTAGTGAATTACTAAAATTAAAGGGTTAAGGAGAGGTACCCCTACTTCAGGGAGGAACCTAATTAATACTCAAAACATGCCATAATTGGTGCTGATCAATCATAACCAGCCCGTAGCTTCATTCACACAATTATTTTTGTGTGTGTGAGCGGGAGAGAGAGAGAGAGAGAGAGAGTGTGTGTGTGTGTGTGTGTGTGTGTGTGTGTGTGTCTGTGTGTGTTTGTGTGTGTTCCCCCAATCATTGATCAACACTCACTTCTACAAATTAGTAGGGTCTCAAAATCACCCAGACAAGGCTAAAACGCAAAATTTAAAATATCATGGACTCATAAAAACCATACACCATGAATTGGAAGGTTTAAAACCATAAAATAAGAATAAAACATCACATAAAATGTTGGTGGAAAACCATAACCCCACAGAACAATCCTATGCAATACCAATAAATTAAAAGGATTTCAGAAACACTCAAGGAACGTAATAACAAGTGTGTGAAACAATGGTTTGGAAGAAAGTCATCTTAAACCATGAGGTAATATAAAACCACACGAACCACTTTTCCATCTATATAGGTTGTTGAAATACATACGAACATGAACCTAGGAGTTCATTGGATACCCTAACATCGTAAGAGAGATTCAAAATTAGTAAACCCATTTACCTAGGGTTTCCACTGAACCCTCCAGGGAAAGAGGGAGACTGAAACTCGACCATAAACAGAATAGAGAAGGAGGATAAGGTCTTACATTATCAGATCAAGATTGAAATCCAAGGAATAATGGTGGAAATTAATGCATGAAGGAGGAGCTGAGTGGGGTTTCTGACATGAAGTACATGGAAGGGGGGATGCTGGTGCGTCACACCTATGGAAGAGAAAAATGTGATGAAATCCTCTTTGAGAGTTTAAAATAAAATGTAACTAAAATAAATAAATACATAATAATTAATATTCTTATTATAAAAATAATAATAGTAATCCACAATAATAAAAATAATAAACAATAAAATATTAATATTATTTTTATTTTTATTAAAATATTAGATTACTTTTTTTAAGGTTTTCCCCATTTTTATCATTGAATTTTCATTAAATTTATTTTCTAATTTATCATTTAGTCTAATTTAATTTAATTTAATTACATTAAAATATATACACTTCATAGTGAAAACTCATATAAAAAGAAGAGTTCTGATGATCATCTTTTAATGAATGCATTCCCAACTAATGAAGAATTTTAATTTCCTTCTCTCATTCATCTGGTTGAAAACAGGGGATGATAAAACATTCTCACCTTAGAAATTTATATCCCCAAGAAGACTTATGGAACAACATAACAGTCATCCAATCTAAACCGTCATCATGTCATGTAAAAATGTTCTTGTTTCATCTCAAATTCCCAATGAAGATCAATCATTGGATAGAAAAGTGGAAAATATGCAATATAGATCTTAGAAAATTCTCATTTTATAATCAAAACACCTTCATGGTACCTACTAGAGACTATTTAGGTAGATACCTGATAACAATTTCATGTTGTTAAATGTTATGCTAAAGGTAATTCCCACCTTAGGCTTTAACATTATAAAGGGGAAGATTATAATCCACAACACCTTCCACCATCATAATTTCTTACTATACATTTCCTTCAGCGTTCTAGAGAATATTCTAGCAAGATTTTCAAAAATTGAAGAAACAATTTATTCCATATTGATCTCAATTCCAATGTTGAGAATCATTGTCTTAATGTTTAAGAAGATTCTCGGCTTAGACAACCTTTTTTATGAACAAAATTGTAATACCTTCTTTGAAGGTTCCTCACAATCAATATGAACACATCCACCAATGTCCATACCTAACTTATGGTGGAATTCCTTGATTTGTGTATCATTGATCTCGAAAACAAGTCTAGGATAACCTCATATTGGAACAACATGAGTATAAATAACTAACATATGTTAGTCCATACTACATTTTTACGAATGAAACATTGGTACAAGGCCAGAATATACATATCAGATCATTGACTGATCCCCGAGTGGAATCATCCTAGAGGTCAAGTATGAATAAATGGCTTCTAAACAAGAGTTAATCAGAAGAAATTTATACATGAGAATAAAATGTTCACTCAAGACAAAAAATGATTCTACTAAAACAATTCATATACATGAAAAACCGAAAGAACCAATCGAACAATACCAAAGGATTTAAAACATTAGAGTTGTGTAAGACTAATGATCTCTTAGTGTACCTAGATGATGTCAACATAGGGGCCATGCCCATCACAAAATATGTTACACTATGAGTATTGAATGGTTCCCAGTCAACTCACCCAAACTGTAATGAAGAACAGTAAAACCATATCTAGTTGGCTCACATTGAATGAAACTCATCTTCACCTATTGAGGAACTGTCTTTAACTGATCCCAGAGCATTTACTAACCAAACCATCACATGCTCATTCAATATTAACCCCCATTGTCCACCAATGAACAACAATTTCACTCAAAGGTTTCATACACCAACATCATGTTGCAGTGCAAGCACCGACAAGTTTTAAAGTTCACAATCCTTTAGGTATTAATGTCAGCTCAACCATTCACTAATGGTCTTCTTTGGTTGTGTTCCTTGTACCTAGAAGGACATGTAGTTAACAGAAATGACATTACACTTCCCACCATAGCTGTAAAGACCCGAAAATTTCAAGGAAGTTTTTTTCTTAATTTTCTTTGGAATTTTTCAAGAGCGCAGCTTCAGACGGCACCTGATTCCGAGGCCCGGTGTGCCCGGAATCAATTTCCGAAGTTTGGCTCGGGTACGTTCAGTGAACGGACGAGCGGGTTTTTCTATCTTTTGAACCGGTGCCCGGAATCGAATTCTGAGGGCACCGATGAAATCGCAGCGCCGGTATTTGCTTAGAAACGCCTCTTCCGGAGTTGCGTTTGCTCAGACGTGGTTTTTAAATTTTGCGGCTTTAAGTCAGAAATAAAAATAAAGTTTGTGCGACATCTTTATTTTATTTCACTTAAGCTGCTTGGAAGCCACTTGAAGCCACTTAAAGGCGGCTTGAACTGAGTTGAACTGGATAGGATGCTATCCAGAAATATCCTACCCCCTTGGTAGGATATTTGTGAGGCAGGGCCCGCACGAGCCCCGCCGTTTCTTTCGCTAAGTAACGCACCCGCGAAAACCCGTCAAGGTAACTGAAAAGTCAACCGACGCGTTTTCTTTAATTCTTAACAGACCATTTAATTGGGCGGTTTATTTCGTGAATTAAATGGACTGTTTCTTTCGTGAATTAAATGGGTCGTTTCTTTCGAATTGATGGATCGTTTCTTAACCGGTTTCGTGTGTTGGCATGTTTATAAAATAAGACCAACCTAAAAAACCTTTGAAAGGATTTGAGAGGATCTTTGTTTCTTCGTCTCCCCGCGAAGAACGCGAAGAACGCGAAGAACGCGAAGAACGCGAAGAACGCGAAGAACGCGAAGAACGCGAAGAACGCCGGCGACCGGAATTCGACGACGCACACCGAGATCTGCGACGTCGACGAGCCTTACCCGCGACGTTCTTCGGCGACGCCCTTCCTCCGCAGCCGATCTTCGTTCGGCAACTAAGGTGAGAAACGAATCGTTTGAATTCTCCCTTTTTAATTTCGATATCAACGGATTTAAATTAATTAAATCCGTTTGATCTTGATCCGGAGATTGGCGACGCGACGCCGGATACCGCGACAACGCGACGATCCCCCTTCTTCCGCGACGAGCAATCCCGCGACGATCCCTCGTTCGGCAACGACAGCTGCGAGGTAAGGGTTGATTTGGAATATTTTCCTTTCCCGTGATTTTATTTCTTTTAAAATAAGGAACCGATCACGGAACAATTTTAAATTTATTTAAAATTGTTGATTTGGTCGTTTCTTGTTTCTCCCGTTGTTTATGACTAACGCGGAGGGTGCGGGTCTAACGAACAAGACCCGGCAACCCTCCGCCGATCATCCATTTTGTGCGGATTTGGCGGGCGACGGCAAAAGCACGACGCAAGGGCCATTTGTTGATTCCGCAGTGAAGGACGCGTCCCGGGAGGAACAATGGCACAGACGGGAGACAAAACGGGCCACCGGAGCAACTCCGGCGGCCCGCGGTCCGGCCACCCAGCACGCAGCCCGCGCGGGCCGCATTTCTCCAAAGCCGCGGGTTTGACCCGCGGCGGCTCACTCGGCCGCCCGGCGGAGGCCGAGCCGGCCGGGCCGCGCCCAGGCCGGACCGGACCCGGCCTAGCCGGGTCGGGCCGACCCGGTTCGGCCGACCCAGGGGGGGTTCGGGCCGGGTCGCCCCGGGCCCAGAACCCCCGTTTCGGGCCCTCTTCGGTCTGTCGCCCATATCTTGGGCCTGGGACCTCCGAATGATGAACCGTCAGCGGCTACGCGATCCTTGGATCGAGACGGTCGTTTCGGTATATTATACTCAAGGTTTCGGAAGACTTTGGATTTCGCCGGGTTGGTTCGTACACGAAACCAACCGGGCCCTCGGAGCGGAAACGCTCATAACTTGAGCTACGGACGTCCGATCGACGTACCGTCAGCTGTGGTAGTTTCCTCTAAGGGAGACGGAACTTTTGGCATACTCCGCACGAGGATCGGATACAGGCGGAGTACGGTCGGGATGGTTTTACTCTAAAAACCAACCGGGCCCCTGGGACGAAAATGCCAATAACTCTCAGACCGGGCGTCCGATTGACGCGCCGTCTGTTGCGTTGAGATCCTGTTGTCGATACGGAACTTTTGGATACATCAACTTCGGACTACGTGTCAGTTGATGTATCAGCCTCTCGGCTCGTGGAGCGGACCCTCCTAAACGAGCTCGCTATGTGCGGGAACCCTAGCGCTGGCTGTGACTTCGACGACAGAGCAGAGATCTTCCGTGGACTGCGACGACGGCAGAGCAGAGATCCTCCGTGGACTGCGACGACGGCAGAGCAGAGATCCTCCGTGGACTGCGACGACGGCAGAGCAGAGATCCTCCGTGGACTGCGACGACGATAGAGCAGAGATCCTCCGTGGACTGCGACGATGACAGAGCAGAGATCCTCTGTGGACTGCGGCGACGACTGAGCAGAGATCCTCAGTGGACTGCGTCGACTACTGCACTCAGCGATCCCATGTGGATCAGTGCTACAGGTTCTGTGTGAGCCCGATCCTACGTGGGTCCTTACTACCGGTTCTGTGTGAGCCACTGCCTACCGGTTCTGTGTGAGCCCGATCCTGTGTGGGTCTTCTGTGGGGGTTAGTACCTATCGATCCTTCGTGGGTCCGACGACTTAGACGGATCAGTGATCGTCTTTGACGTCATCTGAAAAAGTATACCTGGTTGAGCTGAATCTTATGTTTCTCTCCTTTGTGGATTGTGTTGAACTATCCTTTGTGGATTTACTGTTTACTCTCCTTGTGGATTTGAGTCTTTCTTTCCTTTGTGGATTGAGTTGTGCTTGAGCTCGTGAGCAGAGCTAGAATTGGGGACTTAGGTATATGTATGGGCATATACCTAAGTCGAGTCAGATGTTACTTCGTGATTGCATCTTTCTTTTGTGCTATATCCTTTGTGGATTTCGGGAGACCTTCGGGGGTCTCGGGGTCCTTACTGAGTAGCTTATACTCACCCCTGCACGGGCTATGCCCGCACTTCGTGGTGTTGGTTGCAGACGACGGACAGCCCTGATCGTGGAGGAGGCGCGTGGAGCAGGACGGTACCTGGAGGTGGACCACTGGGCGGGACGTGCTCAGAGCGGACGTGGGACCCGAGGAGCCTGGAGGCTATCTGTACCCACCCTTCAGGTGGGATTGCCAGTGGACGACACGAGGCCGCCGTCTTTTTCTTCAGTTGTTGTACTTTACTTTTCAGTTATACTTTACAGTTGGGCTTGTATTTCCGGCCCCCTTTACTTTTCTGCACTTTACTTTCCGCTTGCTGACTCTGTGTGGCTGTTACTTATAAAGGCAATGCCTTCCCTGTTTACCGGGAATTTACGCCTTGGTGCTAGTCGCCAGCCCCTGGCCTATGGAAGGCGGGCTTGGGGTAGTCACGGCACGGGCCCCGAGGACGGGTCGTGACAAATTGGTATCAGAGGTGGTCGGTTCTACCGCAGACTCTGATTGTCCTTTCTTTCTATATGAAGCAATAATGTTTAGTGTATTGAGTGTGGTTATCAGTTCAGGGAGCCCAGTGTTGGTGCGGCGGCCGACGTATCCGTACACCAGGACCCTGACTCCTGATTTCCTACTTAATGCATGAAAACATTGATTGCGTGTGTGTTTCAAGTTTTCTTTGTGATTACTTATGTCAGCTCACCGGGTATACTAATCTCCTTTATGAAAGTCTCAAGTTTTCCTTGTGATTACTTGTGCCAGCTCACCAGGTATACTATTCTGACTGTGGTGCTCTTGTTCTCCTTTTCAGGATGGCCCCGCGACGACAGCCAGCTAGGGTTCCGAGTGTAGGGCGCGACGGCAGCCCACCGAGCGACGAGGCCTCGGTGCAGGGCCCTTTGCCAGCAGTGGCACCGGCGGTAGCATTACCCGCCAAGCCACCGATGCTACTAGTACCAGACGCTGACGATGCACGTCGCCTCAGGGCACTGCATGAGTTTCAGAGCCAGCGACCGCCCAGGTTTCGCGGTGAGGCGGACCCCCAGGCCGCCGAGGACTGGCTAGAGGCGGTGGTACGGATCTTTAGGCTAGTGAGGACACCAGCGGATCTCATGGTGATCCTCGCGGCGAGCCTCCTGCAGGCGGCGGCGGGACGATGGTGGAGCCTGATGCTCCAGGTTCACGATGAGGCATCCTTTCTCTGGGAGGACTTCGAGAGCCTCTTCCGCTCTGAGTTCGTCCCGGCCACCCTCCGAGCGGTGCGCATCCAGGAGCTTCTCCAGCTGCGCCAGGGCAACATGACGGTCGCTCAGTACGCGGCGAGGTTCACTGACCTATCTCGCTACTCGACCGACATGGTACGAGACCCCTTCTTCCGGGCCCGGACCTTCGAGCAGGGCTTGCGACAGGAGATTCGGGCGTCGCTGATCTCCCTCAGCATTCCGACCCAGGCGGGAGTGCTGGAGCGAGCCCTCCTGATCAAGAGCTTCCTGGAAGAGCCTTCTTCAGCGGCGAGACCTAGCGCAGGGCGGCAGGTAGCTGAGTCTTCGGCAGCAGGTAGCCGACGGATGACTCTGGGGTCCAGGCAGACCAGACCCCCACGCAGACGGCCTCAGGACACCGGCTCAGCAGTGCGAGGCACACAGCGGAGTGCCAGCCTTCCGAGAGGCAGGCTGTGCTACTCCTGCGGCGGGCAGGGTCACATGGCTCGTGACTGCCCGACTCGCCGATCAGAGGAGCAGCAGACGGTGGAGGGGCCACCCAGGCAGAGGCAGAGGGTCGACCGTGGCGGTCCGCAGGGAGGAGGCGGACGAGGCAGAGGAGCTGGCCGAGCAGCGGGTGGTGGGCGACGCTTCCAGGCTCTACCCCCACCACCACCAGGAGGGCCACCTCGACCACAGGGAGCTGGTGGGCAGGGGCAGGCCCAGCTCCAGGCAGTGGAGGCCTATGACCCCGACATGCCAGAGATGATTCGAGGTACGATCTGTGTCTATTCCACCCTTACTGCAGTACTTATAGACACAGGAGCGAGTCACTCTTTCATAGCCTCTGCCCTTGTTCGGAGCTCGGAGATTCCGACTGAGCCGTTGGCTCGATCCTTACGGCTAGAGACTCCTACGGGAGCAGACTCGACGATTACGCACTGGTGCCGGCAGTGTGAGCTTACTCTAGGAGGCGAGAGCTTCGGCTGGGATCTCCTTGTAGCGGCGTCGAGGCCTTACGACGTCATCTTGGGCATGGATTGGCTATCCACGGTTCATGCCCAGATCGACTGTTTTAGGCGCAAGGTGTGATGTGTTCGCACCGACGGGAGCAGGTTTACCTTCACCGGCGAGAAGGGAACCTTTGCAGCACAGGATGGACTTCCGCGGAGGAGAGTGCAGCCCATCTCTCATCAGTTGGCTAGCCTCATCCTAGGAGCAGTGGACGTGCGGAGTCCGGCTTTTCCTGCAGTGGTGGACCAGTACGTGGACGTCTTTCCCAACGACGTTCCAGGGCTACCTCCTCGTAGAGAGGTAGACTTTTACATCGACTTGTACCCCGGGACAACCCCGATATCTACTCCAGCATATCGGATGGCCCCCGCCGAGCTTCGAGAGCTGCGGGTACAGTTGGAGGACTTGCAGAGCAAGGGGTTTATCCGACCCAGTGTTTCACCCTGGGCTTCCCTGATATTGTTCGCCAAGAAGGCGGACGGGAGCTTGCGACTGTGTGTCGACTATCGTCGCCTGAACCAGGTGACAGTGAGGAACAAGTATCCGCTGCCACGGATTGATGACCTCTTCGATCAGCTCAAGGGAGCGCGGTGGTTCTCGAAGATAGACCTCCGGTCAGGCTATCATCAGCTCAGAGTTCGAGAAGAGGACGTGCAGAAGACGGCCTTCAGGTGTCGGTATGGCCATTATGAGTTCTTGGTTATGCCGTTCGGCGTAACCAATGCACCAGCAGTTTTCATGAGCCTCATGAACAGGATCTTCCAGCCATACCTTGACCGATTTGTCGTGGTCTTCATTGACGACATTTTGGTATACTCGACGACTGAGGAGGAGCATGCCTACCACCTGCGAGTTGTGCTAGACACTCTCCGAGAGCACCAGCTTTATGGCAAGCTCTCAAAATGCCAGTTCTGGTTACGTGAGGTCCACTTCTTGGGGCACGTCATCTCTGAGGCGGGAGTTGCAGTGGATCCCGCGAAGATCGAGGCAGTGCTAGCTTGGGAGCCACCCAGGAGCGTGATGGAGGTGCGGAGCTTCTTGGGCCTAGCCGGATACTATCGGAGATTTGTGCCAGACTTCTCCAGAGTTGCGGCACCACTCTCAGCCTTGACAAAGAAGGGGAAACCCTTCGTGTGGTCAGATAGATGTCAGCAGAGCTTCCAGGAGCTGAGGCAGAGATTGACCAGCGCACCTATCTTGAGGTTGCCTGAGGAGGGAGTTGGATACGTAGTTTACTGCGATGCATCAGGGACTGGACTCGGGTGCGTCCTGATGCAGGAGCGGGCCGTGATCGCCTACGGATCACGTCAGTTGAGGCCGCATGAGCAGAACTACGCCACTCATGACCTGGAGTTAGCAGTAGTGGTCTTCGCTCTGAAGACTTGGCGGCACTATCTGATGGGCGAGCGCTTCACAGTCTTTTCTGACCACCAGAGTCTCAGGTATATCTTCTCTCAGAAGGACCTGAACCTGAGACAACGGAGATGGCTTGAGTTCCTCCAGGACTATGACTTTGAGATAGTCTATACTCCTGGGAAGGGGAACGTGGTAGCCGATGCCCTCAGCAGGAGGACGGGCATTCAACTACATGAGGAGGCGACGGAGCAGCTAGCCTCCTTACAGATATCCTTTGTGGATAGAGACGGAGCAGCCTTTCTTCAGTCTCTCACAGTCTCTCCTCCACTTCTACAGCGGGTCAGAGAGGCTCAGCGTGAGGACGCTGACTGTGAGACCCGGCGTGCACTGATATCCTCAGGTCGGGCGCCTGATGGCTTCTCCCTTGGAGCAGAGCACGACATCCTTTTCAGAGGACGTACCTTCGTACCAGTCGCTTTACGAGAGGAGGTGCTGAGAGAGTTTCACACTTCTCCCTTGGCGGTGCATCCCGGAGTGGCGAAGATGTACCAGGATCTCAGACGACAGCACTGGTGGCCGGGCATGAAGAAAGCTGTGGCAGAGTTCGTTTCACGATGCCTCACCTGCCAGCAGGTGAAGGCAGAGCATCAGGTACCAGCAGGCTTGGTACAGCCCTTGGAGGTCCCGTAGTGGAAGTGGGATACCATATCTATGGACTTCGTGACTGGACTTCCACGCACTTCCAGAGGTCACGACTCCATTTGGGTGATTGTCGACCGACTCACCAAGTCGGCACACTTCTTACCCATCAGAGAGCAGGGCTCAGTGGAGAGCTTGGGACGTCTTTACGTTCAGGAGATCGTACGGCTTCACGGTGTGCCATCGTCTATCGTCTCCGATCGAGATGCTCGTTTCACTTCCCGGCTTTGGAAGGGGTTGCAGGAGGCGTTCGGGACGCGGCTCCATCTGAGCACAGCCTTCCACCCTCAGACGGATGGTCAGACTGAGAGGACCATACAGACACTCGAGGACATGCTTCGTGCATGTGTTCTCGACATGGGGAGGACCACCTACCCTTGGTGGAGTTCGCGTACAACAACAGCTACCACTCCACCATCGGGATGGCACCATACGAGGCGTTGTACGGCAGACCCTGCAGATCACCGTTGTGCTGGAAAGACCCTGGGGAGTCAGCACTCGTGGGACCAGAGATGGTCCGAGCCACGACAGAGAAGGTCCAGATCATCCAGGAGAGGATGAGGACAGCTCAGAGCCGGCAGAAGTCATATGCTGACAGGTGGCGGAGGCCACTAGAGTTCGAGGATGGCGACCACGTCTTTTTGCGTGTCTCACCTCGACGTGGTTTATGGAGATTTGGCCGAAGCGACAAGTTGTCTCCACGCTTCATCGGGCCTTTCCAGGTCCTCAGCAGGATAGGAGAGGTGGCTTATCGCCTGGCTCTACCACCTCAGTTGCACCGGGTGCACGATGTCTTCCACGTGTCTCAGCTGAGGAGATACGTGCACGACCCGACGCACATCATCGACTTTGGGGAGCTGGACGTGGACGATGGGGCGAATTTTGCGGAGGTCCCAGTGGAGATCGAGGATCGACAGGAGCGGGTCCTACGTGGGCGGTCGATTCCTCTTGTGCGCGTCAGATGGCAGTACAGGAACCTCCAGGAGAGCACTTGGGAGCGGGAGGCTCAGATGCGTGCTCAATACCCCCATTTGTTCCCCTAGTTTTTGATGTATCTTTACGGGGACGTAAAGCCCTGAGGTGGGAGTAATGTAAAGACCCGCAAATTTCAAGGAAATTTTTTTCTTAATTTTCTTTGGAATTTTTCAAGAGCGCAGCTTCAGACGGCACCTGATTCCGAGGCCCGGTGTGCCCGGAATCAATTTCTGAAGTTTGGCTCGGGTACGTTCATTGAACGGACGAGCGGGTTTTTCTATCTTTTGAACCGGTGCCCGGAATCGAATTCTGAGGGCACCGATGAAATCGCAGCGCCGGTATTTGCTTAGAAACGCCTCTTCCGGAGTTGCGTTTGCTGAGACGTGGTTTTTAAATTTTGCGGCTTTAAGTCAGAAATAAAAATAAAGTTTGTGCGACAACTTTATTTTATTTCACTTAAGCTGCTTGGAAGCCACATGAAGCCACTTAAAGGCGGCTTGAACTGAGTTGAACTGGATAGGATGCTATCCAGAAATATCCTACCCCCTTGGTAGGATATTTGTGAGGCAGGGCCCGCACGAGCCCCGCCGTTTCTTTCGCTAAGTAACGCACCCGCGAAAACCCGTCAAGGTAACTGAAAAGTCAACCGACGCGTTTTCTTTAATTCTTAACAGACCATTTAATTGGGCGGTTTATTTCGTGAATTAAATGGACTGTTTCTTTCGTGAATTAAATGGGTCGTTTCTTTCGAATTGATGGATCGTTTCTTAACCGGTTTCGTGTGTTGGCATGTTTATAAAATAACACCAACCTAAAAATCCTTTGAAAGGATTTGAGAGGATCTTTGTTTCTTCGTCTCCCCGCGAAGAACGCGAAGAACGCGAAGAACGCGAAGAACGCCGGCGACCGGAATTCGACGACGCACACCGAGATCTGCGAAGTCGACGAGCCTTACCCGCGACGTTCTTCGGCGACGCCCTTCCTCCGCAGCCGATCTTCGTTCGGCAACTAAGGTGAGAAACGAATCGTTTGAATTCTCCCTTTTTAATTTCGATATCAACGGATTTAAATTAATTAAATCCGTTTGATCTTGATCCGGAGATTGGCGACGCGACGCCGGATACCGCGACAACGCGACGATCCCCCTTCTTCCGCGACGAGCAATCCCGCGACGATCCCTCGTTCGGCAACGACAGCTGCGAGGTAAGGGTTGATTTGGAATATTTTCCTTTCCCGTGATTTTATTTCTTTTAAAATAAGGAACCGATCACGGAACAATTTTAAATTTATTTACAATTGTTGATTTGGTAGTTTCTTGTTTCTCCCGTTGTTTATGACTAACGCGGAGGGTGCGGGTCTAACGAACAAGACCCGGCAACCCTCCGCCGATCTTCCTTTTTGTGTGGATTTGGCGGGCGACGGCAAAAGCACGACGCAAGGGCCATTTGTTGATTCCGCAATGAAGGACGCGTCCCGGGAGGAACAATGGCGCAGACGGGAGACAAAACGGGCCACCGGAGCAACTCCGGCGGCCCGCGGAAGGCGGTGGCGGCGCGGGTCGCCGGCGCGGCGGCGCCGGCGACCGGAGGGGGCGGCGCCCGGCGCGCCGCCGGAGGAGTCCGCCGCGGCCGAGCCGCGGCGGCGGCGAACCGCCGGACTGCGTCCGCGGTCCGGCCACCCAGCTCGCGGCCCGCGCGGGCCGCGTTTCTCCAAAGCCGCGGGTTTGACCCGCGGCGGCTCACTCGGCCGCCCGGCCGAGGCCGAGCCGGCCGGTCCGGTCGGCCGGGCCGCGCCCAGGCCGGACCGGACCCGGCCTAGCCGGGTCGGGCCGGGTCGGACCGACCCGGTTCGGGCCGACCCGGTTCGGCCGACCCCGGGGGGGTTCGGGCCGGGTCGCCCCGGGCCCAGAACCCCCGTTTCGGGCCCTCTTCGGTCTTTCGCCCATATCTTGGGCCTGGGACCTCCGATTGACGAACCGTCAGCGGCTACGCGATCCTTGGATCGAGACGGTCGTTTCGGTATATTATACTCAAGGTTTCGGAAGACTTTGGGTTTGGCCGGGTTGGTTCGTACACGAAACCAACCGGGCCCTCGGAGCGGAAACGCTCATAACTTGAGCTACGGACGTCCGATCGACGTACCGTCAGCTGTGGTAGTTTCCTCTAAGTGAGACGGAACTTTTGGCATACTCCGCCCGAGGATCGGATACAGGCGGAGTACGGTCGGGTTGGTTTTACTCTAAAAACCAACCGGGCCCCTGGGACGAAAATGCCAATAACTCTCAGACCGGGCGTCCGATTGACGCGCCGTCTGTTGCGTTGAGATCCTGTTGTCGATACGGAACTTTTGGATACATCAACTTCGGACTACGTGTCAGTTGATGTATCAGCCTCTCGGCTCGTGGAGCGGACCCTCCTAAACGAGCTCGCTATGTGCGGGAACCCTAGCGCTGGCTGTAACTTCGACGACAGAGCAGAGATCCTCCGTGGACTGCGACGACGGCAGAGCAGAGATCCTCCGTGGACTGCGACGACGGCAGAGCAGAGATCCTCCGTGGACTGCGACGACGGCAGAGCAGAGATCCTCCGTGGACTGCGACGACGGCAGAGCAGAGATCCTCCGTGGACTGCGACGACGGCAGAGCAGAGATCCTCCGTGGACTGCGGCGACGACTGAGCAGAGATCCTCAGTGGACTGCGTCGACTACTGCACTCAGCGATCCCACGTGGATCAGTGCTACAGGTTCTGTGTGAGCCCGATCCTACGTGGGTCCTTACTACCGGTTCTGTGTGAGCCACTGCCTACAGGTTCTGTGTGAGCCCGATCCTGTGTGGGTCTTCTGCGGGGGTTAGTACCTATCGATCCTTCGTGGGTCCGACGACTTAGACGGATCAGTGATCGTCTTTGACGTCATCTGAAAAAGTATACCTGGTTGAGCTGAATCTTATGTTTCTCTCCTTTGTGGATTGTGTTGAACTATCCTTTGTGGATTTACTGTTTACTCTCCTTGTGGATTTGAGTCTTGCTTTCCTTTGTGGATTGAGTTGTTCTTGAGCTCGTGAGCAGAGCTAGAATTGGGGACTTAGGTATATGTATGGGCATATACCTAAGTCGAGTCAGATGTTACTTCGTGATTGCATCTTTCTTTTGTGCTATGTCCTTTGTGGATTTCGGGAGACCTTCGGGGGTCTCGGGGTCCTTACTGAGTAGCTTATACTCACCCCTGCACGGGCTATGCCCGCACTTCGTGGTGTTGGTTGCAGACGACGGATAGCGCTGATCGTGGAGGAGGCGCGTGGAGTAGGACGGTACCTGGAGGTGGACCACTGGGCGGGACGTGCTCGGAGCGGACGTGGGACCCGAGGAGCCTGGAGGCTATCTGTACCCACCCTCCAGGTGGGATTGCCAGTGGACGACACGAGGCCGCCGTCTTTTTCTTCAGTTGCTGTACTTTACTTTTCAGTTGTACTTTACAGTTGGGCTTGTATTTCCGGCCCCCTTTACTTTTCTGCACTTTACTTTCCGCTTGCTGACTCTGTGTGGCTGTTACTTATAAAGGCAATGCCTTCCCTGTTTACCGGGAATTTACACCTTGGTGCTAGTCGCCAGCCCCTGGCCTATGGAAGGCGGGTTTGGGGTAGTCACGGCACGGGCCCCGAGGACGGGTCGTGACAATAGCAGTGTCCTAAATGACGAAACATGTGATAGACTAGAAACTCAAA
The DNA here is from genome assembly GCA_963277665.1 of Viscum album. Lineage (NCBI taxonomy): Eukaryota > Viridiplantae > Streptophyta > Magnoliopsida > Santalales > Viscaceae > Viscum > Viscum album. The sequence goes on from OY728163.1 coordinate 709,425,275, forward strand.
ATCCCTCTATCTCAGAACCACCATAAATTCCTACATTTAAACAATTAGAATGAAATCCCGAACTAAACAGACCTGCATGTCCAAACACCAGAGTCTCTGGAAGTCATCCTGAGTATAGGGACATACTTGATTTCCTTAACACACATGTCACTCTACTATGAAGATTTACCAAAATGTATTTAGTAACACAGTTCTTGATGATTACACTAAAATTATCTAGCTCGTAACTATGTTAGGCTCTCAACAGACACCATGTACATGAACATATACAACTTTGATGTGATAAAAAATAAATATGAATCATATATTGGATGATGAGGTGTGGGGTCATCCATTATTGTGGAGAAGAGATGATTGAATATCCAACAAAGTAGGTGAAGATTCCTAAGGAATGTCTAACCTACTGAAAATGAGCATTACCCGATGCTCAAGCCCATAACAAAAGTAATGGATACCATGAACACCAGTCCAAACAAGGTGGTCATTTAGAAAGTAAAATTACTACTAGATACAACCACACATTAACAACACCAAAAAGATGTAAATCTCACAGTATTATCAAGGAATTTAAGTTCTAAGGGTGCTAAATACCATGGGCATGTCCCATGTGACGAACAATCATCGAACCTAACATTGGGTCATACTAAAAGAAGTTACTAGGTTCAAAAGACAATTGTCTTTTTCATTGGTAAAATAATTGGCACCAATGTAAAATTATAGCACTTATATTCCATGCTATCTCAATGAAGCTTTATCTAGCCTTACATGAGAGTCTTAACCACATGACACAACTACAGGTTCCAATTCTAATATCATTACATTTATAAACATTTAATAATACAAAATGAACATGTTCAAAGCTAGTTATATGGGTACCCATATACCAATCCATAAATCACACATACACTTTACAGGTGGCAATTGGCTCCCGTTTAATTGAAAGCAATACATTTTAGAAAAATCATGGAATTACAAATCAAACAAGAAATCATGTTAATACAATAATCTAACATAGAAAAAAAAGTTTTAATCCCAAAAGTTTGGTATATTAAAACCTAATATAGTTATACAAATAAGAATTATAATGATCATAACTATGTGGCATGTCATTCAAGGAACTCAATTTGAATTGACAAGATATCTAAAATGAAACAACAAGGCCTGGCACTATGCATGGCATGTGAATTTAAATGATCTTAATATGATGCATGATATGTTTCATCCTTAACATAACATGACAAGTGTAAAATAACATAAACTTCATAAATCCATATGTATGGGAAATCATACCAATCACTCATGCTGAAATCATATCATCCTTAATATCAAAAGGCATGGACATGAATTCATAGCCCTGGCCACTTGGTCATATCCCTTACATTGGGTGAAAAATCCGATGCAGGGCTATTAACCAAGTACAACAACATTCCATGTCTCCTATCTTCCAACATAAAATTGTAATAAAAAATTGAAAAGATTCTCTGGTATAACATTGTAACATTTGTACCCATCTCACCTCTAAGATAGTGGCCAGATCGGTGGGTCACATGACCTCAGGTGCATCACTCTGTATGCTTGATGATGCTGAATAACATTGAGGGCCTCGAGAGGTGATAATGGGGAGATTGTCGCTCTTATCATAGTTTCACAATTGAATGACAGAGAATAATTAGAAGACAATGGCAGAAGAAATAAATAAATAAAATATAAAGCAGCCAAAGGAAATAATAAACAATTTCATAAAATTGGCCAATCCCAGATTATACAACATATGAATGCATGTCATGGTGATGATACATAACTAAAATAAGTAAACAAATCTACATGTTGTGAAACATTGTACAATAATAAATAAAAAACCAACACCCTAAGGGTGATCTTCCTGAGCATCACGAGCTCTAGCTAAGTCCTTTTATCCTAAAATTATGTACAAATAGAACAACATAAGAAATAAATCATGTTCCTCAATACTATGAACAAGAAAGATATACTCATGTACCACAGTGTAATGGAGTCCCTGGTTGGGTGTGATATATTTATCTCAGTAGGCCAACACCTCAGGTGTCAGGCACAATCTAGAGAATGAAATATAATTATGAAGTTATCCACATAAAATTAATGGTGGGTTAAAACATGTTAGTAATATAAACATGATCTGGATACCAAAATAGACACCCTTCACCCACCATCTGCTTCGGGCTAAGCTAGAATTTAGAAGAAGGTACCAGTGCAAGCATAATATGTGTACCAGTTCAAAAATTAAAAAGGAAACTCAAAAAGGTTCACCTCCAAAATTGTGTTTAGTCTTGGGGTATAATTCTTATATAATCACATAAATATGCTAACATGAAATTGAGAAATGTAAAAAGTGAATTATCAAATATAAATAGAAGAAAAAAATTATAAAAAAATAAATTCCAGTAAAGAATTCATTTAATGTACTTCAATCAAATATATAGTTGTTTTCTGAGCCCATCATTAAGGTATTGATGTTGTTCATCCTTCAATTTATCCAATACCACTGAGCCCGTCCATGGATGTCTTCTGAATAATGAAGTATCACTCAAGGGACGATTACTCAAGTTCTGTACTAGGTATCTTACTAGAGGAGGGAGCATCACCCAAGACATGGCGTAGCCATCATTCCGATGGTTCTATCAATGGTTTCTCCCATACGAAACCCAGGATAACTTAAGATTATAATAAATCACTCAAGAAGCCCTCTCATGGATAGAAAAATTATCACCCCCAATAGGTCATGGTATAACCACCTGAGCATGGAAGTTCATCAATGAGTCCATAATATGGAACATAGGTTCTCACCCAACCCACATTAGGTGAACCATAATGTCCAAAGCATATTGCAAGGAAAACCTGAAAACATATAACACATGTCTAGCATATACAAAAATCATGTTAATCAAACATGCACTGTGAGCCATAATCTATTACAGCCCTCAAGTAAAACAATCCAATCAATCAATATGGCATAAGGGATTTAGAAAAAAAAACTAATCACATAACTGTTACATGATAATGTTAGAATTTTAACATCTCAAGTTAATAGGAATAGATTATAGATCATGCAACTAAAATAGGGAATAAAAATAAGGCACATTCATGCCCAATTGAATATAAAAACACACTGAATAAACATTAATTAAATGATCTGTTATCCATAACATTATGTTATTCATGCCTATAAGCTTGTTCAAGAATTGAATTCAATTAAAACCATCACATTATATTTATTATATAATGAATAAGGAAAAAAGATCATTTAGGCTAGGCACTACCAAAGGCTTAGCAAAGAGGAAAGGCAAACATCATGAATGGGTTTTTCAATATGTGAATTCCACAACATGCACAATAGAATACTCCTAACAATTTAATAAGCGATAAAAAAGGGATTTACATAAGGTTTTAGTGAGGAGCACAAAACCATGTCATGACATAAGTGACGAAGTAAAGAGAATAGGGTAGATACTATACATTAGGAATTGTAATTACATTTTTATCCACACACTTAGGAGGTGACTATCCTCTTCTATAATTATTCATGTAAGAAATATTGTTTAGAAATAAAAATAAAGGGTTATATATATGAATTCCATTTAACAATTACAATGTCAAGTATTAGGCGACATCAATTAACTAAGTAAGGAACATATAAATTTTATCAATATATTATTAGATTGAAGGCAGTGCACCTCAATAGAGGGGTTCTATTATAATACCTTGTATTTTATTATAAAAAACTCATTTATGACATTAATGCTTTCATAATCATTATCAAAGGAGACATTTATTCTAAAAACCATACTAAAATAATTTAAAAACTATGAAAAATGTGATTATTACTTAAATAATGCATTAATAAAATTAAAGGTGAAAGGAAAGGGACCCTACCTCAGGGTTGAACCAAATTAAAAATCATCACATGATTTTTTTTTGTGAAAACAAATCTTAAATGGAACATAGTCACGTGCACACACCCTCATATATATATATATATATCTGTGTGTGTGTGTGTGTGTGTGTACACTTTCAAATATTGATCAACACTCGCTGAATAAATTATTAGGGACTTGAAATCACTATGGAATGTCTAACACAATTATAGTAAAATTCAAAGGACTCATATAAACTCTAAGACCATAAATTGGATGGTGAAAATTGAAGCAAAATTAATAAAACACCATTTCGGATAGATGTGGATAACTGAAACCACAAATAACAATCCTATGCACTATTGATAAATTAACAGGAAGTCAACATCACTTAAGGAACCTAATAACAAAGGTGTGAAATAAAACTACAAATGAAAACTCAACTTAAACCATTGTCCTTGAAAATAAAAAACCGGAACTATTTTTCGTTTAGAGACCGTTGTTATAGTACAAAAAAACATGACCTGAAGAGTTTGTTGATTATAATAACATCAGTAAACCAGTCAAGACTAGTTAACCCCTTTACCTATGGTTTCGGAAGAACCCTCCAGGGTGATGGGGAGACTGAAAGTCAGCGTGAAACAGATAGGAGAATGATGAGAAGGCCCTACATCACCATATTAATCATGAAATATAGAGATAAATGGTGTAAATTAGATCATGAAAGATGATAAGACATTGGGGGTCTCCCTAGTGTGCTATAGGGAAGTGGGGATTGTGGTGTGTCGCACCAATGGGAGTAGAAGAAGTTAGGAGCCCCACTTTTGAGTGTTTAACATAAGAACATACTAAAATAAAGAAACACTAAATTATTATTAGTATAACTATAAAATTAATATTATTAATAAACAAAAATATTATTAAATTATTATTATCATTGTTATTATTTTCATTAAAATATTATTTTAGTTTATTAATTTTTTCTATTTTTCTCATTTAATTTTCATTTAATTTATTTTAAAAATCAACTTTTAATTTAATTAATATATTTTATTTTATTTTAAAAGAAAACATCGTATATCTTCAACACGTTGAAAAAGATTTGTTTTTATGATCGTATTTTATAAAAAATTTACCTAGATAACAGAATGTTTTAATTTCCATCACCTTTTCACCATGTTCAAAACATGGGACGTTACAATTAAATTCATAGGATCTAATCAGAGATAAAGATATATCTAAGGCAGTGACATTATTCCTTGCTCATATTCTTCCTAAATTGCTTTCCAATTTTATCCTAATTAACGATGAGATTCTAGACCAGAAATCAAAAGTTGGTGCATTACCGAAAGATCATTCATGTTTGATGTTTAAACTAGATCACAAACATATGTACCCTTTATTTCAAGATTCTACATCAATTGATCAGCCTCTTTCTCCTCTAGTACAATTTATTAATGAATTCATAATTATAATACATATAATAGATAAGATAAAGGTTATTAATATTGAGTTTATTAAATATTGAGAAATGTGGTTTGACAGTTTTGAAACTCGTGATTCAAAGTATTTCATCTTAAATATAAATGATGTCAAAATGCTTGAAGTGATAGAAGGACAATTAAGTTAAACATTTAATTATTTAATATCCAAATCATAATCAACTTAGACACGAATTCCATGTCAATATCATTGGATAGTTATTTAAGGATTCCTCTTTTGACCCAAGAAATTAATTCTCATGTTGAGGTGTAGAAATTACTAACACATTATATAGACTATTTTTTAGAAAATAATGATTATTACTTCCAAATAATGCATCATGGATACATAGTAGTCTTGAACATGAAAAGGTTTACAAAAGCCACCAATAAATTGAAATCATAGGTGTCCTTGCTCCATGAACCATACAAATTACCTTAGAACATGTACTAAAACCTCCTTCATTAACTGTTTTGTTTTTCCTCCGTGGTTAGATGTACAACATCATATACCTATTTCCATGTGCAGGGTAATAAATACCCTACTATAACTTCTGTACCACCACCTACCCAAACAAAACAACCACCATCATACTATATCTATATAGGAAAGGATCCTACCGTCTTGATGACATCTTGATTGTGTCATATTTTGATTCCAATTAGGGTCCTTAATATTAACTCACTATTTGTAATATATTTATATTATTATTCCATATTGCAAGAATATTTCGATTCAAAAATTTACTTTTATAGTTATGAATTTATTAATGTATTTTTTTGCCATTAAATAACTTTTATATAATTCCAATGGGGAAGAAATATCTTGGGAAAATAAATATTAAAAAACAGGAAATAGTGATATTACTTGAAGAGATAACGAAATTTGGTGTTCCATATTTATTATTATGTATTTTTTATATTATATTCATTTAATAATATATATCCTGAATTAGGATCATTAAAATGGAGAAGATTGTTTGATTAGTCTAGCATCTTATTATTTTAATGATCTCAAATGATGTTTACACTGTTAATAAAGAATTTCATGGTTTATGATAGTGAAATAATTTTTTAAAATGGTAAAATTTTCTATGTTTTTATGTAACCATGACTACCTACCACATGTGTAATTACCAAACTAGATGACGAAATTGAACTAATCATGATGGTTAGATGACAGTGTGGATGTGACCATACACTGTACTCCAATTAGCTGCATGTACATTCAACTAACAATGCATCAATTGAGAAAATTTAATATAAAACATAAATTGATCATCAAATTATTTTCATATCACTACATGTGTATTGATCCTACAACGTGTTAATGATAATCCTACTATAAGAAGAATTCTTCCTATCATGTGAACAACCAATAATGTGAAAAATGTCAATAATTTCACTAATCTATGAACTGATTGAGTGTCTATGGTATAATGACTTCATGAACATAGTACAAACCTTATTAACAATGTAATTACCATGAGAATAAACGAACCTACTATACAATACAATAAAGATGCGAAATTATTTAAATAATATATTGTGTAAACAGTTGAAGCTACCAAAAGGTGGACTAAAACTACCATGTGATGGAGGGAATCTACCATAATATTAAACAATATGAACACAATAGAAATTGATGTGACCATACCATGTCATTGATCCATGTTACCATTATATGTAACAAAGGAAATGTAACCATGTTCAAAGGTAATGCCAATTTCCTTGACAATGTTAATGCATTGGAGTGTTATATAATTTATTTTTTCTATATATTATTAAAATAATTGCAGAGCTAATACAATTAAGAATTCAATTATTATGAGGATAAATTAATAAATAACCTCTAATGAATAGTTTTGGAAAAAAATATTAATGGAAAAGTGGAACTCATGGTTAAGTATAGAGTAGTGACTATGCGGGTTATTTAGACATATAGATACACTAAACAATCATTCTGGATATTCCATGACATGGTGTTTTCCTAAAAAAATATATTTCAAATCCAAGTAAACCCATTTCAAGGAATTATTGAAAGAATAATGATCAAAGGATACTGATCAGACAGATCTACATCACATATTCAATCATTTTACAAATTGCTTCACTATTCGAGCTTATGTTGTGACTATTTTTTATACAAAAATGTTTATTTGTAAACATGGGATCATGTAATGTATTGAATAGTTATATACACAATCACTTAATATTTTATCGTTATACTCCCTAATAGAGAAATGGAATATATTAGGTAGACTGAACATCCTACATAGAGTTTTGACCCTATTATCCGGTGAAATATAGTGGAATTGAGTTAGTTTCATGGATTGTATGAGTAAAACTTTTATATAAAACCTGATCCAGTTTACTGATCAGTTTATTCAGTAATCAAAAACTTTGTAATAGGAAATACAAAAGAGGAGGGTACTAGGTAACATACTGATACTAAACATCCTATATATATTCTTTTATGTGTATTTCTGTTTTGTTTTATATGTATTCAAAGAAAACTAGGGTTTATTTTCAAAACACAATTGAAAAATAACTACTTTGAAAGAGATCATTAATTTTTTATATTTTGTGTTTTATATATCTATATATGTTTCAAAAGATAAAATATTTTTTAAATTGGTTTAACTATGTTTAGATCAAACATTAAAAATCATTTTAAAAGATCAGATTGCATACATCTACAATTTTAGTTAACTTGGATGTCATTTCTAAGTCCTGTAGATTTAGTTTTAAATTATTTCTAACAGTAATATTATTCAAACTCTCAATCCATACCCTAATTGAGTTTTCTAATCTTTTCAAAAACACTTGTTTTATCCACATCCACTATGTCTCAAAATGATTAAACTTATTTAACGTTACCACATTAAATCCCCATTCACCCTTCTAAACAAATTTTATTAGAAAAAGATGAACTTATAAATGATTAATAATTTGAATAAGATAATTTTAAATATGGAAATAAATTTATAAAATTAAATATTCATGATTAATAGATATTTATTTTAGTATTAAATCATATATATCATAAGAAATGTTTTTAGAAAAAAATAGATTTTATGTTAAAATGTATCATTATGGTAAAATAACCAATATTAATTATTCTCTTAGAAGTTAAATGTATTTAAATATTGAACATATATTTAATCAAAAATAAAATTTTATGAAAACAACATACCATCGAATGATAATTTTATTATATGAAATATATGAAAATATATTTTTTATAACATTAGGCATATTTTATAAAATTATAATTGTGTGTTTTATAAATAAACATAATATTTTTATTCAAATAATTTTTTATTATAAAATATATTTTATATTTTAAAAATAGTTTTATATAATTCAGTTTCATTAATGTATAATATAATAATGTTTAATAAAATATTTTATTTTTAGTATTCACCTAAATGTCAATTATTTTTTAAAATTCACAAAAAACATACTAAGATAATTATTATACAATTATTTAAATATTATTTTTTTTATAAAAGTAAAATTCATTAATTTACATATTTTAGTTTTACATTAAAAATATAAGTGTTTTAATTGAAAAATTTTCTTTTAAGAGGATATGTGTTCATAATAATAATTCATATCAATTTCATATTGGAGTGATGTTAATATATAATTTCAAATAAAATAATATTTTAGCATCTAAAATTTCATTTATTAGGATTTTTTATACAGTACATAATAAAAAAATTCATTGAAAATAAATATTCTATTAATACATTAGATTCATTAATCAATACTGTTAATTATTTATTTTTACTCTAAAATTTAATTTCACTGCTCTACTGGTATTTTGAAATACATATTTTAATTATATATATTACATCATCTTATATAATAATAATAATTAATATCTTGATAAAATTTATATATAATGAGAATATATATATATATATATATATGTATATGTATATTTAATTTAAAATATTTTAATATTATTTTTTCAGTTTTTTGTCAGTTATATTTATTAATATTTGATACTTAATAAAACATGAGTATAGTATACCATTCAGATATATGCCCAATGAACATATTTAAAATGAACATATTATCAATATCAATATTTATAATGACCTAATTTCTAACGATAAGATATCAATCCAATATAATGAGTTACTGAATAATTTTTTCAATCCAATAATACTTGTTAAGCCATTGTTATTTATTTTTAATATATATTTTTTCATAATGACTTTTCTTTTCGTAGTCGTCTTCATCATTATAATATTTTTTTGTCAATTGGTGATCGTTAATGTTGAATATGGTAAATTATATTTTATAGTCATGAATATTTTTTAGATTTTTATTTGTTGTCTAATTCTAATTTATACACATTTAATATATTTATTAGTACAGTGTGATTAATAATAAATAATTTGTAATTTATTGTTACATATCAATTTTATTAAATTTGTTTTTGTAAATGATAAAAATAATTTGGTTACATTCTATCATTTACGACTTATTTCATAGTCTATTAAAATTCCACGAATATATAAAACAAAATTTTATAATAAAAAAAGATTAAGGAGAAAATATTATTTTGGAAGACATGGAGTATTACGAAAATAAACCTCTCTCTTAGATCACCCTTGAATATCACATTGACCCTATGCTCTCCCACCTAGGCAATAAACTTTATCTCAAGTAGGCCATTGAACATAGAACAATAACATTTCTCCCTAATAAGTTAAATCAAGGGAAATTATGTATGAAAACCCTCCGTAGGGTAATTATATAAATTATTGGAATCACATTAAAAATACAATACTAACCCTAGGAAACTATTGATCACTGGGTATCTATATACAAAATTACCTCATAGAGGATCATGATGTCATCCACTATAATATAAGAGTATCACACTAAGAGTTTTATATGGAGATAATCGTATTGTCAAGGGTTTATTATATAAACATCCACCAATACTATATATATATATATATATATATTTCAATATAATTTTTTTTGAAACATTAAATAATAGATCACAATTTATTCTTCAATCTAGTATAATAAGTATCATGTATGGTATTAAAAATAAAATCATATAACAATTTAACTAAGCAACTAAGCGACAATATAAAATCCAAAAAATAGAGGGAATATATTGTTTTCATCATGGAAAATATATTTATAAGATTCACATGACATGTCATCATAGACAATACATTATGATTCTATTGAGTATAATTATTCCCAAATGTTATATTGTGAAACACTAACAAATTTTTTATTGAATCTTTAAACAATAAAATCCTCATTTATAACTGATATCAGTCATAACCCAAGAAATTCATGTGAATTAAATGATCATATAATTATTCATATACACAAGAATCATTTCAATATTTTAAGATAAAAAAAAACAATTCCAAACACCAAATGCATAAAAATAAGTGGAATCACAGAGTTATAAAAGTATAAAAAAATAATTGAAATAATATATCGCTAACGGCCTTGAATTACCCATAGAAATTTAATTCGGTGTGTTTCTATAATATTCTATAATAAGATCTAATTCATCCGTAAACTGTAAATAATATTACTCTATATAGTCAGACAATGAGAAATATTCTATGATACCACATTGTAATTCCCCAACCCAGTACAATAAATAGTAAATGGATCGGAGTTCCAAAATACCTCAGACAAAACTCCATGTATGGGACATGAAATAGAACAACATTCAGGGTTTATGAATTTATCCAATGGAGACTAAATTCTCATATTATAGTGAAATAACCGAATGATTAACCAAACAAAATCCATAAAAAATAATAGTATATGAAAGTTACAAAATCAATCTATTCGAAATTATAAGAAATTGAGCAACATATATTCTAAAATCTTAATCATACATCCTCTATTCCATCCATATATAAAATATTGGAGAGAAATAAACTTTATTGAGGCTTTAATACTATTCCTTATCCTTATCACATTCCATTACCAAGAATCAAACTATGTTTTCTAGGAAAAAGATCCAATTTTGTGCATCTTTCCAACCTTGTCCTATGAATAGTGAAGGCACATCAGGTGCCCATTTTATATGGACACAAAAGTTGGGTTTGAGTATAACATGTTTGTGAACCAAAACTGGGACTCTAATATAACATGTACTCATATTATATGACCATATTAAATACATATAATAAAAAATTGATATAAAAGTAAACTACAATTACCATTAATGATTCTCAAGTTCAAACATGACACATAGGATTGAAAATAAAACATTAGTAAATTCCAGAGTATCTATGAACATAAATCCATTATCTCAAACATAAGGTCATGTTCACTGAATTTCATCAAACATGTCATTTGCAAACCCATGGTTAGAAACTAACCAAATAGTATATATATCATTCATAAATTTAGAGGTTTATATATACCATACCATATAATGGGTTGCCTCATCATGATTATCATTTTTTTGGATATCTCTTTTAGTGAAAATATTATCTATAACCATGGGGTGGGAAATCCCTACTGTAAATCTAGTTTCTTTGTTATGAAACGAACGGGTATTCCTCTTTATTTACAATAATGAAATAATCTAAAACAGAAAGGTATACTCTAATAATTGTTTAAACTGTAAACACATATTGAATATCATGGGTGTGGATCTCTTTTATCATAAAAAATATCAGTCAAATCCTTGGTGTAGACTCTAACAGAAGGGAAATATGTAATCTTATTTGAAAACACATGGTTTTTCCTCTCTATTTTGACGAATTATTTTATTTAGATACTAAGGGGAAAACCCCTATATAGAAACACATGAAAAACATAAAATCTAAGGAGATAAACTCTCCCTAGTACAAATTTTTCATACATACACACCTGGCATCAAAAAAATCCATAATCACACAATAGCTATGTTAGACTATCCCAATGGCCTTTGGGTTCTAAGGTGACACTAGATGGTCACCACACTTATTTCCATTTATAGACCTCTTATTTTCTAATGTATTTCTATGGAACTAAAAGTGTCCTCCAAGGAATTGACATTATCTGGATATTATACATTTGTTCATTTACATAATTCAAACATCTTAGGCCAATTTCTATCACTCAGAGGAAATCTAATGTCTCAAAATTCTCATAATAAAATTTTGAATAAACTAAGTCATTGGATTCACCATACCATACTCACACAAAATACAATGGCCTAAATTACATCACCATTCCACACTAGTAGGTCACTCTATACTCACCAAACAAATTCATATCCATCCCTAGGTATACTCACTTGGGTGATCACATATTAATATGGGGAGAACATATCACACAAACCCATATCAAATGTCCCATGTGATATAAGGTTACTTAATATTCTTACAAATCTTATCCATAGTAAATCATCAAATACCTACTCTCTAATCTATAAATATGTGTCAAAATGAATATTGAGTTGGGGAATCGTTGTTATCAATACAATTTCCCATCCCCTCTAGATTCTATACATCCTATCTAAAATATTTACAGTCAATCCCTTAACAATTTGGGCACATGTACTCATATTAGTGAAAATGGTCTATCATTTCCCAAGCCACATAATTTCATTCAATTTAAATAATTAAAAGTTGTATTATCTAATTATAGTCCCCCATAAGAGAAAATTGAACATATCAGATAGAAAATATAAAAAAAATCGTTCGGGACGTGATAAAGGTATATTAAACCTCAGATGCAGTTATTTATTCCTTATGAAAACAATCACTCTCAACCATGTAGAGGGTTGTATAATATCACCTTCTAAACAAATATAACATGCCATTATATGAAAATTAATTAATATTAAAAAATATATTATTTTTAATATTTATATATATTATTTATAATCTCATTGTAACTTATTGAGTCACCCTGATATGTAGAAGTTGTTTTATTACTCTCCAAGAATGTGGTATTTCATATTCTATCAAATACACTTATGGGTTATAATAAAAAAATATTTAATGAATATATATGAAATTTATATCATGTTTATCATTTTGTACATTATGGAAAAAATTTAAAATGTTAAGGATTGAGAATTCAAAATCAAAACATACAAAAAAAGTTGTTACTGCATGAAACATGATTTTAATGAGGAATTTTTATTAAAAAGGCGATAAAATGTCACAAATAATTAAAATATAGTAGGATATATAAGTTTATGGTTCAATAATATATTTATAATAAATATTTTTTTTATATTTGATGATCAAATTTGAAAGAATGATGTCGAGAAATAATGTAATGGATTTTTTTTCTCAATTTTATTTATTTGAGGCATATGTTATGTTTTGAACCGGTATTATTTTCTGATGTGTACCCCTTTTAATTATATATCATGAATATCTAAACATTAATTATTTTTAAATTATCATTTATTTAACTCATTAATTTGGATTATCAATCAAATGTTATCAATGTGGTAAGGGTATGATGTTACAATCTCTTTGTTTATGAGGATTTGTTATGATTATGCTTTAGTTGATAAAGTATTATGATCTATTTATCAAGAAAAAAATAAATTTTCTATTCCAATTGATATTTCTATAGAACAAATTTTTTCCATTAATTTTCCTCTCATTATGTAATCATTATTCCAAAAGAATGTTATTAATGAAAACTGACTTTATTTCTCTATTATGTTGAAAGACCTTTCTATTACATGTCCATGTTTTCTAAAAATATTTTCATAAATTTAAACACATTCTTATATTATATTTTAACGTAATTAATACCCATGTTTGAGATTAATAATAATATTTTCAATGGAATATTCATCTCATTTTCTAAACAAGTCCTATTTGGATTTGACTTAAAATTTCAAATTAATATTTGTTTTAACATGTATGGAATGAATGGAATTTACTAAAATAATGATAAATAATGTTTTTAATATTTAGAAATAGCATTGAATCATTATTTACAATACATATTATTTTTAAAATATTTTATATATTCGGATTTATAAAATGAGATTTTCAATGAAGGTGTGTTTTCCACATTAAATGAATCAAGTGATCTATCAAAATAATTGTCCATCTATTATGAATTCATTTGAATCTAATAAATATTTACTTGTAATATTATCTAATGAAATTATCCTTATTCTTCCTATGGATGATTTATGTTTATGATAAAAAAGATGATTATGAAAATTATTCCTTTTACATAGGTTATACTATGATAAAATTTTGATGAAAACCATTTCATTACATGGGTTATGATATTTTGAATGTGTTATTATCTTTTTTACCATACATGTATGGTCTTAGTTGTCTCATTTTTGTTTTGGTTAAAAAAATATGGTTTTTATGTTATAACCATGGATGGTAGTTATTTTATAACAAATCATGGTTGTTATGTAATCACCAAGTAATTTGGTCATATTATATCAAAGGATTGGTGTGACCTATATCTTCATCAAATGCATTTGGTAATAATATGTTGTACCTAAACTGAATTCCATGTCCATAACAAAATGAGTGAGCATGTTTCTACTTATAAACATTAAAAATAATACATGATCTTGGGTATTTCTTAAATTTATGCCTTATGCCAGGGTTATTATTTCATGCATTATATAATTTTATTACATTATTATTAATGCCTTATAAACTATAACAAATTAATCTATGAATCATATTTATGTCTAAAATATGGTTGCTTTGGTTTGAAAATTTTAATCTCGTTTTCTAGAACCCTTATCCTAATGTAATTCTTATGTGATAATTTATATCTCTATTATTTACCCATACTAATAATCTGATCCCTCCATTAATTATGCTTTCATCCCCAAGATATATATAAGGTTTGTATATATGATTAGTCTTATAAGGGTTCAAAATATTATGATCATAATAGGAGAATATTTACTTCACATATGATCGTTTTTCTATTTTTCAAATCTTCTAATGGAACTATAAAAATAAGATTATAACATGTATCATTGTGTTATATAATAAATATAAATCTATTATGATGTGATATATTGTATGAAAAGTTTCATTCATAATAGTTGATATTAGTAAAAGTTTTAGTTAACCATTATAATATTGTATGTAAAATCATTACTAACAACCCTTAGAAAAAGCATATATATATGATAAAATCCAAATGTTTTTGTATGGAAGAAGTTATTTTGAATACCTACAAATAAATCCATTTATGGATTCAACAAGTGGTGGTTATTCTCTAAAAAATGTTCATATGGGAAATATCATAGAATTTTGAGTGTTAGGAATCACATGATAATTATTTCGTAAATGAAAATGGGCATTATTGCACACAAGGTTTGACACTCTCTGGGGATATGATTTAATTCATTCACATTTCCCTTATAATCATTAATAAATGATTTCAATAAATGAAGAACATAAATGTCCTACAGTATATAGAAGGTTTCTTTTTATTCAAAAGGATTCTTCATTTTTTTAAATCCTATAATTTTTTTTCATGTCTTTGTGGTATCCTCACACTGTTTAGTGTTTGTAATCGTATTTTTTTTTGTTTTAGTTGAGGGATTTACTCAATGGAACAATGTTCTTGCTGAATGTGATAGAAATATTTGTTGATATTCCTCTGATGTATCCAATTATTATGCGAGGTTGATTGAAAAATCTCATTATTTTGGTCACACAACATTCCTATGATATGAATCATATAGAACATTCAAATTAGTAGGGGATGGAAGAAAGTTCCATGGAGTCTTATTCAGGAAATTCCGATGATCTTTTAGTGATTCAAATGATCCTATATTTATTGAGAAATAGATCAATACCATTGAAATGATATTTTTCATTCTCTTATGTTCAGATAATGAAAAATTCATTTTGGATATTTATCATTTATATGGTATTGCAGATCAATGGTGGGAACTTGTTAATAATACGTATTAAAAGGGAAAAATTGAATGCATTGGATGGGATGAGTGTAAGATATATTGTTTTAGTAAATAATTCATACACATTCTTCATAAAAGGATAGAGAAAACGTTTCTCGAATTCGAAAACATGTATAACAAATATATTCATATATGTAAATATAATTTTACAATACACTAAGTTTATAGATTTTTTTAGTAAACTACACTAAAAGTAAAATTGATTTATTCTTTGTTGGATTATAAATATTTCATAGAATGAAAATAGAAATATGATACATTCTGAGATGCATAGTAATAATTCTATATTCACACAGGGATGAAATGGTAATTTGATATTCAAAATATTCAAAAGTTTTTTACAATAAAATAAATATTGAATCTCAAGACAACTTGAATAAATCACACGATGGAAAGAAATTTTACACCCTCACATGAAATAAATTTTGGAAGAAACGTATTGGGAATTTCTTGAGTAGAGAATAGAGGATATTTATGTCTTTTAATTGTGGTTATAGAATACATGAATGTTTAAAGAAAACGAATGGTCTTTTTAACATAGTGGGAGTGAAAAATGTCACCCCTAATGCCTCACGAACACTCAAATTCGTTAAATACAATGATTATGAGCATTACTCGTTCCAATGATCAAATCCAAAACATTATTGACGATGATTGACCTTAGAAACCAATTATGATTTGGGAAAAAGGGAATTCTCATGATATAAAAATTAATAATATTTTATTACTTTCTTGTGGTAAAACTACATTTAATCCCACACACACCACAAACATAGTTTTGAACGGTTGGTCAAACCCCCCCCAATGGATAACCTACCCAACCAGCTACATTTATTACATGATAAATATTTTTTTCCAAAGGCCCAGTGGGCATGAATCCCATTACATGGCCCGTAGGCCCAAAAGTTTTTTCCCCATAGTGAATTCTATTAAAAGTTATGATAGGATATATGGTCTACTAAAGTACCGCCACCACTACAGTACTCATTGTAGTACTCACCACTACTATAATCACACCCACCACTAATATACTACTAATATAGTCAAATCACAACTACATTACCCTCTACTGCTACAGTCATGCTATAGTAACCATTATATATAATTTTATAAGGGTGTTATAGTAACACCACAACAACTAGATGTTGAATTTGTAGTGAAAATCGCTAATTCTATGATGATTTTATCTTTAGTCCGTGATTCATTTCTATTTTAAGTATATATGAATTTTCATCATAAAAAATATGTTATCCACCATCTAGTTGAATTTTATGTTATGATTTGGATTTCCTTATATATATTCTAAACCAATTCATAAGTAATGGAATTCACTTTTAATATTCCAAACCATCCTACTATCATCTATTATTGAGTAGATAGATATGGACAAATGATGGAGATCACACCTACTGTATGAGTCCTGATTATACATAAAAATGGGTTTTAATCTCAAATGGTTGGGGAAAAATCCCCATCTATGATATGAGTTTTATGTAGGTGTTTTTTAATTTCATTATAAAATATGTTCCTTATCTCCCATGGAATCATATTCATTTTCTTAAATAAAACTTTTATAGTTCCACACCTATTTCAAATACTCTCTATATAATGTAGGTAATTGAATCACATAAATGGAAGAAGATATAGTGGAATAACCATGAAAAGGGATACATTTAGCTATGTGTGAATCATTTCTTTTGTAAATAAGAAATATGAATCAATGTGGATCTAGATTGATTATCATGGACTGAATAGTATATCAATAATGAAAAAGTATCCTCTACCTTGTATTAATTGATTGGTTGATCAAATATGTGGATATAAATAATTTTAATAATATAATGGATTATTCTATGACTTTTTTAACCATTAAATTTCAGCTCTATTTCTTTATTTGTTCCTTATAAATGCTCTTTACGGTTTAAGTATGGGTTTGGGAGCTGGTGGGGCTTTTTTGGATCCCAGATCTATGACTTTTAGATGAAATAGGCGAGGCACAAGGTTAGTGCAGAGTTAGTGCTAATCATCAAATTGAAACCATGTAAGGGGTACATTATTCATTCAAGACTGATATAGAGGTTGTTCATGGTATTCAAATGGTCTCTCTAACCATGTGGTGCATTCCATGCGGGGTGTGTCCCTGGGATAATGGTGTGTGATAGTTTTGGTATACAATGAAGAAAAACTCTACAACCAATAAATATTGGGTGAAATGATGTTTTTTTCGACTATATTTTTAAGAACTGAAACTCATTTATTATTTTCACTAGAATAAGAAGAATCTCATATTCGTTGATATTTTTCCCATGCCTAACCTAGGACATGAATAATCTTATTTATTCTGATGTATTATATAGAAATTGATCCTTCCTATAGATCTATCTTGGAAAGGTATTTGATCCACTTTGTTACATTCATGATTTATCTCATCATCTTCGATGTTATTTTGGTGGAAGTTAATATTCCCCTTTTAGGGTATACATATATTCTTCTATTTTCTCACTAGGTTTTCTTAACTATAGGCTAGTACAAGAAAAATCATCAATCATAAATATATTCTGGGTGTTATATACCTTTTACTTAAGGATTCATCATTTATTAAACAATAATTGCTAATAATAGTTACTATGAGAAAGAGCAGGGAGTGGATAATGGTTACCTTAATGTGAATACATCTGTAAATTGGGGAGACATATCTCATCAAGAAAATAAAAAGGTTGGCGGTTGGGTTCGAACATCCTATAGTGGCATTGTTCTAGTTGGAAATAAGAGTGTGTCGGGGAAAGAAGAATCCATGACCGCTTCAACAAGAATAAGGTAGTGGAAAGATTATTCTTATATGCCATAGTCGATGTGTAGTAGGTCTTATGTGAGTAAGTGAACATATATGCAATCTTATACGGAGTTTCTATATTTGAAAAAGTTAAATATGAGAAGGTAGTATATTAAGACTCTAAAGAATTGTGATAGCTTGGAGTGGGTGTCTCCAACTGCGGATGAAGTTATGGATCATGGATATGGTGATGAGTATGGTTTTTTATAATAAGTTGTTTCTTTTTCAGGATTTTATTACTTTCTTGTTGTAATTTTTCTTTATTTTAATAAACGTTAGAGATGTTGTCTCTGTCTAAGATTTCTTGGTATGTTCTTCTACCCCCAATCCTCTCAGGAATTTGTCTTAAATAAAAGAAATGCTTCATTTAAAATTTTGGAACCTTAAATGTGTTTCCATCTTAACACGTAAACATTGTTTGAGGTTTTCAATATCAACCAAAAAAAATGAGGTGTTTTTATTTATATTCCCTATGAAAAATCAACCCCAATTTGTGTGAGAGCTCACTATAGTTTATAGGGCTCCTCATTAAATAAAATGATATTGTTGGAGTAAGATATTAATAATTTTAGTGATTATTAAATGATATCAAAATAGGTAAATGGTTGGAAGTAATGAATATGGAATGTTATGGATAATATCTTCACTTGTTCAATTTTATATTGAGATTAGTAACACGGTATGGATACTAACAATGAACCTATAATAATATATAAATATCTTTATGTAGACGTAATTTTATTGTTAAAAATTCATATAATGTCATGGAACCTATTTCATAATGGTATAGAACCGAATACTTATAAAAGAATGACACCTATTGCATGCTGATTTGGAATTGATGTCATATAATGTTATAGAACCTCGTATTTAATGGTATGATGTCAAATTATTATAATGGATTGACACCTTTGAAATAAATATATGGCATTGACCTCTTATATGTGTATGACGACTGTTCCATAATCATATAGAACTGAATTATTATAAAGGCATGTAACCTTATACACATCATTATGGCACTGACATCATAAAAATATTTGAAACCTATTGAATAATTTTATGACATCTATGAACAATATTTATGATTTTTAATTGTATGGAACCGGTAAGGATGACCAAGTTATAGGACACATTAAATTAATATACATATATTTTTTATGATATAGGTCTCCCTGGTTATACACCTTGGGACTTGGACTCTGTAGGTATTTTACACGTTTCACATAAGTCATAGGTCATGTTGGTTGTTAACTACATTTCACATTTTAATGAATATATATATATATATATATTAATTATCATCTATAAATATTTTAAACTTACCTGTTATGCATTCCTAAATTTGTAATTTATTTTCACTGGATAGATTTTTTATAAACACTGTTGGTGGTGGTCTCTGGAGAATATCTCACATCCCGATTGAGCTACCATTTGGTACCCCAAAAGAATTCATGGATACATGTAGGGAAAGGGGAAAGTGTTTTATTTTGGGTGTTTGATTGATTATTGAATTGGCATGAGGGAGAATAAGAATGATCTATGGCTCAAGATGGTATATAGATATATTCATTTGGTCTATATAGTTCTTTTGGTATACATGCATATATGAGTATCTGATTCCATGTTTCATGTTTTTTTTCATTAGAGATATGACATTACATCATTTGTATATGGTAATGGATTTTTTTATTAATTTTTGTTTAATATTATCATATGGATATCTTCCTTTTTTAATACTATTGGACATTTATTATTCTTCTTCTACTTATCGATTTGTTATGCCACTCTTCTAGCTTGATTATGAATGTATGGTCTCCCGGTTGTACCACAATGTACCCTCACTTCTAGTTGATAGCCTCTAGAATATTGGAAGGTGTGGTTTATGATTTTTTTCTAACCATGTTTGGTTGCATATTTGTGAATAGGGACTAGGACATTGCAAATTGTTAATATGTTTATTTTCTTATACTTACTATTTTTGGATGGTATAATGGAGACTAAAACATGTCAGAATTATATTATGATAGTTTTTTGGGGAGTTTCTCTCCCATGTATAGGGAAGAATCGAAATTACATGGAATTGGAAATGATGTTATGGATTTTTATTATTAGATATGTTTTTATTCCACCATTGGGTGACACACATGATTTGTGATGATATTCTTATTATTCTGTTATATTACCTTATATACAAGGTCTAGTATCGAATCAGAGCATTGATAATGCATTATCTTAGGCACCTTATAGGACTAATATGACATGAATTATTCCATGGAATGTATCTTTCAGTTTTTGGAATCGTTGATAAAATTTTTATGTTCCCTGAGGAATATATCGGTTATGAAAATAACGTTTTTATAGAAAAAAGAGATTAGAGAATCAGTTATTAAAGTATCTAAGTCAACATAATCTTTGTTTTCATATATAATTTTATGACGTACCTTAAATCATCAATTATGAAACATTTGTGTAATTTAATTGAGGTAACATAGATTTAATTTTTAGTTTTTTTAATAACATGAATGTAATTTATAATGAAAAGAGTTCATGTAGCTCTATATACAAGGAATTATAATTCATTTAGTGAAATCATCTTATACTACATGTTACATTCTTATATCATATTTAATTATCTAGATACAATTAAATGAAATACCAATTGAAATTTATAATGATTTGATTTATTAAATTTGAAGTGTTAATTAGATAATAGGTCTATTCGGTAAATTAATGAATTGTTAAGTATTAAAATCTACTACGAACATCATTAAATGGGGTTTCCCATAGAAATTTAAAGGATTTTTCCTCTATAATTTTAAATTGATAGTCCATATACGATGACCCTTATTGTGAAATAGAGATCTTGACCCAGACCTGACCTTAGTAGTGATTTGTAAGAAGTGTTTCTTGTGTTCTTGAGGATCATTATGATCAGACAGATTTGGAATTATGAGCTGAAAAAGTGGTGTGACTCTTGTATTAAAAGGCTTGTACCGATCCTATTTTTAGGTATATAATTTTATTATGGTTAAATCATATTTGAGTAATGAAAATTGAAGTAATATAGTTATTCCACTACAACGACCATGGGTCATGCACCATGAGGGTAGTGATGACAATTCTATAGATGTGATGGGCCCCCATCCACCGGTGTTGCCTCTAGTAGTTCTACTTATGGAGCTTCCTTCTATTCATAATGTGGTAAATGATTCTCAATTTCGAGGAGAATTTCTATATATTATATATAATATACAGTGATGTCCAAAACCAACCTCCTCAACAAAATAGTGGATTTTAGAGTTTTAATAGAATCATCCACCTAATTTTTTAGGGGATGGTGCCCCCAGATTTTGGAGTAATGGTCATAAGAAATGCTAAATATTTTTAAGAACCTTCTGAATCCTACTAGGGGAATAGTGAAACTTGATTCGAATATGATTCAATATTCTTCAAAGAGATGGTGGGATGTTATCACCCATGATGATTTTAATCTGGGTATGCTCTGGGATTGATTATAGATTGTCTTATATGACCACTTTTCCCCTGATACTTTGAAAGATGATCCTAGAAGGGAGTTCATGAACCTGAAGAATGGATATATGTCTATTATAGATTATACACCCTGTCTTCTAGAGCATAAACACATTTTGGTAATCTATATAGATAAACATTCAGGGAGATAAATTCTTTTTGAGGGTGGTCTCAAGAATCATATTCCATTATAGGTGATGATTTTTGGATTAACTATCATATAGGGTATCGTAAAACAGTCTCTTATTACTGAATAAAACATTGAAGAAGATATAGGTTCAAATCATAGAGGAGCAAAATCATGTCCTAGAAGTGTAGTATCTAGTGGAAGGAATCATCTATTTGATACAGATAATGAGGGAAGTACCAATAAGATTGCACGAACATACGGTTTTTTAGTCTATCATCAGTTTAGGAAGAAGTGATAATGAAACATTATTTTTGGAGGGACCATATTGATATCCTATATTATGAAAGGATGGCCCATTTATAGTGGTTTTTCATAATATTCCATCCAATAACTAATGATTGAGGGTCAATAACTTTTCCTCAATAAGGGATCTAGAGTTCAATAGGCTAGTCAGGCCGAGGAGGTGGCCTTTGTTGGGAGATCCAATCAATATTTTCAAAGTGTTAGCATGATGATAATACTCATGTTTTTCGTGTTGTATCATAGGGCCACAAGATGGTATAGTATTATAAAGTGTAGCATCTGTCGAGGGAGAATATATCCAAGCATTCCATAGTTTGTGGTATGAATATAATATCATCCACATTTTTATATTATTTTTGGTAGATATGATTTCCATTCATTTATCTCTATGGATATCATAAAAGGCCTCATACTAAATATTCAATACTAAGATAGGGTGGTGAACCATGATGTTTTGTTGGTAACTATCCTAGGAGTCTACACCATTGTGGGGAGTTCCCTATTGGGATATGTGGATATTGTTTTCTATGGAGTTTATTTTTCCTCAAGATGAGGGGCTTTGATTTATTCCTTGAGATAGAATAGATGGTTATTTTCATGCCAATATCAATTTTTATCATCTAATAATGTATTTTAAATCATCATAAGGGAGTAATTATATTCACAATTGTCATTTGAATGTCCATGCAGGTAGAGCTAAACCTTAGAATCATGGTTTGAGTGGCCTGACAAACTATATTGATAGTCATTATGTTGATCTCAATGGAATATGTCATGATGAATTCACTCTTATAGTATATAATTTCAAGGATTTATTCAACTATGAATTTTATGGTTTACCAATTATCATAGTGTTTCATTAATCTATTTATTTAGTTTTAGGAGATATGCTAGTTTCTATTCAACATTGTAATATGGACACTATATAGTTTCTTAAGATCAAGGGATACCAGATTTCATTGAATCTAAGAGTTTTATATGACCAAATACTTTTCCCTAGGATTCACCAATACTTTATCCATAAAGGAAGATAGAATACTCAATCATCATGTGGATTAATGGAAGATAAATATTTTTACTATGAAGAGCCATTATCTTTTTCATAGTATAGATGACATCATTGATAAGAATTGTCGAGATCATTTATTTTTAAAGATTGAATTGAGGTAAAATTATTATCTGGTTCTTATTAGCCATTTGGAGATACCTCATATAATGGATAATAGTATGTATGGTCTTCATGATTATCTGGTTGGGTTCTTTGTTCTCGCAAATTCATTAGTTTTTTCATGGCTATGCTGAATGAGGTTTTCCACCCGAACCTTGATTCATAGTTAGTAGCCTTTATGGGAAATAAATTTGTGTAATATCATACTCGACATGACCATTAAAAAAATCTATATATCATTTTTAATACACTTAATTGGAACCATATGTATGATAAAATCATTAAATTCCACCTTTTTATTTATAAATTCCACTTCACAACTCACATCATCTCTAAGGAAGGAGTATAATTTGAAATCGATCATTTGAGAGTTGTTGTTACCTAGGAGCATCCCAAATAAATTATTGGTATATGGTTATATATAAGAATATATGGTTATTATTAGAATTTCACTAAATATTTCTCATTCCCTGAAAAACATCATAAATGATTCTTTTAAAAGGTTGTAAATTTTATATGGTTATAAGTGTAATAGATAACCTTTCATGAGATAATAGTGAGACTGAACCCATCACCTATAATGACTTTTTTAAAGCCATGAATAATATGTACAATCTATTTTGATGTAAAATATATCAGTTTAGTAAAATATTTTATGTAGGTAGATCAATTCATTGAATACGGTAATAGAATCATATGATTCATCATAGGAATTACCTGACACATGTTCATGAGTTAACAAAAATGGTTCACGCTATATATTGATGGATAAATTATTTTCATAGAGATTGTTTCATAGTCTATATGTTCCACATAAAAATTAGTTATATTCTCACATTACGTGACATGAACCTCAAGTAGAGATGGTGGTGAAATAAATGCAATTTATTTATTTTCAACATTCCTATACACCTAGTAAGGGATATTATGTAGTGGATGCTCTGAGCCAATGGACTCAAAAACAAGTAGTTTGAGAGGCCAATGATTTGTGGAAGTTTATGTCTTTATTTTCAAATATGACATTACATGTTCATGAACAAGTTGGATTATATTTACTTTCATTTTTATTAGTGAACATTTCTCTTATGGAGAGAGTGCAGATGGTTCGTTTTTTTGGATCAAATGGGAATTTTCCTTCGATGGAGTGTTTCATGGGAGGATCTGGCAGCATAAAGGATCATTTATGAGGATGATATCCTGAACAACCATGGATAATTTTGGGTTTCTACAAACATGATGGAATAATTGATGTGAGAGACATATGCTTCTACATAAGGCGTACACTCTGGGTATAAAAAGATATATCATTACTTCTAAAATATTGGTGTCCTCATATGAAAATAGAAATTGAGGGTTTTGTTTCTCAAAGTTCCACTTCATATTATATGATGGGATAACACTAGTGATCAAAAGTGATTTTAAATCCATTTCCCATTCATTTTTTGATATGAGGTTATGTTAGGATAGATTATATGATAGAATTATTGAGATCCCATAGAGGCAGTGATAGCGTGTGGGTGATCATTGACAGGCTCATGAAGGCCACTCACATCTCATATATTAGAGAGATATTTTCAGAGGATGGTCTTGGGATGTATTATGTATATCATATTATAAACCTAAAAGTTATCCAATGTACTATCATTTTTAATGGGTATTATCATCTTATTTCTAGATTATAGTAGGGGAAACATAAAAATTGGAACATATAAGTTTTTAAGAACATCCATTCACCCCTCTACAAAGGTCTGTCAAAACACATGATATAGGTGTTAAAGGACATGTTTTGAGTATGAATCCTGGATTATTGAGGTTTTTGGGAGAAACACATATGTTTTTCTAAGTTCATATAAAATAACATCTTCCAGGTGACCATAATCTTGGCTCGTTATGAGGAATTTTATATTGTACCATACTGATCATCTAAATAGTGATTAGAGGTTGGTGAGGTAGTATTACATGGAAATCGTCTCATGAATGATAAATTAGAGTACATTCAGATTGTTAGGATGCAAATGAATATATCTTAGACTAGGTAGATGTCATATATCGATCATTGATGCTGAGAAATGTAGTTTGAGTTTAGGGATTAGGTATTATTGCATATATGTCATAGACTGGGTCATCGATGGTTTAAATGGAAGGGAATTGATCAGCTCAATTTTAAGGACCCTATGAGGTTATAAAAATATTTTGGAAAGTAGCCTATCAGTTTTACATAACTCATAGGTATATTTAAATTCCCAAATCTTTCATATTGCATTGCTCTATTGGTATTATTTAGAAAAGCCTCATTTATTTCAGACTGATAAAGATAAGTTAGGCATAATATGTCCTTTTAGGAGCATCTTATTAATATTATGTACTGTAGAACAAATAGGTTCCTCTAATACCTGTGAAATGATAACATGAACATGTTATGGACTATAATTGGGATTTAAGGCTAGCATATATTCCTAGTGGCTAGATAAATTCATCTATTATGTTTTCACAACATTGGAAGGAAAAACATGGGATGAGTTTCGTTAAGGGTGAATATAGTTTTTCTAAACCATGGAAGGGTTGGTATGCACATGTAGGTCTTAGATAGAGGGTATGCACAGTTTATACATGGTTTTTCTAACCATGTGATGTAGGATATGTTGTGTGTATCCCATTGACAGTGGGGCACATATATTTGGTGCAAGTGTTTCCCAACCATGTGTACAATCAATGTTACTTTTATAAATATGAGAAATGATTTTTTTCACTCCTCTTTATAATAAATAAAACTCCATTAATTTTATCTCCATTAATTGGTGGATCTCATTTTCCAAGACATTCCCCAGTGCCTAAAATAGGCATTGTAGGATACGTTCATCCAATGTCTGGTCAACCCACCATTTGTCTCATTATCCCCCTCTCGGTAATAGATTTGATCAACATTATTCTATTTTTTTTATCTCACCATCTTCTATTTTAGTTTTGTATAATATAACATTACATATTTTTATTGTATTCATATATAGTTTTACTATCCCACTACTTATGATGAACTAAAGTTTAATACTAGATGATTGATCTACCACTAGCATAATTTCGGTGTTCTATACCTCTTCCCTAAGGTTTTAGTATTTATTAAACTTTTATCATTTTTCCACACCCTGTTCCTCCTATGAATTTTTCTTAAAAATATTAATTTCTTTAACAAAACTATTACAACTTTAAATGTGTTTACCTTATTAAAATAATTCTTGGTTAATGGTTTTCAATTATAGGATGATCTATATGTGAGGCGTGTTCATTTATCTAAAATTTCTAAATCCATCCCTTTGGGTGTGTGGTATTTCTATCATTTAGTGGGTGTCTCTTTAAATTAATTGATATTGTTGGAGTTGGATATTTCACCTCTTATATGAAACTATGTGTAACTAAAATTTTCAAATTTTTGGAATACATGAAATGTGGAATGAGATGGATAATCTCTTGGATTATGCCTATTGATATTGATATTTATAAGATTGTATGGACACCAACATATCCCATTTCATTATATATTTCTTTATTGATATGGGACATATTGGTAAGGAATGGAATTATTATAAACGTATCAAAAATTTTATATAACGGTATGGAACCGAAATCTTATTTATGTATGAAACATGTAGCATAATAGTATGGAACGGTCTTATAAATGTTTGGAACCTGTTACATAATAGTATAGAACAAACTTCTTTTAAACCTATAAAACCTTTTACATAATAGTATAGAATAAACTTCTTATAATGTAATGAAACCTATTTCATAATGATATGGAATGAACATATTTTAAAGTTATTGTACCTTTTACATATTGGTTAGGAATCAACTTCATATAATGGTATGACACCCATTTCATAATTATATAAAACTGACTAGGGGTATGAGGTATGTCACCTAAAACACCATGAATAGTTATATATAGTTTGGAAGTGATGAGGAGGATTGATGTGTGGAACCTAAAACACCCATATTCATTCTATGTTTTTTATATCAATCACCATAATTTTACCCCTTGGGTCCTAGCCCATGTTGTTCTCTTTCTATTTTCACATGTATCATATACAGAGCCAGTTTTTAAAAATGTTTAAATTTCATTCATATATTTTGATGCTCATATATTATTCTTTAGAACATAACAAGTGTACTAATACACAACTGTAGTTTATTTATGTAGGATTTATTTTTTATAGACACCATTAGTGGTGGCCTAATAAATATATCTAACACTATAATTGGGAGACCATTTGGTACCCTGAAATACTTAATGGATGCATGAATGGATTGGGAAAAGCAGCACGTTACTAAGGATTGATTAATTATATCTTTTAAGTGGGGGAGAATAAGACTGATCTTTTTCTAATCATACTATTTAGAGATAGCCTTTTGGTATTAATAGGTCTTTTAATATATCATAGTTTATGTGTACCTACTTCCATTTTTCATACTCCTTTTTTAGAGACATGATATTCTATAATTTTGAATATGGTATTTGATATTTCTATTAATTTATTGTTTATTAATATCATTCGGTTATATTAATTCCTTTATTCTAGTAGTGATTTATTATGATTTAATTAGTTATCCATTTATTACTATATTGTGGCACTCTGATTTTGTGGGTATGGTCTCCCAATTATACCTCCATAAACCCTCTCTTCTAGTTGGTAGCCACTATCATGGGGGAGGGGTCCCTTGAGGCTAAGTGGTTAAGGGGTTTGGTTATATATGGTTTAAATGAGACTGGGATGTTTCAATTTTTTCATATACATAGAATATTTTAAATTTATTTTTATTTTAATTTCCATTAATGATTTTTTTTGGGGATTTTCAAATGGTTTTATGTAGAATAGGTGAGTTTTCATGAATTGGGCCAAACTATGAGCCCAATTCCAGATATAAAAATAAATTTCGCTTCATTTATATGATTTTATTTTTTTATTATTTTTCACTCATTCCAACTTCTAAATATCCTCCCCTGATATATTAACACCAAAATTAAAATTTGGAGCTTTTAAAAATCCATAACCAATGTTTAGTTTGTTTGTTATTTAAGGGATTGGGCCTTCCCGGAAGCCCATATCCACTTTTAAAAATTAATTTTATATATTTAATAAATTATTCAATATTATGTATTTTTCGGTGATTCTAAGTCTCCCACTATCCCAGTACACCCATCCGCGCCCCCAGCATCTTTTCCACCACATTGGAGCTCTTAGGAATTGCGATTTAGGGAAAAATA
Source organism: Viscum album (assembly GCA_963277665.1). Lineage (NCBI taxonomy): Eukaryota > Viridiplantae > Streptophyta > Magnoliopsida > Santalales > Viscaceae > Viscum > Viscum album. Next base: position 709,454,813 of record OY728163.1, read on the forward strand.
TCTTAGGGTTCATCAAATCGTCCAGGTTTGAAAAGTTATGTTGATTCTTTCATAAGTCTTTTAGTTTTGATCCTTTTCCCCAATTCCTATTCCCAAATGACCTAATATAAATCCTTTAATCCTCCATATTAGTTTTTTGTACATCAAGATTCAAATATTGGTGGATTGGGGCCGATTTTCTCAAGATTTGTCAAGTAAGGGAATTACTTCTTGGTTCCTTCCATCCTCTTTTAGTTTTGTTTCCACTTTCTTGAAGTTCCTAATATCCAGAAGTTCAGTTTCTATCCTAAGGTATTCTTTGGTGTCTTTTCGGTCAATATTTGTGGTTTAGGTCAGGATTTATATTTCTTGTGGTGCAGCGGTGCTGCGCTTAAGCTTTCGCACCATGTTTTTAAGGTTTCGACTCAAAAGGGTATATGATTCCATGTGTAACCATTTTATGATGAGTTAGCTTTCTTGGTTAATTAATTTAGTATGTTTATAATCTATTTTTTGTGGTGGGAAAACTGTTTTTGATGGATATGGTTAAACATTTAATTTTTAGTAGCATTTTTTCTTGAAATTTGATACTTATCATGTGTGACTCTAGGGGTAATGTTTGGGTTTAGTTTATAACATATGAAAGTGATTTATTAATCTTGGAAGGGGCTGCCATTTCTGGTTTGTTACTTCCTTATTGTCATGTGGGCCTTGAAAAGAGGTTTTTGAATGAGTTAAATGTGTAAAACCGTGTCGTACTTCTTGAAGGTGATTTATGAAAACATGTGTTTTTCATATGTATCTTTGTGGTATTATTTGATGTATTTTTATAACACTTAGGGGTGGTTTAATAATTGTTTTAGGGATGAAAATTCTGTTTTGGATTGGTATTGGTATGATTTTGGTCTTGAATGAGGGTTTTGATATGGGTTTTAGTGTGCAAATAATGGTTGTACCTCTTGGGTTTGTTTTATAAAAATTGAAAATGTTTTATTAGGTTAAAAAATGTTGGAAAAAGGTTTATAAGGACTATTTGGGTGAGTGTGTTCACCAAAAGTGGGGTTTGAATGGTAAAGTGGTGATTTGAGATGTCAAACATTTTTAGAATGTTTTATAAATTTCCAAAATGTTTTACTAAATTGTATTCTGCGTGCGAAACATGAGTGTGGAATGCTTCGTGTGAGTTTATTGATAAAATGAAGTGTGATGCTGAGAAAGGTATTATGTGACATTTATGTGGGATGTTATGTCAGTTTAATATCTTGTAATGGTTTTATAAAATTGTTTAAAGGATTTTTGGAAGTGTTAAAGAAATGTGAAAGGTGTTGTAGGCAATTTTGGTGTGAGTTTGATTTCAAAATGCATTTGAATGAAAAGTGGAATTTGTGACCTGTGTGATGTAGATGGGGCTGTTTGTTTAATGTGTTTTGTGGAAGTAATAATTTCATTTGAAAACTATATTTCTTGGATTTTTGAACTTGTTTGAGCACAAAGGGAAAACCCAGGTATCTAGGTGGGTGGACGTGTACTAGTGTGCTAGTGGATCCTTGGGGTATGGCCTCAGTTTCACATAGCAAGATTGATGCTTACAACTCTAACTAAACTATGATGATGATGATTGTGGATCACTAGGTTATGGGTATGATCCCTACTAGTGTCTCTTGCAGGAGAACATAATTTTTTTTGTGGTTACTCCCACAGAGATACGAGGTACCTGGGACCCACAGCTAGCTAGTACCTAGGGGTTATTTCCTATTACTTGTGCTCATTAGATCCTTTGTACATACCGTCGGTATACTATATTGTTGCCTGGAAAATTCAGTAGCTTTGTTATTTCTTTTAAAATTGTTGGTCCTTTAAAATTATCCCACATGAAAACAGTTTTCATTTATTATTGCATCCTTTAGAAAATTATAACAAGCATTTCTTATTTACGAAACTTGCAATGCTTATTGTCATGAAATGCTTATCAAATGGAATATCATAGCGGTGGTGTCCTACTGGGCTTTCGCTAACACCATACTTACACCATTGGGTGTAAGTAGACTTTCTTAATTTGTGTCACAGGTTTGGGTACAACTTTTATGCCATTAGTTCGGGGTTTTACCGGTCCATCGTGATGCAGTGTCATGGAGATGGCTTGAGGGTGGTTTCTCTTTCCATGTGGTGTTTCTTGGGTGGTTATTTAATGAGTTTGTACCTTTTTAATGGTCTTCATACATTGTTTAAAATTGTGCAATTCAGTTATGAAATTTAGTAAATGATGTTTTGGTTTGAAAAATCCGGATTTTATTTCTTGGATTCATTTGTTGTTGTAACTATGCAAACTCGTGTAAATCGTTCCCAATTTTTAGTTTTTGAAACCCATGAACTTTTCCAACCGATGGGGATTGGGAACGCCATTCGCGGCTTGCCACGGGTCGGGTTGGGTGTCGGTTTTGGCGGCGACCAGATTCAGTTGGTGACAAAATGGTATCAAAGGAGGGTCACTCTATTTTGGTCATGTTATTTGTGGAACAATCGAGATAGTATTGAGTTAGGATTTTCGAAACATAGAATTTCTGTTATGAGTAGTTTTGCAGATCACCCCGCCTCATGACGTGATTCAAATCTTCTAGGGAAGTCAGGACCTTTCAGAGTTCTATGGTTTTCTTAGTTTAATGGTGATTACAGGAAATGAAAATAGAGTTGGGTTAATGGTCTCAGTATGCTCGCAGTGCATGGAAAGCCATGTGGAGATGGGGATATTACCAAAACCACTCTTTATAACAGTGAAGCGATTTGAATATGGCTCCGAACCATATGTCCAAGTCACCCACTGAAACTAGTTTCCTCTCACATTGTCTAGTGTTCTTTAGTTTTGAAATCTTGGAACATTGGTTTTAAAGTGACTTGGTTTTAAAAAGTGTAACTTTTTTGTGAAATTATTTTCAAATAAATATGGAATGGTTTGATTTATGAAATAGTTGAACTGATTATTCAGAATTATTTGGAAATGGAAAATGGTGTGTGTACACCTCTTTTGAAAGGACAAACTATACTGAAGTTGGTTTTGAAAAAGTGTTTCCCATAGAGATCTCTAAACTATCATAGGGTTTTTTGTTGGGATGCGATGTTATGAAATTGATTTGAATAACATGAAATTTAGTTCTTTTATAAATGGATGTGTCTTTATGAAAATTTAAGTAATATTTGAATTGGAATTTTGATCTCCTGGTTAGTAGTTTTGAGAAAAAGGATGCGTTGGTTGACCGTTTTGGTTTCGAAAAGTGGAAAGAATATTTGTTATAACCATTGGTATTTCCATGAGTGACCACATGCATGGGGTTATATGGGATGATGGATGGTTGATGGAATGAATGGATGAGTGCCAGGATGAATATGAGGAGGGTGCCAGGTGTGGCACAAAAACATGCATGTGTAAGACCCATGGGGTACCTTTGGTGGATAATCTTACTGAAAAACCGTTTGTTTTCAAATAATTGGTTTTAAAGAAAAATATAATGTCTTGAATAATAGTTTGGTATGGTTTGTATTATGGGTTTCTGAAAATTTTGATGTTGTGGGATGTTCTGAGTCCAAGAACCCCTTTTGTTTGAACTGTGTTTTGGGTTTGTGTTTGGTCGGTAAGTGGTCTCTTGTGAAAATTGTTTTGTGATGCCTTTACGGTGGATACCTTCATGTGTTTGGATCTTTTTTGTGGCATGTTTTGACCAATGGACTAGCTCGGTTGGGTCGTTGGGTTCTCTCATTGGATAAGGTACGCCCCCATTAAGGGTTAATTCACAACTGAAGTGCAACCCGTGTTGCTTCTCCATTGGAAAATACTATAGATGATCAATATAAGGAATATTTTATCCATCATTGTTGATTTAGTCTACACCCATTCATTTCGTTGATTTTTGGATTCTCTTGTAGTGGTAAAGTTCTTGTAGAATGTTGACAGAAACCTTAGTTTCATAAGTGTCATGATTCATCGAAGGTGGAAGTATTCATTGGTTGTTAGTGTGGATGAGTGTCATAATAGTGTCTAAGAGGGCCTCTGGGTTCTTCATAGTTTCTTTGAAGAAAGAGTTATTATTAAACCACCATTTTGAGATTTTTTTCATGATAGGATATTGTGCCCTATTTTTGGACTTTTCTGTTGTTTAGGGACTTGGAAAATGTTCATGTTTCATGTATTGTTTCTTTCAATCGCAAGGGTCATGTTCGGTGATGCATTGTGATGTTGTGTTCTCTTTTGACTATACAGGTGAAGGTCACACAATCCTCAGAGGTTCTCTGTTATGTTGGGAGTGTGTCTCCTTTGGGGAAAACAGAAAATCGTCTATCTTAGAGGAAGGTGTTTATACATGTCCTTCCCTTCTGTTGTTTCTCACCCAAAGAAACATGGTGTGATGTGTGTGCATCTTCTAACCACTTTCTTGAGTGAAATGTCTGGTTTTGGTAAATTGAGTTATGGAGTGTGTTATGTCTTGATGAACACATAGGGGTATGCGGTGTAGTTGTTTGTGGCATCAAAATAAGAAGTTCCATATAGGGGTTTCCACAGCCTAACTGTGAGGCCGAAGATGCTTCAATATTTTGAGCTCCAGCCATAGGTCCCAGAGAGAAGCTAACGCGTAGTCAGGGGAACCCCAGTGTTGTTTAAACCCTTGTAAAAAGTCCTATACTCAGTATGAATGACCTAAAGAGTTTAAACCTATGGTTTCATCATATTTCTTATGTTGTTCCCATTCGATGGAAATTGGTGGAGGGTATTGTACCCATGTCATCACAAAATGTTATTCCATACCCCTTTGGTTTCCTTTGAGTCTTTGGAGAATGGTTCGAAATTTGGCTACACAAGTTGAGCACATGTTTTTCACATGGTTAGTTCTAACCATGAAAAAATAGCCATGCAGATATAAGGATCCACATAGTTATCATACTGTTTCCCGAACTATGAAGACTAACCGTGCGACCGTCCCAACTCCTTCATTTTGGGGTCTTTTCATGTCAGCCCACGCCAGTCGGTAAAGATGGTTTGTTCTTGTGGTGGGAAGACCAAACATGGGTATCATGCATATTATTTTTTAAATTTCTAATGGATTTATACCCCTTGTACTAGGGATTCTGTTTGGGCCTCCCCCTATTAGTGTCTTGATTCTGTCTCGGGAAAAAATTTATGTTGTCTCTAATGGTGGGGAGCCGATTTGTGTCTCTTCATACGAGTAACTCATATTTTTCCATGGTCTTGTTTAACAAGTATGTATTATCATTCGGAGATATCTAACTACCTACATCTTTCTTGGGTAAACATTAATATTGGAGAGTGCCCAATGTTATAGTTATAGTAGGGTACGTGTTACCTTGTTCGATGTTGTTGTTTATTTGGGTAAATTGATTGAGTGTTGTTCAGATTGTGTTTGAGGAGTCTTCATCTGGGATATAACCTTAATGTGATTGATTGTTTCATGAAATTGGTTTATGTTTTTTTTTAGAGTATTATTTCCTTTATTGATCAATGGAGGTGTTTTGGCCTTTGGGGGAGAAACCTGGCAAGGGAGTACCTCTTGGTTTCTCAGTTGGGTTTGGTTGTTGATTTGGCCTTATTGTGACATTCTGGGGTGGAATGTTTTCATGGTGGGGAGAATCTTCATTTAAATATCTTATTTTAAATGTATTTTTATTTTTATTTTTATTAATGATTTGTTTTGGGGGTTTCCAAATGGTTTTATGTAGAATATGTGAGTTTTCATGATTTGGGCCAAACTGTGAGCCCAATTCCAGATTTAAAAATTAATTTTGTTTCTTTTATAACATTTTCCATTTTTAATATTTTTCACTCATTACAAATTTTAAATTTCCTACCCAGATATATTAACACCACAATTAAAATTTGGAGCTTTTAAAAATCCATAACCAATGTTTAGATTGGTTTTTTTAAGGGATTGGGCCTGCCCGGAAGCCCATATCCAGTTTTAAAAATTAGTTTTATTTATTTAATAAATTATTCAATATTAGATATTATTCGGTACTTCCATGTCTCCCACAATCTCATTATACCCATCTGATCTCCGAGCATCTTTCTCACAACTTTGGTGCTCTTAGGAATCACGATATAGGGACGATATTCTTAGGGTTCATCAAATCATCTAGATTTGAGAAGGTAAGTTGATTCTTTCATAGTTCTTTTAATTTTTATCTTTTCCCCCCATTTCAGTCCCCAAAGGACCTAATTTAAATCCTTCAATCCTCCATATCAGTTTTGGGTACTTCAAGATTCAAATATTGGTGGATTGGGGCCGATTTCTCATGCTTTTTCAATTAAAGGAATTACTTCTTGGTTCCTTCCATCATCTTTTAATTTTATTTCCACTTTATTGAAGTTCATAATATCATGAAGTTGGGGTTCAATCCTAAGGAATGAATTGGTGTATTTTGGGACAATATTTGTGGTCTAGGTCTGGATTTATATTTCTTGTCGTGCAGTAGTGGTGCGCTTAAGCTTTCGCACCAAGTTTTGAGGGTTTCGACTCAAAATGGAGGTGATTTCACATGTAACCATTTTATAATGAGTTATATTGCTTGGATTATTAATTTAGACTGTTTATAATCTATTTTTGGTGGTGTGAAAACCGTTTTTGATGGATTTTGTTAAACATTTAATTTTTAGTAGCATTTTGGCTTGAAATTGGGTACTTTTCATGTGTGACTCTAGGGGTAATGTTTGGGTTTAGTTTATAACATAAGAAAGTGATTTACCAGTCTTGGAAGGGGATTCCAATTCTGGTTTGTTAATTCCTTATTGTCATGTGGGCCTTGAAAAGAGTTTTTTGAATGAGTTTAATGTGAAAAACTGTGTCGTACTTCTTGAAGGCGATTTTGGAAAACCTGTGTTTATCATGTGTATCTTTGTGATATTATTTGATGTATTCTTATAACACTTGGGGGTGTCTTAATAATTGTTTTAGGGAGGAAAAGTATGTTTTGGATTGGTATTGGTATGATTTTGGTCTTTAATGAGGGTTTTGAAATGGGTTTAGTGTGAACAATGGTTATACCTATTGGGTTTGTTTTATATAAATTGAAAATGTTTTATTTGGTTAAACAAAGTTGGAAAAAGGTGTATATGTACGGTTTCGGTGAGTGTGCTCACCTAATGTAGTTTTTTGAAAGGTAAAGTGGTTATTTGAGATGTCAAACATTTTTAGAATGTTTTATAATTTCCCAGAATGTTTTACTAAATTGTGTTTTGTGTGCGAAACACGAGTGTTGGATGTTTCGTGTGAGTTTAATGATAAAATGAATTGTGAAGGAGAGAAAGGTATTATGTGACATGTGTGTGGGATGTTATGTGAGTTGAATATCTTGTAATGGTTCTATAAAAAGGATTAAAGGATTTTCGGAAGTGTTAAAGAAATGTGAAATGTGTTGTTGTCAATTTTGGCGTGAGTTTGATTTCAAAATGAATTTGAATGGAAAGCGGAATTTATGAATGGTGTGATGTACATGGGGATGTTTGGTTAATGTGTGACATGGAAGTGATATTTTCATGTGAAAACATTATTTCCTGTATTGTTGAACGTGTTTGAGGACAAAGGGAAAACCCAGGTATCTAGGTGGGTGGACGTGTACTAGTATACTAGTGGATCAGTGGAGTTTGGCCTGAGTTTCACTTAGAAAGCTTGATGCTTACAACTCTAACTAAAATATGATGATGATGAATGGGGGCCACTAGGTTATGGGTATGATCCCTACTAGTGGATCGTCCACGAGAACAGATATTTTTTGTGGTTACTCCCACCGAGATACGAGGTACCTGGGACCCACAGCTAGCTAGTGCCTAGGGGTTATTTTCTATTACTTGTGCTCATTAGATCCTTTGTACTTTCCATCGGTATATGGTATTGTTGGCTGGAAAATTTAGCAGCTTTGTTATTTATTTTAAATATTTTGGTGCTCTAAAATTATCCCACATGAAAACTGTATTCATTTATTATTGCATCCTTTAGAAAATTGTAACAAGCATTTCTTATTTACGAAACATGCAATGGTTTTTGTCATTAAATGTTTATCACATGGAATCTCTTAGCAGTGGTATCCTACTGGGATTTCGCTCACACCCTACTTACATCTTGGGGTGTAAGTAGACTTTCTTATTTTGTGTCACATGTTTGGGTACAACTTTTATGCTATTAGTTCAGGGTTTTAGCGGTCCATCGTGATGTAGTGTCATGGACATGGCGTGAGGGTGGTTCCTCTTTCCATGTGGAGGTTCTTGGGATGTCATTTCATGAGTTTGTACCTTTTTAATGGTCTTCATACATTGTTTAAAATTGTGTAATTCAGTTCTGAATTTTGTTAAATGATGTTTTTGTTTGAAAAATCCAGATTTGATTTCCTAGATTCATTTATTGTTGTATGTATACAAACTCGGGTAAATCGTTCCCAATTTTCAGTTTTTGATACCCATGAACTTGTGCCAGCCCGTGGGGATCGGGAACTCCCTTTGGGACTTTCCACGGGTCTGGTCGGGTGCCACTTTTGGCGGCAACCAGATTCAGTTTGTGACACTTTTCCATGATTGATGGTTATTATAGAAATCAACAATTCAGTGTTAAGAAGGGAGGATTTACCCATGACAACATTCCATAAAAGGTATGGAAACTATGAGTATAGAGTGATTCCATTTGGTCATACTAATCCCCCTTATATATTGATGGACATATTGAATATAGGGTTTAGAAATAGCATTTATCAGTTTGTACTAGCCTTTAATTTATGATATTCTTATATATTCAAAGAGAAAGGAAGAGCATGACATTCATTTTAATACTGTGTTAATGACCCCAAGATGTATAAACTCTCTTAAATATTTAAAGAGTTTAATGTTTTTCTATAATTGGTTTAACTTTTGGGTAAATTAATCTCAATCAATAGTATATTAGTGGATTCCTCAATGTTTGTAGTTAATGGACATTTTCACATTATATCCATTTTGAGTATGTTCAAAAACAATCTTCATTTGGCTATATATTATTAAATTTTAGTGGTGAATTTCTAATGACTATATATTCTAGTAACAAATATAACTTTTAAGAGAAATGATCACCTATGGTTAGATAAATGTGAATAAAATTTCAAGGAACTATAGAAAAAATTAGTTGGCACACATATGATAAAATTACTCAATACTATATAAGGTTATGTAATATTTAGTGATGAATCAAAGAAGGAAGATGTTTCTATTTTAATATATAATGAAATGGATATAGATATTACATCATGATAATCAAAGGATCATGATAAATGTTTCCCAAATTATGATTAATAGTTCATTATAGAAAAATTTCATTAATTATATGACATAATGGTCATTTTTGCAGATGAATGAAATATATATATATATATATATATATATATATTGATTAAAAATATTTCAAGTATATATTCACATATAAGGAGTTTTGGATGTTCCAGATAAAATGGATGGATCAAATTAAGTATTATGACACCACTATAAAACACCTCCCTGTGAAAGAAAACAAGGTGGTCGATGCTTTCATTCAAAAAGATCCCAACAAGAAATCAATGTTGAGGATCACAAAAGATCCAATATTTATGAAATTTTAATGTATGGATCAAGAAATATTGGGGAAAATTGGAGAAATCATAACTATCTTAGATGATTGTCCAACCATTCCTAAAATCAATGATTAAAGAGAAGTAAAAAAAGAAAAGATAGAGAATCAGAAGAAAGTGAGATATTTAATTGAGTTTGACCTTGATTGTAATGGACTGATATGGTTTATAAACGATGTATGATTTCTACATATACTAGACTAGATGAAAGATATATTATAGGAGGATCATATTTCATATATATCTATTCAAACAGGAAGTACAACGAAGTCATGATATTCAAAAGATTATTTTTGATGGGATGGCGTGAAGGAAGATATTTCAGAGATTATATCAGTGCTCGGTATATTATAATGTTAAGGCTAAGGGGAGAATATCTAATGTAATGTTAAAATAATTACCCTTACCAAAATATATGTAGGAAATATCCCTACTGTTATTTTCATCATAAATCTAAAAACATATAGAGGGAATAATGTTGTATGCATTGTAGTGAGTCACCTAAAATAATTATAGAAAATCATCATTATTAGATAACATTTCTCTTTGTATCAGTCATCCATGAAATACATGAATAATGTGATGATGTTTCAAGGAGTTCCACATTCTATTGTGTTTGATCTAGATCTATTGTTTACCACAATGTTCTGGAAAAGTCAGTAGTGGGATCATGATAAGGAGTTCAGTTTTAGAACTATATTTAAACCTCAAAAAGATGACTAGTCTGATATAAAATCTAGAAAAATATATTATATATTGAGAAATTTTAATTTTTATTTAAAATGTGGTTAGGATCAACAACTTCCAAATTTAGAGTTTTTATAAATTAAAAGCATTCACTTGTTCGTTATGATGAATCCATATAAATTAATTAATGATAAATATTGTATAAATATAATCTAAATGGATAAAGTAATTGAAATAAATATATTGGGATATTTTCTTGATAATGTAATGGTTGATAAGATTATATACATTCAGAAATTCATAAGGGAAACACAGTGTTAAAAAAGTTATATTCATAATCAATGTTATGATATAGAATTTGAAGTTGGTGAAATTTTTTTTACAAGAATTCGTCTGTGGAATAATATAACGTGATTTTTGAATGAAGGTATAACTAATCCTTATGTAAATTATTCCCTTTAAAATTCCAAATCATATTGGGATATTATCTTATCAACAGCTGTTTCTGTCGAACTTCTCTTAAGTCCATGATGTGTTCCAAGTTTCTCTACGAAGGAAGTACATATATGATCCAAAAAATGTAATGAACACATGGGACATACCACTTGAGAATTATCATTTTTATTATGTAAAACTCATACTAACTCTGTATCGAATATATAATGTTCTAAGATATAATCTCGAAAAATTTGTAAATTTTTTGTTAGAAACCCCAAAATTATTGGTGAATCTATTTAAGAACCCATGGATATGATGAGGAAGAAGTTTATTCATTTTTTATAATAGTGGTGAATTTTTAGTTACTAAATCATTTTATAAAGGGTATAATGTAAAAAATTGTGTTCTTGGAAAATATTGTTTCTGGATAATTTCTTATTTTCAATAGTCTGCATTACATACCAAACTAGGTTTTAACAAACCAAAATATACTATTTATTTTATTAGTTAAACATGAAAATTATATTGTAATTTTTTAATTTTGAAGTGTGGATATGAATAAATGAATTTTATATATCATTTGAATGGTTTCATATAATAAAAATTTATTGATAAAGAAGTACAATATTTTTACAAAAGTCAATATGTTTTGAAAATAATATCTTCTAAAAACTTTTGTATCAAAAAATAATAGAAATACTTTCTCACATATATAAAATTTATTTTAAAACTAAAATATCATTTTTCAAAATAGTATTAGAAATTATCTTATGGTTTTTTTGTAACCTTCTTAAAAGATTAATTTTTTGATGAATAGTGAAAAATACTTGTTTTTATTAAAAACTTCCCTTCCATTTAATGAATTTATAATGTTTTATTCGGGTTTTAAAATGGTTTTAAATGTTAAATTATGTATATTATACTTTAATTAGTCCAATTTGGTTCATTTTGATCATTTTCATAATGAATTTGGATTTAAACAACTTAGTTACATTTAATGATATTATCACTGTAAAACTGTTTTTTCATGGCATCTCTGGGTTTATTCTTATATTAAATTTTGAAACCTCTATGAATGGTATTTTGAAAAATGTATTTTATATTTCCATTTTATATCATTAATATTTTCTAATAAGTTCAAATTAAAATCTTTTAATAATAAATAGTTAAAATAATAAAATTAATTTTTGTAATTACTGTTAATACGGGCTTATAAGCAAGTAAAATAAAGGGATATTGGGAAAAATAACCAATAATATTGTATAAAACATATTTTATGGACTTATTGTAGACTTTATTTTCACTGAGATTCTATAATTACCCATTTTTAGACGTTTGGATTATGAAAAACTTGTGTATACATTATTCGGTTCAATAATTCTATTTGTGTCCTCTTCCACACATCTAAAAGGCCACCTGCTCTCCTCTCCAAATCAATCTTCCATAACTATTATATTCTTAAAATACTATACCAAATATCATACATAATGTTTTATTCACCTTATTTATTCTTTCAGTTGATTAGTAATCCCAAAAATGAATTATTTAGTTTTAATATAAAATAGATTCTCCAATGTTGAGGTAAAATTATTAACCTTTTGTTTTTTCATTAATCCTACCCATCATTAAGTTAATGATTAATTATGGTGATATAATAAAAATTATATCTCCCATATACTGATATTTTATTATTCTTCTCTAATAACCTATATCCACCATATCTTCAATCAAATCAGAAACAAACCCATCGATCATGTGTATGGTGGAATACTACCTCATAAACTGATGTTTTTTTCTTTCCATTCCCACCTCTCACATTTGAATATAATGTGGGATTTAATTTGTATAGATTATTTTTATGATATTATTATACCTCTATAAATATTATACCACATACACATTCTTTTCTCACATCCCATTGGAAAATAATAGCGTGGTTTGTCTAAATAGATTAGAACTGCCTCGCAAACTGATGTGATGCATTTTTCATTTCTATATTATTTTTTATAGTGATAAATATTTATTAATAATTATATATTATATATTTAACATAATTATACCTATAGGATTATTATATCACATATACATCCTTACTTTCCATTACATGGGGGTATGGGAATGTCATTTGCGCGTATGGCGGACTACCGTCGCGCAAAGAAATGTAATTATTTCATTTTAATGATTTTAATTGATGATAATATTGGTAAAATTAATGAATAACTACTATATATATGGACTAAAAATTATTCTATAATGGTGATATGTTATTTAACTTCATTATTTTTTCCTTTCGATTAAATTAAAACAGTTTTCATTCGTACCTATAGCATACCGTCTCCTTGAATGATGTGTTTCATTTTATATCTATGGAATTTACATGTTACAATAAAAACATATATACTGAATATATATTTAATTTATATAATATTTCACATTACGGGAATTATTTAACATGTGTCAAGTTAAAATGAATTAAAATTCCAATTTAAAATACATATAGAAAAAATCAGTTATTACTTGAAACATGAATTGAACAACGTATTTTTAATAAAAATGAAAAGATGGTAATATGAAAATAATATATGGTAAAATATATATAATTATGGTTGTACTATAGATTCATAATAAACCTATACTTATTTTTATATGATTTTTAAACATGTATAAAGGAATTCGATACAGAGGGTAAGAGATTTTTTATTCACTTTTCTTTATTTTTGACATATGTTGTGTTATAAACATATATTACATTATGAGGTGTATATTCTATAAATTTTTATTATTATACAAATAATATTATACTATTAATTAAATTAATTTTTTCAATTGATTTTATGCCTCAGGAGATAGAGATGGGAGATAAAATTTCAACAATATTGGAAGAGGTAGAGGATGATAAAAGGGAGAGGATAATTGACCAAGAATAGCTACTCGGAAGGGTGAAAACTGAGGATATCCTGGTGAACCCATGACAGGATGATGTTTGAAACCAAAATGTCTTGATTATAATTCTTCATTCTTGTTAATATATTTGAGTTTATTCCATCAATGTAAAAGTACCTAATGTGGAGGGTGATTGAATAAATGAGATATATATATATATATGAGTGCATCTCAATGAGGGTAAACAATTTTGGATCAAAAACCACAATATGATCTTCTCTTTTGAAATGAAATAGGGAAAATTAAGTTTGGAGGAGTAAATTCAAACTTGTAACAATATTCCCTATAATTTAGAGTTCCTCACCTAATATAATCCATACAATGAATTATACTTAAATGACTAGAGACATTACAGGGTAAATAATTTATCCTCATTTTAATTCATCTAGAATGTCCTGGTAATTTATTATATGGGGTTATTTTTTGACTAGAATTATTTTTATGGTTTCCAGTTACCCTCATTTAATATTTCTTCCAAGAAATATAATTTTATTTTGTATTGTTCGAATTTATGTTATGCTTCAAAGTGACTACTGATTCAAAAGTTACCACATGTGTAAGAGTTCAATATTATAATCTCATTGTTTATATGAATTTTTTTATTTATTCATTTGATGATGAAATATTATGATATGTTTCTCAACAACATCATGAAATTAATTTTCCTATGGTAATTTATTGAGAATACATATTTTTACTTCATTTTACAATCATTATGTAATCAAGATTATATAGGATTGTTTTTAAAGAAAAATGATGTTGTTTTACTCTTCATTCAAAAACAATTTCTATTACATTCCCATATTTCATGATAATGATATCAAAAAAGTTTTAATGTTCTTATAATATTGTTTAAATTCATTTTTAATCTTTTTTTACTTCTATATAATCATTTTAAATAGAATTGCCATGTTGTCTTATTAATTAGGCTTATTTTGATTTTACCCAAAATGTTAAAGGAAACTATTTTTTAATAAGTATGGCATGAAAAAAATTTCCCTCTATCTTGAAAATTATATATTTTAATAATTAATTTATAATTTTCAAAGACTATTTTCAACGAAAATTATTTCCAATATATTTATTAAAATTTTAGTTTAATGAATTAATTTTCTTTGAAAGGTTATTTTCATCATGAAATTATTCAAACATTCGTTCACAAACATTTCATATATATTATGATGTCCATTGATGTTACAAAAAGTTTATTTGTTGATATTATCTAATGATCACATATTTATTCTTATTCCATAAGTATATATTTATGATGAAACTATTTTAATATAAATCATTAATTTTCCAAAGGTTATACAATGATGAAATATTTTTGATACCTATTTCTTTTCATGTTTTGAAATATGATAATTTTTTATGATATTTTTGAACGAATATGTATGTTTTAATTATGTTATGTTCGTTGTGTTATAACCAAACATGGTGGCTACGTTATAACAAAGGATATGGTATATGTTATAAAAAGGATGGTAGTGATGTTATAAATGGGGAAGGTGGTCATGATGTTACCATGTAATGGAGATAACTATATCTCCATATAACTCGTTGGGTAGTTATATCTTATGTGTAAAACTGATTTCATGTATTTAAGGAAACAAGTGAAAAAGATTATATTTATACATGTTCACAATGTTATGAGCTTATTGTTTTCTATAAATCGATGTCTTATCACTTGTTTTTTACCTCTGTGATTTTTTACATTGATTCATTAATGATTCATGTCTTATGAAATTCCATGATTTTTTCCCTGACTCATGTTTTTTATCTATGATATGAAATATATTGTTTTAAAAATTCTTCCTCATGTTCTATTACCCTTATTGTTAGGTCACACTTATGCGATCACTCATACATTCCTAGTTTACCGGTACTCTTCATCTACGTTAACCCATTTTTAGGTTTTCATCCCTAGGTACTGATTAAGGGTTTTATGTGTGATGATTCTATTATTGGTATGAGATATAAAGAAATTATTGGGAAAAGATATATTTAACCAATGAACTAGATTTTTTTTCCAAATTTCTAAAATATATAGACTGATATAATTCTCGTGTGGATAATTATATTTTTGAAATAAATAATCATATATTATGATGTTATAGATATGTATAAAAAGTATGATTCACTATAGATTAATGGTGAGTATTCTATTAAAATAGTGAATTTATTCGCATACTAGATGAAATATGAGGGTTTATTTCCCAAATTCGATTAGAACCAACAATGACTCATATCCAATATTCAATTAATGTGAAGAAATCTCATTAAATATTGAGGAAAAACACGTATCTTATATAGACTAGGAAAAAATAATCATTAGTATCTCATATCATAAGATGGTTTTATAACTTCTTGGAAGGAATATGAATATTATCATGATGGTCAGTTATATACTATTATAAAGAATATTTTTCAAATGGACAGATTACCACTATATTATAATAACTCTAAAAGATTAATATTTAGTTAAATAGAGAAAGAAAATAGAAAAATATTCTATGAGATTAAAAAAAATAAAATTTATGGCGGAAAATGTTCTTAGAAATTCTTATATAAGATGTATTTTATTTGAGTTGTCCTAAAATTCCATGAAAGGGGAAACTCTAGTTATCATGCTAGAAATCCATCTGAATACATGTGGTAATCAACTATTAGGTACCATGATTTCCCATCATATATGTAGGATCATATATTTTTCTATATCAATAATGAAAGATTGTATAGAGTTCCCAAAGAAGTGTTCATTTCTGCCAAGTACTTGCTAAATTCATTTATCAACTGGAATAATTGTTTATACATCCAAATATTCATGAAGTTTTTCATATTTGGGTAATACATTTCATGTTCCTATACCCCCTATTAATAGGAAGGAAGATAATGTAATTAATTATTGGAACTTAATTATTCGCAATTTTTTTCCAAGGATATATCCATTTTGAATTTTATAATAAATGAAATAATCATTTTTTCAATGAAATAATTCGTTCCACATTTTAATTCCACCATAAAATTATGGGGGTTAAAGGTACTAACATATGTTCTTCCTAACTGAAACATTTGTATCAACAATACAACATTCAGTCTTACTACTCATCATTCTTCTATAAACTATATAATGGAAAAAATGTGTCATTGAATAAAATATAATACAATATATTCCATAATATATTTATTAAAGAAAATAAATATTATCCTGAACAAACAATGGAATTATTTATGGGATTATTTCACAACAACTCATATAACTACACTTGAAACCCCATATTAACATTTATATGGTTCATATGAGGTTATATCAGTAGAAGTCCATTTACCATTACTCCATGTTTCTTTTTCTAACCTATTATACAAGGATGAATAATCTAAAATTCAATTGGATTAGTTGAAAATCATGATGTGAAAATGTTGTGTGACCTAAATAACATACAAGATCATCAAAAACCGAGTTTTTTGAACCTTTAATAACAATTTTCACCTATATTCATTCCTGGAAGGTGAATTTTTATTTTATCCTGAATACCTAATGATAGCAGCAATGTAAAATCCAAAACATAAACTAAATTGTGATAAAGCTTTTGTCTTACATTATGTTTACTCCAATGGGGCATATTCGTTGGAAATAATGGATGAAGAGTGTATTAAATCATTCACAAACACAATGTTTCTCAATAAATATGTTTCATAAATTAAACCATTTAGTCCATGATACACGATATTAAAAATATTCTCACATGTCGTAGTCAAACAATGTAAAACAATATTACAATATCCTAGTTATATAACACAAAAATATAACAATATATATCTAATAAAACATCCCAATCCACATGGAGGGTGTCATAAATACCATTGAATGGTATCTTAATGAAATCATGTTAATCTTCCAATTCCCTCTTTTTTCTCACTGTATGAATAACTCACATAGGTTTATATTATTGAGACAATTTTTTCAATTTTCATGATCAATCAACACAATTTTAAAAGTTATGGAATATGTAGTTTGAAATACATTAGTTTAAACTTTATATCTCACTTCATAATCACACAACATAAAATTACATGAAAAAATCCTTTCTGTATGATATTAAAATCCACGTTTATATTCCCAAGATCATTTCCTTAAACTATATGGTATACGTTCTTCCCACATATATCAAAATAGACCAAGGTGGCACATTTCTTATGCTCTCCCTCTCCCATTCATGATATATCAATCCATTTATATGTCAATTACCCACAATCCATCTTCCACATACTATTAAAAAAACACTTATATATGATCCAGATCTTCACAGGTGTTTTTGAAGCATGTTCTCGCATTTATAGACCTGGTTTAGAATAGAATACTCATTTACCATACATATGATATAGATCTATTAAATATATTTTTTAATAAAAATTTCAAGGATATAGATTCTTTTTCGGATAATATATATAGTAATTCTTGGATACCTTATCTAAGGCATGTCCATAAAAAACAAAAAAAATGTCTCTACCCTTTCTTATGAGTCAAATATATGAAGGGGATTTCTTTTAGGGAAATATGTGTGTCAAGATTATGATTTAAAAAATATTTTTAGTTACACCTAGACACTATTTCAAATTCCTTAACATAAATAAATAAAATCAAAAGTACCTCCCATGAGATGATCTAGATCTACTAAGGGGATTCCGTAAATATATCTACATCTTTGAATATTTTTTTCAAATAAGATATGTAGTGATTCTTGGATTTCTTATCCTATCATTGGCCCTAAACAAATAAAATATTATCATATCCGATACATAATATCCAACTAAAAATATGATAATCTTTATTAGATACAAATAAAGTTTACTACTTTAGTCTCGATAAGATCATAATCACCCATCCAAAGATTCGTAATGTATAAATTCCTATATCATTATTATTGAACATTATTGGATCAATAAAACACATCATTTTATGATGAACTTGTATCATTTAAAACCTTCCTTGATTATCATTTGTATGATATTATAATATTGAATGAATCATATATTTTGACTGTACATAATACACATTAGTCGTGGATCTATATATGTTCCCTCAATATAACCCATCAACTAATCTAATTTTCATCATGATAAGAAAATATGATTAACCACATACTCTTACAAATCAATAAAATGTAATATTATTTTGGAATATAGTCTTCCCCTATTCTTAAGTTAGCAATCCAATTCCACCTTTTGTCATCAAAGACCCATGAGTTGTGATTTAAAATCTCATTAAACAGGTATGAAATTTTTGTTGTAGGATCCATTGAATATGCCTCATATGCAAGTTAATATTCCTATCTCGAGGGTGGTAGCACCATAACCATAAACTATGATCACATCCTCCTGTGTTTGGATTCATAAAACATTTTACACATTTAATACGTGTTCCAAAAAATGATGCGATTTCTGAGGATATTTAATCCTTCTTCAATGTTACATTCCCCCATGAACCAACATCATATCTCAAAATTATTATTCAACACCAGTAAATTACAGGATTTAATTTTCCCCTCTTGGATTACATCAACATTGTGTCAATAAATCAGTATTTTTTAATGATATAAAATTTTAATAATGATTTTATAATTATATGGGACCCCATATGATTTGATGGTTAATAGAAATGTTTACCCGTCATCCTCTAAAGTAAACATTAGTTTAAGAGTTTTTCCTAGAGGAAATACCATCCTGAACTCCATTATGAATCCATAAACTAGTTCTAATGATGAAAAAATACTCATTAAAATATATATTTATTGCGTATAGATTTATTTGTATACAATTTTTAATGGAAATTATAATCCTTCTAGTCTTTTTTTATAATTAAATCCTGGATTCATAAGTTTTTATTTAAAAATTTCATAATTTAATATCCCATTTGGACTCAACATCCCAAAAATGAAAATTTATAGTACTAATTTCTTGAATAGAAACCATTTTCCAATAATATATGTTCTCAAAAAATAGAAAAATCTCATCAAATTCAAAATAACATTAAACTATAGCAACTATTATTCATACATTCATGACATTAATCAGTCTATATAAATATATTTACAAATCCCCATAAGGAAAAACTAAAAATAACTAATTTGGTTCATGATACATCCTTGGGTTTTTATCCATTTCATCCCCTACCACATATATCAACTAAGGATGAGTATATTCATCTAGGGATGAAAAATTATTTAATACCCATTCAAACATATTTTCACACACATACTAGATGTTCTTGATACTCAAATTTCAATTATTTCAAGAACTAAACCTGACTTAAGTGGTCGTAGAGGTATGACATGATTACACCATTAATAGAATTACATTTATTATTTATGGTCCAATTTCTCAATAATATTCCCCCAAAAATATATATATTCCTTCTCGTTTAAAGTTATTCTATATAACAAAATCAGTATAAGGGATACATTCCCCATTAATAGTCTACGAGATACCCCCTTAGGGTGTAATCACTAGCATATACACCAAATAAGTATTATTGCATTACTGTCTCAATGAGATAAGTAAGGCACCGAGATAATGATCAAACACAACTTCTTTATGGTATTTTGATTTTTATTAGGTCATATTATTGATAAAAACATTCCACACATTTAGGGAATATTTATTTTTGGTTTTGTTCTTTCCACCACATCTCACAACATTCTTGATGGGAACCATAATCACATGGCCGTATTCCCTCTGATATAATCTCAATTCTTTTGGGATAAATTTCCTATTAGATCAACCAAAATGGGATCCCAATGTATATTTATAACACTATCCACTTTTAAAATATTATCACCTAGTCATATTTAACACATGTTATTAAAATAAAATTATATGTTTGTCTCACCTGTCTTTTAAAGGCAAGACATGTTCCATTAAGTGGAGCAAAACTATTTGGTTTTTTATTTAATTTAAAATGAAATGTATGAATCATAATCATGGTCCATAACCCAACACAAATATATTCATAGCCTTCCAATAAGGTTATTTGGTCCATAGAGACAAGGTGTATTGAATTTAACTATAGTCCATTAAAACCAATTATCATAATATAATAAGGAATAATGATTTAGAGACACTGCCAAATAAAGATGGTATAAATTCTGGATATCCCCTGACTGATATAGGTTTTGGAATGTATGGAGAACCTATAATACATGAAAATGTTCACATATAGACATGTTAATTACTGATTTATAGTATGGGGTAATTGTTCTATTAGGGTAATTTCGGAATGATTAGAAAACATTTAAAAAATCATTAATAGAGACACAAATATGTCAATAATTATGATAAAATGGGTTTTATTAGATGAACCTCCCATCCTCAATATCAATGGGTGGTCCTAATAACCGTGGGTAAAATATTACAATGACCAATGGCCTTTATAAAGCATCATTATAGGTTTTCAACGATATTGGAACCATTTTGTGTTTCTGGTTCTATGAAAAAATTATTATTGTAAACTACATAAATATATTAGTCTTTCCTAAAAATGTTGAATGGTCATACTCAATTCTATTTTAAATAAACACTATATTATTCCCAACCCTAGTTCAATCATTATTGACCTGGGAAGAGACCCATAAGACATCAAATGTGGCTTCCAATATACAAAAGGATACCAACTAGGAATGAGTATATCTTTTGTTACATTGGGGAGACTAAAAAATTATATTCGAGAGAAAATTATAGAAAATACCCAAACCATAACCTTCAAAAATATTCCATGTTGGAAGAAGTAATAAAACATATCCATTTTTAAAAACTAAAAAGTGTAATTATTCAAATATACATACCAACCATTCACCCATTATAATTACCAAATTATAAAAATACCAAAATAGAAAATGCCAAACGAATATACTCTCATACCAAGAACTCTACGAATACTAGTCTATACACATTATCCATGATATCAGGTTGAATAATCCAATCTAGATCCTATACCAAACCAAAACCTAAGAATAGCTATGGTCACACATGTACCCTAGATAATGGTCCACCTGAGAAAACGATAATTAAAAAAATGGTGGAAACCACCATCATGTCCCCAAAATAACAAGAAATCATTTTCTATTATTATGTGATAGGCTCAAAAAAAATTATATTATATGCATGTATATTCAAATAACCATCATTGATCATTATGTTACAACATCTCAACTGATATTAACTGTACCTACTTTAGGTTATTTGATATAGTCATTAACAATAGAAATTTAATCTAGAATATAGATCCATGGATTCTACATTTATGAAAAATTTACAACTTATTAAATTAATTTAGACACCCTTTCTAGGAAAAATCATCCTAAAATCCATGTATTTAACAACACCTTTCTAGAAAACATGTATCCTAATTTATAAACTAATGGTTGTTTCTATTCCCTCAAAATACACATAACACCTAAACCCTAGGGAATACTCACCCACCTAGGTAACACATATCCTCATATTGAGGATTAGGGGTGTAGATATTACCGTCCATGAAAAGAACATCTACAATACATGGGTTTACTCTACCGAATATTAATAATGAAACCAAGTAATTAAAATTAGTGGAGGGGCTCTCCCCAACCTATTATAAAATAATATGGAATGTAGGTTTAGGATATCTCTATAATGAAATAATTATCCTCATTTGTAAAATATAGGTGTACGATCTTCCCTGTAAAGATAATATTTATCTATAAACATGGGGTGTTCCTATTGCTTTCATAGATACAAATGGAAAACATATACAAGTGGGATTACTCCCTACCTAAAACCATTACAAAGTACATTCACATCGGGACTATTATATCAACTATATACTCAACATAACCATTAATGGTTTTCTCTACCCACTATCATATTCAATGGTGACACATTATGTGAAATGTTCCAATCATTTAACATATACCTGTTCTAGGCCAACACAATTCAGTTGTACCAACTGAGATCCACATGTCCATACCATAGTATAGATACCCTACTTGAAATATACTATCATATTTTCAAACCAAATAATAATATTTGGCTCTCATATGTCCTATGTTACCTCAACATCTTCACCGTTACATTCTAGTCTAAATGTCCTCCCAGGTAATGTCATACCATCCGCCCATAAAAGGCATGGACTCAATTTCATTTCACAACATAACCAATAAATCAGTCATCACCCACCAAAAAAAATCCAACAACTTCCCATAAAATACCAACTATGGTGATCAAATAAAGTGGTTGATGAAACACACACCACACAACTATATCAATATTCCCGCTTTCTATATGGTGTTCCATTGTTCTTATATATAATATCACGGGATAATCATCCCATTACAATAGAATCCTCACTAAGGATGTTTGTAAGGGATCCAGGACCTTGTGTCACCATGTTTTCATCATCTTACCAATACCTCATTACGGTCTATATATCTTATACAATGTATTTATAATGAATCCTTTAACCATTGGTGGAAATGATATTACACTAGAATCAAGAGACCATCCTCACCCATTAAACATTATTCCACACCCTTGAACCTGTCAAATTTATATTTAATGTAATTAAAATTTCTAATAAATGGACGGACATAATCTCATATGACACATATCAAAATTCAAATGCCATAGAAATGTTCAAGGGACCACCTACAGATATGATGTTATATTCTTATTATGTAGGAGACCACTATAAGACAAGCTCCAAAAAACATCTTATCACCCCCTGAGAAGCTAACCAATACCGTAAAATTTAATAATTTTTTTAAATATTATAATACCTATCTATTATAAGTTATATTATTTATAAGATCCTAATTACTCATCGTGTCATTGGACATATAAAAAAATCATTAAAAACACTCTAACAAGATAAATGGTGTAATATAAAACCCATTCAAGGAAAATGAATTATCAATAGATAATGATTTAGTATCAAATTTGGAATATTTTTTAAGAACATTAAAATTTTTTGAGTTGCATACCACTAAAAAACATTGGGAAACAAAATGTGTATATCCTCACATGATTTCCTTCAATCATTTCACATGAATGCCACATTCAATAGGGACGATTTCACCACGATATGATTACATATTTAATAAAAAAATATCCTAGAAGCCCATAAAATCATAGGTCTATAAGGATGAATAAAATTAGAGGATGAAATCGGGGATCATATGTTGATTTAACATAGCAACACCATAAAAATAATACAAAACCATAGGGTCCTAAATAGAAGAAGTGGCGGAGGGTAGTTGGATGAAATATCCTTTTATGACTTCTCCTAATCCATTAAAATTTGAGATGTCCAATTATAAAAGGGTATTTTTTCCATATATAATAAGCGCATCAAGGTTCCATTCATGGGGTGACCATCGGGGTCACATTAAGATGTTCAATTTCAATAGATTGAGGCATGGAATAGACTTTATTGTCATATCATGACCAATAATATTTTGAATTCATTTCCTCCTCTTATCAATATCATGTTATCATTCCTCTAACCATAGTGTGGCCTGCATTATAAGGTTAATAATCACAACATGACAACACCCTTTACAACATTTCTATATAATATTGATTATCTAGTTATAAAAATCCAAAAAAACACATCACATCATGAATCCCTTCATATCAGCCCTAACCGAAACAATTCCATATAAGTTTGAGACCCACATGACCTCATGTATATCACCCCTATATATGAGGCTTCCAACTAGTACTGAGGGTAATAATTCCATCCATATCAAGACTATACCCTCCATATCAAATCATCATTCCAATATTATAAATAAAAAACTAACAAATCTATTTAATCCATGATGATGAATTTGATATTAGATGATATATAAGTCACACCCCAAATAAATAGACGCCATAAGAGTCAATCCAAACCACATTAAAATTACGAGTAGATAAATAAACATAATTGTGGAATCTGCTTGAATATGTCCCAATAAAAATCCCAGCTCCATGCTCTTGGGATCAAACATATTTCAAGGGCCCATTTTTTAGTCCCCATGGTTTCTCAAACATATATATTAAATCATTTTAGGTGAATATTAAATAGATTACACAAACACATTTCTAAGAATTATAATAGTTTAGTGTATTTAAATACTAGAATTGAAATCGTATAATTTGTTGAATGGTCAAATACATAAACCATAATGAACATAACACATAGTACTCTTCTTATAAATACCATATTTAAATCATTTATTCATAACCCGGGGAAAGTAAACATAATAAATGGAGATATTTCATTATCAGTAAGGGTAAAAAATATAGATATCAACATATCATGAACATAATGGTACAAGAACATGATAATAACATTTTAAAATTAGACACTACATATCCAAGATCTTATAAATGAATCCTACAATAAATCATCGAAGTTCAAAAGACATGCATCTAAATAGAATAAAAGAACATGAGATATGGGAACAAAACATTGTCATAATACATATAACATGGGTGTAAAAATAATAATTGATATTTTTCCATATTAGAGAAGCGTATTCCCAAGGATAAAATAGTTTAATAGGATCACTCTTCAAACCATCATAGTATAACTAAATGTTTACTCCATGGACTATCATATAAGTAAAATTCCCTTAATGATTTTCGTTCACTCCCCTTTTGAGTCCTATTTATCTCATGATATATCAATCTTTAACAAATGCATCAGGGTGAGATATAGATCCCACACATCACATAATGAAAATAATAAATCTATATATATGTTATCTTTGAAATAATAAAACATTATTCACATCAAAAACCATGACATTAAATGGTCTTTATAAAACATTCATAATATCAAAATCCATAAAAATAAATGGTTTTCAAAAATATGTCATCAAAGAATGAAAAATAAAAAAGATGCTCTTATGACGGTTAATTCATCATTTCATAATATCCTAACCCAGGGAAAAAATATTTATGTTTTGAAATCATTTTATCATTATAAAACCCTTATATGAGAAACAAATTTCCAAAAAACCATATTATCATAAAATAAACAATTCATATAATGAATTATAGTGGTATTATGTGATTATATCCATAATAAAGCCTAAGTAACAACAAATTATTCCATCATAGATTAAAAATGATTATGAATCGTCAATTAGAATAGTTCATAATGAAAATAAACAATCTTTGAAAATCACTTTTAAAAATTTTAATTTTTAAAATATTTTAGAAATATTTTTCATTCAAAATCATCTTTGAAAAATAATAAATATAGATTAAAAAAATATTAAAACCATTCATGAGAAAAATAATATTTCTATTTTTTAAAACCCATTGGAAAATATAAAACATTTTAATCATAATTTAATTTCAAAATAACTATTGAACCTTATCATTAAGGCTTTAAAGCATTGAGTGTTTATAATGGCCTGAAATACCATACCTGTGTAAATGTTAAATAAATGATTCCTCTCATATTCTTGGTAAAATCCATGTGAGAATTATTTGAAATATTATGTGACTATTGTTTATATTGAAATTATCTCATCATTGAATATAATTTAAAAATAATATTTTTATAAAAAACCTTATTTCGGAAGAGAAATCATTTTTGAAAAATAGATAAATAATATTATATTTTCCTAAAAATACTAATTTTAAACTCTTGAGTACATAAAGATAGTATAGTTAATGAAAAATATGTATTCTATATAAATAACTATAAAAAATAAAATACATGAGTTTTTTAAAGATATATTATAACACTACATCATTGTTTGTATAATCCTTCACAATATTGATAAATGGAGAGATTGTAACATAAAACCCGTACCACTTTGGTAACATTGAATCATAATCCTAATGAAATAATAAATTTAAATATTACGTAAAATATTATTACAATAAATCTGTTAATGATATTACTTAGCAAAGTAGTTGTATATAAACCTCATAAAATAAGAAAGGTTCATATAATAACATATGTATCAAAAGAGGAAAATTAAGACAAAACTCCCATAACACACCAATAACATCTAAACTATAAACCCAGGAAAAATATATTCTAAAATGTATAAGTAAATCTCCATAACATTCATGATATTTGTTTTAATATAAATCATTGGTATTATATAATGCACATAAATAAAACATGTGGTGATTATAGAATTTGCCTCATAGAAAAAACAACTGAGACATAAATATCTTAAATTAAGTCTCCATTCCATCATACATGTTTTAAACTCCTAAATAATAAATAAAATTTTATTATAAATATATTAAATAACCATTATTATATATATAATATTGTATTTGATTTATTTATACTTTTTTGTTACCATTTTATTAATAATTCAATGTTTTATTCACTTTTTGAGGAATATTTTATTTGTTTTTGTGTATGTTTCTACTTGTTTTTTTCAGACATATTACATTAATCATGCTTCCAAAATCATTATAATTTTATACATGATATAAATATAATATATAAATATTATGTTTTTAAATAAATCCATAAATGTTAAATGTAGAAAATGAGATATACCAATCAGATATGGTAAGATGTATGTGACCAGGAGCATTGATTCCATTTTCTAGAAAAATGAAATGAATGAATGGAAAAAAAATTATTAATATTATAGAATAATTTTTATGTCATTTATATAAATTTTTTATTTAATAATATCGTTATTATCTTATATATAATGAATATTTGAAGAATGAATCACATCCCTTATCGATGTGATAGTCCACCGTACAAAAAAAATGATGTTATCATATTCCCATTGAAGGTAAAGTAAGAAATAAATAGTGGTTTCATGATTAAAAAAGATTAATTATATCACAAATTTCATATGTAAACAATAAATACATCATTATATCTATCTGTTAGAGGTGGTGATGGAAAATGAATAACATCATTTCACAAGGATGTAGTCTGTCGTTCACACGAATGATGATTTTGTAACAAATTTAATTTAGTAAAATATTTATTTAGGTAATAAAATTAACATAATAACATTTAATTATATTTAATATAATAATTTTATTAAATCATTATTTATTCAAAATAATATATGGAGTTTCATGTATAAATAAAATAAAACCCTCGATTGAGGATGTTGCCTCTTCTTCAGACAACTTGTTTTTGTTTTCAACAAAAGGGTTATTTGGATATATTTATAAAAAGAATGAGGATTATATTATGAGAGGAAGAAATAAATAAATTTACATGGTCATTTATTGGATGATCCAATGGGTTTTGGATGTGTTAATTGTAGAGAGAGGGGAGGCCTATTATAAGTAAGAAGAGAGGCACACGTTATATTTTTGAAATGAAAATGGTATAATGATGTTTTTTTACCTTAAAAGGATAAAAACGTGTCTATAAAATATATTAATAGGTGATAATGTCAATATATGTTGATAAATTTGTTTTTTAACATGTTTATATTTAATTTTACCCCTTATCATTTTAGACTAACTCTTCGATAAACCAATTTCCATCTTAACCATAATAAATAATGTTAATTTATATTAGTATTCATTTTGGTAAAAATATAATGAAACCTTATGATAAAATATATATTAAGATTAATAAAAATATTTAATTAATTTTTATACATTATACACACATAATTGGAAATTTATAATTCAAAATTAATATTATTGATGCGATGATAATGCGGTTTTTCAAAAACAAAAGATCCAAAGATTAGAACATTTTTATATAAAAATTCAATATGAAAGTAATTCCTAATAGAAGAAAATAAATAAATAGATATATAAAATTAAACTAATTTTACTTTTAAAACCATATTATAAAAAATTTAATGTTTGAAAATTATTTAAATAAATTAAAATTCCTAATAAACCCATTAATTTTTAATTAATTGTTGAAAATTTTATATTTTTATAAAATTTTAAAAAATTAATCAAATGATAATTTTGAAATTATGATTTTAAAAATTAATTTAATTTTTTAAATTAATTTCTATAAAAGTTATAGAAATTAATTTTTTAATATGTTCACAAAAGATGACCAAATAATTTTTTATAAAAAAATTACTTTTAACCCTAAAATTGGGATTATTCGTAACTCTTTTCCAGAAAAAAATATTAATTTTTAACATTTTATTGAATATATAATTTATAAATATTATTTAAATATTTAAAAAAATTGATTTTATTACACTATTGAGGTAAAAATGCCATGTGTTAATAAAAATATTTAATTAGAAAACAAATTTCTTTTATTTTCATATAATTATTTAATTTTCAATTCTAATTAATTGGTCTGCAAATAATTAGTATTATAAATATGTATAAACCATATATTTTCATAATTTATTTAATAATATTCATACCCACCATTCCAAATTTTAGATGATAACTATCATTTTAAAAAAAATATTTTAATACATTTTCATGCTTCTATTAAACTTTGTGGTTCCTCTAATGCAAGAAAAACTCAATGTGTTTAGGGACACAAAATATCGATAATATAAAATTTATTTGAATTTTTTTCTCAATGTATAATTGTGTTACACATCTCACTTCATTGAATCCATATACATGATGTTTACGCAAGTAAAGTAATATTTATACATGATGTGAGTAATAAAACTACTACGAGAACCCAAAGGCTTCTATAATACCAGTATACATGCATATGATTATATGATTTGATAATAGAAAAATCAATCCCAACAAAACAATTTACAATCCATGTGGTAAACATGTATCAATGATTTTGGGATATACCTGATTTATATCCATACTGGTGGAACATCAGAATTTCTAAAATAAAATTAAAAAAATTATATCATCTTAGAAACAATCTAAATATTCATACAGGCCCTAAGCCACCAGGTCTGGCCACTCAACACCATCATAAGTTGTCACTATCTCTCGTGTCAAGTCATGTGGACCATAAATAGTCGTATATCCATTGGTTCAAGTCATATTAGTAACACCCCAAGGGTTTGAAAATAAATATTGAATGCATGAAGCACAGAGTACCTACAAAACAACACATTTTATAATCTAGAAATTAAATACCACTTTTAATCTTCTATTTATTGAAATCTGGGAAATTTTCATCTAGAGTTGTGATCTGTAATTCATTTGGAGTCTGTTAAAACCAACAAGATTTTTCATTAATAGTAATAGGCCCTTATTAACATTAATTTGAATAGTAACATAACACATATGAATAGTAAATAATTATATTATTTTACATCCTTAAGGTAATATTTTAATGAGATCTTAATTAATTTTTCAATGATATATAAAACTAGTTATACCATTAAAATTATTTTTTTTATAATTAACTATGATTTAACTGAAAAAATAAATTAACAATAATTATAAAATTATTATAGAAAAATGGAGTTCATTTTTGAATTCTAAACGTCAAAAATGGTTAGGTTGAATTTTTGGGATTTTTCTGAAATTCTTGAATTTTTGATGAGTAGTGCAATGCGGTAAAATACCTTATATACATATTATTAGTTAATTACAGTATTTTTTACCTAATATGTGATGTAAGGAAACATTTTTTAACTCTCATTAACTTATTATTATTAGGGGTCACATGAAGCAATCCTAATGGTTGTCTTGAAAGAAATAATGAAATAATGAGTAAAATATTCAAACTTTACTCATGGCCTCCACTATAAAACCCCCCTCACTTCCTCTTCTATTAAATACTATAATACTTAAAGCTCTTCAATGTTATTCCCAATTAACCTTATCTAGTCACTGCCACATCCATGAAGTTCATTTCCTTTCCAAAATACCAAATCCCCTTCCCTTAAGGAATTTCTCAAGGAGGATATTACAAAAGGTAAATCATTTTTCTTTTTCTTTTAATCTCATTTCAATTTATCTTCTTTTATTATTCTATCCTAACCTCATATTTCCAAATAACCATGATTAATCTCGTATCATCTATATACTGGAATTATATAATTTTAATTGAAGAACAATCATCCATATTGTATATCGCTCTCTTTTATTTTATAAACAAAATCATCGTCCGTGAGGTTCCAATTTACAACCTTCGTGGAAAATGAAGTGTGTTCTTCAATTTCTCCAACAGTAATGGTCATGAAACCATTTTTATAGTTGAGAAAATATAAAATATATGTTTTATAACCTATTTAATATACACTAACTAGTATATGTACATATTATTAAATCGTATGACCAGACTAGTTCCCAATAATCAAAATACCACAAAATTAATCTAATTTAATGTCATTAGTAATTCGTATAATGATTCATCATAATTACATGTAACTAATTGATATAAATTAACTTTAACACTTATATATTATTATAAATAATATGTAAAATCATTTTTGGATATTTACATCCATTCTAAATGAACTCTAATACATAAAAACGAGTGTACTGATTATGAAAATCCAGAAAATGAACACTGTGGAGTGACTGAATTCAATATTATAACTAATAAATAAGGAAATTATGGACATAATAAAGTCATGATAAAATAAATAATTATCTATTAGGATATTAATTATTTTATTAATAGTTATAATTCTATATTTCAGGACCTTATGTTCACGAGGGGAACACATTCAGACTTAAGGTAAGGGTTTTTCTACTTGAACCTCCATTTTCATTCAGGATACTTTTATTGTCTAATTACCTCAATGAAATTATTATGTATTATTATTTACTCATTATAAATTCTTTTTTTGTGCTATATATATGTTTACCATCCATAATCCTACATTATTTTATGGGGATTTATACATTTTATAAGGAACTTTCAAAATTATTTCTGAAATACATTCTCCTTTCAAGGGAATTTCTCAAATTCTTACCTATTTTGAATGGTAATCAACAATATTTTATTAAAAACCATTTCGTAATAAAATAAATCATTTTATTGTGAAAATACTATCTTACTTAACATCTTGTGTTATACAAATACTTTTCCAATAGTACTCTTCTTTTCAAAATAAAACTGTATTTATCTCAAAAATTACTCAAATATTTTATAAGAGTATTTTCTTCTGTTTCAAAACTCTTGTTTATTATTGTGTTTTATTTGGATTAATCTATTATGATGTCATCTACCATTTATAATTTTATGTTTTCTGACTAGTTTTATTTTCGATGTTCTATCCTAAAAGCATTCACCAGTTTACTCTGAATGGTTAGTGTTTAATCTTAATATTCGGGGAAAGTTATTTAAATTCATATGTGAGATTCAATAATAATGTATATGTTGTTTACCTTTATACACACTAATATGAGAAATGCAGTGGAATTATTATATGAGGGGTAGGTCCTATTATAGCCCCTCGATGCATAGTTAGGACTCATGAGACAAATAGACGTGGACTTGGTCGAGGCCTTGCCCAATTTGTGATATAGTTTTTTCCAAGGCCATATTCATTTTTAGATAACTTGACCGAGGCCTTGAAAATATGTATTAGAATGTATGAAATATGAACTTCCCTCTTTATGGATCTAATAATTTAAATTTCATGTAGTTATTCGACTAGTATAATACCTATGATTATATTTTTTTAGGACATTATTTACTGAACGCATATTCATGCCATAATGTGATAAAGTTTATTATTGGTATAGGTATGTGTGTTCATTTATTCACCATGCCTACTTTTTATGTTTATGTTATCTTCCGATGTATTTCTTACTCTTACAGAGCATTTTATCTCAGCCCATTGTTATGTTTCATTTTCCCAAGATATAAAGAAGTATGTTACGAGTGAATTGCAAGAATAATCTTGGAGGCATGGATGTTTCAAATGAAATAAATTATTGTTGATTTTCTATTTAAGATGTAATTTTGTACATATATATGTATCTTGATTTAAAAAACTACTAAACTACTCAGTCCTTCTGAATTTTATTTCTTGCAATAAGGATAATGTAATTAAATAAAGCACCATCTTGGGGAAACATGGGTCGAGTCCTTACAGTTGGTGTTGGAGTAAGATTAGTAGAAATCCTGGAAACTAGATATAGAAAATGTAGATTAGGGGAACAATATTAAATAGATTCATTGAGGGTAAACATATAAGAACATCTTGTTATTTTGGTAAGGAATAGTTAATGTGGATCATTCAAGATTATACGTCCTTGTCGAGATACTACAAGTGGATGTGGTTCTGGGGATGATGTTCCTAGGGGTGAAAACTCCAACAAGGAGTTTCGGGCTTGACCCAGGGTATCCTGGTAGCCGGAAATGGGCCTTACTAAGCACTTAGTTTTTCACTTCTACGGAATATGCGTATAATAATTCACATTTTCATTACAAGCCATCATGAAGGATTTAAATGTGAATTTTTCCTCAAAGAACCCATTTTTTTATTATGGGGTTGGTCATTCATAAGATTTAAATTTTTGATAAGTATTTTTCTAAGTTATGATTATAAATTATGGTTCATAACCAAGTCTAGTGTATGTCATTATCTATAAATGGCACCTAGTTGAAGATATGGAAAAATGAATGAACACACGTATCCCATTTAGGGATTTCCCTCTAATGAAAGATAATGATGTTGGATATGGTACTGAGACTAGTTCAGAGAAACTTATAACTTTACTAGGATAACATACTTAGGTTATGAACAATAAACATACCCATATGGAGCATCCAGATCCACCTTGTGGAAGAGCTTTTATAGATCACTTTATTCTATAACAGCCTCTATAATTCAATCGGACTAAAAACCCTTTTATAGATGAGCAGTGGATTTTTTCCCATGAGAATATATTTCTCAATTTGGGATGTAATAAATGAGAGAAGGTAATCATGTATATTTATTTTTGATTGGGAGATACATATCAGTGTTGGTCGTTAATCCAAAACACAAAAGAGAATGAAGATATAGAAAAGATGAAATGGATGGTCTTTAAAAAAATCTTCATAGAGAAAAAATTTCCTTGTGAAGAGAGAGTAGATATGGAAAGGCAGTTTCTGAATTTGATGAAAAATAAAGATGATAATTTTGTAATGTATGAAGTTAACCTCACTAGTTTAGCGAGGAATGTTATTGACTACATATGAAATTCAAGGAGCAATATTGATGGATTTCTAGATCGCCTAAAACCATTCCTCTAATGGGCACTACTCTCCCAATGTTTTTCATTATATGAGGAAATTTGTTTATGTGAAATAAAGATAGAAAAGTAATTATCTAATTCATTTTACTTTAAGGGAAATAATGGGATGAAGAGGGTTGCAGAAAACTCTGGAAATGGAAGTAAAAAAATGGGGAATAAAGGAGGAGTTGAATTTCTACCTTGTGATAATTGTGGAAGGATACACCCTGGTGCCTTTTTAAAATGAAAATGAGTATGATAAAAATGTGGGCAGAAAGGTCATCTTTCTAGTGATTTTAAGGGGAAGAAATAATCCATTAATGTTCAATGATATAATTTTCAGGATATGGGACACTCTGATAATGATTTTCCAAATTTTCAAGGAAACATGAAACCAAAAAGGCTAAGGGAGAATGGACAAGCTTATGTGATCACAACCACTTATATTGATGTTTGTAATGATGTGGTTCCATGTAATTTAATCATTTACTCATACTTTTCCAATTCTTTATTTGATTCTGGATCATCGCATTCTTTAATATCTTACCAGTTAAAAAATATATATTTCCAGGATGATTTCAAAAGGGATTTTTTGGTCAAAACTCCAACAGGATGTATCATTACAACAATATTATGTCAGGAAATCCCCATTATGGTATATAAATGTTCATTATCTATTGATTTTATTGTCATACCCATGATGGAATTTGATATAATCCCCGTTATGGATTGGATTTCATACCATGATGCAAATATATATAGCAAGAGGAAGGAGGTTACAATTTATTAGGATGATGTGTAATACGTTATCTTTAAGAGAAAAAGATCTCCATTTGATTCTCATCTAGATCTACCCCTAGTATCTCTAATGAATTTATTTATTGGGGTGTAATGGAATTCAATATCTATAGGTGAGGATGGGAATGTACATATAGAAGGCGTACCTATTTTGCAAGAATATGATAACGTCTATCTAGAGGATTTACCTGGACATCCTCCAGAGAGGGAAATTGATTTTTCCATTTTCTTGATTCTTCGTTCAAATCCCATATCTAAGCCCACTTATAGAATGGCCTATATGGAGTTAGTGGAACTGAAGAATCAACTAGGGGAATTGAGTGATAAAGGATTTATTCACCCCAGTGTTTGTCCATGGGGATCCCCTATTCTTTTCATTAAGAAGAAATATCGATATATGAGGTTTTGCATTGACTATAGAAAGATAAATTCCATAAAAATAAATAACTCGTATCCCCTACCTCACATCGATGATTTATTTTATCAGCTACATGAAGCCCAATATTTTTCGAAGATTGATCTTCAATCTAGATATCATCAATTGCTTGTGAGGAAGGACGAAATTCCAAAAATAAAATTTTGAACTTGGTATGGGCATTATGAATATATAGTAATGCCTTTTGGACTGAATAATGAACCCTATGTTTTCATTGATATAATGAATAGATTTTTAAGGAATATCTTGATGACTGTTTGGTGGTGTTTATTGATGACAACTTGGTGTACACTAAAATATATGAAGATTAGAAAAATCACTGGAGCACTATTTTGAAGACTCTTAGAAGAAATGAATTATATGGAATGTTTAGAAAGTGTAAATTTTGGATTCGTTCTGTTTCCTTTCTATTCAAAATTGTCCATAAAGATGTAATATTTGTTGATCTTGTGAAGGCAAAGGCTATACAAAATGGACTACTCCAACAAACATAATTATGGTACATAGATTTATTGGTTTAGCAGTGTATCATTGGAATTATGTTCAGTAAATCACCCATTTATCCAACATAATGA
This sequence comes from Viscum album, assembly GCA_963277665.1. Lineage (NCBI taxonomy): Eukaryota > Viridiplantae > Streptophyta > Magnoliopsida > Santalales > Viscaceae > Viscum > Viscum album. The sequence continues at coordinate 709,490,414 of OY728163.1, forward strand.
TCATTCTTACACGTAAATGGGTGAATATCATATATATACAAGAATTTGAATACTAGTTCGAAGAAATTAATATGATGTTACTGAATTCTCAGATCCTAACCCTATCATCTAGGAATGATGGATTTTTGATTTATATATATGCATCATGTAAAGTAATTTTTTGTGTCCCTATAAAGAATGATATAGTTATTTCATATGCATCAACGAAATTAAAAATTCATGAGAAAAACTATATCACTCATGATATTGAGTTAGAATCTGTAATCTTTTCTTAGAATATATCGAGACATTATCTTTATGGTGTAAAATAAAATTTATATATGGATTGCAAGATCCTGAAGTATATCTTATCACAGAAGAACTCAACATGAGGCAATAAAGATGGCTCTAACTACTCAAGGATTATTATTTTAATACACACTACCACCCAAGAAAGGCAAATATGATCGTTAATGCATCGAGTTGGAAGGATCATGTGGTTCTCAACCAAACGAGGATTGACAAGGATCCTTTTAACATGGATCTAGGGAGGATGGATTTGGTAATTACCAAAGAGGTGAAACATCACTTATTTTTATTTGGTTTCCCACCCATATTTATTATAATGGATTAATAGTTAACACCTGATTTCAATAACCATAAAAAGAATATTAATTCTTTGAAAGATGGTAAGATGGATAACTTAGTGTGTGAACAAGGAATTATACATCCAGGTAGCACAAAGAGATATATAGATTTGGAGGAACATTTCTAGTGGGATAACATGATGAGAGAAATTGTGGATTTTGTATCAAGATGCTTAGTATGTCAACAAGTGAAGGCCAAAAGGAAAAATCCAAAAAGAGTCATGCATCCTCTAACAATTCTTACCTGGAAATGGGGTATCGTCACTATGGATTTTTGTCACAAGATTACCCAATACTCCATGGAAGAATGATGCAATATGGGTAATTCTGAATTGAGTTACAAAATATGCACATTTCCTCAACATAAGAGAGGATTTACCACTAATGTTCTTAGAAAGACTCTATATCAATGATGTTGTGAGACTTCATGGAGAACCTCTATCAATTATATTTGATCATGACCCACGACTTACATAGAAATTATGGAAAAGTCTTCAGAAAGATTTGGATACTGAAATTCTATTGGGTACTGCTTATCACCCTCAAACTGAAGTGTAATCAATGTGGATGATCCATACCATATATGACATGTTGAGATCATGTTCACTTGACATCCTAGGTATTTGGGATCAATAATTACCTTTAAGGGGCTTTTCCTACAATAATAGTTTACATTCAAGTATGTAAATGGATCCATATGAAGCATTGTACAGAATGAGATGTTTTACACCAACATAATGGGATGATGTTGTAGAAATGATGCTTGTGGGTCCAGATCTTGTAGAGGAAACAAAATTGAAGGTTAAATCTGTTCAATTTCATATCAAAAGAGATAAAATCATAAAATATAGCTATTCCAATAATCAATGGAAGGATATAAAATTTCATGTTTTTTATCATGTTTTCATGAAAGTGTCTCTATGGATGGGTGTTATAAGATTTGTGATGAAAGGGAAACTGAGCCCCAGGTACATAGGCCTTTTTAAAATTTTTGGATAGAATTAGAGTTGTGACTTATCATTTGGATATGTTGGCTATCCTATTCAAATTACACAGTGTGTTCCATGTCTCATTGCCGAGAATGTACATGCCAGACCCAACGTATGTCCTATCTTCTAAAGGTATAGTGTTGGAACCAAATATGTCTTACTCTGAAGAGCCTATATAGATTCTAGACACTAAAGAACAAGTGTTGAGAAAACAGATGACTCGTCTAATAAATACACTTCTGGGAAATCATAAAATTGATGAGTCAACATGGGCACCTAAGGAGCTTATGTTGAAGACCTAACCAAATCTTTTTGTGTGGTAACATTTTTTGAATTTTGAGGATTTAAGTTTTGTTATGAGGGGAGAATGTAACACCACAAGGATTTGAAAAATAAATATTGAATTCATGAATCCTTGAGTCCCTAAAAAACAAATTATATAATCAATTCATTTAATACAACATTTCATATTCAATGTTTTTAATATTAAAAAATGTTCATCTAGAGTCTTGATTAGTAGGTCATTTTGAGTATGATAGAACCAACATGATTTGTGGTGAATAGTAACATACCCATTTAAATAGTAACATGAATATTAAAATGACCCTTATGAATAGTAAATAATGATATTAATTTATTTTCTTAAGGTAATAAAATAATGAGATATTAATTAATTTTTCAATGTGATATAAAACTATTTATACCATTAAAATTGTTATTCTTTTAATTAACTATGATTTTATTTTAAAATTAAATTAATTATATTTATGAAATTATTTTTCAAAAATGGAGTTTATTTTATAATTCTACATGTCAAAAAATCATTAGGGTGAATTTTTTTGATTTTTCTGAAGTTCATGAATTTTTGATGAATAGTTGAATACGATAAAATATAGTGTATACAAATTATTAGTTAAATACAATATTTATGACATCATAAGTGATGGAAGGCCACTTGGTTTGAACTAAAATTAACTTATTAATATTATGGGTCACATGAAACACCAGTAGTTTTTGTCTTGAGAGAAATAATAAAATATTGAAAAAAAATCAAAATTTTCCCCTCCCCTCCACTATAAAAACCCTCTCAATTCCTCTTCTCTTCACCCCTATAAGCCATAAAACTATCCAAAATAGGCCTAGTTACCCTTCCCTAGTCACTCCTCACTTCCATGAAGATATTGTACTTTACAAAAGTCCAAAACTCTCTCATAAGGAGGTTCTCAAGGAGGTTATTACAAATGGTAAATCATTTTTCTTTTCCATATTATCTTACTTTCTTATTATATCCTAAATTTATCTGTCAAAATGACCATTATTATTCCATTATAATCTATATAATTTTATTATATCATGTAAATTTACGAACCATCATAAATATTCTTAATCACTTTATTTTATTTTATATAGGAAATCATCGTCTGTGAGGTACCAATTTACAACCTGCGTGGATGACAAAGTTTCTTTTTCAATTTATCCATTATTTCTGAATTTGAAATAAGTTTTATGGTTGAAATATCTATAATATAACTATTATAACCTATTTAATATTCATGAACCTATATACGTTCATATTACTAAATAAGATGACCATACTAGTTCCTAATAATCAAAATATCGGTAAAATAATCTATGTGAATGTCATTAATATATCATCTAATAATTAATCTTCATTCCATGTAACTAAAAGATATAAATTTCCATTAAAAATTATTATTTTTCATAAATAATATGTTAATTCAATTATTTAGATTTATATTCATTCCACATGTACTCCTATACATGAAAACAAGTGTACCAATTATGAAAATCAAGAAAACAAACACACTTGAACGACAAAATTCAATCTTATAACTAATCAATAAAGACATGATAGACATAATAAAATCATAATACACTAAATATATATTAAATAGGTTCTTAATTAAGTTATTAATAATTATAATTTCATATTCCATGGTGTTATGTTTAAGAGAGGAACACTTTAATTCTTAAGGTAATGGTTTTTCTACCCGAACCTGCCTTTTCAATCGGGTTACTTTTATTTTCAAATTACCTCAATGAAATTATTATGTATTTTTATTTACTCATATTAAATTATTTTTTAGTGTTCTATATATGTTTACCAACCAGAACCTTTCCTTATTTTATGGGAAGTTACACATTTTAAAAGGAACATTCAAAATTACTTCCAAAATACATGCCTGTTTCAAGAGAATTTCACAAATTCCAACTAATTTTCAAAGGCACACTAATTCTTTTTAAAAACCATTATATTTATAAAATAATTAATTTTATTGTGAAACTAATTTCTTACTGTACTTTTGTATTTATAAAATTACATTCCCAAAATAAATCTTCTTTTCCAAATACAAGATAATTTATCTCAAAAATTACTCAATGATTTTATAAGAGTATGTTCATCTGTTTCAAAACTATTGATGACTCATATGTATTATTTGGATTAATATATTATGATATCATATACCATATTTAATTTAATGGTGTATGACTAGTTAGATTGTGGATGTTCTTTCCAAAAACCATCAACCAATTTACTCGAAATGGTTATTGTTTAAGTTTAATGTTCAAGGAATGTCATTTACATTTCTTATGTTAGTTTCAATATGAATGTATATATTTTTTCTGTTTATCCCCACTCATATTAGGTATTAATTTCACTTATTATTTGATGGTTGGGGAGTGTTATAGCCCCTCATTGTATTTGTAGGTCTCATGAGACAAATAGACATGGACTTGGTTGGGGCCTTGCCCAATTTGTGGTATTGTTTTGGACGTGGGATTAATCATTTTTAAACTTCTTGGATGAAACCATGAAAATATGTTTCATAATGTCTATAATATTCACTTCCCTCATTATTTAGCTAGTAATGGAATTTTCATGTGGTTATTAGACTTGTAGAATACCCATGATTATGTTTTATTATGGAATTATTTACACAACTCATTTTCATTCCATAATGTCTTGATTTTTATTGTTTGTAAAGTTATGTGTTTTAATTTATTCATTATGTCTAATGTTTATATTTATGTTCTCTTCCATTGTATTACATACTGCTTCTGAGTGTTTGAGATCACCTCTTTGTTATGTTATGTTTTTCCAGGATTTGAAGAAGGAAGATATGAGTGACTTGCAGACACAATCTAGGTGGGATGGATGTTTCTAATGGAATAAAATAGTGGTGTTTTCCCATTCAAGATTTAATGTTTAACTTATATATGTATCTACATTTCCAAAACTACTAAACTACTTGGTCATTCAGAATTTCATTCCTTGTAATCCTACTAATGTAATTAACTAAGGCACCAGCTTCGGGTAACGGGGTCAGGACATTACAATATTGACCTTCATGACTCAATGCAGCCTCACATGTCCAGTCACCTTTTATTTTCATGCACCTGGTTCATGACAAGCATAGATATCATAACATATCATATTTCTGAGTAATGTCATCATGTTACATGAAGCATCTTAAAATTTCCACCTCTAGGTCCACTGACCCATTAGGGTTTCACCTCTTACATTTTTACTATACACATAAATCTATAAATATATCACAAACCGAAAGTAACATATGGAAAAAATTTCACCATATCTATAAAAAATACCAAATGCAATTGTGTTCCCCCCATTTTACAAGTATGACTTAGTTGAGAATTGGTATTTCACATTTAGGGATTGAAAAGATTTGAGGGATAAATGGTTGAAAATAAGGGAATTCAAGATAAAATTTCAAGTTATGTAGTTAAAAAGAGTAGTTAGTTTAACCATATGATAAACATGTGGTATGTATATATTTTTTCCAGTTTTATTTTGATCATTTTGAGCATTGATACTCAAAATATGTGAAATACTTAGTGAAATGTGGATAGTTTCTAGTGGTTTCACAAGGTTGTAACTTGGTTTTTGTAATTATCCAATGTTTTATAAAAATTACATTCTTATAATTTTTTCTTATAGTATAATAATATAATATTTCATATAGAACACAATATAAAAAATATAAATGAATAATTAATGAAATAATAGGAATCTTGAGTAGTTAAGGAACACATACTGATGAAACTGTAACATGACCTTTGGAATATTAATATATCCCATATGAATAGTAAACCATCCAATGTAATAGTAACATCACAATGGAAAGTATAAATAGAATTTATCCAACTTATAAGTGAAAATATGAAATAATTATATCATAGTATAAGTAGGTATATATTTTAAAAGTTATTAATTATGTGTTTGTATTTTTATAATTCATGTATATTTAATAACAGTTTTATGAATAATTTAATAATTTAAAGGAAAATTTATTTTCATAATATGTATTCATAAATAATTATTGGGTTGAATTATTATTTTATGATAACCTTATGAGACATTAATTAATTTTTCAAAAGCAATTTTGAATTGAAAAATTTTATTTTTCAATTAAATTATGAATTTAATTAAAAATTAAATTTTGAATATTTAGAAATTTATTTTAATAAAATGGAGATCATTTTTTCATTATTCATGTTTGAAAATGGTTATGAATATTTTTTTGTATTTTTAAAAAACACTCGAATTTTGGGTGATAGTAAAATACAATAATTTAAGATTAATGCTAAATAATTGAATTACCGCATCATACTTGAGTCATGTATGATTTTAAGGGACATTGGTTCGAACTAACATGATCTATTTTCTATTTTTGGTCAAAATAATCAATATCTTTCGTAGTATTAAGAAAAAATATTAAAACTAATGATTTAAATAATGGGAAACCACGCCTCTTCTTCCCTATAAATACCACCCATCGTTACCTCTTCTCTTCACTCCTCTCAAGCCTTTTTACTAATCAAAAATCTACTCAAGTCTCTCCCTAAACCACTATCCCACATCCATAAGACCTTGGTCTCTCTAAATGACCAAATACTCTCCCCTAAATAGTCTCTCAAGGATGATATATTCATGAGGTAAATTCCTCATTTAATTTCTTTAATTTTCTTTCAAGTTCCTTTATTTATTTATATTTCCTCACCTCCATTCATCCAACTATTATGATAACTCAATACCATACATTTAATGTAATGTGTTTCTGATAATAGAATAATTCATCATCATATCTCTTTTCCAATCGATCTATTCTAGAAATGAAAACACACTCCGAGATGTGCTAATTTACCACATTCAGGGATGATAGGTATTGAATTTCTATTAACATCTCCAATTATCATCATGAAACTATTTTGATGGTTAAAACAGAACAAAATATATGTTTTAGATAAAATTTATGTTTATAGAATCTTTTGTACAAATAATCATAATTTAAATATAAAAATGAGTTCGATGTGATAAAATGATTCCAATTAACAAAAATAGTTATCAATAATGTTTTATAAAATAGTTCTTCATCGCTCCAAATAACAAATTTAATTTTATCACCATGTAATTTTATGTATGTTAACTAATAACATACAAATTTAATTCTGGACTTCAATTCCCATCTTACATGTTTATCATTACATATATATATTTAAGTAAACCAATCATGAAAACCAAGGAAACAAATACTCCAAAAAATGAAATTAATCCTCTTAACCCATCAAAAAGTTCATTAATGAACATAATAAATCTATAAAATGTCTATTTCATGATGTATAAGTTTGTTATATATTAATTTGTTAATTTAATTTGGTTTTCCAAGACATTAAGATCAAGTCATGGAAACCATTATACTTTAGGTAAGGGATTATACCCGAACCTCCCTTATTCCTCCAGGTTCCTCTATCTTTATATTTAACACCAATGAATTGAGCTGTTATTTTTATTTATAACTTATAAATTTTGTTTAAATTCACTATAAACATGTAACAATTACCATTTGTCTTTCTATTTCGGGTATATACGGGTTTTAATGTGGTTCCCTCCTTAATACATCATGATAAGAAAACTCGTTTAAGGAAAATTCTCAAATTCTTACGCAATTTAAAGAGGAGTCAATAATATATTTTAATCCACCATTATTTTGATAAAACCACTATTTTTATTATGAAAATATTTGATGTTCACTTATGTTTTTATGTAAAATATTATTCCATTTTCTATTTTTAATTCTTTCATTAATTTCATTAAAATCACGCAAACATGTTTTAATAGTAAAATTTCTTAAATAATATTCTTTCACGTTGTCACATAGGTTTGGAATTACTTACCTTGATATATTATTATTTTCCATTATGAATTTCTAGGTATGTTTAAATTCATTTCTTTCATGGACACTCTTATGACATACACATTCATTATGATTTGTGAGATGATAATGATACCCATTTCTTTCAATGGGTACCATTATGTTTATGTATTGTTGAATGTGTGTGATTATTTATGTGGAAATAATATTCAAGAACATATTAAGATTAGTTTTCCAAAAGAGTGCTATAATTCATTATGTAATGTTTTTTCTGAGACTTTATGTGGAATAGTCTTAGCAGTTAGCCTTCACTCCTACTACCATTTTCTATGGTCTTGGTGTTTAACTATGACTAGTGATCCTCTATGTAAAAAGAGCCTAGATTTGTGCTAATGTAATGTTTCATTTTTCTGACACATTGCTATGAATCCATATTTATATGATCCCATTTTTATATGTAACGATTCCATTTGTTCCATTCCTTTTTATATCATTATGTCAGGCCTTCAAACCCATGTACTATAGCTATATTCTTATGTTTTTACCCTAATAAGCTTTTAGGTCGTCCATTTTATCATGTTATTCCCATGTTATCCTATGAATTTGTATGATAAAAATGGATGTTAGAAGATATTTATGATGATTAAATAAATAGATGTTTTATTTAATCCCATGATTTCTGTTTTTGGTACCTAGTCTTGTAAGACACTAGTATTTATTATCTTTGACTTGTAATATGGTGTTTTTATTCTCAAAATCATGTAACAATAATTGTAAAAGGCTATGGTCTCTTTAGTCTGTATAAGAGGAAGTTCTAGTTATTTTTGGAGATTAGTAATATATCACATTATTAAGAACCATATGGATGAAACTAAATATAAGAAAACATCCCAAATTTTTAGTAAGTATACAGTAACTGGATTATCAAGAAAATACCTCCTTATGTGGATACGAACAAGTGGATGTGGCTCTGGAACAAATGTATCTATGGGTAAAACATAAAAATACCACTTTGATATAGAATAAAATGAGAACTGTTACACGAGAATGGTCCTTACTGTAATATAATTTTGACACTCTCGAGGTATATTCTTTGGTAAATTCATAAGATTAGTATGAACCATTCTTATGTGATCAAAAAAATAATACCATTAGAATAATTGTAAGGAATTGGATCATTGATAACCTAGATTGAATCCTAGGGAATCAAAAATTAGGATACCCTTTTCCTATAAGATTTTATCCTTTTATCATTAGTATTTCATTTTTTTATATGTATTCAATGCCCCAAATCATATGTTTTTTATAATTTAATGATGGAAAATTTAAGAACACGTTCCAACAATAAATGTGATAGGCAATGTAATGATTTCTCTAATGATATGCCTGATGTGATGGGAATAGGTGTTATAACATTATGGCAGTACTTTCTCACCTTGCTCAAGTTTTGAATAATAACTTCAATCATGTGGAATGTCTTCCTCCTCCAATGAAAGAGCATGTTATTGTATAATACTTGATGTGGAAAATTCTTATCATTTTTAGGAGTTCTTCTGATCCCCTCATCTTCAAATAGTGAATTAACATCTTTCAATGTATATTTGATGACCTCCTGTGCTCAAAAGAAGATAAATTGTACTAGCAGTCAATCATTTTTATGGGGAATCTGATCAGTGGTGGAAACTAATTACGAATAAAAACACAAGGATGAAATTAATACCAAATATTGGGAGGAAATCAAGAAAAAAAAAACTAATAAATATTTCCCTCAACCCTACATCTCAAGATGGAAACAGTGTTCGTCAGACATAAGAAGAAGAAAAATGAGTCCACTGGGGCATATGAATCAAACATCAAAATGAATGAATGATACGCCTCCTTCATTTCCATGAACACCAAAATAAAGTTTGATCTCTTATTTAGTATACTAAATTCGTGTATTGAAATATTGTTGGTGACCCGGGACTTTGACAGTTATAAATAGATTTCTCATCTTTCCCTCAAGAATGAAATAGATATTAAAGACTCCCAATGGTCTTGTAGTCCTGATGATAAGAAGTTGAAAATAGAGTATGATATGGGTGGTTTGGAAAATAAACAACATATTTGAATGTGGATCGAACATCCAACATGTCAAAATTGTGGAAACAAGCATCCCAAGAACTGTCTAAATGAAACCAAGAATTGCATCATATGTTGAATAATGGGACATCTGCCTAAAAACTGTCGATGGGATTTAATGAATCCCAATAACATGGAATTAAAAAAGGAAAGTTCAGATCGATACTCAGCATGTAATGCAGTGTTATAACTAAAAAGAACATGTGAATTAAATGAAAAATTTCTCTATTCCATGGGTTGTTAGAGGAAATCAACAATATTCTCCATGTAAACAAGAAAGTGTAATGCGATCTCCACTGGTAAGGTGGAGCTGGAAAATGATATGGTTAAAAGTATTCTATTTATTAATTCAAGAAAAGTGATCATACTTTTTGGTTCTTGTTTAAATCATTATTTAATATCATGTAATTGTCATAGACCAAATCAAACATCACCCCTAAATTTGGTGATTGAGTTATCTGTGAGAATAGAACATTGGAAAATTATTGCATCGAACAATTATAACTCTTACTTGGCTAGAATTTGTTGACCTAACCTCCTAGAAAATATCTTCCTACATGATTTAGTGTATTTTGATGTTATCTTAGTCATGGATTGGGATTCTTTATACAATTACAACATCATCTTTTGGGAAAGGGAGATCAGTCTTCCAATCCCAAAGCATCCTTAAATTTATTAAAAGTTTAACGAGGACGATGAATCAACTTTCGAATCATTATCTCATGTATAGATATTACTTTCTTATGAGAATCATATATAGATAAAATTATTGAGAAAATAGAGAGAATCATTCTCAAATATATTCCCATTGTAAGGGATTAAACTGATGAATTTTCTATATAATTTCATGGTCTTACTCTTGATTGGGAGGTATTCCTTTTAATTCAACATGTTTTTGGATTTCTTCCTATATCGAATACACCTTATATAATGTCCACTACAGATTTCGAAGAGCTGAAGAAGCAGTTGTAGGACAATCTAACAACGGTCTCATATGCTCGAGTGCTTCACCATGTGGAGCACCAGTCCGATTTATCAAGAAGAAGGGTGTTTCAATGTAGCTCTAAAATGATTAGTGTGAGTTCAATAAAATCATGATAAAGAACAGGTATCCACATCATTGGAATGGTGAATTTTTTGATCAGATTTTTGGGGCTTGTTGTTTCTCTAAGGTTGAAATTTGTTTAGGCTATAACCATTTATTGATAATGAAGGTAGATATTCCAAAAACACCCTTTCAAATGAGCTATAGAAAATATAGTTTCATGGTGATTCTCTTGGACTGAATAATGAACCAAAAATATTCACTGATTTAATGAATATAGACTATATATATTACCTTGAGAAATTTTTTGTCGTATTTATTAATGATATTCTAATATACTCCTACAGGAGGGAGAAACATGAGGAGGATTTGAATATTGATATAAATACAATGAGTAATGAGAACCTATATGAAAATTATAGTATATTTTTGTTTTGAATGGAGGATGTACCATTTTACTGGCATGTTATCACAAAAAAAGGGATACATATAGACCCTTCAAAGATAATGCTAATCAAAGAATGGCCCATTACAAAATATGTAATGGAGATCCACAATATTCTGGGACTAGATGGCTGTTATTGATGACTTTTGAAGAACTTATCATGATTTTCAACCCAATTAAATATCTAACCTATAAGGAGGTGAAGATTTTCTAGACTTAAGAATGCGAGGAAAGCTTTATGGAGCTTAAAAATAGTCATATCATTGCACCATTACTCACACCATAGATAAGTGGAGACCACTCTATGGTGTGCAATAATTATTCAAATAAGTTCATAGGATGTGTTCTTAATAAAAATGATAAAGTGATATCCTACACCTCAAGGAAGATGAAAATCCCTAATAACATCTATCATGTGAATGATCTGGTGTAGGCAACCATGATCTATGTGTTGACAAAAAGGAGGCATTGCCTCTATGGGGAGAAGTGTGAGATATATATCAATCAAAAGAGTCTCAAATATATATTCACACAAAAAGAGATAAATATGCACCATTGAGGTTAGTTATATCTTATCAAGGATTTTAAATGTTCAATCCACTACAATCTTCGTATGAAAAATATGGTGGAAGCTACTCTAAGTAGAAATAATCATGTATCTATATAAATTATGAGAATTGAAAAGGATCAAATATTATTAGTCTTTCAGAGGATGGTCATGGGAATCATTAAGAGTGAAACATCATCAATACTTTCTCAAATTATTTCCCAACCACCTATCTTGGATAAAATAAAACATTTTCAAAGAAAGGATGTGGAAATTATGAAAGGGGTGGATGCTATTAGAAATAAGAAGTCCTTTAATTTCAAGATTGATGAGGAATGAGAGGTAATATATTTGTTATTATTATGTATACCAACCAATACAAAGATACATAAGGAGATCTTGAATGACGCACATAGATCAACCGTTTATGTTCAACCAAGGAGTACAAATATGTTTTGCGATCTTCGAGAGAACATTTTGTGGGATAATATGAAGAATAAGATTATTGAATATAAATCAAAGTTCCATGTATGTTAGTAAGTGATGTATTAAAGGATAAAAGTCCAAGGGTATGATTCAACCACAACCCATTCAAACATAGATGTGGTAGAACATCACCATGGACTTCATCAGTGGACTTCTAAGGACATGCAGAGGAAATAATGAAATATGGGTCATTTTTTTATCGTCTTACAAAGACATATCATATTATCATAATATGAGAGGAATTCTCATTGAATCAACTTTCATAGATGTACATATCAAATGGGTTGTATGGATGCATGGAGTACCAATATCGATTATATTCGATCGAGATCGGATATTCACCTCGATGTTTTAAAAAATTCTCCAAAAAGATCTAAGAACTTAACTGAACATTAGTACAACCTATCATCCTCAAACAAGTGCCCATATCTGAGAGAACTATTCAGACACTAGAATTCATTCCCATAGCATGCTATATATACTCAAAAGGAGGATGGGACCAACATCTTCCACTGGTGAAATTCACCTACAACAATAGTTTCCACTCCATTATTTGAATGGCACCATATGAAGGCTTCATGGGAAAAGGTGCATAACATAGGTATGTGGGGATGATCTTGGGAGTTTAATATTTTAGGACCTAAAATGGTCGAAGAAGTAGGGGAGAAGGTGAAAACCATTCAGTAGCACATCATGGTAGACCAATGTTTATAGAATATTTATGTAGACAATCATTGAGGATAAATTGAGTTTAATGGTATATACATGGTATTCCTTGGCATATCTCCTAGGAAGAAGGTCATGAGTTTTGGGAAGAATGGGATGTTATGTCCTAGATACATCGGCCCCTTTGAGATTCTTGATCATGTTTGACATGTGACTTATCGAATAGAACATCCACCTACCATGTCTAAAGTACATGATGTCTTCAATGTATCCCTATTACGAATGTATATACTATATCCATCACATGAACTATATTCCGAGGTTGTATAGTTTGAGAACGATATTTCCTAAGAGGAGCATCCAATAAAGATCTCAGATCATAATAATAAATTTCTATGAAAGAAGACTACACCCCTGGTCAATGTAGTATGGAGGAAACATAAGTACGAAGAGGAACCATTGGAAATAGAAGAGGAAATTACGTAAAAGTACCCAAACCTATTTATGGATAAGAATATAAAATGAAATTTCAAGGGTGGAATTTCATAACGGGGGATGAATGTAACGACCCAATATTTTATCATTGAAATTCCCTTCTTATAAATATGTCTTATAGTGTAATCATATAGATTCAATATAAAACACAATAAAATCATTATAATTTTTTAATGGGTGAAATAAAAGATATTTGTAGAAGTTAAGGATCACATACCAATGAAAGAGTAACATGAAATTTGGAGTAGTAATGTTATCCTTATAAATAGAAAACCAAAAAATGTAATAGTAAGCATACCAATGAAAGTATAAATAAAATATCTCCACATTATAAGTTATAATATTTAGTAATTATATCATAATTTATGTAAGTAAATATTTTAAAAACTATTAATTATGTGTTTTTATTTCTGTAAGTCATGTATATTTAAATAAAATTATATTATTAATGTTATAAATTAAAATAAAATTTATTTTCATAAAATGTATTCATAAATAAGTATTTGGATGACTTATGTTTATAATATAACTGTATGAGACTATAATAAAATTTTCAAAATGCTAGAAACTCATTTTTAATTTTAAAATGTTCTTTTCATTTAAATTATAATTATAATTAAAAATAAACTTTGAAATATTTAGAATATAATGTTCATAAAATGGAGATAATTTTTTAATTCTATATTTCTATAATAGTTTTGGGTGAATTTTTGGTATTTTTCGAAAATACATTAATTTTTGTCAAATTGAAAAATACGATAATTTACAATAAAAGCTAATTAAATGAATTTCTACATCATGCATGAGTCATGGATGCTTTAAATGGTAATTGTATAGAACTAAAATGATTTATTTTCTAAATTTTATCCAAAGAGTTAAGACTATTGATAGTCTTGAGAAAAAATATTATAATAATGATTAAAACAATGGGAAATTGCTCCTCTCCTCCAATCTAAATACCACCACACTTTACATCTTCACTTCACTTATCTCAATCCCTCTGACTAGTACAAATTATTATCAAATATATCTATAAGATATTATCCCACCTCCATAAGACCTTGTTATATTCAAAAGACCATATACTCTACCATAATGTGGCTCTCAATAAAGATATATTCAAGTGGTGAATTCTTCGATTCACTTATTTTATTTTCATTCAAGTTTTTTCCCTTCTTTTGTTCCTCACCACCTTTCTTCCAAATGTTAATATAACACTATTACCTTACACATATTGTAATATTGTTATGAAAATGTAATAATTAATCACCATCTTTCATTTCCACTAATTTTATACTTGAAATTAAAACACCATCTGAGATGTATTAATATATCTTATTCAATGATTATAGTTTTTCATTTTCTATTACCATCTTCAATTCTGGTCATGAAGCGATTGTGATGGTTGAAGCAAACAATAATATTTTTATAATTTATAATTTATGGTTTTGTAATATTTTGAGCACATGATATTAATTTAAAAATAAAGATATGTTCGATGTGATCCAAAACCACCAATTAACAAAAAAATGTTATGATTATATTTTTATATAATGATTCATCTTCTCTCCAAATACCCAAATGATTTTTATAATGATGTAATCTTCTAGATATTCACTAATAACATAAAAGATCAAATATAGACAACCATTATAATATTACATGTTAATCCATATATATATATATATATTTGTAAACCAATCAGGAATCCCAAGGAAATTAACGTTCCCAAACAATGAAATTGAAGCTATTTACCCATGACAAAGGTCATTAATAAACTGAATAATGTTATACTAAATCATTTGAATTAAGAAAAGATTTTTTTAAATATTAATTAATGAATTTAATTTCGTTATCTATCAAATAAATATCATGTTAAGGACACCATCAGACTTAAGGTAAGGGATTCTACCTGAACCTCCATTATTCTTTCTAGTTCCCCAACCATTCTTTTTTCCCAAATGATGTTATATATTATTTTTATGTACATATTATAAATTCTTTGTACAAGCTCAAAAATAAGTTAACAATTTCCATTCATCATTCACATTCGTGGACCTACATTTTTTAAGTTGTTCCCTCCACAATACATCCCGATAAGCATACCCATTTAACGGAATTTCCTAAATTCTTAATCTATTTCAAGAGAACTCTAAAATATGCTTTAAGACAACATTATTATGATAAATCCACTATTTGTATTATGAAAACATTATTGGTTAACTTCGGTTTTTATATGAAATATTATTCCATTCCTATTTGAAATTCCCTTTAATATTTTCCTTCAAACACACTATAATGTTTTGATGATAAACATTCTTAAATACACTTCTTGCATGCTGTCACTTCTGTTTGACATCACTTATCATTATATATTATTAGTTTACCTTACAAATTTTGATGTATGTTTTTATTCCTTTCTTTCATGGACACTCATATTATACACCAATTCATTTTGTTTATGATGTGATTATGATACCCATTTCTTTCCATGGGTACATTTATGTGTTCGTATGGTTGATTATGTATGATTATTTATGAAGAAATAATATTCATGAAGATGTTAATATTAGTTAACTAATATTGTTATCCAATGAATTTGGTAAAATTTTTTCTAAGGAGAAGTTATGTGCAATAGTCCTAGGGGTTAGCCTTGACTCATGTTAACGTGGCCAACCATCTTCGTGGTTGACCTAGACTTGTTATCTTGTATGTTCAACAATCCTTGAATCATGGTAAAATATTTTTTTATGTTTTTTCCACATTAATAAGAATCTTTGTTTATAAGTTACGATTCTATATGTTCTAGTCTTTTTTTATTAGTATTTCATGACTTCTAACCCATGTTCTTAATCATTATTCTTATGATTATTCACTTACTAGGATTTTGATCTCTTCCCTTTATTCATGTTATTCCAATGTTATACTATGATGATGTATGAGCATAATAAAACTTAATATATCAAAATGAAAATTAAATATAGAATTTTTTTATGTAGTCTAATGTTTTTAATTTTTTGAACCTAGTCTTCAAAGACATCATACTTTATGATCCTTAGCTTGTAATATGGTGTTGTATTAAGCTTAAAATCATGTAATAATATTTGTAAGAGGAAAGGGTTATTTTATTTTGGTGATAATTTTCACAAAATATATATCCATACAATAAAAACCATGAACCCTTGTATATAATATAATATAGGGATGCATCGTTAATGATATCTATTTTTTACCTATGTGGTCTTCCTCAAGAAACATGGAAAACCCCTACTAACTAATAAAAAACATGATTTTATCCTATTTCACATGGTTATTTTGAATAAAAATCATCTCTAATGTCATATTGTATTTTCCAAAAATTTCCTTAGTAAATTTGGGACTTCTACCTTTGTATTCATGGTGGAAATACATAACTATTAATGGACCATCTTGAGGTATGTTAGGTTTTAATCTAGTCTTCCCTATTCAATGTAGATCCATACTATATATCCCTTTCGTTGGTCATATTAGAACCCAATTGGGACATGATTCTGTATCTAATTGGTTTTATAGAGGATTTTTGTTTTTATTGGATATCTAGTATCAACAGGTCCAAATCTACTCTTCCATTCTCCCTATTTTTCATGGAAGTTAGTTCTACCTCTATTTTTGAGCTAGTTGTTTCTATACAAAGGGATAGTTCAATGAGTTTCATATAATTATTATAAATTAATATTTTTAACAAATTTAACTGAAATTATATATAAAATTAATGTATTTTTGTAATGAAAACATTTTTTAATGTGGGTTTTTGTAAAATATTTTTTTTACACCATGCTTTTTAATGAAAGCATGATTGTTGGTTTCAGTTCATAAATTTGTTTTCAATCACCAAAGAAGATTGAAATGTATTTTAATATGACTACTAAATTTTGATCATGGTTCTAAAATGGATTCAGATAATATTAGAACATTGGTAACCTTGTTATTGTTAGGAATATAAATGTCACTCATAGTATGGTAATGAAACTTGAGGTTTTCATTCACCTTAGTATGTATAATTTCACTAGATATTATTCTAGTTGTATCCTCCGTAGGCCTAAATTGGGGATTTCATTTTCATTTTTAGTATGTATAACAATATTATAGATCCAAAATGGTGTACTTTTTCATTTTTTATTAGGTTTTCACATGATGGATTGGTGAAGGTTATTTACACACTTATTTTCATTTGATGGATTGGTGATGGTTATTTGGTCACTTATTTCTTCATGATAGACCAGTCATGGTTATTTTATTTTTTTCTTTTACAAGATGGATTAACCATTGTAATTTTTTTAATTTCATACCTTATGGAATACACATGGATTAAAATTATGATTCTCTTAGGCTTTATCACTTATACATTTCATATTCATAATATTCATAATATGATTGGAATTTATGGTAAACCAAGTGATTATTTACAATATGTTTTAATTGATGAGAGTGTATTGTAATTTTTTTAAATATAAAACTAATACCTTATTTATATTATCATTTTATAGAATATATGGTGGTATTCTATAAGGTGTTTTGCTGAAACCGTAATTTTTCATTTTGACAGCTGTTGGTGTTGTTTTTTCGGACTTGGGTAAAGGGGAAGGTATTATGTTTCATTTAAATATATATTTTCATCATTTCTTTTGTTATGGAATTATTTAGAGGTTTTAGTTTGTCAAATTGAGGCTGCTTGGTCCTGACATTCTATACATTCTAGATTATCTAGATTGGATCGTATATCCCATGTATGTATATCTTTATACAACATTTTACTCTGGTCATATGTATTGTTTTTTATTATATTAGATGTGTTTATTTTTATCTTTTTTCCCCTCACAAATGTGACGGGCCAGCTCGAGTTCCATGTGATGATGACTCATGTTGGATCATTATAGACTGGTTTTAGAGGGATTCACATCCTGAAATGTGTTAAAAATGAATAAGTTCGTCTATATATCTTGCATAGAAAAGAGTCAGGACATTGAAATTTAGTTATTATGGGAGGAAGGTTGATGGCCAACTAATTCCTATGTCAGTACATGAGATACATGTGGTGGTCTAAAAATTATTACTAGGTTTGAAACATTTTTTGTGAGGACATTTAAAATAAAATAATGATAGGTTTATATAAATTCACATTTAATTATTAATTAATTTTTTTCATTAATTTAATTAGTAATACATATAAATTATTTATAATTTAATGAATGGATGTGAATTATTAGAGTGTGTCCTATGATTTTGAGTTATTCTCTAATGCGGATTAGAAATTAGCTTATTCTAAAGAATAAAATTTCTAGAATAAGTGGTCTTAAAAATATATGATAGAAAGATATGATAGGGGATCCAAATGTGAATCCTCCAATAGAACCTTTTTTGGATGGAACTGTAATCATACAATTCAGACATTGGTACCAGTAGGTGTTGGGATTCCAGGTCATGTGGTGGATCGTGGATCTGAATTTACTAATAAAAATCCACCCATATTCCATAATGATAAATTATTGTACGAATATGAGGAGTGTGCTGATCGGATTGAGAGGATCATTACCTTGTGATGAATCATAATAACTCTATGGACGTTTATTCAATGTACGTGCAAGAGAGATCAGGAAGGATATGATCATACACTATTCTGCAATCTATGTTCCATAATGATCTTACATTGAATTAATTTAAGCAAAGAATCAACAAATATTTTTCCCTTGACATATGACGTGTGGTGAAGACACATGATATTTAGACCTCAGTGTGATTGAATTGCTCTATTCTAGTTTATTACAACCATTTTCTTAGACGAGTGTATAAATAACCTGATCTTGACACTAATTACTTACTAAAGGCGCATAGATTTGAGTTTGAATAGTGGATAGATATTTAGATAATGTTTATTCTCATGTGCCTTTTAAAATTTATGGAGGTAGTTAACAAATACGAATTTACAAAGGCATACATGGATTGAAATATAGGTTTGGGTGGGGTTATGATTATTGTAGTTATTAACCATGGTGTGTCTTTAAGATCAAATCGGAATCACATTGGTGGTTGGTTTTCATCAGGATTATTATTAGAGGATTCATCTGAAAAGAAGTAGGTTTTATTTTAACATTTAATAAGTCTTGGTTAAACCAATCTTAACTGTGCATAGGATCATAAGACTTATCATCATTGTATATTATCAATACCTATAATGATTTTTTAAAAATGATATCATATGGATGTAGGGTAGGATCCATTATCAACAAAAGTTCACAAGTTTTTACCAATACATCCATGTATATTGTGTATAACCCTCAATCTATGTCGGATGATCATGTGTCTAAGCCCATAAGTCTATGTTCTATAGTGAATGTTCCAGAGGAATATAGGGTAGGGCTCGCTACAATTAGAGGTATGTATTTTCTTTAACATTAAATGGTACTATCTTTGTTTGATACATGTGTAACTCCATCCTTTATATAATTAAATATAGTTGACATTTTGAGGTTATGTTCCAAACTTATTTCATTCTTGTTCAATATTTCCATGAATTTTAGAATAAGATCAGAACAAGGTTGTTTTTTTCTCATATATCTAGTAAGGATTCCCACCTATGAGGTGATTTGAAGCTTTTTAGTTCCCAATATGGACATCTTTTTCCTGATACTTAACATGAACTAGATAATAATCATTATGGACCAGATTAATTTTTACCATCATCAGGCTTAATTTTTTATCTTCCAATAGGGTCCCTCATGTTTTTCAGGGTTAGTGGCACACTTGATCAAGAAGCAAGGGGAATGTTGTTCATTATTTAGGTGTAACCTCGTCTTAGTTTTTAGATATGGTCCTTGGTGGTTTAACCATTGTTTTTATATTCTACTTCTTATTATTGTGTGTTCATTCTCTGAGTTGATTCAAGATTATTTTTCTGATTTACCACCAAAATGAGAATTAATGTTTACAATTTACCTTCTCCCTAGTATTATTCTCACCTTTATACTAGCTTATAGAATGAAAGCTTCTCATTTAGGGGAACATTAAGTCCATATTTTGGGTCTATAGTATTCTAGATTAATTCATCTATACATGTCACGATGGGATTCCCCTATAATGTATTTTATGATCTCATATATTATTTTAAAACATTATGTGGATATAGGAAGTTGAATCAGGTTATCATTAAAAAAATTCATTTTACCTAGAATAGATGATACTTTTGACCATCTTAGAAGTGTATACTGGTTTTCAAGTTCAAAACATTAGTCAAAGTCCCACATGGTGAGAGCCTATGAAATTATATTCCTAACATATTATTTGAGATCTATTATAGGCATTTCAATTATATAGTTGTTCCATTTAGTCTCATAGACACTCATGTGGTATTTATGTCTTTGATACCCAAAATCATTCATCGGTTCATACAGTCTATCTTATTGTGGTAATGTATGATATTTTCGTGTAATCCAAGATAGATGAAGATCATATAGACCATTATTATATCAATATTCAATTTATGGAACATCATCTATGTTGTAAGATTTCCAAATAAGAGTTTTTGGATCCATAATGATAAATTTCTATTGCATGTTATATCTAAGAGGGGTGACTATGTGGATCCTAAAGATATGTAGGTAGTTATGTCTTTAGAGATTCCATGAAATGTTTTTGAGATCTTGAGACTATTGTGTTTGGCTAGCTGGTTACTATTAATGTATTGTTTAGGATTTCTCTAAGATCACATATTTGATGACTACTAAAACCCACGAAGGAAAAAAGTGTGAATGAAATTAAAATTTTAATTAATATTTTATGGATATGATGTTTAGGATTACTCCCGCATCGATTTTGACTCATTTAAAACTGAATTTGGGTTATGTTTTTTTTTGATGCATTTGGTATGCATATTGGAGGTCTCTAAATGTAGGGGAAATGGGTCGTGTCCTATGGATATCACCATTTTCCCTCATGAGAAAAACTACCATACCGAAAATCATGATTTTTTTGTGTTTATGAAATATTTCAAAACACGTCATCACAATCTCTTTAGGGAGATGTTTATAGTGTATTCTAATCATAAGATCCTGAAATAAATTTTTAAAGATAGGGACTTAAACATGTGATAATGATACTGGGAGGAGTATCCTTAGGATTGTGATTTTTATATTTCATATACTCTTAGGAAAGGGAATATTGTTTTTGATTAACTGATTAAAAAATTATAGAAATATGTCACAAAGTAATCAGTTGAAGAGTGGTATCTAATGAGTTTATTTGTAGAGATGATCTTAGGAGTGGAAGTGCTTGGTGGATATGAGTTATTTGATTTTATAAAAGATAACTCATCTTTTGATGAGTGATTTAAACTGGAATATGTGATATACATCATGTAAAAAAACATTAGTAAAATCCTTTACGGTGGGGAGGCCTCGCGTGAGTTGTATCATTCTCCCAGTTGTGTATTCTTCTTCTATAATAGGTTGTTCATTATGATTTCTCTATGGTAAGAGTTAATGGATAGGGAAAACTAGTCATGTTAGTCCATACACCATAGGGATACCAATATGCATCAGGAATTGAGACATAATTATTGGTTTCTTTGGATGAGGTGTTTGACTATATGTTTTTTAAACATTGTCTCGCTTATCATAAAATTAATGTGGTACACTCAATACCTAGAGGTTTGTTGCAATCTTTACTCATTCTGGTGTGGATGTAGGATTATATTTCTATGAAATGTGTCATTGGTTTGAGATGGACTCATTTTTAGAAAGAATTAATTTGGGTTATCATTTATCATATTTTTAAATAGGATTATTTCATACCTATTATGGAGATGATAATGGTATAATAGCTCCAATAATTGAGTGTATGAGAGATTTTGATACTTCATATGATTTCAATATCTTTTTAATAGGTAAACAACATTAACATATAGTAAAGTAATCGTATTGGAATGCTTAGGGGTTAAAAGTAGAAATTTTACATTGATTATCATTTGTAGATGGATGGATAGACTGAGAGAGATATCCAATTTTATTAGCACTTGCTTTAAACATGGTAGCTTTATTTTGGTGGATCTTGGGAAAATAATTTTCCCCTGGTTGATTTTTATTATAATAATACATATTAGTATTCAATAAATGTTTTTCAATTTTAAGCATTATATGGGTGGCCATGTAGACCTCCCTAATGTTGGGAAGATTTTGTGTAACATTCCTAAATTTGGATGTGTTTTGTTCAGGATAGGATGAAAAATGTGTAGATGATTCGAAAGTGGTCGATCACTGCATCATAATTTTAGAAATTATATGTGGACTTTAATTATCGTCTTATAAAGATTGAGGTTAGTGATACTATTTTTCTCATATTTTCACATATCATTGGATATCGTTAGTAGGGAAAGAAAGGGTATAGTTGAACCAAGGTTTGTTGTCCCCCACTAGATAATGGAGTGACATGGAAAGGTGGAATATTGATTAGGCATACCATATCCTATGATATAGATTAACTGTATTTTCATGTATCCAAATTGAATAGGTATCACACAGATCCCTCTCATGTGATTTAATGGGTTAAAGTTGATTATGATCCGGAAACCACCAATTTTGACAAACCAATTCAAGTTATGGATCACTAGGATAAGGTACTATGTTGTAAAATTATTCCCTTGGTCCTGGAACAATGGTAGTACATATGGGATATCTATGACACATAGGAGTGGGAATTATTGATGAGGCAACATTGGAATTCTCTATTTGTGAATCCAAGATCTTCCGGGCTTTCTGTGGTAAGAAATTTCTTATGGTGGGGAGAACTATTATGTCATCCAGGAAAAAGGTTCTTCTTTTGGAGACATAGAATTTAACTTTTGGTGTTTGGAAATATTCAGTGGATTTGAGGTAAAAAGATGGATTTAGAGAGGAAATAAAATAGTGCATAATTATGGTGCATGGTTTGTTTAACCCTATAGCCAGCCTTAGGAAACCATGTGAACCCCTCTGAAGTCTTAAAAAATTGTATTTTATCTTTTTTTTTGTTTTTTTAATTGTTAATTACCCTATAATATCATATTGTCTCTTCCTTACGATTCCCTATAAAACTAGAGGCATCACCCTTGAGATTTATGGTGTGATCCTTCATTTTTTAAGGGTCATCTTAAGATATGATTCATATTTATCCAATTTCTCCTCTTCATTGTTGATTTATGCAATTCCTATTCTCTAATCTATTATTTAGATAATAGTGGGACAATGCCGAAAGATCTAATGGGTTTTTTGAATTATTGATATTATTCATATGGATTTATCATCCTGAGAACCCAATCTACTTTTCCTCGGTCTGTGCTTGAAAAGTTAGTTAGAATAACCACAATTTTCAGGTAGGTGTATCTATACAAAGGAATAATTATATGAATTTCATATTTATATTGTAAATAAAAATTTTATTCGTTAAAAGGTATTTTTATAAATGCTTATTTTTAAATTAAATCATGTTTTTAAGGGCCATTACTTTAAAAATGGTTTGTACATATTATTTTTTTGTCTAAATAGTTGAATAGTGGTTTGGGTTTTAAAATGGGTATTCAAACACTGATTAATATTTTATTTTATTTTAAAATGTATTATAAATTGTGATCATTGTTTTAAAATGGATTTTTGAAACCATCACACATTTGGAACCTTAGGTGCATCGGGAATATAAATTTAAATTAGTTTTTGTGTAATTCCATCAAAGGTTTTCTTTCACTTTAGTGTGAATAATTCCACTTGATTTTATACATTTTTCATCAACTGTAGGAATATGTTTGGGATTTATTTTAATATCTAGTATTTATACCCATAGGCTAGAAACCAAGTGGTGTGATTTTTCATTCTCCTTAGGCATTCACATGTTGTATTGGTCATGTTAATATTCACACTTACATTAACATGATTGATTGGTCATGGGTTTTTTATCACTTATTTTCACATGATGGATTAGTTATGGTCATTTTTTAATTTTCGTTCACATGATGGTTTGGTTATGATTTTTTATTACATTTTTAAATTTTGGAATATTCATGGATTGTATTGATTATGGTCTCCAGATTTATCACATATACTTATCTTATTCATTATTTAGAAAATATTAAGGCCTTTTTGGAAAACCTAAGTTACGAATAACAAGTTGTTATGATTTTTGAAAATGAACTATAGAAATATATTTATTTTAAATCTAGACCTATTTCATTCATGATATTATATTTTTTATATACTCAGTGGTCGTATCTTAATAGAATTTTGATTGCACCATAATTTTTCTTTTGGGTGGTTGTATATGTTGTTTTTTAATGGATATGTTTAGTGAATGACATTATGTATAATTATATATTATAGTTTCATCATTTCCTTCATTTGATGATGATTTAGAGGTGACAGATGGTCACATGGAGATGTGTTGGTATTGTCTTGTCATGCATTTTGGTATAACCAGTTTGGGAGGGATTTCATTGATCTAAGATTAATATCCTTATTCCACATTATACTCTGGTTTTATTTCTTGTTTTGATTTATATGACACTTATTTCAATTATATTATTGCACCTCACCAATGTGATAGGCCAGCTCAGGTGGAATATCTAGTTTACATGGGTTAGTTCTTTGCATAGATATCATGAAAATAACACAATACACATCCATTCACATATATGATCAAATACAATAAGATCCAAGAACAGAAGATGAAAATTTTATCCAACACAAAAAATCATGTACATGAACTCTAGATGGTATGTAACATCCAAACAAAAGTTTATTGAAATAAATAAAAATATTGTTATGTATTTATAACTTGAATCACATATATGTTTTTAGAAAGTTCCAACATCTCTATAAGGACTCATTGAACCGATTACAATATATTTCATTTCAAAAGGAAAAAATCCAGCAGTAATAATATTTTATCTCACTTGGATAATTACCAAATTATCTGATTAAGAAAAATCATGTGAAAACCATTTCATATAAAAGGATTATTTATAAAAACTCATAAGAAAATATTATTTCTCTCAAGAATAATATGATACAATCATAAAGTAATTATTTATTATAACCCTTTGATAATTATGGATTCCTAGTAAATGGAATTTTTGTAGTTCTTCTAGAATTAGGGGAAGGACTAAATTTAAAATTTCATTTTAAAATAATACCATGAAATTACCCTCTCAATACATAGATCTCATGAATGGAGGGGGAGAGGCAGGATCTATAAAGATTGAAAATGAGAGGATGAAGTAGAGTTGATCAAATAAGATTTAAATTAGCTTTGTTAGAGGAAAAAAGAGTACCTAGATTGAAGATGTGATCATTATTTTTGGTTAGTATTAGTTGATATTTTAATGAGAAACATGATTTTTTAGTTGAAATCAATGATGACACCAAACCAAATAATCCATTCAGTTATTCCATTAATATTTTAACATTTTTTAGTGTTTAAATTCTTCCATAGTATTGGTTAAAACCAAAATTTGAGTCAAAATATTTAAATCCTATGATTTAAAGACAAAAAAAATTTAAAAAAATTGTTTTATGTTCACATTTGGGATAAAAGAAAAAATATTTATTAAATTTTATTTTATTTATAAAAATTCCACTATGTAAGGGTCATAATGATTTACCTTAATAAAAATCATACCATTCGTGGGAAAATTATTTATTTTTCCTATTATAGGCCCATACCTATATACAGAAAATAGACACCCACATATCCTTAAGTATGACATTAAATAGCCTTATGTATCAATTGAGAACTTAATATTAGCTTTATACCAGTTAGCGATACACTCATATAGGGATTATTTTCCCTTACACAACTCTTCTAAATCATATTATTCATTAAAAAACTATATAAACTCCACTTTACTATTATATTGTGAAAGAGGTACCATTACACATCATGTTTAAATATGGATCTACCCTTATACAGCACAAAGAATCTCTAGGTTACCTTTTTATAGAGAAGGATTTTCCCTTATATAAGAATTATAAAAATAGGGCGATGTTTTTAGAAAAAATTTAAAACTATTCTTACAATTATATATCCCTTCTAAAGCATAATTTTCCATTATGTAGAGAATATTTATTTCATAAGTGTAAAAATTTATATTAAAAAATTTAAATTTCTCATAAAAAATCCTACAAAAAAAACCTGAATGGATATTTTCCTATCATAAAATGATTATGTTTCAATAATACCTATATAAAGTCTTATCATCCCAAATAATTTATATCAAGGATCCTTCCCATAAAATTCAGTATATTGATCCTGAATATCAGCTTCTCGCTCACACAACACCTCTTAAATTCAACCATGATGCCACTGGATTTAGGTAATTTGTAACATCTTCCCCCATAACATGCTCTCACCCTGATCAACTATCAATACCCATTTATCTTTATAATATGCGTCTTAAAATAAATATACATCCTCATAGTCAATATCATGTGAAATATCAAGAATATACCTCTAATGTTAAAAAACACAGAACATATCATGAATGCATTGATAATGTGGAGGAAGGTCCAAATGGTAATATGCTACATTGATACACTCTATAACCTCAAATAGTCCCAAAAAACACAGTTGTAGCTTTTATTGCTTCCCCATATTCAAAATCCATGAATGATTATTCATCCCCAAGAAAACATGATTGGTCATAGTGAACACCAAAGTTCATGTTCTCAGACTATAATATGATCACTACCTTTATGGAGAAACCACCATCTACATCCTGATCATATATACCCTTTTTAAGGTCTCCTTCACTAATCATTGGACAATATATTCTGCATCACCATCCGTGTTCCCTGAGTGTAGTGAATGAAATGACCTACCATACAGTGAAACATAAGTTTCATTTTGAATCAGAGGCAAGTAACTATTGCCATAAGAAAAATGGTACAATGATATCTATTCATCACAAGATCTGACAATGTCTAAAAGGAAATAATGGTTCATATAATAAAATACCTGAATTATTATGTCAAATTTTCTTTTTTTGGGGGGAGGTATGTTGTACTCAAACTTAATTAAATCTCTAAAAACTTCTAAAATCTCTTCTAATACAATGTTGCGAAACAAGAATCAATGTCATATACAATTATTATGGGATATCTATGTATTTCTATGATCTCATTGATAGATTTTAATTCATAGATCAACCACTAAGCGAGTTTCATATATTGGTTTAAAATGAGATACATTTTTTTTATGGTGGAAACTAACCCAGATTGTTTCACTCATCCACAGGGTTATGGGTTACTCTTTCACAATCTAAAAAATGTTCCCATAATACAAAAAAAGTATTTTCACTGTAGTATCCAGTACTTACCTAATCTACTAAAGAAGATATGAAACCCAAAGGAGTACATTTCACTAATCTCTATTCCTTAGTAGCATTCATCCTTAGTCTAAAAATCTCATCAAGATCAACATTCCCTCTGAAGGCCATTCACCAAGACCTTTAGTTATCAACCAATTATGACTAAGAGAATATGTACTCATGTTTTCCTTACCATTCACATTATCTATATCAATTTTAAACTCTTATAGATACTCTAACACAAACTTATACGCAAAATTAGGTATTGAACTCATAAAATATAGAAAACTGCCTTGTTCATAGTGCAGAACATAAAACTCCTATTGAATATATAGTTTCCTCAATACATCAATGAGTAAAATACATCTTCTAGATACATCTAATCAGTATGATACATCAATTTAATACTTTATATATGATCAAAATCATATACTACTACCTATTCACATTATGGTATTAGTTACCAAAAACCGGTACTTAGGTATTTTTGGTATACATCCTATCTAATCCATGTATTAAGATGTATCAAATTTTTAATTGTTTTAAACCTCCTTTAATATCTATAAATTCGTCTTAGTATAGGTCCATCAAATGAAACATCACTAATTAAATCAACAAAATAGATATTGGTGATAATAAAAGGGATAATTACAGGATAAAATGTTAGTAATATCTTAATAAACCTACAATGTTACTAATCAAAAACAAATTTTGGGAAAGTATCTAGGAAGATAATACCTCCACATTATTTGGGTCGATAAATATACCAATCATATATATCTCATGCTCTATGAATTTCATCTTCTGAATCAAAATGTAATAGTTCAGCAACATGGAATAAATATGATGTGATCAATGCATACCTATGTCTAAATTAAGATATTCTTCATGATGATCTATGTTCAGTGAGTAGATGAGCATGCCATAAATGAAATATTTCAAACAAGTCGTGGTATGGATGAAATATATCATTCATGAGATCAATGAATAGATTATGTTTGTTTTTAAGTCCATATAGATTCAAAATGTACTCATGTAAACAATGCCTACTACAAAACATCGTTTTTTGATTTATTACCCTCTAAACCTCAACTCTTGGTAGAAACACTAGAAAAATAATATCTTATAAATGACATTATCCTCCTAAACTATATAATAGATCATTGATAATGGGAAAAAGATATCATTCCACCAATGTCACCTCATTAGGCTTCTAGTAATCTATATGGAGTCAAACAGTGCCATCCATCTTCTTGGCTAACAATACTGTCTCAAACTATGGTGATGTTCTTAGCCACTTAATGACCTTCTTATAGAATTCATCAAGTTAATTCTTATTTTACAGTAACACAATCATTGTCATATAATATTGGGTATTGAAAATAACTAAACATATAGAATGATATATATATCATAATAAACCACACAACTATATAGAATTATTACAACATTGTTTTTTATTATTCATATATAGGGATCCAAAACTAATGGAAAAGATAACCGGGAAGCTATTAATCATTCTAAATGAGTTAAGGATGCATTATGTTCCATGATCATCCAAATTTGAGACAAATATGCTCCAACATTATGTTATATTGCTTAAAAATATCTTAACATCACATATTTTTTCCATTTTAGTGATTTGGATGATAGACATATTTGATATCAATCAATGTGATCTTGGATATTGTTCAACCAATCCAATCCAAGAATCATATTAAATATTCTTCTCTCATGAATCATGAATTCCCATCGAGATCCTTAATTGGTAATGACAATCAGACACTCTAGGAATCACTAAATATGGTACACTTT
Source organism: Viscum album (assembly GCA_963277665.1). Lineage (NCBI taxonomy): Eukaryota > Viridiplantae > Streptophyta > Magnoliopsida > Santalales > Viscaceae > Viscum > Viscum album. The sequence goes on from OY728163.1 coordinate 709,520,208, forward strand.
TTATTCCCAATGGTGTATTAGGGGAAAGAAACAAAAAGGGTAACTTCTTTTTTATGTGACTTCTCGGAATTAATTGTTTAGGTATGATGGAATGGTAAGATCCAAAATCCTAAAAAGTAGTAAATAATGTAGCACTTATCAATGTGGTTCCTTGATCAATATAAGGTCCCTTAACACTATTCACCTATGTTTTATCTACTCTATAAACTTATACATCCTCAACTAAATACAATTTACCATTGTAATAATATGTCTCCTTAGTGTGAGACATGGATTTGTGGGATCGTGATCCTACAATGCCATATCTCTTTAGTGGCCACACTAAATTGAGTACCCTCCCTTTACTACTCTATCTTCCCCCAAATTATATTGGTTTTTTTCCTTATATAGTTAACACTAAACCATAAGTTGTTTTTTATTTTAATAAATTCAAAAAACGTTTGGTGTATGAGTCTCCTTAGAAATTGTCTCCTAATATAGTTACTAAGGACCCTGACCTATAGCATTTCATGATTTTATGTCTAACTATAACCCTTTAAAGGAATCATTAATGATTCCTCAGAGCATAAATATCTCATATTCCCCATGTTTCCACATCGATGAAACATGAATTGAGGTTTTGGGAATTAATTGAGATATCTACCCCACTTCCCATTGATAAAAAACCTATGACCTCCTTACCCCATAATAGGTTTTGTATAATCTTTGGTATGCTCTAGATAGTTAATATAGCACTACATTTAATTATTTAATTTCCTCTTCGTGCTAGTTTATTTATCAATTAGAAGTCCATTGATGTATAAAAGGATACATATATCGTTTTCCCTCTCGGAAACATCTTGGTCTCTAGAGAATTACTTAGAGGATAATAATATGTTTTCAGGTCATTATTCATTACAATGAATATTAAATCCAATCGAAACTAGATCTCAATCATCAAAAAAAATTCAATTATTCCCTCTCTAAGAGAGGATTAATCCGTAAAAATTATATGAAATGTTTTGAGTATGAAGATACCGCATTTTCCGCTAATGGTTCTCCTTGAGCTTCAGTCCCCATTCTTGAATAATCATTCCCCAAACCACCCTTATGAACTAGTCCATTAATGTCACCATGTAAGACTCACAATTCTTCCATCCATATAAATAAAGTCACACCAACATCCCACATCACCCTGAAGTATAGATGTCATAATATTCACCATACAATCCTTAGGGGTACCTACCATGGAAAATATGCTCTCAATGATCCACATTCATTCCTCGCATCATAAGGTCCTCCATTGCCATGTATATATGAAGGATGATATATGATGATATCTCAATATTATTCATCATTATTCTTAGTAACTCCCCCTTTCTAGAGAAAAACTAAGGGTAAGACTCTTAAATGAAGGGGACAATCCTCTTGATCTACTATTGTGAGTGAGTGAGTATTCTTTGGAACAACTTTTTGTAGAATAAGATCATTCTCCCTCATGGAAGCATTCTGGGTTTGTCGACCATGTTTTCCAATCAACCATCTCTGAGTTGATATTTTCCAAATCCGGAAGGATTAATTGGGAAGAGTAATGAGAGATTATATCTAGTCAATTGAATCACTCATAGGTTTTCCTAGGAATATACCATAACACAAGGTATATATATCACTCGATTTTTGTGAAACATATTAGGATAACTCTGTATTTCATGATTGAGTAATATATATCATCTATCACATACAACAGTTCTCTATCCTTTTGCATTACACACATCCATATACATATATATACATAAGATAATTTCATTCTTATATTCTACTACTTAATCCTAACACATATATATATAAATAAAAGGGTAGTATATATATCAATCAATCATGGTTAACATTGATAACCTAATATGTTTCACAAAAATTGGAATATATATTCAATTTTATGATATGTTCTTACTCAATATCTATGAAAACACCCAAAATCCCCCAAAATAGTAACATCATTCCCTTCAACTATATCTCAAGATTCCATTTGAAATATATTGTTCTAGAATATGAAAATATACTTACATGAGTCACATATTGATATATACTTTCAAAAGTGACATGTGTTAGCCCAAAATAAATTACGATAAACTATTATATGATATAATTTTTTACCTCCCATGACCGAAATAGTAGACCTATGTAAGAAAGTGGTATGACATCATATGTACCACCCCATAAAAAATATGTTGTAGAGTTATTACATGGGTCAAAATACCTTTAGTGAATAGAATATAAACTAACTGTCATATACTTGTAAAAATAAAATAAAATAAATTGAAAACATATAATAAAAAATGTAGATTATTGTAATATTAGATTGAACACAAGTTATAAAATAAATAAAGGAACCCACAATGTTGAAAACATAACCATAGTAAAAGTTAAAAAAAATAGAACTGTAGTATCATAATTAGTATGTCATGTTACTACTCTCGTCTCTAATCTCATCACCCCATCCACTTACCACACGTCCCTTAAACATTCCTTATTATATATACGTGATGTTGTAAAAAATATCAAGATTCACAAGTAGTGTTTTAGTAATAAACCCATTAGAGACCCACTAATACATCCTTAACAAAAGTACATAGGAATTTGAGGTTATGACATCATAGTAAATAAAATCATACACAACATGAAAACCATACCAATGATCTATGAATGATCCAAGACACCATGAACCCTGGATATAACTTCTTCGAATCCATGTTAGAATAACATCAGAATGGTCATAAAAAGGACAAAAAAGGACACATAGTAAAATGTATTCAATATCCATACAATTCATAGGCCAAAAAATATGATTGTATTGGGACATCACAGCCAATCATTGTCTCTCACGTGATGTCATATAAACCATCACACAACTACTACCCCAGGGGTCATGTCACATCCACCATAATGTCCCAATATCACCTCTTTGGTTTGATCACATATAACCACCATTACCCTCATACACGACACACTATTCCATAATACCATTTCGTTTATATTTTTCTTATCATTATGTAACAAATAAAATTCAAACATGGCCCGACTCTATAGATACCAATATATGAAAAGATGAAAAATTACTTCCTTACAATACACATTACCACAAAAACAAGGAATATACTGAAAACACCACATGGAAAACATGTTATTGTTTTGTTAATATATATCCTAATGCATATCACAAAGATCATATGAATCTTTTTTCCAAAACAAATATTATCAAACTCAACATATTTTAGGAACACAATAACATAATGTTAGGCCATGTTAATAATCATATAGAGGGACTGAATAATTTATATAACATCAAACCACACTGTTATTGATGTCAACATCATGGTTTATCAATGAGTGCTCACCCAATTCAGGTCCATGTATTAAGTGAGTTAAAACCACACTACTAGAAATCTAACCTTTACCAACTGTTTGGAACCGTTGGTATAGGCCTCCAAACCGTTGGTATAGCCTATACCAACGGTTTGGAGAACCGTAGCCAAGTAAGTCGTTGGGATAGGTCTATACAAATGGTTTTCCAAACACCATTCGTATAGACCTATACCAACGGTTTTGGAAACCGTTGGTATAGGTAATATGAAATCTATACCAATGGTAATGGAACCGTTGGTATATAAATTCCAAAAATAAAACATCCAATAGGATTTGATCCCAGGACCCCTCGTTTATAATTGAACGACTCAACCACTAACCTAACATGAATTTTGTGATCATAATTACATAAATATATATATGTATTCTCATAAATATTTTATATTTTGATTTATATAATGTTCTCGGTACGAAGGTCCAATAAAAAATGAAAGTACCTATACCAATGGTTTTAACAACCATTGGTATAGGTCTATGGTTGTGATTTTGATTCTGTGTAGGATGTTGAATTTTGGCCCACTTTTCCCAACAGTTAGGCCAAACCGTTGGGAAAGGTAGACTTATCCCAACGGTTTGGCCAAACCATTTGGAAAAGTGGCATATTTGGGGACCTTTCACAACGGTTTGGAAAAACCATTGGGATAGGTCCACCTTTCCCAACGGTTTGGCGAAACTGTTGGGAATAGTGGTATATTTTGGGACCTATCCCAACGGTTTGGCCAAACTGTTGGGATAAGTCCACCTTTCCCAACGCTTTGTCCAAACCGTTGGGAAAAGTGTCCAATTTGAGGGCCTTTCCCAACGGTTTGGCCAAACCGTTGGGATAGGTCTACGTTTCCCAACGGTTTGGCCAAACCGTTGGGAAAAGTGGCCAATTTGGGGGCCTTTCCCAACGGCTTGGCCAAACCGTTGGGAAATGTGACCTATACCAACGGTTTTTTCAAACCGTTGGTATAGAAGCGTTGGGAAAGATCTAATTTCCAGTAGTGCTAGTCTAAAAATGATTCCTAGAAAAAAATTATTCTATTTTAAAAAAAATGTATACATAATAACTGAAAAAAGGTTCTCTCAACTCGATATATCAATATTTTCTATTTCTGTTAGATAATTTCTACCAATTTAGTTCTCCATTAATAATTATAAAATTTCATACAATAATGTTCTATATATATAGTCAAATAATAGATAAGCATGAGGTAAATATTTATTAAAACCATTTGATAATTATGGATTTCTAGAAATATAATTATATATCATTTTTCATAATATTAATAAGAAATAAATCTAACATTTCACATATGTAGAATATCCAGACATTTTCTCTATAAAATTGAACACTTGATAAGGGGTGTGTGAGAGAGGATCTTCCAAACCTTGAAACTAGAGGAAGAACATTATTTAATCTAAGGATACATCTATAATATTGGTTGGAGGAGAATTGAACATCACTAAATAAATAGGATATCATAATTGTATTGTCATAAATTTATTTATTTTCATGAAACATACCACATGTTTTATTTTGAAAAATTGGTGCATCCCTAACTAAATTAATGATTTAATTTTTCCTTCATTAATTTCAAATTTAAATATATTTAAATTCTATTGTAATATGATTTTAACCCTTAACATGGATCAAAATTATTAAATCCCAAAATTTTAATCATTTAAAAACATCAAAAAAAATTATGTTGAAGATGTTGAGGATGAAGAGAAAAAAATGTTTCAAATAACCTTTTCCCAAAAACAATGTGGAATATGGGTTACATTGATGTACACATTAATATCTCTTTGTTCTTAATTGATTTTAAGGAGTTTTAAAATTAATAAGGCCTCTTACACAAACATATCATATCAAAACACCTATTTACCATTATATAGATAGATAATTACACTTATCCAAAATTTGAAAACTAAGGGATACGTTTATACTAGTTAGATTTGTAGGTAATAAAGGGGTTTTACCCTAATATGGGCATTATAAATAAGGTTCTAACATTTAAAAGTGTTCATATACTCTAAATTACATTTTTATGTCCCAAGACATACTATTACACATCCCTTTTAAATATAAATCATCCATTACACAACACATATAAACTCCAACTTACATTTACATGGATAGGTATTTAACTTTATATAACCATTATAAAAACAATTATACCATTGTGAAACTATTTTAAACCGCTTTATCCATTCACATCCTTTTTAAAAAATGAGTAACCTATCTATAGAGTATAGGCCCTTTGTAAGGGTTCAATATTACATTTAATGGTGTTAGTATATCAATAAATTTTTTATGAAAATAAAATACAAATAGACTTTATTAGTTGTAAAAATGAGTTTCTCACACCATTTTCTATAGCATGAAAGCACTAATATAGTTAGTCCTTCCCTATATCAATCACTATAATGTTACTATTGAAGAACAACCACACAACATCTTATCCAAACTAATGAAAATAAAGGGGTTTCAAATCGAATACAACCCAAATGATCTCACAATTATATAAAATTCCTCCTTTTCTATGATCCATATAAAAAACCACTTTTTAAAATGTTCAAATCAATAAAATTCCAATAAAAACCTAGCTTCTCACAATTACCCCTTTTGCGGATAAAAAAATTCTAATTTCTTAGGAATTATTCTAATAATAAATACTTCTGTAATTGTATAATAATTTCAGAAATACACTTATAATTTATTCTTAATTACATAAATTTCTATAAGGATCGTTCTAAAATGTATTTTTGTTACTTAATCAATATTAGGTATGATTCAAATTTAAAAAAAAACCATTTGATTAGAAGGATGGATATATAAGTCATGTTGAGATACATCACAATACTCATAGATAATATGAATATCATCATTATTAGGTTAACCCATATTGATTTTAAATAAATATCCTACGTTGATGGTTATTGTGTTTTGTATTAGAGATTTGTAGAAAATGATTGCTCATAACCTTTCTTATAACATTGTTGAAAAAAGAAAAGATTTGAGAAATGAAAATAAAATTTCATATACCAACTATTGTTATATGATATATGACAAGGTAGTGAAAACATGATCATTTTCAAATAAAAGTACACCCCTAGATCAATTACATGATTTTTAGATATTATCTTCCAAAATATATCAAGTAGAGAAAAGTTCTATAATAATAACTTATTAATCTCACCACTTTGTTTTATCACATTTTATTTGACATTCAAACATTAATTAGTAAAATTATTAATTTAATTGAACATTCAAGATGTGAAAAAATGTGTAAATTCAATGAAAATAAAATTTCATGAATTCTATAATTTATTATAATTTCACCAATAAAAACATTATTTTTTTCTCTTAAATCAAAATTCATTTGTAATAACCTTTACTAAATTCATGTGTATAATTCCAAATGCAATATATTGCCATAGAACATTGGAAATAAATAAATAGTGGTAGTAAAATATATCATTATTTGTAAAAAAACGTATATAATTTTTTGATCTAAAATATATTCAGTAGAAAAACGATATTGGTTTTTTATCTTTCTTTTAGAAAAAATTAAAAATATTTTTCATTAAATAAATCACAAAGGTGAATTTAATGGGACTATGACAAATCTCTATAATAAAATACAATATATAATTTATTTTTTATTATTATAATTTATTAAATTTTTTTCTTCAATGTTAAATATATTAATTGTTAATCTATTTATGACATACCATTTTAAAATTTATCCATATTTGTTTTATAGTTTATGTCTTTTGTATGCATTAGATTGCATTTTTTTTAATACTTATTATAGTTGGAATTTCATGAATTTAAGGTCTACATTATGATTATGAAATTAATTATTAAAATTTCATTCCATGAAGATTATGAATTTTTTTTAATTTTGAATATAATGATATTCATTGAATTTTAATATATATTCATTGAATTTTAATATATATTATTTTTTTAATTTTATTATAATTGAGGTATCTTTTAGTAATTTATATATGTATTACGGGACATCAAATAAGAATTATCACTATCAATGAGTAGTGGGCTGTGTCTAGAAATGTGGTGTTTTGAAACCTGTATTATAAAACATTATCTTTGGTTGATATTAGATCAGTATATCTCTATGTATTTAAATTAAGATGATTTCCCACAATTAATGTGTGTGTTACATTAGATTTTTTATAGAGATAATTAACCATAATTGTAATCTAAGTAACATAAATATTTTTGTTATATAATGAATTATCATTTAATATTTTTGTGTGTGTATTAGTTATTTTGATTTAGTAGAATATAACAACTAAATATCTTAGAGAATGAATCGTTATAGGACATACATCTATTTTACAGATTCAAAGGTATTAAAAAGTAATGTATGATATGCATATTATACAAATAATAACTGTGAGACTATGAAAAAAGTTTAAAATACTACATTTGAAATTTTTTCTAAAAAAATAATATGTTATTCCCTCTTAAATAAGTTACTGGTATTTACAAATGTTTTGTTCCCATGGATTATATTTTCTATATCTTGGATGAGATAGGTAAAAAAAATATCGATAATTATATCCCATTATTATATTTGAGACACACTTTTTAGGTAAATTATAACTTTTTAGATACTAAATTAATATAATTGTGTTCCCCTATATGATACATCTTGAGAATGGGTAATCAGAATGACTATCATAGAATTATATTTAATATAATTTTTTATAAACGAATCCATGTTTCCTTTCATACCAATACCCGAACTAGCCCATATCAAATCACAAAAGGAATTACTAATTCTCATGGGTTGTAAACTAGTGTCATGGAATTAAATAACACCTTTATGAATGGTTTTACACATGAAATAATTAACAAATAATGAAAAACAATAAAATCTCATTATAAACAACATTCAAAATACCAATGATAAAAGGAAACACTGCAAGCATGATTCAAACACTAAACAATTACAACCATAAACCAAGATAAACTAAATAATGAGGGGCCCAAATAAAAAACCTATATGTATCATATGGTTCATAACCCTATACTACTAGCTTCATTTCTTTTTCCAGAGGAATTACTAACACATAGAAAAACCATCACCACCACATAAGGCCTTTTATGAACCTGAGTCAAACATAATAATGTACATATAAACTCAAGTGTGTATGTAGGGTGTGAGATAAAATTCCCCATAGGATGTACCAAAATATACACCACGTAATGAAATTAAATTAAAAATTAAAATTCTGGTTTGTAAAAACTAGTCAGATATATTTCAATTTAAAAATTGCCTCAATATGAAAGAGGGAATAAATATGACATAAACATGAAAATTGTAACATGGAAAATGTTGAATTGGAAATGCATAAGTAACTAGGTTTATTGTGGTCATAGAATCTATGTACTCTCTGTGATAAAAACCTGGACACATTGGTCTGTCTCCTACTCGAGCCACCCAATTCCCATCATCAATGATTATTTAGTGTTGTCATGTAATATTTTTTGGGAGACTAGGCCTCAACTCTACTCACTCTCTTAGTGTGTTATACATATCTTATCCTTCTAGATATCTAGGATTTCCATGTTCTCTGTTCTTATTACATTATCATGTGAAATCCCTATTTATACACTATCATAATTCAAATAATGAAAACCACACAAGAAAAAGAAAAAATTACCATGTGAAAATCATCATCAAATAGGTATCTCACAACAATACCCATGGAAAATACTTTTCACAACTCCAATTCAATATATTAATCCAATTTGAAAACCATATAATGAATAATAAAATTATCAAATAATTTCATGGAATGGAACAAACTACCACTTGAGTTAAATCACCTAGATATGGTAGGAATCCAAACGTTTCACCAAGGTGAAACCTTGAGGAAGAAAAAGAACCCTAATACCATCATGATTTAACACAATGGAAAGAGATTCAGACCCAGACAAGGTTAAAACCCAATCTATAGATTGATAACTCAAAAAAAAATTTTAGAGAGGACATGAAGAGGGAAGAAACGAAGAGAGTAAAAGCATACATGATGATTCAGTAAAGTTGAAATCTAAAAACATCTCAGATTTGTAGCCTAAGGGAGGAATGTATGATATGGGGTGTGCCTAGGTATAGGATGTTTGATTGTGGGGAGAAAGTTCAGATGAAGCGTTAGAAGTAGATATGGTTGTATATAAGTTTCAAGATTTCTATGGAATTTACAAGTCACGTGATTTTACTATAGGGGAAGCATCCCCATGCATCTAGTCATGATCTATAAAAAGTAAAACTATCCCATGAACGTGGTTTTCTAAGATATGGACAGAAATCTATGCATGTATCTATATGTCCATGAGTACCACACCTTTCAATATGTGTATTTTTCACAAGGTCGGTGCACAGTTTCTGTTAACCATCCTCCAACCATGTGCCTCCTTCTATCCAACCTGAAAACTACCATTCTTCTCAAAACACATGGAAAATCCATTTAATCCGGGTAAGGCCAACAATAAGAAGGCAATTCCTCAAAACTACACCATATATGTGAAAATTACCCACACCATGAAAATTAACACACATTGAATGCAAAACCAATGTCTGTTCAGAATGTAAATGAGGATATATTTCCTCCGCCAAAGACTTCAGCACTGATGTCTCGTCCTATTCATTTTTGATGTTTTTAATGAATCTTGAACAATAGTAAAGATTTTCCTAGAATAACTTTTACTTGTGAATCCACAATCCTCACAGGATACTCAAATATGACCAAATAAAATTTCAGATCCTTCTATTCCCAATTCTTTATTTGATAGAGGTATGGATTATACATTTTCAATTGTGATAAATAGAACACATCATTGATCAATGTCCCTTGGATCATAAAATCTAACATGTATGAAACCTTCAAAATTATTTTTATAATTCAAAAGTTCAAACATAACTCATATAAATATTCCATTACATACCACAATTATTGTGACCCTGAAAAATGGACACCATTAGAAACACTTGGTTATCCACTGAGAACTCTAATCCTAACCACTAATGATTTGTAGAAGACTTGTTGAGGATCAACATTGTCATCAAATACTACCTGATTAATCAAACATTATTATATGTTTCTTAAAATTGGGATGTTCCGTGTAACGAGTTCTCACCCACTTATATCCAACATAAAGGTGACCGATAAGGATAACAATAAATCTCCTCAATGGGATCCAATTTTTTGAGGACTAGTAATTATTATTTTATGAAATTGCAGCCAATTCAAAAAATATATAACATTAGATTCTAAAATCAAACAAGAATGAATAGAGATTTTCTTCCAAAATGTGATTATAGTGTAATGGATTGAAATATATTTGAGGATGATATTTCATATTTTGTTTGACCAGATATCCCATTGTCTTTTGGATGCCTTCCCAGAACTGTGAGGTATTGTAGGGGGGCCTATCCAAAATGATATCTGACATCACACTATGAAACCTCCAAATTTCCATTACATAAAAATGTTCCATATCATCCACCTTAGTCTAATAACTGATCATAATGATATAAGATGACTATCTTAAGTGGTCAATAACAATCCATTTGGTATTCCATCATTTGTTTTGATAGGGAACACAATGATGATATCCCTGGAGATTGTTCTCTACTTCTAGGTTGGGTTAGGGTTTAGTTTAAAGAAATCATTGCTCCTCTGGTGGTCATCATTGGACTATCAACACATATTTCATATGGACACAAATTCATCTATACCATGCCTCATACAAATCCACCAAAATTGGTGATTCATGTCATAAAAAATCATCATGGTCCTAAGAATAATGAACCACTAAGACTAGTTCCCATCATGAATCAAAACCATTCAAAAGGAAAATAGCACAACAAAATAACCTTAAAACAATTAACTCAATCCGATAAAATTGAGCAGGCGTTGGTAACCTTCATATCACATAGAAGCATAATAGAATTTTTAAACAACTCGTATTTAGTTTTCTCTAACTGAATCCTCTCTAGGGGAGAGGGAATCATCCGGATGTTATGAAAGAAGGTGCATCATCCACTATCCTTGGTTTATAGGTGAATCATGGAAACAATATCCCCCAAATTCCATTCATCATAATGATATTTCATATATTTCACTGATATATTCATGCTCAGTGAATCCACTACTACATTACAATTTTCTATGGTTTATAAAATATCATAGTTAAACCCTTCATGGAACTCGAACAATAGGTGTTACCTCAGTTTCAGATCCTACTGGGAGAAAATATAGGATACACAATTAGGGTATGAGTTGATCAATAATTTCTCCCCAAATAGATAGGGAAACACATCATTAAGGCATGAATCACCACTACCTATTATAGTTGTTGGGTTGGGAAGTTTGTTTCATATAGTTAGTGTTGGAGAGAACAACAGGACACAACATTGTCATCCTACATCAACTCAAACACAATACTTATACATGATACATCGCAACTGCACATGTATCCCATTAAATATTTGGTTATGATCAAGACAAGTTTATTGGTAAAGTTATACTTCAGCTCCTCAAAAGATTCCTGCCATTCCCAGCTCCATTCAAACCTTACCTTTTTTTGAGTAAGTGAAGTCTTGGGAAAAGAAACCCAAAAGAAATTTATGAAAATTTCTTATAGTATACTACCTCACCAAAGAATCCCAGGATCATGAATGCATTCCTCAGTTATTCTAATGATATTAGCTCCCTGATATTTTTATTTTCCACCAAACCCTCACATTATGAAATCTCATGGCCAAGATAATTTCCCTCGTAGATCCAGAAAATGAACTAGGAGTGTTTAATTATAGACGGCTGCCCAAGAGGGTCCCATCATAATCCTCAACATTCCCCGATGGTCTTATTATCTACCAGGGTAGAGGAAAATTTCTTTAATAATAACATGGAAAATGATGTGAGGTACTGATGGAACACCCAGTTTATATGAGCCATAAAAATTGACAGGGCATTTTTAAGCTCAAAAGGCATGACCAAATACTTAAGGTGGCTATATTTTATTTGAATGGTTTTCATTGGAATGTATTCCTCTAAAACCCTTACTAGGTGAAACCCATAACATAGTTCAATCTTGGAAAACCACCATTCCCACTTGATCTGTCCAAAAAGGATGTTAATTTGGTGAAAGAGAAAAAAATTCATGATCGTGACCTTATTTATTGTCCAATAATCAACAAAAACCCACATGAATCTATCAACCATTCTAACATAATAATGAGGTGGCCCTTGGTGATATTTTTGAGAACTAAAAAATTTGGGTTTGAAATAGTCTATATGTATATTTAATTCCATCGATTTAGTGGGTATATGTGAAACGTTTTAATAGATTTTAGTTGTGTTCCCAATTCCATGTAAATGTTGAACAATATATTTCGTTATGGAGGTAACATTGAGAAATCATCTATGAAAACCTCTGTAAAATCATATAAAACATTAGTAAAATCATTATCATAATATATACCATTATCCTACATCATAAAAGTATATAAATGGAAAAAATTACTAACTCCAGATGTAGAGGTCATTCTCGCCCTGACCGAGGATCCAAATCAAACTAAAAGACTCGATTACTCCCATCGGTGGAAAAAAATATACCCATTGGTGAAAAAATAGATGTTCACCTTGAGACCCACCATAAAATCCATACTGAAGATCCTATCATAGATTTCTATTTCTATATCCATGACTTCCCACTCAAACTTGACCCCTAATAGAGTGAGATTGTAGGATGGTCATCTAAAACTCTATTCCCTCTTCATACTAAGAAATGTTAATAGATTCGTAGAAAATGACATAAGGTTGGTATGTAGTTTCATCAATTACACTAGATGGGTTTAATTAAAGGTATTATAATCAAATTTTTCAAATAAAATGAAATCTATGATTGATTTAACAAAAAAATTACCTCGAACTTTTATAGTTCCTAAAACTAGTTCTACTGGATCCTGATCTATAACATGAATGTTATTAATTTATGTCAACACCTGTGGTTAATTAATTACTAGTGGATCTTATTTGATTTGACATTACCTATAAGAAGATCCATTATAAATGCCATGCTTGACAGACCAAGAACTCATGTCCCTTGAAGCACCTATCTGTGATGAAAATTCCCTACTCACTCGGGAGTATACACCACCCAGTGATGGTAAAATTCTCTTAAAGAACCTTTGAAGTAACCCATGTGCACACACTAATGGAATGTTCAAGGTAAAACTGAACATGTTTCCCACACATGACTTGATTTGTTTCACTAAGAGCACAAAACTAACCCACCACCATTAATTTCATATAATGATGGCTGATATGGTTGTCCAAAGTATCCACAACCCTTATTTTCTTTCTAGTCATGATTCCCTATTTTTATAATAACCACATCTTCCCGATACTATATGTAGTTACATCCCTAAAAATCCAAACCTACCCTCCTAGTCAATTCCCATCTTCATGGATTGATCCACAACCTCATTATATGTCTTAAATTTAAAAAATAATTCCTAGGATTGAATTCTTGGCCAAACCCAATTTTATAATTTAGATCCATAAATTGGTCATTGGAAAATACATATGGTGTGAAATAGAAATATTTTGTCAAACAGTTAGAATATTAAAACATGATGTGATACCCCTAATAGTGATCCAAAAAATCCATGGGATTGGAATGGTCTAAGGTATTATGGATGTAATACTCATTAAAGGCATCATTAAATTCCATCCAAATCATCTTATCATTTTTTATGGCCTAGAACATTAATTACCACTATATTAAGCAAGGCCCTTCCCATAAGAACAAATAAAAATATATATTAATATCCTTAGGATTCCCATGTAACTCAAAAATATTATCAAATTTGCCAATACATTCCTCTGCTTCCTCAAGGTCTGCATTACCCAGAAAGTAATGGGATCCGTTCTCGATGAACGTTAGAGCATTATCCTTTCCTGGTCCTAGTAAATACCCCTTATCATGATCAATACTATATCCCACTCCATGATATAGTTCCTAGATATCTATAACCACGACTTCAACTTATCATTAGTCAAATGAATAGAACAAATTACATTTTTCCTCACCCTATGGTTATGCAAGAATACTCTGGGGAAGTATAATGAAACATCAATTAAACAAACTAGTAAATCAATAATAATTCAACCACATAGGCTTTGAATAAAAACAAGATTTAGATAGACACATAAAAATGAAAAATATAACATTCTCAAACAACTAACTAAACATATCCACCCTCACTTTATGTCCATCCACAATCTGCATCCTATACGTCACCCCTAGAGGAGGAGTGAAACTAATTCCCAAACATCTAATTTCATCCCAAAGCCTTTCATGATTTGTGTTCACTAGACACCACATTAGAAACCAGTACCTCAATCCTCAACATTTCTTTCTATTTTCAATCCAAAACCTCATAAATAATATTTCACAATGAAATAGAAAACCTTATTTTGATACAATTTTGTTACAAATAGTCGTTGGTTTCCAAAAAAAAAACTAGATACCAAATTTGGCTAGTGGTGTGGCCTCGAAGGAGTTCATGACCTTTATGAACTAGAAAGTAGTTACTATCCAGTAGGTAATGCCTTTGAGAAATGTTTAGCTGATGAAATAATTTACCATCAATGAAACAAAATATCATAACATTATAACCAACATCCATAATACCAATGATAAAAGGAAATAAATACAATCATGAGTCAAAAACATTAAAATTACATCTGAATACCAAAATAACCTAAAATATTAGGGGATGAACTAAAAAAATAAAACCTCTACATAACATGTGGGATGACACCCCATGGCACAACTATCAACACTATACATTGAGGAACTACTAGAACAATGAACCATCACCACCACAAAGTAAGGCAATGCCCTTACCTGGGAATAACATAATAATCTATACATACACATGATGGTGTATGTAGGGTGTGATAAAACATGCACAGTAGGATATCACCAATATAGATTCCATTAAATGGCATTAAAAAATTTAATCAGTTAGTTTTTGAAAACTAGAAAGATATAATTTAATATAAAATATAATTCAAAATAAAAGATGGAGTAAATATGAAAAAAGGTTGAAATCGATAACACATAATGTGAACAATACAAAATCTCTAAGTAAATTGGTTTAGTGGGGTCTTATGATCCACTTAATCATGGTGATTAAAACCAAACAACATCAGTCTATATCATTCTTCAGTTAACATATCCCCATCTTCAATGTTTAGATAGGTTTATATTGAAATAATATAAGGGAGGTGGGGCCTCAGCCCTTCTTACTCTCCTAAGGTAATAGACCTAGTCCGACCACTAAGATACCATGGTTTCCCATGATCTATATTAGAAATATTATATCATGTGAATTATGAAATTATTAAATTATAATTCCAATAATGAAAACCACACATAAATGACTAAACATTATAAATGGAAAATCATCATAAACACCCATGGTAAAAACATTTCTCACTGACTATACAATTTTTTTGACCCTTTGAAAACCAAAGAAAGAATAATAAAATTCTAAAATAATGTCCAGGTGTAACAACATGGAACCTCCTTTCAGTTATGGATCTTTGTTTCATATTTTTTTTAGGAAAAATGATGAATTTATAAATTTAATATGTACACACAATGTAATCATTGTTACACTTCATGTACTCATTTTCCATGTGTAGCCATGTACTGGTTGTGTAATGGCTGAGTACATGGCCGTGTGGTGACCTAGCTGACCGCTTAATGTGGGAGCTGGTTGAGGCTAGTACATTTTGTGTACCATAAATGAACAGAAAACATACTTTTATTATTATTTTACTAATCGTACTAGGGTCATGTCTAATCTCTATAACTCACTTATTCTTCCCATGTCACATACATGAGAGTGATGAATGGTTGAGAATCTTTGAGATCTTCCATTAATCCATCTAAGCTCTGATTGAGAAGTCACTTTGTTTGTTGGATTCTAACTGATGAGTTCTCTCATTCCCTAGAGCCTCTCTTCCTGATTTATCCTCTCTAGAATGTTATTCAAGGTTCAACTATTTTAACCTTTTGGTAGATCTATGACGTTCCAGGCCAAATCAACGTTCGACATTTAAGAGTTTTCACCGTACCACATCGAAGTTGGTAGTTTTTTAATTTCATTGGCTATCTTTGGATTATATATGCTAAAAGTGTGGAATACCTTTTGTTTAGTTTATTGCGTGTTTTGGAAATGAACCACGTTTAATACATTCTCAAGTTCGTTTGATTGATAAAGGGTTATTTATTGTGCATAAGGCTTACTACCTTGTTTACGGAGGTGTGTCCAAAGAATTGTTTTGGTTATGGCCATTGGGTCTAGACATCAAGTTAGGTTACCTTTTTTCAATGAAAAGTGTTGTTATGATGGAGTTTATGTTTATTTAAAATGCATATTTTTTTCATTGTGAAAGAATGTCCAAGGGGAATTGACTGTGAGATCTTCCCAAGGCATGGTCTTCTAATTATGAACTGTTATTTTGATTGACCATAGGTATTTTCTATGAGAGAAATCATTGGACATTGAATAGAGGGGTTAGACTATGAGAGAACTCATAGGTTTTTTTAAATAAATGTGGGGACATAGGTCATTGACTGTGAGAGATGGTAGTGGTCATTAAAATACAGACCAAGGGGGTGTTGACTGTGAGAACTACACAGGTTGTCGATTGTAAATGAATTGTTCTATGTGAACCCAAAGGGGTTAGACTTTGTGAGCTTTCCCAGAGGGTCTTTATTATATATAGAATTGAAGATATATGAAACCGTAGGGGATTAGATTGTGAAAACATTCCTAGAGGGTATATTTTGAATGATTTAATGATTTTTATGAGTTTGCCATGAAAAAGAACATGCTTGGACTCCGATTTACTTGTTTATTTCAAGGTCTTTTGAGATTTCTGTTAGATATTATTTCACAGAGGGATACAGAGCATGGATAGATCCCAAGGTAACATTATTTAATGGATTTAATACTTTGTAAATGTAAATGAATGTAATTGAAAACTATGTTATTTTTTACTTCTGAGTACTTCCTAGTTTATTGCGTTATTTCTACATATTATATGCTATATACATTCACTAATCGTTGGTCATAGATATTTTTGTGGTTGCATACTTGGATTCATCTCAAACACTATTTGGTTTAATATTTTGGACATTAAAAGATTATTTAGTCGCAGGTATAGATAATAGAATGTTCCCTTCTTCATCAGGTACTTGATTGATGTTCGAGCTGGAGAGTATGGGACCAAGATGAGGCTTGCGATACAATTGGATTTTAGTATTTTATTTTTACTTTGGTTTAGTATTTTATTTCCATGATTATGACTTTATTGATTCTTTCCTAGACATATGTGACATGAACCATTTATATACGTGCATCATTTGTGTATAATGATCATTCTTTTGTTTTTTTCCTTGTTGTATGGTATTACTGCTAGTACAATTGTTTACTAATTTTTTCGGATGTGTTACTCTTCATATAAGTGAATAGTTTCCCCACTATCACACCGAAGTCCATCACTGCTAGTTGGAAGCCTCTAGTTTTTGGGGGAAATGTGCTTGAGGCCATGTGACCAATCGGGTACGAGGCACCTTTGGGCAGCCCTCAGAACCGGGACGTTAGAAAGTGGTATCAAAGCAAGTTCTTTTCTTATTTTTCTTAATATTTGGATCCTATAGACATGGCTATGAAGTAATGGGTAGGTTTAAATAAGATGTGCTCAGGAGTAGCTAACTCGTTTATAGGGAAAACCCATGTTACCTTGAATATTACTATTTTCTAGTTTTGCGATTGTTACAGGTGATTTTATTTCACAATTGGATGATTCACTTGTATTGTGCTGCTATCATTGATATTATTGAGGTTCTATTTTTGTTTCAAGCCAATGATATGAGGGTATTCCATCTCATGCATCATATAGAAACTTGATAGAGATAACATTTCATGAATTCTTGTCATTCCATTTAGGGTGCATTATAGATTTTTTGTTGTTGTGATAAATGTTGTCCTAGATTAAATGGTTATTGTGATTGCTGTTGTGATAGAATACCTGATATTTTGATAGGGTATTGGAATATATAAGATTTCATCTGTATGGATGCCAAACTTTGGTTCCTGAGGTGTTATAGTCCCTCTTGGATCAGAATTCGGTGGAACATGTTTCAAAAATTAATTGAATTTTGTCAATTACTAATGTGAAATATGGTGTCAAACATTAATTCATGAAAATAAGGTCTCTCATAGGTTGTAATTTTTCATTCCTTGGACAAAATTTTATGTTTTCTGGGGTTCCGGTGGAGTTTCGGAGGCATGATATCCCGAAATCCGGACAACATGTCATGTGGTGTTATGAACACATGCCATGTATTCTTCTATTCTGGATGAAAAAATGTTTCAGATGTACACGTTGTGTACCCTATATACTTGCCACATAGTCCTTACATGTGTGATGGACTATGTGAGTAGAGACACGAGTTGATAATCATTTGGTAGAACACATCGTGTACTGAAAATTACACTCCTTGTTGAAGAGACCGTGTATCCACCTGTGTGACTAACGACATATGTGGATGAATTTTGGATGGTACACGCTGTGTCAATCTTGATCACACCGTGTGAAAATAAATCGTGTGTTTGGACGTGTGACTAATGACACAGGTGGTGAGAATATAATTAGTACACATCATGTATTTGGTGAACATGCCTTGTAGTTTTTTCCAGTAGAGAACTTTGTAGTTCGAGTTGTGTATGAGAACATGGGTAAGAGGGAATATTGAAGTACACATCATGTATATGGATGAACAAGAAACATGTAGGGGTTCTACATGACTATTTTTAGCAGAGGTATGCTTCCGTGATGAAACCTAAGGGAAAAGTACATGTGGAGGGTATACATGTCGGGTAACCCTATTTTGAAAAACAAACTTGAATGTTTTCTCCAACTGTTCCTTCTTTGCACTTTTATGTATTAGTACTTGATATTCTTTACTGAGTTATGCACTTGAACTTACAGATTCATGCCTTAGAGACGTCCTCTAGTTGTACGTCAGGTGCAGGGTGATGACCAGACACCAGAAAGGATAGATCACGTACAACCAGTAGATCCTCCTGTCTTGCAAGTCTTCCTACCCGATCTAATTTACAATGCAAGTACTGATGCACAGTTTTGTGAATGATTTCTGGGGATGTTACAAACCTTCCAGGAAGCACCGCATCCTACCCCATCTATGGAAGAGCTGACGTGGGTGTTCTAGCATCAGCATCCTCCCACTTTTTCAATTGATGTAGGACCACATGCTACATAATCAAGGATAGAGTCCATGCTTGGTATATTTCAACATCTAGAGATTACTCTTCAGAAGATGGTTAATATAGCTACGTGCAATCCACGTGATTCCTCCAAGTATTGTTAGGATGTTATGTCACAACTGGGACGACGTCGTGATATGTTTTAGGATGAATTTCAGAGGATCTTCAAGGACTACTTCTACCCCGAGACGTTGAGGTCTGATGGAGACTAATATTGCATGAATCTAGAGCATGGCACTCTTTTGGTTATGGAGTACTCTTCTAATTTTAAAGAGAAACAATGCTTCACAACTCTATGGGGAGTTTACGAGTTATCTTTGGCTTGGCGGTTTGAGGATGGTCTCAGGTATAACATCTGATCGTTGGGGAAAGGAATTGAGCCTGACTTCGGTGGCTGCTATAGTAAACCATGCACTAATTACCTAGAGCAATATGAGGGAGTTGGGAGCTATGATCTTGGGAGGTTCATCATCTAGGGCTGGTACGCCTTCAAAAGATATTAGGAAGCATCATAGGGAGCATTCATGTGATGTTTCGTCAAGATGCTAGGTGGTATGATACCAGTGTGGGAAGAGTAGGCATACGAGACCATAGTGCCTGATAGACCTAGTTGAGTGTCAGTCTTGTGGAAATATGGGTCATATTCAGTGTTTCTGTTTGTTCTTTTCACCATCATCTAGTGATATGGGCTCTCCTATGACTCCATGTTCTTGGGAAGGACTATTAGTTTCTCATATGTCATGAAACTAGAGTTCATTAGTCCGTTCTAGATGTGGTTGTGGTCATGACCATAGTGGTCATGCAATAATTTTTCAGTGAAAATAGGGAGAATAATCTTAGGGTAGTCAGGCAGGGTCACAAGGTCGTATTACATCTCGATGTTTTGCTGTGGCTCAGACCTAGCAAGAGCCAGATCCCAGACCCTCTATAGTTAGAGGTACTATTTCAATTTCCTCAGTTTTAGCTTCCTCTTTTTTTGATGTTGGGGATTCCCAATGTTTTATATCTGTTGTTATTGGGGAGATATTTCAGATCTGTATACTCACATATGAAGATGTTATGATGCTTGAAACTTTGTTGAAGATTAGGAAGACTAGTTTATATTAGTGGAAGGAGTGCCCTCTTGAGGTCGATGGGTGTCACTTCTAATGGGACCTCTATGTCTTATAGATGAAAGGCTTCAATTTCATTCTCGGAATGGAATTTTTAGTCGCATTCAAGGACTTTGTTGAATGCAATCACCGCAAGGTAATTTTCACATCACTAGAGGTATGGTATTTTCTATACAAGGGTGAATGGAATGTTAAGGCAAGAAAAATCTGGACCCGAGCACCATTAGTTGTGAGGAATTATAGGTCGGATTACTATTCTATCTCTAGCTTACTAGGATACTTCACATATTGACTTTCCATTAGTGGTGGATCATTTCAGGGATTCCTTTCCAGATGAACATTTAGTTTTTCTTCTAGAGTGAGCGGTAGATTTATTTACTGAGATTGTGATAGGAGTAGCACTAGTTTCCATTCCTTATTATAGGATAACCACACTAGAGATATAAGATCTCAAGAATGAATTTGTGGAGTTGCAGGAAAAAGTGTTTCATCTGACCCAGTACATATCCTTGGGGTTTGCATGTCCTGATTTCAAAAACGTGGACGGTACCCTAAGACATTGTGTGGATTATTGGAATCTGAACAGTTGACTTTCATGAACCGATATCCCTTCCTAAGGATTCATGATCTCTTTGATCAATTTAGAGGAGCCCAAGTGTTTTCTATGATTGAATTGAGATCTGGTTGCCATCAATTGTGCTTCAGAACATCAGATATACCTCTCACTGCATTATAGAGAATGTATGTCCTATATGAGTATTTGGTTATGACTTTTGGTCTCACAAACTTGCCCATGGATTTCATGGCATGGATGAAACGAGTTTTCCATCCTTACTTGGATATTTTGTGGGGGTCCTCATGAGTGATATCTTGGTGTACTCTCACACTTGACACATCCATGAAACCCATCTTCCGATTGTCTTGAGTACACTGAGAGATAATCCGTTATATGTTGGGCTCTCAAAATAGAACTTTTGGATGAAAAATATTATCTTCATGGGTAATGTTATCTCATAGACAACAATGTATTTTTACCCAATGAAAGTGAGAGAAATAGATTCATAGGAGAATCTAAACAAAGTTATTGAGGTACTGAGTTTTCAAGGGCTGGATGGTTACTACAGAATCCTTATACGGGACTTATCATGCTTAGAAATGCCACTGAAGGGCTTGACTGAGAGAGGTACAATGTTCTTGAGGATAGATTCCTATGATTCATCTATTCAAGAGTTCAAAGGGAGATTGACTTCAGCACAGGTACATATATTTTTAGTGCCGGGAAAGATTACACTTTTTACTACGATGCGTCGGGTATAGGGATGGGAGTAATGCTTATGCAGGGGGATAGAGTTGTTGTGTCTGTGTATAAACGATTGTGGCCACTTAAAAGGGATTACCTAACGAACGATCTCGAGTTAGCGACATTTCTTCATGCTTTTCACTGTTATAGACATTATCTTTTGGGAGGGAACTTTGTGGGATGCACTGACCTCAAAAGTCTAAAGTATATCTTTACTTAGCATGATATATATGGGAGACATCAATAGTGGGTTGAGTACCCTTAGTATTTTGAATTTGATATTTCTTACATGAATAGGAAAGGAAACGTAGTGGCCGATTCATTGAGAAGGAGGACTCAGATACAAGTAGTTTAAAGAATCTATCCATGAGTGGAATCTTATGGATTTATTTTCTAAGATGCATTTGGAGGTGCACGACAAATAGGGGTAGAAGATTCTATCTTCTACAATTGTTACCTCTACTCTTCTGAATCGAGTGTGAATGAAGAATCTATCTTATCTCGAATGACTAGTCATTTGAGAGAGTGTTTTAGGTGATGAATCTACTCCTAGGTGGACCATAGGAGAGGGTGAGATCTTGTGTTTTCCAGGGTTCATATCAGTGTTAGCAGACTTAGACAAAGAGTTAATGTAGGATTTTCATACCTCAGTCTGGCCTGTTATTATTGGTGTCACCAAGAATTATCGATATCTACACCGTCAATATTAGTGGCAAGTATAAAGAGGGATGTCACTGGTTTTGTTATGAGATGATACATTTGTCATCATGTTAATGTGGTGCAACCGGGACCAATAGGGAATTTACAGTACTTACCCATTCCAAAGTGGATGTGAAATGATGTCGCGATGGATTTTGTGAGAGGTTTACCAAGGTTGCCTCTAGGGAATGATGTGTTTTTGGTTTTTGTTGATAGACTCATGGTGGTTGCACATTTCTTTTCTATCTAGTAGACCTTCAGTGTTGATGTTTTTGGAAGGATTACATATGATAGATTGTATGATTTCTAAGGGTTCCACACACTATCGTTTCAGAAAGGGATGATTGTTTTACATCACATGTCTGGCAGGGACTATAGAGGGATTTGGGTACATAGGTACTTTTGAGTGTATCATACCATCCCCAGACAGATGGCATGTCAGGGCACATGATTCAGGTTATGGAAGACATGCTTCGAGCTTGCACCCTAGATTTATGGGGATCTTGGGAGAGGCACATTACCCCTAGTGGAGTTTGCCTACAATAAGTGTCTTTCATGTGACGATTTAGATGGAACCTTATAAGTATTTGTATGGTAGGACATGTCAATCACCCCCTATATTGGTTGGAGGTTGGAGAGGTATCTATTATGGCACCATGCTTTTCCAATGAGACCACTGACCCGGTGGGTTTGATTTAGAAGAGGATGACTACTACACAGTATCAGCAGAAATCTTATGTTGATTGATAGAGATGGCCTATATAGTTTGAGGTCAAAGATTAGGATTTTTTACGTGTCATGCCACAGTTTGGAGACAAGAGGATTAAGAGACATGGGAAGCATTCAACGAGATATTTCAAGCCATTTTATGTTTCTAATAGAGTCAGGTTTGTTGCCTATCAGTTTCAGTTACCTCGGAGGTATCATGCTATGCACGAAATCATCCATGATTCCATCTAACACATTAATTTTTTCACCCATCTCACATTTTTCATACCAATGAGGTTGAGTTGGAGTTATATGAATCCTTTGAGGAGCACTCTATTAGGATTGTGTATCATAGAACAAATAATCTATAGGGCAGGTCTATTCCTCTGGTACGGGTGCTATGGAAGCATGGGTGGATACATGACAAGGCTCGGGACAAGGATGACAAAATACGATCATAGTGGCTAGAGTTTTATGATATCTCTTCTTCACCACCCGTGGATGGGAAATTTAGGGATGAATTGCTTTAATGGGGAATTTTTTTAAGAAAATGTAACTTCATTTCATGTATAGATCATTGTTTCGGGTTTTTTTAGGAAAAACTAATAATTTGAAAATTTTCTAAGTACATGTCTTGTACTCTTGAGTACACATTGTGTACTCAGTTTCCATGTCCAACCGTGTACAGGCCATGTAACGTCCGAGTACATGGTCTTTTGGTGACCTGGCTGACCACCTAACGTGGGAGCCCGTTGAGGTCAGTACATAGCACGTGCCTTAAATGAACACACCATGTTGTTTTATTTTTATTTGATTAATCGGATCGGGGTTCTTTCTAATCTTCATAACTCTCTTCTTCTAATGGTGTCTCATATAGGGGAGTAACAAAAGGCCGAGAATCATTTTGATCCTTCTGTTACTCCATTAGATCTCTGATTGAGATGCCTCCTGGTGTGTTGGATTCCCACCTGGGAGTTATCTTTTTCCCTAGAGACACACTTCCTTATTTCTCCACTATCATAAGTTATTCATTTTTTATCTATTTTGACCTTTTTGTAGATCTATGATGTTCTTGGACAATTCATGGGATGTCATTCAAGAGATTTCACCATACCACCTCGAGGTAGGTGGTTTGTGCATTTATTTGGTTGTCTATGGATTATATATGCTAAAAGTTTTGAATACCATTGTTTAGGGTATTGTGTGTTATGGAAATTAAACCTGTTAAATTTTTTCTATGGTTCGTTGGATTGACGAAGGGTTATTTATTATGCATATGTCTTTCAACTTTGTTTATATAGGTGTTTCCCATGTATGTTTTGGTTATGGTCATTAGGTCTAGAAATCATGTTAGGATGATTTTTTCTAGACCTATTGTTGTTAGGATGAAGTAGTTTTTTATATTAAATGCATGTGTTTGAAATTATGAAAGTATGACCAAGGAGAATTGACTGTGAGAGGTTCTTGAGGTAGGGTCATTTAATTATGAACTGTTACTATGATTGACCTGGGGTATAGACTTTAATATCTATCGTGGGTCATTGACTAGAGGGGTTAGATTGTGAGAGCTAACCATAGTTCTGTTATTAAATAAATTTTGGACCATAGGGAGTTCAGTGTGAGAGCTTCTTTTGGGTCATTATAATGAAAAGCAAAGGGGTATTGACCATGAGAGCTACCTGTGTGGTATTTTTTAAATTAATAGTTCTATGTGAGACAAAAGGGGTTAGAATTGGTGAGATTTCCCATAGGGTATATATTATTTAATGAGCGGTTGACATGTGAGACAATAGGTGATTAGACTATTAGAACATTCCCAGAGGGTTTATTGTGAATGATTTAATCATTATGATGAGTCTTCTAAGACAAATCACAAGCCTGGACTATGCCTTACCTCTTTATTTAGAAGGTCTTTTGGGTCGTATGATAGATATTATTTCACATGGGGATATAGAGATTAGGCTAGATCCTGAGGTTAAATTATTCAATTGATTTAATAATTAATAAATGTAAATGAATGCTATTTAATACATTAGGATTGTTTAGTTGTGTCTACATCCTAGTTTATTACCTCATTTCACCATACTACCATCTATATATATATTGACTAATAGTTAGGAACCAATATTTTGGTAGTTTACTACTTGGATTCGTGCCACACCTAGTCTTGTTCATGCTTTTGGAGCCAAATTAATTATATGGTTGTAGGTATAGATAATGGAAGGGGACACTCTTTATTCAGAACTTGATTGTTATTGGAGATGAATATCATGTTACCAAGATGAGGCCTATGATGATGCAAGAGTTTACTGTTTTCATTTTACTTTGGTTTAGTATTGTATTTCTAGTATTGTGAATTGTTTGGATGATTTCCAAACATATGTGACATGCATCATTTATATATGGGATCCAGTTGTTTATTACTATCAATAATCTGTTGTTTACTTTTCTGTATGGTATTTAAACTTCCATAACTGTTTACTATTTGTTTCCATTGTGGTACTCTTCCAATTAGGGAATTTTTTCCCCACTATCACACCAATGACCCTCACTGGTATTCAGTAGCCTCTAGCAGTTGGGGAAATGCGTTTGAGGACATGGGACGAATTGAGTATGGGGTAACATTGGGCAGTACCTGGAATTGGGATGTTACACCTGGTATGAAACCACATACCACTTTCTTGAAATCACTATTAAATGGTTGGAAGACCCATGTTTCATAGATTAGATACCCTTTGTAAGAAATATCACACATAAAAATCAATATTTAATAGAATGTAAAGATATTTGGACCCAACGAAGGTTAAAACCCTTTCTGAAGAATGTGATCTCAAAGAAGTAGAGGATAGAGACCAATAAGTTTGAAGAAAAAAAGAGAGGATAATCTTACATAATGATTCCATGAAGATCCTTGATATAGAACACCAAATATCTGGATCCCAAGGGTTGAATAGGCGAGAGGGGTGAACCTAGGGTTAGGGGAGTTTGAATGGGGTGACAATGGGGTGATTGAGTGTTAAAAACTATAGAGGTGTAATTTAATAATTTCATGATTTTTAATTATCTCGCAAGCCACACGTTTTGGACTCGTAGTAATCCATATTGTCTACTAATAATTTCAAACCTATATCCAAGAATAAATCATGTCACACAGTTTACTTGGTGGTGCGTTGACCCAATAAACTAATTGTGTACCTTATAAAATATCATTATCATCGGTGAATGGAATTCATTGAGATGGACCTATGGATGTGTACCAAGCCGTGCATCTTGGAAAATGCTGTTTTCCAAGCCACATCGTTTCCACAAGGATAGAACATGAATTCTAATAATTTTGAACCAACCATGCGCCTCTTTCGTTCTTAATTGAAAACCACCATTTTTATCAAAAACACTAAGGAAGGCTATGTAATAAAGGTAAGACAAAAATTTAGGAATTAAATAACATAAATCGACACTACAGATGTGACATAATTGGTATAAAAACATATTTAAATATATATACATAATGGTAGAAAATTAAAATGAAAATCCAACGTATATTTTAATATAGACACTGACTCACAAAATGCACATTTGGTATGGATGCATTATTTTTTTTGAATTACATTCAACATAATCCCTATAAAATTTATACAAAACATGAAATTTTCTGAATGATATATATTCATAAATATTATTTAATGTTTCATGAACAACATTTTCATAATTTTTTTGGATTGGGAATTTTTATCTATAGATTTTCATTAGTAGTTTACTAGTTTTTTTAGTGAGAATAATTTATATTATAATGATATTTGTGTTGATGATGTCAATTTCACTATTTTTTGTCTTCCTTTTTAGAAAATATGTGGTGATCTAAAATGGTTTTTAATAATAATGGAAAAATAATATGAAAATATTAAAAATTAATGAAACTTGTCTTTTTTATTTTTAATAGATTAATATTTATTATATACGATATTTGAACTTTTGAACAAATTCAACAAAGGTTAAAAGTTGTGGAAATTGAAAAAAGGTACTATTTTTTAGTCATTGTTGTAAACATTATTTATACTATTTTTTGGATAATAAAATGATTTAGTCCATGATTAAGAACATGTGTTATTTTATATAACTGAAATTAAAATTTGAGTTTTATCAGGAATGTGGTGCAATGATTATTAAATATCTCTATGAAAAATCCTATAAATAATATTCATGATATGATTCTAATGGTTGATTATAACACATAATTTCTTTGGGATTATAACATTGGGAATATAAATTAATAACATGTCAAAAGAATCTAGATGTTTTTTTGGAATAATGTGAGTATGATTCACTAAATTAATGTGGATATTATTAATTAAAAAATATTACCAAAACTGGAATTAATGGAGATAGTGATAATTATATACAAACTATTATAACTAATACCCAATAATTAATGATAACGATTTATTACTTAATAATCTAATGTAAATAAAAAATATATAAAATTTACTAATGAAGACATTATGTCTTGTTATGTTTTTTAAAACACTAGTGATAAACATTTAAATAAGTGAATTTTCTTAGAAAAAATTCTATCTTTAAAAAAATATTATAATGATTCTATGAAATGATTTTGGTGGTAAATAATTGGGTCTAGAATTTATAGATCTATTTATATATTATATTATATTGTTATAAACCACTCAACCTTAAATACTATTATAGTATGTTGTATTTTGGAATAATAATCATAGAATTTTTTACATGGATCAATTAATTATAAGTCAATGTGACCTTAATGTGTCAATATGAGGCCATGACCATTATGTAATATCTTTCATTAAATTATATGTTATTCTAAAAAAATAGAGTCCCAAATTAGTTAAAGGCCTTTTTTGATGTAAATGAAGATTTGGGATATCATTTTAATAATATTTCTAATCACAATGTCTGTGTGGATTTATTAGAAATATTCCATGAAATGTAACACATAAATAATGTTGTAAGTAGGTGGAATATTTAACTTTAATATGTTAAAATAAATGTAAAATAATGTTTTTTGGAATGAATTGATATCTATTAATAATTTTTTTTTGGAAAAATAAACTTAATAGAGGTACATAATAACATTATAGGATCTATATGACTATTTAAAAAAATTATATTTTTTTATAATGAAAAATTATTGTGATTTTATATTCATATTAAATTAAAATTAATCATTAAAAGAGACTTGTGAGAGTTAAAAAAATTTAATAGTGGAAATAGTAAATGAGATATGATATATGATATATGTGCCCTAATATTGTTTGAATAATTTTGGATGGAACTAAATGGGTGAGAAACATAGGATGGATGTGGGTTTAATATAATATATCTACATAGATTATTGTGTGTGTTGCAATAATTTTTTTCCTATAAAGAGTTATAAAAAATTACTTGTAGGAACAATAGGATACCATTCCCTCAGTTATGATGATAAATTCTATTCAGATATTTTTATCCTAAATAGCTTATTATGTTTAGAAGATATATAAAATGGATAAAAATGAAATTTCCCTAATTATAATGTAGTCTAGTTTGGGTGTAGGATTCATCATAAAGGTTTTTAATGTTCCATGTGATATTTTTAAGGTAGTTTTGTTATATAGAAAAAAAATTGAATAAATATTTCTTCGTAAAGATGAAATATACTGTTTTATGATATAATTAATTGTTTTATTTTCATCAAGAATATATAATATTATTTTGTATAATAATTCCTTCTCATAGTTCAGACAAATATTAACAAGATTAGATATACCACATAACCTTGAGAAGGAATTTTCATATGTTAATTGGTAATGACCCATAATGTGATTGTATTAGTGATGTGGAAATATTATACCCACAATATCATATTACTATAAATACAAATGAACTTTATAATAATAAAAATTAATAAAAATAATGGATTTATATTTTCATCATAAAACATACCAACCATAAAAATAATAACTCTAAATTGAATCATACATATTCATGTGACAATAATGTAGAATTTTTCTACATTCCACTTTTAGATCATTTAGGTATATATTTTATATAGTTAATTCATAACAATTTAATAACCATCCTATATATTATAACATTGATAATTCTTCTCATTTTCCATTTTCCACATATAAACATGAAAAAATAAACATATTTCCATTTCAATAAATCTAATCACAAATCTTCTACAGACCAAATCTTTTTTCCTATTCAACTTTAAATCCTTATGAAAAACATTTCAATACCTGAGAAGATCACAAAAATTAAAATTAAAGTTAATTAAATAGAATAAATATTTTAGTCTAGTAAAAAACATGAAAACCACTACAAATATATATTTAAAAAACATAAATTTATATCCAAAAGGGCATCATTATCCTCTCAAAAGATCATTAGATTTATATCTTAAATCAAATGAGTTCCTTGAAAAACATTATAAAGAATAAGAAGATCATATATGTTATTTTGTACATCATAGTCTTAAAACCCCTACAATTGGAACAAAAATATGGCTGACAACCAATATAATTTTTTCGAAAAACAAAATCATTACCCAAGGCATTGGATCACTATATGGGGGGAATATCGTATAAGGTATATCAGGATCACATGTGTGCTTTAATAGGAACAAATCCCTCACATAATTTGTATTGGGGTCACCCTTAAGCTATAATGTTGTTAAACCCTACGCAAACACTGTCCAATGACCTCATCATAAACAAAACGCTTAAAAATCATCTAAACCAATGTGAAAAAGAATTATCGATCTCAAAATACAATTTTATTTTAATATTATTTTTAATTCCTATATAACCATAAAAATGGAAAGTTGATTTGTCACTGAATAAAAAATTACATATTTTAATGGAATGCATACATCAATTAATGGAAATAGTGGAGGTAAAAATTTTCATCGCCACATTTGTTAAAATAGAACATTACTTTTTTCTTTTGTAAATAATGTTATAAAATTCCATAAAATATTTCATTTATAAAAACCATTAAAATATAACAAAATAAAATGATAATTATAATTTTTATGTGACTATAAATACATACTTGAAATAATTTTTAACAATTTTACATGGAATTGAAATATTTTATAAAAAATATTATAACATATAAAATCTGGTTTTTATGTAAACGTGTCTCTTACCTCGAGTCAGACTCATAATTTTATTTCTTTATCATTCAAAATAATAAAATCATGTTATTTATTTATTTTTTTCACAACATATTTCATGTTATTTTCCTATTATTACATTTATTATGAAGTTCGTTTATATTTTTGTAAAATGTAGTTTTATATCAGATATTTTGAAGATAATCAGTTTAAAAGACAAAAATAAATTTGATAGGATGAATACAGTCAATGTGGTCATTATTCAATCATCTTGAAAATAATAATAATGAAATAATTATAATTTTTATAAATAAATTATACATTAAAATCCAATCATGATTTATGGTTATATAAAATGAACTATGCTTTATAAATTAGATAGTATAACATAAGTATGAATGAGTAACGTTTCTATTTTTTAACAGTCATTATATAAAAAATGAATTCATTATTATAAATATATAATGAAAATTTTATTAAAATTTAATAATTATTTATTTTAAAATAATTATAAATATCATTCATGGTATGTGGTGATGAATAAATAATCACATCATATCATGAAGGTGATAGTCTAATGGTACACATAAATGATGTTGTCATTTTTTTTGTAAATGGAAATTTAAGAATTTCAATGATATATTAACATTTATGAATGATAAATTTTTCATTAATATCATATATATATATATATATATATATATTAATTATATTATTATATTCATACATTATAGATGGTGGGGGAGTACAAATGATATTAGCTAGTGAAGTGGTAGCCCCCCGAACACAAGAACGTCTATTTCATTTCTCATTTAATGGATTATATGATTGATATAAGATATTATTTTAAAATTAAAACATCTTGTTATATGTAATATTTTGGTTTTATTATTTAACCATGGTTGATTAATATTTTATGGATGTGGAAGATGAAATAAAACAAAAAAACCTGGTTAAGAACCATACCTCTTCTTTGGACAATCTATTAATGTTTACTACAAAATATATTAAAGGTAAGTTTTCTAAATAAATACTCTAATATGTGAGGTGGGATTTATGGAATCCATTTACTAAGTTCATGGACAATAAAAAAGATTATGTAATTGTGATTAAATGAAATTAATGTCTTCCCTTTTATAAGAGAGGGGAGGGTCACCCTTGGAAATTTTTAAATATTAAATAAATATAATTTTTTTTAATCCTAAATAGATCTATATTGATTTTATTTGAGGATTAAATGATAATGAGTCATTATCCATACATAAAATTGAATTTTAATATGATTGGATAAAATTTTTAAACTTGTAATATTATTTTAATACTTTTTTAACCATTCTCACACTTACCATGCCAAAAATGTTTTTTACAATTTATATGTCAAAATATTTACTATAAATAAAAAACATATCAAAAACAATGTATTATATTATAAGAAAATTTAATAATTATATGGTCTAATATAAATTTTTATTAATTTTATATCGTTTAATAAAATAATATTTAATAAAAAATATCACTAATATCTATTTTTATAACTATTTAATACATTGATTCCAATAATATGAAGGGAAAAATGAAATTAAAAATGAATATTTTTTATCTTATCCATAATCTATTATATTATCTTGTTAAAAATAATTTATCACGTTAATTATATAAAATTATATTTTTTAAAATAATTATATCAATTATTTTATTATTCCATTAATTGAATAAAAATTTTAATAGAATTGTGTAAAAATATAATTTATTTTGTTATTATAAAATTAAAAATAAATTTAGATAACAAATATAAAAATTTTAGTTTTAAAAACATAATTTATAACAAAACCTAGCCTGTAGTAATTCCCATGTTAATTAATAATATTATATTAATTAAAATCAAGAATGTGACATTTTTAACATTTATATACATAATATATTACAAAGTTCAATTTCAAATATAAATGGAATATGAGTCCATATATGAGAACATTGTATGATTATTGATGTGGTAAAATAATAAAATAAAATTTATTCATGTTTTAGGATCATTTTACTATCATTATCATAAAATTTTTATCTTTATTTACTCCATTCAGACTTCATTATGGAAAAAAACATTAGTAATTTTATAATTCATATTTTACAAAAATAAAAGGGTCATATTTAATAAATTTTTACCCACTTATTCCAAATATGGAATCCATTTTTTTTAATTCAATTCACAGAAGATCCAAAATTTAATTTAAAATTATAACATCAAAACATGATGAGTAGTTGTCTTTAAAAAATGTCATTTTATATTTTAAAATGTTTTTATACTAAATAAAATAATAATTTTCATTTAAAAGACCATAATTGGATGGAAGGAACCAATTAAAATTATAAAATCCTAAAAATTATTATTTTTCTAGGGTACATAATTGAAGAGAAATACAATTTTCAATAAAAAAATAATCATTTTTTACAATTTAGTAAATCTCAATTTTTAACAAAAAATACCAAAAATTCATCTCAAGATAATTTTTACATACTTATTTCAAAAATGAAATTCATTTTTTAAAATTATAATTCTTTAATTTATCAATTAAACTTTAAAATTAATCTTTAAAAGATATGAGTTTAATAAAATTATTTCCATTTTTTTCAAAATTAATTGAGTTTTTTTAATGTTATAATTATCAAAATAATGAATGTTATAAATATGAATAAAATTTATTATATCATTACCTATGTTTTTATATTATTCCCCATATTTGTAAATTATATCCTCTTAATTATATTCACATATTAAAAAATTGGTGAAAGCATTTTCAAACACCCAT
Organism: Viscum album; assembly: GCA_963277665.1. Lineage (NCBI taxonomy): Eukaryota > Viridiplantae > Streptophyta > Magnoliopsida > Santalales > Viscaceae > Viscum > Viscum album. Next base: position 709,553,768 of record OY728163.1, read on the forward strand.
ATTGTTTCTTCAAACAAATGGATTTTCCCCAAAAAAATTACTTGGTAATCATCATATTCCATCAATATTTCTGAACATAATCATGAATCAGTATATGTTCTTTCTTATAATAATGGTTATCTTTCAATTTAATTACATTAGGGATCAAAACATGAGATTGATCTATCACATATTTTGTTCATATCAAAATATGAAAAACTTTGTGTAACTGGGATAAACTTGGAGTCAAGGCTACTCAGTAAGAAACTAATTCAGCATTATCCTAGATATTACAAGTTCCAAGGAATTATGGATTTTTCATAATCTATTTATAAAAACACATAAAAAATATCTATGGAGATACAATAAGAAAAACATGATAACCAATATTGAAAGAAAGATCCTTCCTCTAGTTATCTACATAATTTATCTACATTATCTATTATAACCACATATTTTTCTAAATTAAAATTAACTTCTTGACCATTTAAACTACCAATTATATTCATATAAACTTCATGTCTCCAAATTTATCCCAAATGGAATTACGTTTACACTCATTTCCATATAATTCTTTATAATGTATCATATTTATATACGAAGAAAAATTGTTATTATAAAATAATAAATTAATGAAATATTATAATCCCACAATCCCTTGTAATACATTGAATAATTATGAAACATGTATTTCATGTTCTTAATTAATTAAGTAGACTATCCACCATCCTTAATAGGAAAATCTATTCTAAAATTTAATTGAGTACCCACTGACATTTGAATAACATTCAAAAAATTATATGTTAATTTGGGGTCATGATCTAATATAATAGAGGGAGGAATTCTATGTAAACAAAATATATTCGTGTGATAAAATTGAGAATGTTGATGAAATTAAAAAGTATCTGAAATGGTAAGGAAATGAGATGATTTATTAAATTGACCTACAATAAAAAATAGAATTATGACCTTGACATATCTATACAAATCCCACTATGAAATCCTTGCATATATTCTACCATTTTCACTTTGAAACAAAATAAGGTAGAAACATCTCGGCCAGTAACTATAAGTCTGCATGTACTAATTTAAAAGTAAAACATTTTATAGTGTAGTCTGAATTATTTATTTTAATTTCTTCCAACTAGTAACACTCCTGAATGACTCTGTACATTTTTGTACCACATGGATGAATTGAATATGGTGAACTATGAGATTAAAATAAAAATTATCTCTTCAAATGGGAATAAAAATGAATGTGTAATAACATTTAAAATATAAAAATTCATTTTTATAAATATTAAAATCTGTAAACATACACTTATTTATAAATTTACCTTTTCGTGTAATTCATGGACTTTTTTCATAATATTCCACATTCTTTCTATTAGAGACAATTGTACTGACACATGATACATATAGAAGAGGTTTATACATCATTAAATTCATGGTGAAAATTCCTCAATTCTTTACACAAAGGTTTGTGTATAAAAAACATGGTTAATTAAATATTATTTTTCATACATGAAGAGTTAGTTATTTTCTTCTCTATTACATAACAATAATAAATCATTCAATCATAATCCTTAACATTTCCAAATATCTTCACTATCTCATCTTCAATTATATTTATTAGAATATATACTTCAATATTCTTTGATTAGTATATTTTTCACAATATGATCTATATAAATGATGACATAAATTTTTAAAGAAGAATAATATCATTTAATTATAGGTCATGTGTCGGATAATTTAACTATTAGGTTTTAGGATATGGGATGCATATGAAATTAACAGATAATTCTTCATTTGGACAAAATTATGTCCCTTCATAGAAGGATCATTGTATATTATAATATAACCATTTTCCTAGGGAAATTACAAAACTAAAGCATTTACCAATCGGATTTTAGTTACATAAAACAATCATAAAACACTTATTTATAGAAAAATTTAACTTCTTTTTGAGTTAACTTATTTAGTAGGCTGGACAATGGAGAAACATTTTAAACAAACCTCTATTATTAACATGTTTTACCAAGAAAACTATTATTTTTTTGTCATTGTTATGTATTTTACCCTATTTATCAACTATATTTTTATAACTCTTATTAATTAATCCATAGTTATAAATAATATGACTAATAAAAGAAATATGTTACAAAAAAAATCACACTTAATAAATATTCCCTATATCTTATTTCCATTTACGGTATGAAAATAATCTTTATTTGTATTTCATGATCCTCGTGGAATTTATAATATATTTATATATCATCAATAAACTATGCCAAAAAAACATATCTATATATTCATTGGAGACTTAATTCATAAGACCCGTAAATATAGCCAATCAATTAGATAACCCAAAGGGTATGTAGATACCCGATTGTTTTTCCCTATAAGACTTTGGAGTATTTCTACATATATTTCCAGAGCTAGACGTGAAGACGACATGCGATTTAGAGTCCTGGTGTGCCCGGAATAAAGTTTATAAGAATATTATGTATTTTTATACTATGCATGTGGCAGGGTTGTGTTTTATCCTAAATGATATCTCGGATCGGAAATCTGAGTGCACTATTTCATCTGGAGTGTGCCGTTTATGTAACACCCCAAGCTTCCATGGTACGCTTCTCTTTGAATAACAGAGTAGCGTGTGTGGTACGCAACTTCGAGTTCGAACACACACCACAAACAATAAAAGTAGCCATTATGAATAGATATACCCACATTTTGAAATTTTATATATTTTATCTTTTAAAATGGACATTATTTTTGGATTCGGAAAATTTAAATTATTCTAGGGTAATTTTTTGGTATTTTTCTGAAAACATTCAATTTTTGATGAATAGTGAAAAAACACTGAGTTATAGTTTAAAACTGAATTTTTATTTAAATAATTATATATTATATTTAAATTTAATTAAGGCCAAAAATAGATACATAATAACTATATATGTTAAATGTAATTCATTAGAGTTTGTTTAAAATAATTTTAGATATATAAAAATTTTATTGACCTTTTCACCGTCTTTTACCCACCTCCTAGGAGAATTTGGAAATTTCATGTAAAACATAATTTTACAGCATCTGTGAGTGGAATTTCAAAAATACGAGGAACATGGTCAATATAAATGAGTAAAATGTGGTTCAATAAGATAAAAATAATTTTTGTTGAATAGTAACTTATTACTTTTATTACCCATGGGTAAAAGTAAATAGGATAATTAAGGGTAAGAATGATACTAATATTACCATAAAAGATGTCCTAATTCAATTGTAAAAATGTATCTCGACCATAAACAACCTTTGGAATAAAATATTATCATTCTGGTCGACTTGGATTAGATTAGGACATTTATTATTATTTAATTCAAAGAAGAGTTAATACAGTTAAAATCAATGTTTAATAACTAAAATATTTTTATAATAGGGTTATATATAATATAAATTTGATTATAAATATTCATTAGAAAGAAAAAAATATTTCCTACATAATTGTATTTTATTTGTAATTTTTAGACATTAAATAATTTAATTTATTTATGACACAATGATGATGTAGTAATTACCTTCTTAATGAATGAATAAGATAATTGATATTATAAATAGCCAAATAAATTTAATTTGAGAATTTTTATGAAATACTGTAATTTAATAGGTTAATATTACTTAATAGAATTGGTTATATAAATTTTTTTGGATGTAATAATGCTGTTATGAATTTATTAAAAATAAATTTCACAATAGTGTCAAAATTGACATAAAAGGGGTTTTAAAACAAATATTATATTTTTAATTGATATTCAATTCATAAAAGTATAAGGTCCTACCAAGAGACTTATTAATGATAGTTTTATCATTAATGAACCAGTTGGGGTTCTCTTGGATGTTTATAGTATGTTTATTAAGCATATAATATAAAAATTAAAATAGACATGGTAAATGTGAAACTAATTAACTAAGAGTTAAAACTAAAAGATAAGGTTAATATAGTGACCCAAACCTGTCTAAAACCTATTGTTTGGATGTTGTTCGACCCATCCCCATCTTAGACTCGAAACAAGTCACCTTCGAGCCATATGAAACCGAATATGAATTTATTATAAAATAATATTTCTATCTTTTCCTAAGATGCCACTCACCCCTCTTAAAAAAGTGCACTCCCACTTCACTCATTTTCACACCATCAAAGCCATTTGGTGTAACGACCCAAAATTTCATCAATGGGAAATCCCTCTTGATCCAGTTAAATGTTTCTTTATGTTTTTATAAGATGTCAACTTCTTTAGTTTAACGTTACGATTTGTGACCGTTACTTTTATAGCCGTTGAACAGTGATCATCTGGGTAGTTTAAATATAAGGCTTTAACGAACCAATTTTCTACTCAGACAAAGGAAGCGATGGCCTCATCCAGTAGAATCGCCCCTTACAAAGCCCATTTGTCGGAGCTCGGAAATGAGGTGGCGTCTTTGGGCTTTTCCCTTGACCAAGCCCAAGCTGATCTTCATCAAGTCAAGCTCGAACGTGATCGTCTACGGGAAAAATGGAAGTTGATAGAGATTACCACTCGAGCGATGTTATCTGAGCAACCCCAAGAGTCTGTCACCATCGCACACCTTACCCTTAGGTCTTATGCGGCTATTTTAAGGGGTTATGTAACAAATAAGTAGCACCATGTTCATGTACATTATTTTTGTATATAATAATGAATATAATTTCTAGTCATTTTTGATGCATTGTAATTAGTTTTTAAAGTACAAATGATGTTTTTAGTTATTATTTAATTAAGAATTATATTTTATTAAATTAAAGGATTTTTGAATTCAATAATATTTTAATAAAATATTATTATTAATATTAAATTAATTTTTATTAAATATAAATGATCTTATAATTTTATGAATGCAATTAAAATTTTTATTAAGGTTTGAAAGCCATTTCTGTCAAAACCCGTGAATTTTTTATAAATGTCGGTTTTTATTTTAAAAGTGAAAATTCACATATTTAGAAAATTATTTAGATAAAATAAATATTATTTTTGGAATCAGGACGTCGAAATTATCCAACGGTGAATTTTTCATAATTTTCTGAGACAGTCAAATTTTTGGGTAAAAATTAAATACCATTTGAATATATAATGTGTTTTATGACATCATAATGACCCAATGGTGATGTAATAAAATACCATAATCCTTATGTTCGGCCAATATGTGTTTTATCATTAAAATAATGAGGTTTTGGGTTTGTTTGACTTACTTTTCAAAGCATTAATGGAGCCCTCAAGACTTATTCATCACTTTGCCTTTTTAAATTAATTTCCATGGGAGTGTTACTCACCTCCACATAAGCAACCCTAATTTTTTAATTTGTTCGGACCTTGGAATTGTAAAATATTGTTTTCCTCTTTCCTTTTCCAGAAACCATGGGAAAATACCATGGGATGGTTTGTGGTTTGGATTATTTTAATATAAGGGGTCCCAAACCTAAATAATTAAGAATTCTCTCACCTTTCCTATATAAACCCACCCAAGCTCCCACTTCCTCCTCACTCAAAGCCCTAGAAGTTAGTCCAACCTCTTCCCTACTCTCTCTATAATCCTCTCAAGGTGCCCCAAGCTCCCAATAAGCCTCTCACAAGCCTCTCTCTAGCCTTTGGAAGCACACTTCCAAGTAAGGGGTTTTCTTCCTTTCAAATTTTTTTGTCAATTTTCTTTAAGTTGTATTTCCCTTTTTATTTCAATTATGAATGTTGGGGTATGGTTTCAAACCTTCCCCATACTGCCCTATTATTGTTTTAATGATGGTATAACCCTTTCTCTCTCATTAAATGCCTCCCATGTACACCCGTTACTATGCCGAAATTCCGAAAGGAACTTCTCTCTCTTCTTTTACATTCAAGCAATACTTTTGTATCATGAATCTAAATTACATTTCTATTGTTGGGACATGTATATATATGATCTACATACTTTCAATTACATGTAAATATGATGAGGAACCCCTTTCTCTCTCATCAACCTTTTTTATGAATTCTTATGTCACGCCGTTACGCTGCCGATATCGCCCCGATTTTCTAAGTCAATGTCTTTGTGTAGTGAATACCATGCCCATTTCTCCATCAAGGGTATTCACCTTTATGCACATTTACATATTTATTATAAAGTTTCATGTATGAATTCCACATTCCTTTATCGTGGAAGAAATGATTATGTTTTATGAATCCATGCTTTATGATCCATGTGGAACACATATGCATGAAATGAAATGTTTAAGAAGGGTGCGCCCTTTATAGCGCTCCAATGCATTGGGTAAAGTATAGTATCATGATACGTCATGTGCAATGAGTGTTGACTCATGCTAATTCAAGTGCAACGAGGGTTTACTCGTGCTTCAAGTGCAATGAGGGTTTACTCATGCTCCATGTGCAATGAGCCTTGGCTCATGCTAATTCAATGTTAAGTGTTGTTGCCACATTTCCATGTTATGATTATCATGCTTTATCATGCCTTTATGTTCATGTCTCTCTTATGCTCTATTGATATGCCTATTTCCTAACATGTACTGTACTCCTCATGTTATTCATTATGTACTCCCTTACTGGGCTTTATAGCTCACCCTTTTCTTATGCATGTCCTCAGGTTATCCCATGCAATGCTAAGTACGAAGGAATGTAGTGGTCATGTAAAGTAAGTTTTCAATAAGGATGTTGTATTTCATGTTTAAAGTTTTTATGTAATGATCCTAAGCCCCAAAGACAGTAAACCTCTCGATCTTCTTTGTTGTATCAAGTGAAGTTTTATGTAATAAAGCATGTTTAAGTTGTAATAAAAAGCAGGGTTATATAAAATGTTATGTTATTATAAATATGGTACAACCATATTCAGTATTCTATCCACCCTTTTAATAACATATCACCATACATGTGTACGTACGGATCACCGTCTTCACGTCGTGGTGTAATTGTTATTCAAAACATTATTATTTGGATGGGTATGATAATGATGTGTAATTGAAGTAAATAATAAATATAACATTATAATGATTCCATATATATGATATTACATCTAATTATAAATGATTTTATTATCAAAAGAATGATATTGTTGCTCGTGCGTACATACGGACTACCGTCTCCACGAACGCGATGAGATTCATTCCCCATCGTTTCCATTAAAGACTAATTATCATTTGTTGATTAAAAATAATTTTTAAAAACATTATATAATTATTGATATGAATAAGATACAACCAATGGATAAAAAACATGTCTTATTAAACAAAACATATAAAATAAAACGAGTAAGTGAACACCCGAAATGACGATAATACTAATATATTATTAACAAAGCAATATTAAAAGATCATATATGATATCATATTTATGTATATGATTCATGGATAATTTAATAACAATTATTTAACTATTATACAAGAGGTTAAACTACCCTCTACCAAGGAAAAGTACATGGTAATGGTTTATTTCACAATATGTTCATTATCCGAGGTAGTTTATACGTAATTATCTACTGGGACCTCTTTATCATCCACATTCATGTTTCTTAAAAATGTATTTAAAAACATTATTACTATTTTATAGAATTTGGGTTAAAGTCATTTATACCCTTGTTTGACTTATTTTATGATGTTTACAAAGGAATCTTTCCATCGTTTTCCAAACAAGGTCCTTTTTAATATTTTCTACAGAATTAAGGTAAATATGTCTTTTTTAACTTATACGGTGGGTGCAGCTATTTTCTGCTGTTATAAAATCTTCTAAGATTTCCTTACAACTAGAAAGGATATTTTCAAAGTAAATGTTTTATTTTATAATTTTGTTACTTTTAAATGATTAAAAAAGCGATATTTCTCTCAAATAGTTTTGATTTCATCTATTTCAACATCCTTTGATGGATTTTAACCTTATTTGAAGTTGATTTATTATGATACAAAACATTAATACATAATTTAAGGTTTTGTGATATGTATGACTATTGATATGTTATTTTTATACAATTCATGTTTTATGGAGAATTTATTGACATTTCTTTTTCTAGTTTTTATACGAATGTTTATATTATGTTTAAACCTGTTCATATAAGGAATGAATTGGACTTAATAAGTGACAGGTGGAGACCAATATAGCTCCTTGATTCATCAGTGGGTCTCATGAGACAAACTAGTGTCTTGGCACAAGGCCTTGAAGAAATCCTATTTGTAGTCTTGGAACAAGGCCTTGACTATGTGGTTACGATAGTATGGCATTATGCATTCCATCATTATGAAAGTTGTTATTGATATTGCATGTGATTATTAGACTAGTAGAATATCCATGTGAATAAGTAAATTGTATTATTTCATTTTATCTTTTCCATATTATGGTGAAGTTCTAGTTAAATAGGATTTTGTGTTAGTTATACCTTGCCTTAAATGTTCTTGTTTATTTATTAATGTTTTTGCTATATTTTTATCCTTAATGAGCATCTAAGCTCACCCCTTTCAATGTTTTAATTTTTTTCAGGATGTGAAGAATTATTTTATGAATGATTTACAAGGAAATTATGAGGGGATATGAAGACAAGTTGTTATTATCGATTTGTTTCACTTTATTATCTAATGTATGACTTTTGAATATATCTAGTGTTTCCAGGGCTACTAAACTAATCGGTCTTTCGAGGCGTGATGTTTTGTGATCATGCCAATATTATGTAATATTGCACCAGCTCTAGGTAACTTGGGTAAGGGTGTTACATTTGGTATCAAAGGAAGTTTAGTACAAACCTTGGAAGCTAGATTTAGATAAACTCTGATTTGAGCACATAGCCTTAAGATAGACTTTGAGGATTAATATAGAATAACATCCTAGGATTTGGGAATTGTAGGTATTTTTTGAGTTTTCCGATCAATACATCCCTGTCTTGATATTAGCAGGTAGAGGCGGCTCTTCCACAGATGTTCCTAGGTTTAAAACCATAAAACACCGCTTTGAGCTAGACTCGAACGAGAACTGGTGCACGATGATAGGCTTTGCTGCACTCTGGCTTACGACACTCCTGGGGGATATGCTTAGGATAATTCACATTTTCTTTACAAAACATCATGAAGGGTTTATGAGTATATAATTCCTAAAAGAGGACATTTTTTATGACTATGGATTATATCCATAAATAATTCAATTTATGTTAAGTGTTTTACAATTATGTAATTATATATTTTGATTCATAAACTGATCTAGTTTATTCCATTGTTTAGAAATGGAACCTAGTGGAAGAAATAGAAACTATATCAATGCATGCACTCCATGTAGCTATTTCCCTCCTGTCAAGATAATTATAGTGGAGCTAGTTATTCAACTGGTGCTGATCAGCTAATCACCGTACTAGGACACCTCACTCAGTTTATGAATAATAAACTTACCAATATAGAGCACCCCGATCCACAGCATGGAGGATCAATGTTATATCGATTCATAAGGAAACAACCACCAAAATTCAATTGGTGTATAAATCCATTGGTAGCTGAGAGATGGATAAGTTCCCTAGAGAAAATATTTCAGGCTTTGGGAAGTAGTGAAAGGGAAAAAGTTATCATGGAAGTTTATCGTCTCACTGGGGATGCTGATCAATGGTTGTCATTGATACAAAATAGAAAGGAAGATGATGAAGTATCAAATATGGAATGGAGGGAGTTCAAAGATATTTTATTAGAGAAATACTTTCCTCATGACCATCGAGTAGATATGGAATGGAAATTTCTGAGATAGAGACAAAAGGAGGATGAGTATGTCGCAAAGTATGATGCTAACATTACATGGTTAGAGAGGCATGCATCAGATTGTATATGTAACCCGAAGAGTAATATTGATCGTTTATGTGATGGGTTAAATCCATTTCTTAATCGAGAATTAGTCTCACAATACTTCTTATTATAAGAAGTCATTCTCTCATGTGCTATCAAGATAGGAAATGAATTCTCTACCTCTTACGACTTTAAAGTAAATCAAGAGAAGAAGCGATCTTCTAATTAGTATGGAAATGGAAATAAGGGGAAGAAGGGAAAATTTGAATATCAATCCTGTTGTAAATGTGGGAAGACACTCCCTGGTAATTTCTTGAAGGGAATGGGTTTCTGTTACAAGAGTGGTGAGAAAGGCCACCAAGCTCATGATTGAAAAGGGAAGAAAGAATCTATCGATGTTCAGTGCTACAATTGCAGGGAGATGGGAAATTATTCAAATGAATTTCCAAAGAGTCAGGGAAACATACCTCAGAAAAGGCCAAGGGATGAAGGCCAAGCTTATTCTATCACAACTGCTGATGTAGAAGCTATGAATGACGTGGTGGCAGATAATTTAATGGTTTCCTCAAGTATAGAAAATTTATTATTTGATTCTGGATCATCGTAATGTTTCATATCTTCCTAGTTTTACAAGAAAATTAGATATTTCCAATTTGATTTAACAAGATAGTTGTCAGTTAAAAATCCTAACGGAAGTATCATTGCTACAAAGTTATGTGAATCAGTTCCCATTAGAGCACATATATGTTCTTTATCTCCAGATCCCATAATCATACCTATGATTGAGTTTGATATAATCCTCTTTATGGATTGGATTTCAGACTATGATGTGAAGATTTATTATAAGATGGAGGAGGTTACGATTTTTGATGATTATGATAAGGAACACTATATCAATAGAGAATAATCACACCACCTAATTCTTATCTAGATCCACCCCCAGTAGCACAACTAAATTCAATTATTGTGGAGGAAGAGAATGAAATAACTGTCAATGAGGAAAGGAATGTTCATATACTAGATGTACCTATTGTGAGAGAATATGTTGATGTGTTTAAAGAAGATTTACCTAGACATCCTACAAAATGATAAATTGAGTTTTCTATTTATTTAATTCCTGTATCAAGGCCCATATCGAAGATCCCTTATAGAATAACCAATGTTGAATTAGAGGAACTAAAGAAACAACTAGATAAATTGAGTAATAAGGGATTTATTCTCCCTATTGTTTTTACATGGGGAGTCCATGATCTTTTTGTTAAAAAGAAAGATGGATCTATGAGGTTATGTATCGACTATAGGGAAATCAATGCTATAACAATAAATTACAAGTATCATGTACCTCGAATTGATGATTTATTTGACCACGTGAATGGATCACAATACTTTTCAATGATTTACATTCGATCTGGATATCATCAGTTGTGTGTGAAGAAGTAAGACATTATGAAGATAGCATTTCGAACCAGGTACGTGAATTACGAGTTTACAGTAATGACTTTTGGATTGACAAATTCACCCTCTGTATTCATGGATCTAATGAACAGATTTTTCAAGAAATATCTCGATGATTTTGTAGTAGTATTTATTGATGATATCTTGGTATACTCTAAAAGATACGAAGATCATGAAAATCACTTGTGCATTATCTTGAAGACTCTTAAAAGAAATAAATTATATGGGAAGTTTAGCAAATGTGAATTCTGGCTTCAGGAGAATTCATTTCTTGGACATATTGTCTTTAAGGATGGAATATCTGTTGATCCTTCTTTGACAAGAGAAATCCAAGAATGGCCAACACCTACGAGTATAACTGAGTTACACAGTTTTATTGATTTAGCATGTTATTATCAATGTTTCGTCCATAATTTTTCCCGGTTGGCTAACCCATTAACAAAGCTCACACGTAAAGGGGTTAAATTTTTTTGGACAAAAGAGTGTGAATAATGTTTTGAAGAACTGAAGAGAAGATTTTAGAATGCTCCTATATTGACTATACCATTAGGGAATGATGGGTTTGATATTTATTGTGATGCTTCAATGAAAGGAGTTGGTTGTTTCCTTATACAGAATGATAGGGTTATTGCCTATGCATCACGATAGCTTAAAATTAATGAGAAGAACTATTCTAACCATGATCTTGAGTTAGCAGATGTAATCTTTGCTTTGATGATTTGGATACACTATCTCTATGGTGATAAATGTGATATTTATACTTATCACAAGAGTTTGAAGTATATTTTCTCACAGAAAGAACTCAATATGAGGCAAAGGATATGGCTTGAACTACTCACGGATTATGATTGCACGATACACTACCACCAGGGGAAGGAAAATAAGGTTGCAGATTCATTGAGTAGAAAATATCATGGAGTTTTAAAAAAGATGAGAGTTGATATGAATCTTATTTTCATGGATCTAGTAAAGATGGATATGGGAATCCCCATGGAAGGTGAAACATCAATACTTTTTCAAATGGTTGCCAAACCATCTTTACTAGAAAGGATAAATAGTTCTTAGACCGATGATGAAGTGTTTCAAAAGAAGATTAAAGCTGTGAATGATGGGAGATTGAGCGAATTTGTGTATGAAGATGTAATTTTGAAATTTGGGAAGAGACTTTTTGTTCCCAATATACCTGGCCTAAAAAGGGAATTGTTAGATTATGCTCATAGTTCCAATTTCTCTATACACCCTAAAAGCACCAAAATATATATATATTTGAAGGAACATTTTTGGTGGGACAACATGAAGAGGGAGATTGCTGATTTTGTGTCAAGATGTATGCTTTATCAACAAGTGAAAGATGGAAGGCAATAGCCTGGAAGAGTCATGCAACCTCTTCCCATACATGAGTGGAAAGGGGATAATATCACGATGGAATTTGTCATTGGACTACCAAAGACTCTTAGATGGAATCATGCAATATGAGTCATTGTTGATCATCTTACCAAAACAGTACATTTTCTTGCAATAAGAGAAGACCTACCACTTGAACGTCTAGAACGGAAATATATTAATGAATTTGTGAGACTTCATGGAGTACCCCTATAAATTTTTTCATATCGTGATCCATGTTATACATCAAGATTCTTGAAGAGTCTTTATAAGGCATTGGATACTGAACATCGTTTGAGCACTACTTACCACCCCCAAACTGATAGACAATCAGAACAGACTATTCAAACCTTAGAAGACATGTTTACATATTGCTCACTTGACTTTTATGGTATGTGGGATCAATATTTACCTCAGGTAGTATTTTCCTATAACAATAGCTTCCATTCAAGTATTCAGATGGCACCATTTGAAGTGTTATACAGAAAGATATATCGCGCACCAACCTGTTGGGATGAAGTTGGTGAAATAAAACTCGTAGGCCCAGAACTGGTGGATGAAACGATGGAAAAGGTAAAGGTAATCCAAAACCACATCGAAGAATCTCAAAGTAGGTAGAAGAGCTATGCCAAAAACCGAAGGAAGGATTTGGAATTTCAGGTAGAAGATCATGTTTTCTTGAAGGTGTCTCGATGGAAGGGAGTTATACATTTTGGTAATAAGGGAAAATTGAGTCCCAGGTACATCGGACCTTTCGAAATTCTAGAACGAATTGGGGTTGTAGCTTATCATTTGGAAAAGCTGCCAAATCTCTCCCAAGTTCCTGATGTGTTCCACGTATCACTATTGGGAAAATACAATCCTGAGCTGACGCATGTACTCACATATGAGAAAGTAGAACTAGAACTGATATGTATTATTTCGAAGAGCCCATTAGGATTCTTGGTACCAGAGAACTAGTGTTGAGAAACCGGACGACTCGTCTGGTAAAAATACTATAGAGAAACCATAAGATGGAATAGGCAACGTGGGAACCCGAGGAACATATAATGAAGAATCACCCGAGTCTTATTATGTAGTAATATTCTAGAAATTTTTAGGACCAAATTATTTGAAGGAGGGCAGAATGTAACACCCCAAGCATCCATGGTACGCTTCTCTTTGAATAATACAGTACGTGTGTGGTACGAAACTTCGAGTTCTAACACACACCACAACCAATCAAACTAGTCGTTATGAATATTAATTTCCACTTTTTGAAATTTGATAAATATTATCTTTCAAAGTGGACTTCATTTTTGGATTTTGAATATTGAAGTTTTCATAGGGTGAATTTTTGTTATTATTCTGAAAACATTCAATTTTAGATGAATAGTGGAAAAACACTGAGTTATAGTTTAAAACCGAATTATTATTTAAATATTTATTTATAATATTTAAATTTAATTATTGTCAAAATAGGTACATAATACCTATATATGTTCAATGTAATTCATTGTAGTTGGTTTAGAATAAGTTTAGATATATAAAAAGTTTATTGAACTTTTCAGCGCCTTTTACCCACCACCTAGGAGAATTTGGAAATTCATGTAAAACATAATTTTACCACTTCTATGAGTGGAATTTCTAAAATCTGAGAGACATGGTTAATATCAAGGAGTAAAATTTGGTTCAATAAGATAAAAATAATTTTTGTTGAATCGTAACTTTTTACGTTTATTTACCACGGTTAAAAGTAAATAGGGTAATTAAAGGTAGAAATGACTTTAACATTACACTTACACATGTCCTAATTATATTGGACAAGTTTATCTTGACCAAAAAAACCTTCGGAATAAAATATTATCATTTAGGTCCACTTGTATTAGATTAGTACATTTGTTATTATTTAATTCAAAGAAGAGTTAAAACAGTTAAAATCAAAGTTTAATAACTAAAACATTTTTAATATAGGGTTATACATAAGATAAATTCTATTATAAATATTCATTATAAATATAAAATCAATTCCTATGTAATGGTATTTTTTTTAAAATTTTTATACATTATATAAGTTAATTTATTTATGATATAATAATGCAGCAGTAATTACCGTATTGATGAATGATAAAGATAATTGATATTATAAATACCCAAATAAATGTAATTTGAGTCTTTTAATGAATTCCAATAATTTTCTAGGTTAATATGACATATTAGGATTGGTTATATGAATTTCTTTCAATTTAATAATGCTGTTATAAATTTATCAAAAACAAAATACCCAATAGTGTCAAAATTGACATAAAAGAGTTTTTAAAAAAAATATTATATTATTAATTGATATCCAATTCCTAAAAATCTAATGTTCAGACAGGAAACTTATATAATGATAGGTTTATAATTAATGAACCACTTTGGGTTATCTTGAATGTTTATATTATGTTAATTAACCGTATAATATAAATATACAAATAGACATGGCAAATGTGAAATTAATTAACTAAGAGTTAAAACTAAAAGATAATTTGAATATAGTGACCCAAACCAGTCTAAAACCTATTGGTTGGGTGGTTTTCGACCCATACCCACCTTATCCTATACATAAGTCACTTTGGAGTCATTAGAAACAGAATATGAATTTATTATAAAATAATATTTCTATCTTTTCAAAAGGTGCCCCTCACCCCTCTTATAAAAGGGAACACCCCCATCTAACAATGTCACACCTTCAAAGCCATATGGCTCGGCCAAAACCTGCCCAAATATCCTCCCAACTTCCATCGCTTCAATCTATAGGCCTTAGATTGTTCATAAATCAAACCTATTGATCCCTTTTGATCAAATCAAAAGGAAGAACCCAAAGAAGAGGTAATGTATTCAACACCCTCTTTTAAGCTCTTTTTTTCTTCCACTTCTTCATTCGTTGTTATTTCCATTATAAAATAATAACTCCAGTATCTTCTATATATTATGATGCTATTATAATTATTGTATGACCATGTTTATTATTCTATCCACACATTGAATAACATGTCACCATATGGGTGTGCGTACAGCTTACTGTCTCCATGTCGTGGTGTAATTGTTATTCAAAACATTATTATTTTGATGGGTATGATAATTATGTTTAATTGAAGTAAATAATAAATATAACATTATAATTATTCTGTATATATAATATACCATCCAATTATATTTGATTTTAATATCAAAAGAATGATATTGTCGCGCGTGCGTACGTATGGACTACGTATCCACAAACACGATGAGATTCATTCCCCATCGTATCCATTAAAGACTAATTTTCAATTGATGGTTAAAAATAATGTTTAAAAACTTGATATCATTCTAGATATGAATACGATACAAGATATTGATAACAAACACAACTTATGTAACAAAACATATAAAAGAAAATGAGTAAGTGAACACCTGAAACGACGATAATACTAAAATATTATTAACAACGAAATATTAAAAGATCATATATGATATCATATTTATGTGTTTGATTCTTATATAATTTAATAACAATGATTTAGCTATTATAAAGGAGGTTAACCTACCCTTGACCAAGGAAACATACAAGGTAAGGGTTTATTTCAGAATCTCTTCATTATCCGTGGTTGTATATACGTACTTATCTACTGGGACCTCTTTATCATCCACATCCATGTTTCTTAAAAATGTATTTCAAAACAGTCTTACTATTTTACAGAATATGGGATAAATTCATGTATACCTTTGATCGACTTTTTATAAGAATTTTAGAAAGGAATCTTTCCGTCGTTTTCCAAACAAGGTCCTTTTTAACATTTTCGACAGAATTAAGGTAAGAATGACTTTTATAACATATACGGAGGGTGCGGCTATTTTCCACCGTTATAAAATCTTCGAAGATTACCTTACAAGATAGTAATGATATTTTAAAATGAAATGTTTTATTTTATAATTTGTGACTTTTAAATGATTTAAAAAAAGAGATATTTCTCTCAAATAGTTTTGATTTCATCTATGTCAACATCCTTTGATGGATTTTAAGCTTATTTGAAGTTGATTTATTATGATACAAAACTTCCATATTTTATTGAATGTTTTGTGATATGTTTGACTGTGGATGTGTTATTTTTTTACCATTCATTGTTAATGTAGAAATTATTGACATTTCGTATGCTAGTTTTAATACAAATTTTTATGTAATGTTTAAAAATGTACATTTGAGGAATGCATGGGAATTAATAAGTGACGGTTGGAGCCTGTTATAGCTCTATGATGCATCAGTACGTCTCATTATACAAACTAGTTTCTTGGAACAAGGCCTTGAAAAAATCTTATTTATAGTCTTGGCACAAGGCCTTGACTATGTGGTTAGGATAGTCTGACATTATGCATTCCATCATTAATAAAGTGGTTGTTGATATTGAATGTGATTATTCGGCTAGTAGAATATCCATGTGAATAAGTAAATGGAATTATTTCATTTTATCATTTCCATATTATGCGGAAGTTCATGTTGAAAAGGATTTTGTTTTAGTTATACATTGCCTTAATTGTTTATGTTTATTTATGAAAGTTTCTGCTATATTGTTATCCTTACTAAACATCTGAGATCACCCCTTTCAATGTTTTAATTTTTTCCTCGATATGAAAAAGTATTTTATGAATGACTTGACGTGAATTTATGAGGGGATATGAAGACAATATGTTGTTGTAGTTTTATTACATTATGATGTAATGTATGAATTATGAATATATCCAGTGTTTCAAAAGCTACTAAACTAATTGGTCATTCAAGACCTGATCTTTTGTGATCATGCCAATATTATGTAATAATGCACCGTCTCTCGGTAACTGGGGTCGAGGCATTACTGTTTACCCTAGGCTGGGTGTAAAGGTTGTGGACGTGGGCCTGCTGTGAGAGATATCACCCAGGGGAAAATCGTCATTTTGAAATAATGACTTAGTGATTTTCATCACTGGTGTTCTTTTCGAATAACATTCAAACGAATACTCAGAATGGAAATCCGAGACTTCAGTTGAGTTCGAAACGGGGCGTTTTGCCTAGGCACGACATAAAATGAGAGGGCACGGTGAATTCCGATTCTGCGCTGAGTGGGATCCCTATAAACAGAGAGTAGGTGTTTAGGGTTATGGGATAACTCTAATCACTCTCTCTCTCTCTAACACACAAGATCTATCCCTTTCTCTATCTCTCTCAATCGTTCTTCACTGTTCTTCACTGAATCGGGGAATGACCGCAGCCGGAACCTTTACGGATCGAAGCAGGGGCGTCGTGGACGTTTCTCTAGCTGCTAACAAGAGGATCTAGGTAGAATTCTTGTTAAATTTTTCACCTTCGTTGATTACAAATATTTTTTTCATCAAATTTCATTGTTTGAATTCTATAATTTTAGAATTGGGGTGTTGGCTGAACAAACACGGCCAATGCCTGAGCCCCGTTTTAATTGTAGTTCTTGGGCATTCTTCATCCAAAATTTTTGACGTGCCAAATCATGTCGGATCAACGATCGGGGTAAGGCGCTATGAAGGCCTCTCCATGAGGATTCATAGTCCTCCTATGAATTTGGAATCAGGACACCAGAGCGGTGGCGGTGACCGTCGGAAGCCCCGACCCCAGCAAGGGCGGTGGTTGGAGGTCAAGCGTCAGGCAGTAGGTGCGGTCGGGGTGTTCGGACGAGGTGGTGACGTCGGGTGTGGCCGGTGTAAGGTGGAACGTGCCGCGGTGAGTAGTGGAAGTGCGCTACAGGATGCACTGGCCCTGGGCCCATCGCGGTCGAAGGGGGACATGTGGTGCTGA
The DNA here is from genome assembly GCA_963277665.1 of Viscum album. NCBI lineage: Eukaryota > Viridiplantae > Streptophyta > Magnoliopsida > Santalales > Viscaceae > Viscum > Viscum album. The sequence goes on from OY728163.1 coordinate 709,572,190, forward strand.
CCGCCTGAGGTGTGCTGAGGAGACGAGGACCCACGTTCGAAGGGTCCTGCTGGCGCAACGTGGAGACCGGCCTTTGGCCGGTCTGCTTTGAGGATCTTAACCCGAGGAGAGTTCGGTGTGTCTAGAGCGGGCCATGGCGATTCGGGCCGAACATGTGGCTAGGAAGTGGGTCGGCGGTTCGAACCGGGCCGGCCAGGGTGAACCGGCCCGGTTGGGCCCCTTGCGATCAAGGGATTGTATCTTCTAAACGGCGTGTCCGTTTGACGTGTCGTCTGTGGCTACGGGTTGGTGTTGGAACGTCGGACTATTTGACTTGCGTTTTGGGGATTTTGGGTTCTGCACCTGAATATCAGTGACCCAGAATGATTTAATTTAATAATATTAAATTATTATTAATATTTACAAAGAACTTACTTGCGAGCTGGATGTCTGTTTGACGTTTCGTCAGAGGGGTTGTGGCCCTGGTGTTGAGACGGTCCTTCCAAAGTTGGTCGGAACCCTTGCGGCTTGGTTTCCTTGCTCGGTCACACGAAACACATATTGTGAATAATTAATTAGTTATTTAAATTAATTAGTTATTTTTGCATTATATCTAACTCATGTTTGGGATACCCAATTGATGCGTCGTTAGCGGCAACACGACCCCAGTCCTTGTGCAGACTTTTTGAGACACTTTCCGAAGCGTTTGGTTTGAAGACAAGTTGTGGGCCACACATGACATAGTTCACATGTTTTACAGTTAAACACCACTTTTCACCCGACATCCTTTTGGGGTGTTTGAGTACTTGTTTCTGAGTGATCTTCCGAGGGTATTGTGACGACGCAATCCACATGCCTAAATTTTGGCCCGAGGGATGGGCCCCATGAGGCGGCTTTCGGACGTATGATGCATTTTTACGACTTTTTCTTCATATGTCTCTTCGGTGAAAATGAATAGCCTACACCGCATGGTTATCTGCATGAAATGCAATCGTACGATCTGTGTGACGTGTTTCGGGGGAGAGGTGTGGGCCCTACATTGCCAAGATTGCATATAACGTGGGGAGCTGCAGCTTCCACATCTGGAGTCAGTTTTAGGCACCATCAGTGGCGTTATGACCCTGGCATTGAGGTGGGGTTGGCCTGGGTGGTTTCAAGCACTGAACCTGAAGTTGAGGTGTGGGCCCAACGGGCCATCTTTTAAGCTATGTGCAGCGTACTGTGACTTTTCCACCAGGCTCCCGTTTATGGTGTATGAATAGTCATTTTTGCGTGTTTTTTTGAGAGCATCGCAATGGCAAAGATCACCCAACCTTTTTTTGGACTGAGGTGTGGGCCCCACGAGGCGTCATATGAGCTTAAAGAGGTGTTCAATAACTTTTTCACTGGGATCCTGTTTCCAGTGAGTAAGTAGTCTATCTCGAATGTTTTTTTTAGGATTACAATAGTGTAATATGTTTTGGTTTACATATCATCATTAGAGATCACATTAAATGTGGAAGCAAAAAAGGGTGTTGGTTAGTGGTTCCTTTGACACACTCCAATCCTACACACGGTAGCAGTGTTAGTGACACCCAGTGATGGAACGAGCAGTGAGGGGTTATCGGACCAGTTCTGGGTTTACCATCCAATAGGGCTGGGCAGTGGGTTACCCACCTGCGTATCCGGGTTTACCATCCAGTGGGGGTGGGCAGTGGGTTACCCACCGGCGTATCAGGGTTACCCTCTAGCAGGGCTGGGCGGTGGGATACCAATTCACCTAAGGTTTTAGCCTCCATCTGGGCTGGTCAGTGGGTTACCCGTTCACCATAGGGTTTACCCTCCAGGTGGGCTGGGCAATGTGTTACTCGTCGACTTTAGGGCTTACCCTCCAGCGGGGTTAGGTAGTGGTTACCCGTTGACCTCTTGGGGATTACCCTCTAGCTGATCTGGGTAGTTGGTTACACGATAACTTCTTATAGACTTGGCCCTTTATATGAGTCTAGTCAGTGAATTTTTTTCGTGATTACCAGAGCGGGAGCCTTGGTGGTACAGTTCAGCAATGAGGCATCTTTGGCGTGCGATACTTTTGGGCATCAGTGATGGATATCCTTCATACTATTGGAGACTTTTCTTAGGATTATCTTGGATATAGATATCCCCTTACACACTCTTTCATTTTTATTATAGATAATATATAAATACACCTTACTTTTGTTCCCACTCCTTGGATTCATTTACTCTCCTTCTTAGAGGGGAGAAGACGTGTGGGGTATGCACCGTGATTTCCGTGTCTAGATCCTCTTCGATTGGAAGAGTATACTCCCTTTCTTAAGTTTGGTTGAGCTGAACTCTCTCTACTATACTCTTACTCTGGACTTTGTTCTGTCTACTGCTCACCATTTTAGTATCTCATTTGTTGCTTCCTCGAGCATTCCAGGAATCCTACTGAGTATCTTTATACTCACCCCTGTTGGTCTTTCCCGGCACTTGGTTTGCCCTTGTATATGACAGATAGGTCGACCGAGACTATAGAGGAGCGTAGAGGACACAGGATCGTGGGATGTTTTCAGTGGTCATTGTAGGATTTTCATGTGTGAGACTCACTAGCTGTATTATTTTGTTACCTGTTGTCGGGTTATGGAACCTTTATAGTTGGACATGTTTTTTTTCCCTTTTTCTATTTAGTTGTCTTTTCAGTACTTTTCAGCACTTTACTCATACTGGTTGGAGTTCAATGCATGTATGTTTGTTTCGCTTGTGTTGTAGTGTTGTATCATTCTTTCTTTTCTCTTCACTTTTCCATTGACATAGATGCATGTGTGTGTATAGTTTCTTAGGCAAAGGCCTCCCCTAGTTTGTTGTGCCTTCGGCGCTATTCGCCAACCCCTTGCCTATAGAGGCAGTCTTGGTGTACTTGTGGCTCGAGCCCCAGTATGGGTCGGTTCATGAAAAAGTGGTATCAAATGTGGTTCATTCCTTGGGGCATTGTTCAGACATACCTAAAAAGGAATTGGTTGAGTTTTGTGGAAATTGTGTCAACGTGTCTCAAGAGCGAATCTTAGGCCAGTGAGTCTAGTGATGGTGCAGTGGCCAACATATCCATTCACCAAGACCCTGATAACCCACTTCCCAACTCGGCACACTGAGACACTTGTTTCAAGAAATTTTGTTCGTGTAGCATATAGTATTGAGTCTATGACAGTCCTTCCTGAGTCACCTCCCCATCATTGTATATATATATATATATGCTCATTCGACAGCGCTACTCCTTGATTGGATTAAGGATATATCTGTGATGATATCCAGCCAGGATACTAGCTCTGTTTTGTGAAGACAACTCTGTGAACGACGAGGCTTCTATTCAAGATCCATCATACGGTTACCCTTTCTCTAGCAGGACAGGCAGCAGCACCCCCACCTATGGAGTAACAGCTAGTACCAGCAGCAAAGGGTGATGAAAAGGGCAGGATGGGAAGACTAGGAGTGTTTTAGTGTCAGAGACGCTGAGGTTACATGGTGATCCATAACCTCAGACAGTTAAGGGTTGGCTAGAGTCAGTGGTCTACCTCTTCAGGCCTGTTTGGACACTGATAAGTTATATGGTGGCTCTGACAACCAATATTTTTCAACCACGCTGTTTGGCGTAGTAGATCCAGGGTTACTCAGATGCTCGATGAGTTGGTACTCTCATGGGATGACTTCTATCATTTGTTTCATGAGGAGTAATACCTCTCATACTTATGCTTTTTACGGTTTCGGGAGCTGCGGGAGCTTCAGCGGGGAGTGATGGCAGTGGCTGAGTATGCGACTAGGTTCACAGACCTTACTCGGTACACTTTGAATGTGTACCATGATGACAACATCCGAGCACAGAATTTTGAATGAGATATCTGTAGATGATATTTGTGCCAGCATAGTTCCTTTTTTTCTTCCTAAACCATCTCGGGGTGCTGGAACAAGCACTTGTGACAGAGAAGTTTCTGTCAGAGGGACGTCAATTGGCAGGGCCTCGATGCCGAACCATTGATGAGACTCAGGCATAATTTCAGGGATATCATAGGGCACCAGGATAGCCCAGGTGGGTATAGTTCTATGTTTGTGATGTGTGAGGTCACATGGCGTGAGACTGTTTGACCAAATTCACATAGTTTTCCATATAGTTGGTAGATGCACCTCCACGACAATGGGAGTTTCGTGATTATAGAACCCTTAGGTGGGGATAGGGTGGTCCCCAAGGAGGCTTTGTTGGCAGAAAAGTAGGAAGAACTATGCTTAGCGGATGATGTTTCGAGGTCCTTTTAGAACCACTAGGCGCATGTCAGGCTCAGGGAGCTGACGGGCTGGGCCGCAGGCAACTATGTGCTATGGATGTCCACAATCCTGCAATGCATGAGATGATAAGAGGTACACTCTATGCCTTTTTCTACAATTCTCAGTTGAACTTGTTAGACACTGCGTGAGGTGCTCTTTTCGTCTAACTCCTTGTTCGAGGGGTTACTGAGGGTAACACAGGGTGTCGGTGTAACCCTGTGTTGGTGTTGTCTAACGAATATTTGAATGCACAAGAAAGATGGGTTCTTCCCCCACCGAGACGTGTTTTTTTGATGTGATCAAAACTATGAGGGAGATTCAGTACCACCCAAATCAGATAGTATTGAGGTGTGTTGGATGAGTCCATCTAACATGTGCATTCATGGCAGGGTTGTGTTGTGGAGTGTTAGAGCATGTTCTGGATTTTCTAGTGGGGCATTTCTTCTTGACACCTTTTTCTTGAGGTGCCACTAGTAGGTTTGGCAGAGTGCCTATTATGGGGATCACAATTATAATGAGAGGGCCAAGACATGTGGGGTACACCATGTTCTTTCCGTTTCTAGCCTCTGGCAGTTGGATGAGTTTTCTCACTTTCCCTCCTCGTTGGTACCTTGCAAGCTCAGTTTCAATCTTGATACCGTTTTCAAGTACAGGTCAAGGTGATGGGAACCCCATAAACAGAACTACTTGTTTTAGTATGTGGTTCTGGTGGTGGTGGTCCTTGCACTGTGAATTTGAAGATTCTATCTTCTGAGAGTACGCTTTGTGGGTTACTCAGACCACCAGTGTCTCAGGTGTGCCCCCACCCAAAGAGACTTAAACTTGAGATGACGAAGATGGTCAAAATTTCTGCAGGACAATGACTTCGAGGTAGTCTATGTTCCAGAATATTGCAGTTTTGTAGCATGTTCCCTTAGTAGGAATTCCCAGACTCTTACAGTGCGATAAGTTTCATGGTAGTTTGCTTTTATATGGATGACCTTGGTGGCGCATGAGGGTATGGCTTTCCTGCATTCCATGGTGTTGACTCCTTCATTCCTTGAGCGTGTGATTGAGTCGCAGCTGGAGGATGTCAACAACGAGGTACTATGTGACCAGATATCCAGGGGTGATGCACACGATGGGTATTCCAAAGGAGGGAATCATGAGATCATGTTCCAAGAATAAACCATGATTTCGGTTGCGATGTGGAATGTAGAGGTTCAGTCGGGGAACTCCCCCGAGTTTCATTGGGCCGTGAAAATGATTAAGAGATTGCCTACTATCATTCCCTAACCTCCCAACAGAATGGGTAGGCGCATGACGTCTTCCATGTGTTGCAGCTGATGAGGTGTGTGTGTACTCTTATGAATGCCCTCGAGATTATCAGTCCTTATAAGTACGAACCATCCCATAGGTTCGCATGTTGTGATTGCATGGTGTTGTGAATGTTTTCTTGGTAGTGGGAGAGATAGCTCTAAGCACTGTATCCCATGTTTTTTTTACTAGTTTTGCTTTTTAGGGATGAAAATATTGAAGGAATGAATGACGTAGAGACCCAGTTTTTTACCATGTAAGACTTTGGAATATTTCAACATATATTTCCAGAGCTAGGTGTGAAGACGACGTGCGACTCCAAGGCTCGGTGTGCCTGGAATAAATTTTGTAAAAATATTATGTTTTTTTATAATATGCACATGGTGGGTTTCTATTTTCTCATACAAGGTAGCTTGAATCAAAAATTTGATGGCATGGTTGCGTCCAGATTTTGTTGTTTACCCTAAGCGGGGTGTAAATTTTGCTGTCACGGGCCTGTTGTGGGAGATGTCAACCAGGGGCAAAATCGTTATTTTGAAATAATGACTTAGTGATTTTTCATCATTGGTGTTATTTTCTAAAAACATTCAAATGAATACTCGGAATGGAAATCCAAGAATTTTTTTGAGTTCGAAATGCGGAGTTTTTCAAAGGCGCGACATAAAATGAGAGGGCACGTTGAATTCAGATTCTGCACTGAGTGGGATCTCTATAAATAGAGAGTAGGTGTTTAGGGTTAAGGGAGAACTCTAATTCACACACTTCCTCTCTCTCTCTAACACCCAATCACTCTCTCTCTCTCTCTCTCTATCTCTCCATATCTCTTTCTCTCTCTCCACAATTCTTCCCCATTCCTCATCGAATCGAGGAGCAACCCCCGTCAGAACATTGGTGGATCGAAGCGGGGGCATCGTGGACGCGTCGCTAGCGGAAAACAGGTTGATCGAGGTAGGATTATGGTTAAATTTACCACCTCCATTGATTTCATAATTTTTTTCATCAATTTTCATTGTTTGAATTCTATAAATTTAGAATTTGGGCGTTGGCCGAACGAACACAGCCAACGCCCGTGCCCCATTTTAATTGTCATTCTTGGCCATTCTTCGTCCAAATTTTCAGACGCACCAAATCATGACAGATTTATGATTTGTGTTAGGTTCTTTGATGGCCCCGCCCCGAGAATTCCAAATCCTCTTTTGGATTTGGAATCAGGCCGCCGGAGTGGTGGTGGCTGTCATCGGAAGCCCCGGCTCCGGCATGGTCGGTGGCCGGAGGTCGAGCATCAGGCAGCGGGTGCGGTCCGTGGGTTTGGATGAGGTGGCGACATCCGGTGTTTCTGGTGCAGAAGGGGTAGCTCTGAGAGGAGCCGAGCTGAGGCGGCGACTGCGTCTGGGGGTGCTGCCACGTTGGTGCGCCCCGTTGTACGGTGGAGTGGCGGCGTGGATGAGACAGTCGTAGCAGAGCATGACGTTGGTTGACCCGGCGGAGTCGGCAGTGGAGCGGGGGAGCCCGGGCAGCATCGGTGTCGAGCGGAGCGGGCCGCGGAGAGGCGCGGCGGTGAACGGTAGGAGTCGCTGGCCCTGGGCCCATCGTGGTCGAAGTGGAACCCGAGGCGTTGACCACCTCGGGTGTGTGGATGAGACCAGGACCCGAGTTCGGCAGGTCCTGCCGGCGCAACGCGGATACCGAACTTTGGCAGGTATCCATTGGAGAACCGGACCCGAGGCAGGTCCAATGTGGCTGGAGCGGGTCGTGGCGAGTTGTGACGGCCTGCGGCTAGACCGCGGCTCGGCAGTTCGGACCGGGCCGACCAGGGTAAATCTTCCTGGTTGGGCCCTTTGTGATCAAAGGGCCGTGTCTTCTAAACAGCATGTCCGTTTAATGGGCTGTCTATGGCAGTGGGTTCATGTCGGTGAGGTGAAAAATTTGATGTGGATTTTGGGGATTTTGGGTTCTTCACCTAATGACAAGTGCCCCGAAACTTTTTAACATACTAATATTAAATTAATATTAAATTTAACAACGGACGTACTCGCGTGCTGGATGTCTGTTTGACGCGCCGTCAGAGGCACTGTGGCACTGGTGTTGAGACGGTCCTTCCAAAGTTGGATTGGAACCCTTGTGTCTTGGTATCGTTGTTCGGTGGCACGAAACGCTTATTGTGAATAATTAATTAATTATTTAAATTTACCTATTATTCTTGCATCAGATCTAACTCAGGTTTGGGATGTTCAGTTGATGCACCGTCCGCAGCAGCATTACCGTAGTCTTCGTGTGGACTTTTAGAGATGCTTTCCGGAGCGTTCGCGTTAGAGACAAGGTGCGGGGCCTATAGGTCCAAGTTCACTTTTTTTACGGAGAAATGACACGTTTTAACCTAACATTCGTTTGGGTGTTTGGGAACTCATTTAAGTGTGTTCTTCCGAGGGGATTGTGACATTGCAATCCGCCCGACTAAATTCAGGCCCAAGTCGTGGGCCCCATGAGGCAGCTTTCGGACGTATGATGTGTTTTTACGACTTATGCTTCATAAGTCCTTTCGGGGAAAATGAATAGCCAATACTGCGTGGTTATCTGTAAGGAACACAATCTTACGATCTACGTGACGTGTTTCGGGGTCGAGGTCGGGGCCCCACAGGGCCCTGTTTTCATATAACGCAGAGTGTTGTAGCTTCCACCTCAAGAGTCCATTTTAGGCACCGTCCACGGCGTTGTGACCCTAGCGTCAAGGCAGGTTTGACCAGGGTGGTTTCAAGAATTGAATCCTAAGTTGAGGCATGGGCCCAATGGTCCGTCATTTAAGCTGTGTGCAACATACTGCGACTTTTCCATCAGGCATCCATTTGGGGCATATGAATCGCCTTTTTAGAGGCTTTTTTAGAGAGAATTGTGACGTCTTAGATTGCCCAAAATTTTTCAAGACTAAGGTGTGGGCCCCACGAGGCAGCGTTTGATCTTAAAGCGGTGTTGAATAACGTTTTCACCAGGATCTCGTTTCCAGCATGTAAATTGTCTATCTCGCTTGTTTTTCATTGATGATTACCATGGTGTATTTTGTTTGGGAGTGTGAAGACTCTTTTGAGATATCATTAAATGTTGAAACATGAAATGGCATTGGTCGAAGGTTCCTTTGACTCACTTCGAACCTACGCATGGTTGCAGTGTTAGTGACATCTAGTGATGGCACAGGTAGAGAAGGGTTATTAGACCAGTTCCGGGTTTACACTCCTTCGGGGATGGGCAGTGGGTTAACCACCGGCATATCCGGGATTACCCTCCAGTGGGGCTGGGCAGTGGGATACCCACCGGTGTATTAGGGTTACCCTTCAGCGGGTTAGGGTAGTAGGATACCTATTCACCTAAGGGATTTTTCCCCAGCTGGGCTGGGGAGTGGGTTACCCATTAATCATAGACATTACCCTCCAGCTGGGCTGGTCAGTGGGTTACCCATTGACTTTAGGGCTTACCCTCCATCGGGGCTGGGCAGTGGGTTACCCGTTGACCTCTTGGGGTTTACCCTCCAGTTGGGCGCTGTAGTCGGTTACCCGATGACTTCTTCGAGACACAGCCGTTTCTATGAGGTTAGTCAGTGAATTTTCTCAATGATTACCAGAGCGGGACCCTTGGTGGTACAGTTTAGTGATGAGGCAGCTTTGGCGTGTGGGACTATTGGGCATCGATGATGGATATCCATTGAACTGTTGGTGACTTTTCTTGGGCTGAGCATGGAGATATAGATCCATTACACACTCGATCAGGTTTCTTGTTGAGAATATATATATACACCCTACTTTTGATCCCACTCCTTGGTTTCGGTTATTCTTCTTCTAGGAGGGGCGAAGATGCGCAGGGTATTCCATGTTCTTTCTGTGTCTAGCTCCTCTTCAATTGGACAAGCCTACTCCCTTTCTTCATTTGGGTTGAGCTACACTATCTCTATTTTAATCATACTATGTTCATATTTTTTATCTACTACTCACCATTTTAGTAACTGTTTTGTTTCTCCATCGAGCTTTCGCGGCATCCTATTGAGTATCTTTATACTCACCCCTACTTGGGCTTTTCCTGCACTTGGTGTGCCCTTGTATAGGACAGACGGGTTGATCAAGACTATAGAAGAGCGTAGAGGACAAAGAAGCTTGGGCTGCATTCAGTGGTCATAGTAGGAATTTCAGGTGTGAGACTCACCTGTTGTTTAATTTCGTTATCTATTGTTGGGTTGTGGCAACTTTCTAGTTGGGCGCGTGTTTTTCCATTTTTTTGATCAGTTATCTTTTTAGTACATTTCATCACTACACTCATACCTGTTAGAGGACGATGCATGTATGTTGGTTTCCCTTTTGTAGCAGTGTCGTATCTATCTTTATTTTCTCTACAATTTTCCATTGAGTTAGCTGCTTGTGTGTACAGTTTCTTAGGCAAAGGCCTCTCCTAGATTGTTCTACCTTCTGCGCTAGTCGCCAGCCCCTGGCCTATGGAGGCAGGCTTGGGGTAGTTTCGGCTCGATCCCCGGTATGGGACGTGTTATGAAATAGTGGTATCAAAGTTGGATCGTTCCTTTAAATGTTGTTCAGACGTCCCTAAAATTGAATTCGTTGAGTTTTGGGGAAATATTGTCAGTGTGTCTTGAGTGCGGCTCGCAGGCCATGGAGTCTAGTGATGGTGCGGCAGCTGATCTATCCATTCACCAGGACCCTGATAATCCTCTTGTCGACTCAGAACATTGAGACACTTGTTGCACAAAATTTGGTGCGTGCATCATATATGATTTAGTCGTTGATAGTACTTCTTGAGTTAGCTCCCCGTTGTTGTTGATATATATATGTTCATTCTACCTTGGTACTCCTTGATCAGATTTAGGATGTTTTCGCGATGATATCCATCCATGATACTAGCTCTGGGTCGTGACAAAAACTACACGATCGACGAGGCCTCAGTTCAAGATCTATCATACGGTTACCATTTCTCCAGGAGGACAAGAAGAAGCACCCCCACCTGTGGAGTAGCAGATAGTACCGGTAAAAAAGGTCGATGATGAGCGCAGGCTGAGCATGCTATGTGAATTCCAACGTCTGAGACCACTGAGGATCCATGGTGTTCCATAGCCTTAGATAGTGAATGGTTGGCTAGAGTCGGTGGTCCGCCTCTTCAATATAATTCGGACACTAACGAGTTAGATGGTGGCTTTGATATCCAGTCTTTTTCCACCACACAGTTTGGCGAAGTACATCCAAGGTTAATCAGATGCACGATGCGTTGGTACTCTCGTAGGATGACTTCTAGAAGCTGTTTTGTGAAGAGTATTACCTCTCCTACAGACATTTTTTACGGTTTCGGGAGCTGCAGGAGCTTCAGCGGGGAGTGATGGCATTTGCTGAGTACGCGACTAGGTTTGCAGACCTTACTCTGTACTCTTTGGATGTTGTCCATGATAGTAAATTCTGAGCATATAAGTTTGAATGACATCTCTGTAGCCTAGATTCATGCCAGCATAGTGCCATTGTGTATCCTAACCCATCTCGGGGTGCTGGAGAAGGCACTGGTGACATATAAATTTATGTGAGAGGGAGCCAATTGGCTGGGCCGCCATGCCGGAGGTCTCCCCTTGATGATACTCAGGCACATGGTCAGGGACAACATAGGACACCAAGACCACCCAGGGAGGTCTAGTGCTATTTTTGTGATGTACGAGGTCATGTGGCATGAGACTACTCGACCTAATGTTCTGAGTTTCCCAGATAGTTGGTAGATGCACTGCCACGACAGAGGAAGTTTCGTGATCAGAGAACCCCCATGTGAGGACATGGTGGTCCAAAGGGTGGCGGTGTTGGAAGAAAATCATAAATAACTTCGGTGGGCAAATTAAATTTTGAGGTCCTTCCTACACTACCAGGTGGCCCATGTCAGGCTCAGGGAGCTGCCTTCCAGGGCTGCGGGCGGCTGTGTGATGTGGATGTCTACAAACCTACAACAGATGAGCTGATAAGAGGTACACTCTATGTCTTTATCTACTATTATCAGTAGAACTTATTAAACATTGCGTGAGGTACTCTTATCATCTATCTCCTTGTTCGGGTTGTTACCGAGGGTGACACAGGGTGTTAGTGTAACATTATGTTGGTATTATCTGACGTAGTATTGAATGCATGGGAAAGAGGGGTTCTTCACCCATCGAGACATGTTTTTTTATGCGATAAAAAGTGTGAGGGAGAGTCAGTACCACCCAAAGTGGATAGTATTGGGTTGTGGTGTATGCGTCCCTCTGACATGTGCATTCATGGAGGGGTTGTGCAGCGGAGTGTCAGAGCAGTTTCTGGATTTGCCCATGGGGCTTTTCTTCTTGACCGCTTCTGATTGAGGTGCCACTAGTAGGATTGGAAGAGTGCCTATTTTGGGAATTACTCACCTTCTGAGAGGGACAGAGACACGTGGGGTATTTCAAGTGGTTTCTGTGTATAGCCTCTAGTGGTCGGATGAGTTTTCTCACATTCCCTACATGTTGTTACCTTGTGTTCTCAATGTCAATCTTGATGTCACTATCAAGTATAGGTCGAGGTGATGGAAACCCCATAAACAAAACATCACATTTCAATATGTGGTGTGGTTGGTGGTGGTCCTTTCCCTGAGAATGTAGAGTTTATGTCTTCTGAGAGAATTCTTTTTGGGTTACTCAGACCACCGGTGTCTCAGGTGCGCCCTCACCCAGAGAGACTTGAACTTGAGATGATGGTGCGGGTTGATATTTCTGCAGGACAATGACTTCGAGGTAGTCTATGTTCCAGCAAATGGTAGTGTTATAGAAGGATCATTTAGCATGAAGTATCAATTTTCAGGTGTGGTATGTTTCGTGGTAGTCAGCTTCCCTACGGCTCACCATGGTGGAGCAGGAGGGTATGTCTTTCCTGCAGTCGATGGTGTTGACTCCTTCGCTCTTTTAGCATATGAGAGAGTCGCAGTCGGGGGATGTCGATTGTGAGGTACTGCGTGATCAGATATCCACAGGCAACGCACCCAATGCGTATTCTGAAAGAGTGAATCATGAGAACATGTTCCAGGAACAAACCGTGATTTTGGTCATGATATGGAAAGTAGAGGTTTTTCCGGGAAAGTCCCCAGAGTTTTTTCGGCCGTGCAAGCTATTAAGAGGTTACCTACCATATTTCCCTACCCGCATAGTAGAAGGGGTGGGCACATGGCGTCTTCCACATGTCACAGTTGATGAGGTGCATGCATATTCCTACGCATTCCCTCGAGAGTAGCAGACCTTATAAGTATGAACAATCCCTTTTGTTCACGTGTTATGCCACAATGGGGTTGTGCTTGTTTTCTTGGGAGTGGGAGAGCTAGGTGTGAGCTCTCTATCCTGAGAATTTTTTCATAGTTTTTCTTTTTAGGGAAGAAATTCTTGAATGTGGGAATGATGTAGAGACTTGGTTTTCTTCCCTATAAGACCTTGGAATATTTATACAACTGTTTCCAGAGCTAGGTGTGAAGACGGAGTGCGATTCCAAGGCCTGGTGTGCCCGAAATATATTTTATCAAAATATTAACTATTTTTATACTATGCACATGTAGGGATAGTCTTTTCTCTTAAACGGTCGTTCAGATGAGAAATTTGAGGGCACGGTTGTTCTCAGAGCATGTCGTTTACCCTAGGCGGGGTGTAAAGGTTGTAGGCACGGGCCTGCTATTAGACATGTCACCCATGGGAAAAATTATCATTTTGAAATAATGACTTACTGATTTTCATCACTGGAATTCATTTAAATAAAAACTGAACAAATCTTCAGAATGGAAATGTGAGACTTCCGTTGAGTTCGAAATGGGGTGTTTTTCCTAAGCGCGACATAAAATTAGAGGGCGCGGTGAATTCAGATTCTGCACTGAGTGGGATCCCTATAAATAGAGAGTATGTGTTTAAGGTTAAGGGAGAACTCTAATTAACTCTTTCTCTCTAAAACCAAGTTATATATATATCTCTCTCTCAATCGTTCTTCACCGTTCTTCACTGAATCGAGGAGCGACCCCCGCCGGAACCTTGGCGGATCGAAGTAGGGGCGTCGTGGACACGTCGCTAGCGGCAAAAGGGCGGATAGAGGTAGGATTCTTGTTACATCACGCACCTTCGTTGATTTCATTATTTTAATTCTATAATTTTAGAATTGGGACATTGGCCGAACGAACACGACCAATGCCCGAGCCCTGTTTTAATTTTCATTCTTGGGTGTTCTTCATCCAAATTTTTGGATGCGCCAAATCTTTTCGGATCAATGATCGGGGGAAGGCGCTATGAAGGTCTCGCCCCAAGGATTCCGAATCATCCTTAGGATTAGGAATTGGGCCACCAGAGCAGTTTAGGTGGCCGTCGGAAGCCCTGACTCCGGCAAGGGTGGTTTCCGGAGGTCGAGCATCAGGTAGCGGGTGCGGCCGGGGGGTTTAGAGGAGGTGGCAATGTCGGGTGTGGCCGGTGCAGAATGGGTAGCTCCGGAAGGAGGCGAGCTGAGGCAGAGATGACGTCAGGTGGAGCTGTCATTACGGTGTGACCTGTAGGACGGCTGAGGGGCGTCGCAGATGAGGAGGCCACAGTGGAGCGCGGTGCAGGGTGACCAGGCGGAGCCAACATCAGAGCGGAGGAGACCGAGTGGCAGGGCGTCGGGTGGCGCGGGCCACGGTAAGGTGTGGCGGTGTGCTACAGGAGGCGCCAGCTCTGGGACCCCTGTGGTCGAAGGGGATCCTGAGGTGCTAACCACCTCGGGTTTATGGAGGAGACCAGGACTCGCGTTCGGCCGGTCCTGCTGGCGTGACGCGGAGACAGGCCTTTGGCCAGTCTACTTTGGAGAACTGGACCCGAGGTGGGTCCAGAGTGGCTGGAGTGGGCCTAGGATAGTGGGCCATTGCGAGTCGGGTTGGACCCGCGGTTGGGCCGCAGACCGTCATTTCGAACCGAGCTGGTAGTGTTGAACCGGCCTGGTTGGGCACCATGAGATCAATGGGTCGTATCTTCTAAATGACGAGTCTGTTTGACATGTTGTCTGCGGCAACGGGTTCGTGTTAGCGAGGTAGACAATTTGATGTGGGTTTCGGGGATTTTAGGTTCTTCACATGAAGTCGGGTGACCAAGAATTCTTTAATTTAATAATATTAAATTATTATTAAAGTTTACAGCGGACGTACTCGCGATCCGGATGTCCGTTTGACGCGCCGTGAGAGGCGCTATGGCCCTGGTGTTGAGACGGTCCTTCAAAAGCTGGATTGGAACCCTGGCGTCTTGGTTTTGTTGTCTTGTGGCACGAAACGCTTAATGTGAATGATTAATTAATTATTTAAATTAATTAGTTATTCTTGCGTCAGATCTAACTCTTATTTGGGATGTCCGATTGATGTGTCGTCAGCGACAGTGCGACCCTAGTCCTCATGTAGACATTTTGAGATGGTTTCCAATGTGTTTGGGATAGAGAAAATGGGTGGACCCCTCATGGCTGATTTCTCACATTTTACGGTGAAACACCACTATTTCATCTGACATCCATTTGGGGAGTTTGAGTACTCATTTCTGAGTGTTCTTCTGAGGGGATTGTGAAGGCGTAATCCGCCCACTTAAATTCGGGCCCGAGGCGTGGGCCCCACGTGGCGGCTTTCGCACATATGCTGTGTTTTTAGGACTTATTCTTCATAAGTCCATTCGAGGCTAATGAATAACCTTCACTGTGTGGTTATCTGCAAGGAACACAATGGTATGATCTGTGTGATGTGTTTCAGGGTCGAGGTTTGGGCCCCATATGGCCCCGTTTTCATTAACATGGGGAGTTGCATATTCCGCATCTGGAGTCTGTTTTAGGTGCAGTCACCAGCGTTGTGACCCTAGCATCGAGGTGGGGTTGACCAGGGTGGTTTCAGGCATTGATTTTTGAGTTGAGGTGTGGGCCTTATAGGCCATCTTTTAAGTTGTGTGCATCATTCTACAACTTTTCCATCAGGCGTCCTTTTTGGATGTATGAATAGTCGTTTTGGCTTGTTCTTATAAGAGCATCACAATGGTGCAGATCGCCCGACCCTTTTCAGGACTGAGGTGTTGGCACCACGAGGCTCCGTATGAGCTTAAAGCTCTGTTGAATATCGTTTTCATCGAGAGCCCGTTTCCAGTGAGTAAGTAGCCTATCTCACGTGTCTTTTCATGGGGATTACAACGGTGTAATCTAATTGGGAGTGTGAAGCCTATTTTGAGGTATCATTAAATGTGGAAACATGGAAGGGCATTGGTTGGAGGTTCCTTTGATGTACTTTGAACCTATGCATGGTAGCGGTGTTAGGACACCCAGTGATGGCATGAAAGTGCGGGGTTACCGGAATAGTTCCGAGTTTACCCTTTAGTGGGGCTGGGAAGTATGTTACCCACCGGTGTATCAGGGTTTAACGTCTAGCGGGGCTGGCCAGTGGGTTACCCACCGACATATCAGGGTTACCCTCCAGCGGGGTTGGGAAGTGGGATACCCGTTCACCTTAGGGTTTACCCTCCAACGGGGCTGAGTAGTGGGAAACCTAATCACCTTTTGGTTTACCCTCTAACTGGGCTAGGAAGTGGGTTACCTATTTACTTTAGGGCTTACCCTCCATCGGGGTTGGACAGTGGGATACCGGTTGACCTCTTGGGGTTACCCTCCAACTGGGATGGGTTGTGGGTTACCCAATGACTTCTTCCAGACTCAACCCTTTCTATGAGGCTAGTCAGTGACTATTCTCTGTTATTACCCGAGCAAGACATTTAGTGGTATGGTTCAGCGATGAGGCTGCTTTGGCGTCCGGGACTATTGGGAATCAGTGATGGATTTCCTTCGAACTGTTGGTGAATTTTCTTGGGCTGAACATGGATATAGAGATCCCCTTACACAGTCATTCGTGTTACTTTTTGATCATATATATATACCCTACTTTTGTTCCCACTCCTTGGGTTCAGTTACACTCCTTCTATGAGGGGTGAACACGGATGGGGTATGCCGTGTACTTTCCATGTCTAGCTCCTCTTAGACTGGACGAGTATACTCCCTTTCTTCTATTGGGTTGAGCTACACTCTCTCTATTGTACTATTACATTATTCTTTGTTTTTTATACTGCTAACCATTTTAGTATCTTCTTTTTTGCTCACTCGAGCTTTTGGGGAATCCTACTGAGTATCATTATACTCACCCCTTCTTGGTCTTTGCCCGCACATGGTGTGCCCATACAGACGACGGACAGGTCGATCGAGTCTACAGAGGAGCTTAGAAGACATAGAATCTTGGTCTGCGTTCAGTTGTCATAGTTGGCTTTTCAGGTGTGAGAATGACCAACTATTTATTTTCGTTACCTATTACTGGGTTGTGGAACCATTCTAGTTAGATGCTTGTTTTTTCCTTTTTCTGTTCAGTTATATTGTCAGTACTTTTCGGAACTTTACTCGTATTGGTTAGAGGAAAATGCATGTATGTTTGTTTCACTTTTTTAGTAGTGTTGCATCTTAGATTATTTTCTTTGAACATTTTCATTGAGTTTTCTGATTGTGTGTTCAGTTTCTTAGGCAAAGGCCGGCTCTAGTTTGTTCTTTATTCGGTGCTAGTTGCCTGCCCCAGGCCTTAGTGGTGGGCATGGGGTAGTTGTGGCTCGAGACCCGGTATGGTTTGCGTTGTGACTGGGTATAACTACAAACTCATAAAGCCCATGTCTAATCTAAAACATTTGAATCAGTTTATCTTCATCCTTCAACTTCATCTAATGATACCCCAACCAAAAATAAATCTTTGAAAATTGATTTTTCACATAGGGATTATAAAAAAATCATTTTTAGATGGAAAATTTTACATTCTCTTAATAGTGATGTTAATCCAGGATCTATAATGTATGAAAATTATCATGCAACCATCATTACATTTATAAAAATTAAAACATGTGTATCCCAAGGTAAAGAAATCAGATGAATGAATGTTTATCTAGTAACACCTTCAATTAAGTTATTAATTCTAAATGTTTTACTCTATCGACATTATATGGGGTTTTTGAAATTGGGTATTTTTTAGTTACTAAGTCAATTATAAACTCAACTACATGAAAATTAATAACAGAATGCAATTCATCAGAAAAAACATTTATATATTCATTCATTACTAAATTATAACTAATAAAAGATGTATAATTCTTTTCAATAACAAGTGAAATGTATCATTCAATTCTATTAATAATCAAATATTAAGAATATATTCTAATTATCAAGTGAATAAAATCATTGAACAATACATTCTAGGATGTACAATTTATCTTAACATTATAAAATGAAATTCAACATATACCAAAAATAAAACAAAACCCTTATATGGGTAGCTCAATAATATTTTTACAATTAATTTTAAACTGATAAAAATAGTATGATTCCTATTAATCATCGTCTATTTGATATTTCAACCATGATTTTTGTCCAAATGTTCTATCATATTTTCATGAGGTGATTTTCCAAATTATCATGGCAATTTTTCAGAAATAATAGAATTTGAATATGCATAGTCAAACATGGTATTGGAATATTTTCAATAAACAACTAACATATCAATTAACACTTTATTAGATGTCCATGCTTCAACCGTAGTCATCGAAGATGATTTATGCACACAATGCTTCTTTCATTCTTGATGATTTCCATCTGGAGTAACTACATTTACACACTAGTAATCAAAATGACCAACTCATTTAAAATAATACATCACACCAATGGATGGACATGAGTAACCACCTTATTTTATTAATGAATACAATTGTCATTGTATTTATGTGCCCTACAAAAAATTTATACTACAATGGAATCCCCTTCAATAATTTTTTAGACCATACCATATATGATTTCACTAAACATATCAAATTATTGAGCATGATTTTCATTCCAATATCTTTAATTGATGTGTTACTCTCCTTTTCATTCCATAAATATGATTTCATTGTGCTATTGTCATGAAATAAAATTTTCATCAACAAATTCTTTTTACAACTTCTCAACACACCGAACAAGTTCATAATATCATCTGAATTCATAGAAAGCTCTTTTCATTTTATATGTAGGTATAAAACCTATGTAAAACCAATTGATATTACTCTAAATATATTGTGTAAAATCCAGTACCTACATGGGAAATCTAACAATATTTTCATCCTATGAAGCTGTAGAACCATCATCAAATTTCCTATATTCTTGCAATTCTTTTTCCATCATACATAAAAAAAATTAAAGAAATATTTCTCATGTACATTATTCTTAAATGTTTACGATTCCATTGAATCAAGATAATATTCCACTTTGGTATTCTTAACTAGATACTACCCTCAATCTGCTTCAACATTAAAATGAAAAATTGGGAGAGATGCCTTTTGAATATGAAAAAACCACGTGAAATTAAATTTCATCCCTAAGGAATCGATCCATACATTGTCCACCAATAGATATAATGTTTCACATATAATTAGAGGGTTCCCTTTAAGGATGTTCTCATCAATCCTCATGTTCCACTATAGTAGATTTGGATTCTCTCTAATGTGGATTGAACCACTGTTTAAAGATGGTTTCAACTTATCCATCACCTTAATAAAGTGATCAGTTTAAATTATAACCATTCTGGGAGTTGGATTTGGAGGGATGCCATATTCTTGGTCCCTTCATAGTGCATCCTTCATATTTTATATGAATAAAACTATTCTGAAAAAACAATGTTTTGATAAATCAATATGTTAATCATAAAATGATATACCATTTTAGCATAACCATTTTTTAAAGTCATTTATGACCATTTTATTATCATTATACAAACTTCTAAATTCATCTAAACCATTCCATAATACAACTTTATGGAATTCATCTTCAAAATTAAAAATTCTAGTGACTTAATAAAATAATTCACAAACTTTTATTTTTATATATAATTTAGTTCTATCAATTGAGAGAGTTAGAACATTAATATTATATAAAAATACCATAAATTAAAACTAGACACATATAATTTAAAATAACTTTATTTCAACAAGTAAATATTTCATAAATAATCATGTTTTATTTTCATGTCATATATTCACAAATTTTATCTTCACCTTGTCCTCATCCCAACTCATCCTCAAATCACATTTAAAATAATTTTAAAAAATGGGATGATAATAGAACTCTTAGTAGGGGTTATAAAAAAGAATAAATTAATTAATTGAATGGAAAAATGAAAACTGAAGATAAAACTTGTCTAAAAAACATACATTTAATCCAAAATTATCACCATTTCCCTATAAAATGATCATTATATTACTATTTAAAATAATATAACATCCATGAAAACCCATTATGAAGTCTAAAAATGAAATTAAGGAGCCATATGTACTCATAATATTAAAACACATAACAAACTATTACAATTAGGATATCCTTACTTCCAACTTCTAATAGAGTTCTCTAGATCAAATAGTCACTACACAAATAATTAGAGCTCTATATCGGAGCAGCAATTGAATAACCTATATCAGGAGCTCCTATGATCTATAATTTGGACCAACCAATCATATAAGATGAATTGGTCTCACCAATTTGCTATAATGGGTCTGAACACTTCATAAAAATGTTCAAGGATCATATAATAAATAAAACCATTAAAAACTCTTTTAAACCAGTGTGAAAAATATTATCTGTAATGAAAATAAAATTTAAATTAAAAAATAATTTCCAATATGAAATATTCAATTAAAAGGGAATGCTTGTTTTTCATTTAGAAAAACATGAAAAATTTGAAAGGAATCCAAACCAAAAATAATTGTTATGGTAGTTAGAAAAGTTGTTGTTTCTTTATATGTTAAAATAGAACATTTCTTTTTTCCTTTTGTAATGAATGTCAACATATTCAATAAAAGTATTTTGTTTCAAAAACAATTGAAAAAAAATATGCATACAATTCTATTTAAAGTTATTTTAATTCCATTAAAATATATTCAGAATATAATTTTTATAACATGGGAAAGAAATAGAATCATTTTTCAAATAAATCATTATAACATTTTAAAGGAGGTATTAAGTTAAAGTGTTCCACACCTCAAGGTCTCAATCATCATTTAATTTTTTTGTTCTTGAAACATAAACTTAAATTAATTATTGAAATTATTGATATCCATTTTAAATATTATTATTATTTTTACATCATTTATACATGTTATATATAATAACTTAATTATTTGTTTTTATGTTGGAGGTTTTGATGATATTCGCTTCTTAAGTCCATAATAAATGTACTAGGATGAATACAGTCAAAGATTTCACTATTCCATAATCTATAGAATTATAATCATTAGATACTTATAATTTTAATTACAGGATTATACATTATAAACCAATCATCATATGTTGTTATGTAAAATGAGAAGCGTTATAATCATGAAGATTGTTTTTCGTATGTATGCATGAGTAACATTTCAATTTTATATGATAATTATGTATTAAAAGTAATTTTTATTTTAACATTCCGTAATTATCATTATATAATAAATATAGTATTATTTAAAAAAAATACTTATATATATCATCCATGTCATGTGGTGATGAAAAACAGATCACATCACTTCATGGATGTGGTAGACCACACATACACATGAATGACATTATAATTTTTTAGAGAATGTATAGTAAAGTTGTTAAATGATATATTATCTATTAATAATAAAAATTATTTCATTTATACCATATTTATTAATTAAATACATCATTATGATCATATTTGAGAGACAGTTATGGTAAATGAATTATATCAATTTGTGGGGCGGTACTCTACCTTACACAAGAATGATTGATTTGTTTCACATTTTATCGAAGTGGACATGTAATTAGGTTGAAACATTAATAAAACATACGAAGTATATTGAATATATTTTTGTTAATACATTATCGTAGTTAAGTAATATTTTAATTAGTTGTAAGAAAAAAAAATAAAAAATAGTTGTTTAAGAGTGATACATCTTCATTGGAGAATCTCTGGAGGATTCCACAAAAAAACATTACAATGTTGGTTTTATGATAAAGAACTACTAGAGTATTTGAGGAGGGATGCAAGTAAGTTATTTTTCTAGATCCTGGTAGATAAAAAAATATCCTTCTGAGATTAAAATATATGAATATTCGACCTATTATAAGGGATGGGAGAGTCACTCTTGGAATTTCATTAAATATTAAAAAAATTTAATTACAAACCATAATGGTTCAAAATTGTAAATACTAGAATCCATTATTAGTATAAGATGAAAAAACCACATACAATATGTTTCAGACAATTATGGATCACATTTTTTTACTTATATGTTTTTTAACCCCTTTCACACTTACTGTGACAACATGGTTTTTACTCATCGAGGGTTACAATAGATTATATATATGGATGAAATATAATAAATGGACCACATATGGTATTACCAACCATATCCTAATCACATGGAAGAATATAATATTTTTTTGAATTTAATATCATTTTATAAAATATAAATAATTATAAAATTTCATTAATGAAAATTTCTTGAACTACTCACTACAATGACATTAATAACAATAGGAATACAATTGAAATTAAAATAAATATTTTA
This sequence comes from Viscum album, assembly GCA_963277665.1. Taxonomy (NCBI): domain Eukaryota; kingdom Viridiplantae; phylum Streptophyta; class Magnoliopsida; order Santalales; family Viscaceae; genus Viscum; species Viscum album. The sequence goes on from OY728163.1 coordinate 709,594,373, forward strand.
TTACATCTATATAATATTGTATTCATCAATAAAAATCTGGTATAACATTAATTATAAAAAATTATTTTAATTTTAATATATTTAATATCATTTAGTTGATTTTTCCATTAATTTAATAACTACGAATTCAACATTGTGTAAGCATTTAATGTTATTAGTTATTCGCAGAAAATGAAAATAAATTTCAATATATTATATAGATATATTTTATTTCAAAATAAAATTTATACCTATACATATCCTATAGCTCCACTGATTTTTAATATGTAACCCTTTTCACATGATTTGATGTATATAAAGTATATCGGTAATGTAGGGGAACATTAATTTTTTTAGTCAAAAGGGAAGACTCATGGCTAGCACACAGTTTATCAAAACCATTAAACAACCTAAGAGAAACTGTGTGGTTTTGGAAGATTACGGTAGTGTATTCTCCAAGAATGGTGTATAGTTTTTGATACCGTGTGAGGACACCATGAAAAGGGAAATATTAGAGTCAGTTGCTAACGGGTGGTTAGTAGAAAATTTGTTGAACCATGCAGTTAATCTATGTATAGGTCAAAACAACCTCTTTATAAATTTGATCTGGTTTGAACTTAATATTTAATCCCTCACTCCTCCACATATGTGTCATTAACATAGGACATTGTTTATCCTGAGGTCATAGAAGTTTCTAATATTAATCCAGGGTTGATCTGAAAGCTTTTCATGATTATTAGATGTCGATTCCTGACGGTATGTGGTCATTATTCTACATTCTTGATGTTTTTCTTATATCTACTTCTACACTCTTATCATTTTCTCATATCTATACCCACTATTTTTATATCTATCATTATGGATGATAAATAAATTTATATTTGGTCTTGGTTGTGATAGGGGAAGATATCTAAACTGGGTTTATGGATATTTAACCCGGTATTGTAAGCATTCTTCATTTGTTTATCATTTTTGAAAATAAATATTGAGCTAGGAGGATTCAATATTGATACCATTACTAATAATTGATTGAATTAGTTTCAAATTAATTTAGTTTCATTAAATTTATTATGAATTTTTTTTGAAAAGCATTAAATAAATCATCTTTAGTGATGATTTATAGTTTTTAGTGAAATTGTGAAATTGTGGTGAATTCTTATGTAATGTGATTTAGTTCTAGATTTTAAAGAGGTGATTTTAAAATATTGATTGGAATTATTTCTAGAATGGAATATTTTACAATGGGTTTTTAATAAACATGTCTTTTATTGAAATTTTTTTTGGAAATTTTTTTTGGAAGTGGTGTTGGGCATGCTTCTGTGTGTATTCATATTGCATTTACAAGTCTTGATTGAAATATGACCTTGTACTCAGGGCCAATAGTGTAATGAAACATGGGACATAATTATCATGCGATGACTTGGTAGATTGATGAGAGACTTCCCATAAGTAAGGAAAATTCATAACGAAGCATTCATTGTTGGATATGTGGAATGCAATAATAATTCCAAAGGGAACTTGAGGAATGGATTCAATTTATTGGTTGGTTATATTGTTGTAAAATAGATTTCTCTAGAAAATTCAGTGACATTGAAAGAAGTTTATATTTAGTTATTATTTTTTTTGAACTTGTTTATATTCAGTTGAAAACTATTTAGAAGTGATTTATATAAACTATCTTTGAATTTGTTTATATTTAGTTATGAACAGTTTTGAAAATTGATTTATATAAACTATTTTATATACATGTTTCTATGTCTTCTATCCTAGTGGAGTGAGTAGGAAAGTTATTAGGTAATACCTATAGATTTTTAGTACTCACCCCTTCTTTTTCACTTTAGTTCTTTTGTATATGTCATCTATCGTGACATGGTAAAATGTAAAGAATCACATACTTAGCACTACATTATGATACATGGGATGATTGGTGTTTATTGATCATGGATATATTGGGTCATGTAGTGTTGTGTTCATCATTGTTTTTTGTTGGTTTGTCTTCCACTATAGACATTGATTTTATAGTCTTCTGATGTGGCACTGTATTTTAGTATGATTTTGATATATGAAATTTTGATTTTTCCTTCATCGTTATCATGTATCATATTTTCGTATGTTTGGTTATGTATTTTTCGTTAGTTTTTTTATTCATAAAAGGTGAATCACCCCCCAAATTATTTGAAACCCTTCGCCATTTATTTCTAGCCTAGCATCTTAGGGATATCGATTAAGGAGATGTAGCATTCCTCCGACCATATCAATCCAATGATGTGAAGGGGGATGTTACAAATGGTATGTGTTTTATTTTGTCCAAATCCATTTTGATATAAATGGATCCTTCTTGTTATTTTCCTTGTGAAACAAGTAGTGATCAGTTTTCTGGGTTTTGGAGTTGAATTTATTCTTCTCTATTCCTTGGGTTGGAATCATAGAACGGATTTGTATTGGTGGGACTTGAAATATAGAGCCGAAAAATATATATCTAGACTTTCTATGTTAAACATAAAGTTACCATAGATTTTGATACATAAGTGTTTTAGAGACACTTATAAGAGTTTAAAATATCATTGTCATGGGTTTAGCTAATGAGAGAGAATGACAAGCCTTAAAGGAATGACTTCCAAATAGGATTGGATATTACATTTTGAGTAAGGATATATGATTTTATGCACTATGTTTGGCTATAAAAAAATGGTCCATCTATTTTAAAAATTAAATCATTTTAAAAGAGATTAGTTTTTATATTCAAAAAATGGTATGATTTTCAAAAGTGGAATTCTTTTGAATGTTTTTTAATGTGGAAAATGGTTGATTTTTGGAATGAAATTTTGTGATATTTCTTATGGTAGAGTTTCAAATTCTAAGCCTTGATTTTGTAGTGAGTGAGAGTTATAGCGTTTATGGTATGCTTAGAAAAAGGTACCATGTATGCATCATCAAAACCAACTGGAAAAAGTTTTAAAATACGTGGCTTCACAAGAGACAAAGGTGAACAAAGAGTTGGTTTAGAGTATCTTCTAAGCATTTTAATCTATAGACATATGGAACTCTAGGGATGTACCTAGAAAAATTGATCATTATTTTCAGTTCTTGAAATAAAATCAACCCATCTTTTGGGGTGATTTGGAAGAAGAAAAGTCTGAGGTGGGTCTGAATAGAATAAATTATAGCATTGATTTCATTGGCACACCCATGGATAAAAATGTCAAGATAGAAACGTATATTATCAAGGATCTATTAGGAATGTGGTATGATCTAGTGGTGTAGGCTCGAGTAGATGAAGGCCTTAGTTGGGATAATTTTGAGGTATTGTTCAGTAAACAATTCTATCGCCACACAATCATGATTCAATATAAAACATACTTCTTCAACCTAAAGTAGGAAAATATCATTGTCACTAAGTATGCAGATAAATTCATTAATTTAATGAACTTTTCACCTAATTTTTCTTCTGGTGCGCCCTTCAAGGAACACATCTAGTAATTGGGGATGAGATGAGAGGTTTTCTTGAAGATAGCATTTTTCTGTATTACAAACTATAAATATATTGTGAATAATGTGAATATAGATTAATGAGATATCTCAGGAGCTATAAGTGGAGTAAGTATCATGATACCCATGGGAAAGTGTGGGAACTCTAATTCTAGGTGTTAGAGGAAGAGGAAAACCAAGTTCCAAGTTGGGAATGAAAATGATAATCAGATATATGGATAGATGAATCTTCCACTGAGACCCATGATAAAAGAAAGATGTTTCAAATATAGTTCATTTGACCACATGAAGTGAGAGTATACAAAACTAGTTAGAGCATTCCATAATTGTAAAAATATGGGTCATCTTAATTTATATTATCACAATTCTCTACTTTCAGGTGGTTTGGATCCTTCTCAGGTGTCGCAAAAATCGTATGATTCCATGAGCCGAGGATAAAAAAATCAATCTCATCAGCAGAATAGAGCTATCCATGGTTGTTATAAGAATACCATGTATACATATTAATGAAACCTCAACAAGGAAATAAGGTGAAATGTGCAGCGATGGAAAAATTATATAAAGTTTAATATAATATTTTAAATGATCAGGCTGCACCATTGATGGTGAGAGGTGCGATTCTTCTGAATTCTACCCTTATGCATGTTTTGTTTGATATTGGTGTATCACATTCCATAATTTCTTCTCGTTCTATTGATTTTATTTGTTTAAAACCTAAGATATTACCTTGTGTGATAAAAAATCAAACTGCTCTTAGTTAATGAGAATATTGAGCCTTTTTGTGTAGATCATGTTCTATAAATATTGATGGAAATGAGATGGAGTGGGATTTATCAGTGTTTGAAATGGATGTCTCTGATGTAATCCTTGGTATGGATTGGCTAACAATTTTCAAGTCTCACATCGACTATTATAGACAATTAGATAGTTTCATGAATAAGGATGATGTCAGGCATCTCTTTGGAGGAGAAAGGATTGTAAATATAGGTACAACAGGGTTTTTGGAACTATACGTGTGAATGATCTCTTCCCATTTGGAGATGTTAACTTTTACCGTGATAACATAAATTGATGATAATAGTTTTTCAATAATCTTCAATCAATTTTGATATGTATTTCCAAATAAATACTTAGATTTACCACATATAAGGGATGTGTTCTTGATGGATAATATCATTTCTATGACTAGTCCTATTTCTCTTATGTGTTATAATATAGAACCAAGGTAATTAAGAGAGTTGAAAGTGTAATTATAAGTGGTGGAAAGAAATATTTTTATTCGGCTAAGCACATCTCTCTAGGAAGCACCAGTCTTATTCATAAATAAATTTGATATATCTCTTTTAATTTGTTTTGATTATCAAAATAATAATCATGCTACAATAAAAAATATACATCTACATCCAGTCATCGATAACATATTTTATCTATTGAGGGGAGATCTGTGGTTACCTAAAATTGACATGCGATCAGGATACCACCAATTGAGAGTTCGAAAAGAGGATTTTTCGAAAATATTTTTCAAATGTAGATATTGACATTATGAATATGTTGTAATGAATTTCATATATAATAATTTACTAGTATTCATTATGGCATTGATGAATTAGATAATTCAGATATATCTAGATTCTTTTGTTGTGCTTTTTTGGATGACCTACTGGGGTATTCAAGGTCTGGGGTGGAACATGAGAATCACCTTGAGATAGTGTTTAGAATCTGGAGATATAATCATTTCTATTTAAAATTATCAATGGTTGATTTTTCTATATAAAATTTATGCGTTCGTAGCATTGTAATCTATAAAAGTGGTGTTTCAGTGGTTCCGAAGAAGATAGAAAATGTTATGTCTTGGAATCCACTGAAGAATATATTTTAGATACAAACTTTTCCTAATATTCCTGGTTATTACTGGTGATTGTTTAATTTATTCTCAGGAATATAATTTCCTATGATGGCTATGAAAAATAATAATTTTCTATTTCAATGAACTGAGAAAAGTCATAAATCCTTCCACGATCTAGAATTTTGTCTTACAATAGCAACTATCATTAAATTACTTGAATTAGGATAGGGGTATATGGGGTATTGTTTTGATTTGGAATCATGGTTGGGATGTGTTATCATGAAAATGACTATTTTTTTCTTATGGATCAATTCAGTTAAGAGTGCATGAGAATAATTACTGAACACATGAATTGGATTTAGCTATAATTTTCCATGCCTTTAAGACTTCAAGTCATTATCAATTTAGTGTGAAATATACAGTGTTCAAGGATCATAAGAGTTTGAAATATATTTTCCCATAATGAGATTTGAATTTTAGGGAATTTATATGGATGGTGTATCTCCATATGTTTGAAATTGACATGATTTATACACTAGAAAAATGAAATTCAATGGTTTATGTGTTAAGAAGAATGTTGTATGCTCAGTTGGAAAAAGAAACCATAGATGAGTGGCAGTTGTTGTCGGTTCTAACCAACATGCATGCGTAATGTGAGGATGAAGGTGATTTTAGGTTTTTCTTTTCAATTTCCATGGTTCCTGATTTGATGAAGATTGTATAATATGAACATACATTTGATGTTTAATGTGATAAAATGAGTTCAAAACATAATTCCGGGGAGTCCATTGAGACTTGGAGGCTGGATGAGAGTCCAGTGTTGTGATTCACAAATTTGATGGTTGCAACCATGTCTTGTTAGAAGAAACTACTTGATTCATAAAATTTTTCAAGATGCATCATTCATCTGGGAATATATAAAATTTATAGATATTTGAATGAGAAGTTATGGTGGAACAATAGTAAATTGAAGGTGTCTATGTTTTTTTCAAAGTGCATAACGTTTCAGTAAGTTAAGACAAATAATTACTGACTAGTAGGTATGTGGAAATCCTAACCAATCCCATTGGGCACATTTTAGAATATAGATGTGGATTTTATTATAGGACTCTCATGAATGATTCTAAAACATGATGACATATTGGAGATAGTGGATCAACTCACCAAGTCACTTCATTTCATCCCCATTCATGAAATTCAAATTATGGAGGATATATCTAAAATCTATATCCATGAAGCTGTAAAGAGCCATGGCATACTGGTATTGATAGTGTTAGATAGAGATCAATGGTTCGTTTTTCATTTCTATAAATCATTAAATAAATACTTATCACTTAGTTGACTATGAGTATGGTGTGTCATCCTCAGATAGATAGGAAATCCAAAAGGATGATAAAAACATTGGGAGACATGCTACGAGCATGTGTAATGGATTTTGGTGACTCATGGGACGAGAAAATTACCTTAGAGGAGTCCCCATATACTAATATCTATGATTCCTAGATACATATGGATCCATTTGAAGCATTGTATGGGTGTCATTTTCAATCACCATTGTGTTTGGTGGAAACATTTTAGATTTCACTAGTTGGGTTGAGCGTTGTCCAAGAAACAATCTACAAGATTTAGTTTATCATAAAATTAATGGAGACATCTCCTACTTGTTATAAATACTATGAGGATCATCCTTGAGACCGTTGTCATTCTTGGTGTGTGATCATGTGTTCTTAATGTTTTATCCAAGGCTTGGTAATCGATATTTTGTGAAGCAAGGAAAGTTATCTCCTCGATACATAGTCCCTTTAGAGATATAATAATTTTTTTGATAGGTGGGATATCAATTGGAATTTCCACCATAGTTTAGTGTGGTTTGTAATGTGTTCCAATTATCATGGTTGAAAAAGTATCAACCTGATGCTGACCATGTGATCAAGTGGGATTAGGTTTCCCTAGGTCTGGCTGATTTGTTCGTACAAATCCTGGTGTGAATTTTGAATAGGAAATAGAAATTCATGCATAAAAAGATTCAATCTATTGTAGGTATTATGGAAACATTGATAGATTTAGGAAGAGACTTGGGAACAAAATAGTAAATGAAAGGGAAATGGTAAGAACACATTCAAGGCACTGATGGTATTCTAATTTTTAGGGACAGAAACACCAATAGTGTGGAGAATGTAGCACCCCGAGTTTCTAACAAGTACCAAATTCCATATTATATTATGTATATAAATAATATGTGTGAATATGAAGAACAATAATTGTGTTTTTGATGAAAATGATGAAGTACACGAGCATCAAAAAATTTATCCAAAATGTGTGATAGCCTAAGAGAAACCATGTGTCTATGAATGTTTGTGGATGTGGCTTTAGCATGGTAGGGAAAAAATTTAGAGACTATGTGAGGAGAACTTGTGAATGTACATCTTTGAGTTTGTGTATCTTTCATGGTTAACCTATAGTTTAACTAACCGTGTGACCAGACTGTGTGTGGGTCAAAACCACCTTCTTAAAATGTGGATCTATGTAGGACATCATCATTAATGCCTCATTCCTCAACCAATATGTCCCTTAATTGGAATATTGACTATACAATGGTCAAGGAAGGTTCTTCCATCGCTCTAGATGTAATCCAGAGGCTTCTTTTGGTGATTTGATGATTATTCCTCAATGTAGTTGTTTTTTATTCTTTGTTATTGACGTTTTTTCATAGGTCTACTTTTCCTTTCTTCTCAGTTACTCATATATACTCACGCTGTAGGCATTTCTAAGGTTATGGATGCCAACTAAATTTACATTTTTTCTTAGATGTGATAGGGGAATATAGTTAAGGTAAGTTCATTGAGAATTAACCTAGTTTTTTGGGTTCTTCTTCTACTTATCATTTTCTCCAAAACTATCAAGGTAGGTGTCTTCCATCTTGAATCCTCTTCCTAGATTCGATTAGATTAGTTTTTAATTAATTTATATTAATTAAATTTTTTTTTAAAGTGTTGTGAAAACATGGCATAAATCCTCTTTAGTGATCATCTAACGATTTTTGTGAAATTTTGAAATTGTGATGAATGGTTGTGTAAAGTTATTTAGTTATTGAGTTTAAAATATAGCTTGGATGGACTTGTGATATGGTCTATTGGAAAATGGATTTTCAATAAAACAATATTATATTGAAATTATTTTGGAATATTAATTTTAGAAAGGGTGTTGGGAATAATTCTTTGTTTATTAATATTTCATTTATGAGGCTTGGTTGAAATATGACCTTGTGTTTAGTGCCAAAATTTTAATGGTACATGGGACATAAATATCATGCTATGACATGATAGATCGACAATAGATCGATCATGAGTTTCGAACTATAATAATAAAGCATGCTTGGTTGGATATATGAAATGGAATAGTTATGGCAAAGTGAACATGAGAAATGTTTTCAAATTATAGGTTGGTTGTTTTCATAAAGAATATAATTTTAGGAAAATGGGAAGAAATTGGAAATAATTTATATTTAGTTACAAAATGTTTTTAGAACATGTTTATATTTAGTTATAAAATGTTTCAAAGTGTTTTATATAAACTATTTTTTGAGTTTTTTATATTTAATTATAAACTTTTTTGGATATTATTTTATATAAAATGTATTATATTAATGTTTCTAACTCTTCTATCCTAGTGGAATCATTATGGATTTCATTTGGGAAAACCTAATGAGTTTTATTACTCACACATACTTTGGAACTTTGGTTATTTTGAAGATGTCATCTATCGGGACATCGGAAAATGTAATGTTTCTCATATTTATCCCTACATCATGATACTTGTGTTGTATTGTAATGTTTTGGAATATAGCTTATGGATCTTGGAGTTTTGTGGTAATCTGTGAGTTTTATTAGTTTATCTTCTATTTTTTACAATGATGTTCTAGTCTTCCATTGTGGAACTTGATTTTAGTATTATTTTGATATATGAAGTGTAGAATTTTCTTACATAGTTCTCATGAATCATATAGTTGTATTTTTTATTATGTATTGTTGGTTAGTAGTTTAATTCATAAAAGGTAAATCATCCCTCAAATGTATTAAAACCTTTTGACATTTATTTTCATCATTTGGCATCTTGGGGATGTCGCTTATGGCCAAGTATCATTACTCCAACAATATCATGATAGTGAAGATAATGAGGAATGTAGATATCCTATAGTTATCTCTATGAAAAAAAGTATTAAAAATACGAGTACGAAATTTTTTAATTTTCATTTCATAAAATATTACAAAGGTCCTAATAATGTCAAAAATGGAAAAAGCAATATATTCAACAGCTTTATTATATTGGTTGATATATTGATCCAATAAAAGATAGGAAATTATTGTTTATATTTTATATTCCTTGTCATTTTATTTTTAATCTTAATTACATAATTTATCCTTCACCGTGTTTCAAAAATATTACAAAGGACACTGATAATATTAACTAAAATAAAAGGGTACTATTGACAAAATATAGACCCAATAATTCAAAATATGGAATATATTTTTTAATATTCAATTATCATAAGTTGAATAATTTTAAGGATGGCTCCACTCTCTTCTAGGATTCTCCTCCCACTCTTTGCATTTCCAGGGGTTTCCCTCTAGAACCCATTGCAGTAGGTCCATCGAAGAATATGAGCCCCATACTTTATGATTTTCTGTTTTTGACCCACTATTTTATCCTTCCATACATTCTTCATTTCCCAACTTTCAAAATATTCATGGGATATTCCCCCTTTTCTCCTTTCTATCTGGTTTCTTCTTCATCAGTGGCCTCTCTGTCGTCATCATCTATCAATGTTGGTTCTACTGATCTGATAATGGTCTTGTTGAAGACCTTGGTCAGTAATCTACTACACAGATCTCACCTTTTTTGGTGATTCTCCATGTCATATTTTTAGAGGACTATTCCATGAGGTTTGGGGATTTTCATTTTTCGGGTTTGTGGTTTTCAGGAACTTCTGGAGTCTTCATGCTCTTTTTTTGTTGGATTTGGTTTTTTGACTTCATCGATGATCTGTATATGGATCCGCTAGCCTCCCTTTCTCAGATCTGATATATTGACCCATCACACCCCTCAAAGGAAGACATGGTTCAGTTTTAATTATGGGGTTTTGGATGTGTGGTTTAGAGGAAAACAACGCTTTGAGAATGATTCCCTTTTATGATGGTCCAATTCATGGAATCATATATTTTTCAATGTAGTTTCTGTATTATCTATTTTTTGGGTTTCATCTTTATTAGTGATGTTTCTGTATTGTATATGATTATTGATTGTGACTTTCCTTATTCAGTATTATTTGAATTCTCACTTCAGTGGTCTACAAAATTTTCTTTAATGGTTCTTTTTTTCTATGTTTCTATTTCATTTGGTGTTACCACTGGTTTCTGATATGTTGGTTTCCGATGAGATAGATTCAATTAGTGGTAAATTGTTGGATCAAGTATGTGATTATGGTCTATATTTTGAAACATGAAATAGGTTTTGGGTCATGGTGTGCATATCTAGGTAGTGAGTTTGACTCTAATTTGAATTTTGAATTAGGGTGTGTTATGAGGGATTATGGCATGATGTGTATGGTATTTGAAACAACCCAAGCTTCTATGGTATGCTTTTCTTTGAATAATACAATATCATGTGTTGTACGCAACTTCCAGTTCTAACACACCACAATCATTGAAACTAGACGTTATGAATAGAAATACCCACTTTTTGAAATTTCATAAATTTTACCATTCAAAATGGACTTGAATTTTGGATTTGGAATTTCGAAATTAGCTTAGCGTGAATTTTTGGTATTTTTTGAAAACATTCAATTCTTGATTAATAGTGAAGAACAATGAGTTATAGTTTAAAACCTAATTTTATTTAAATAATAATTTAATTTATTTATATTTATATTATGTAATAATAGATACACAATACCTATATACGTTCAATGTGATTCATTGGACATAGTTTAAAATAATTTTAGATATATAAAATTTTTATTGAAATTTTTACCGACTTTTTCCCACCTCCTTGGAGCATTTGAAAATTTACATAAAACATAATTTTACCACTTATGTGAGTTGAATTTAAAAGATAAAAGAGACACAGTTGATATCTGTATGTAATATGTTGTTCAAGAAGATGAAAATATTTTTTTGGTGAATAGTAACTTTTTACTTTTATTTAACATGGTTAAAAGTAAATAGGGTAATTAAGGGTGAAAATGATATTATTATTACCCTAACACTTGTCCTAATTCTATTGGATAAGTATAATTCTACCAAAAACATCCTTAGTAATAAAATATGAACCTATTTGGTCCACTTGGGTTAGATTATGTCATTTATTATTATTTAATTCAAATAAGAGTTATAAGAGTTAAAATCAATATTTAATAAATAAAAAAAAATTCATATAGGGATACACAGAAGAAAAATTTGACTGTAAATATTCTTTATAAAGAAAAAAGGATTTACTACATAATGAAATTTTATTTATATTTTTTAGATATTAAATAATATAATTTATTTATGACACAATGATGATGTAGTAATTACCTAAATATTGTAGAATGAAAATAATTGACATTATAAATATCCTAATAAATGTAATTGGAGACATTTTATGAATTAAACTAATTTTCTAGGTTACTATTACATATTAGGGTTGGTTTGAAGAATTTAATTCTAAGTGATAATGTTGGTATGAATTTAGATAAAACAAAATACCAAATAGTGTCAAAATTGACAAAAACGATTTTTTAAAACAAATATTATATTATTTATAGCTATTATATTTGTAAAAATATATGGTTCGACCAAAATGATTATATAGTGATAGGTGTGTCATAAATGAACCACTTGGCGTTCTCTTGGAAGTATATTGTATGTTTATTAACAATATAATATAAAAATACAAGGAGACATGGTAAATGTCAAACTATTTAACTAAGAGTTAAATCTAAAAGATAACGTTAATATAGTGAACCAAACCTATCTAAATCCTATTTTTTGAGTTACTTTCGACCCATCCCCACATTATACATCAAATAATTTATTTTGGAGCCCTTAGAAACCAAAAATTATTTTATTATAAAATAATATTTCTAACTTTTCCTAAGGTTCCCCTCACCCATCTTATAAAAGGGAACTCCCCTATGTCTTTAATTCACACCTTTAAAGCCATTTGGTAGGGCCAAACCTAGACAAAATACCCTCTCAACTATCCTCCCCTCATCCTAGAGATAGTATTTTAGTCATAAATCCATATTAAGGAGTGCTTTGGATCATATTAAAAGAGAGAACCCAAAGAAGATGTAAATATTTAATCACCTCTTTCAAGTTCATGTCTTCTTCCATTTCCTGTTTCTTTGTTTTTTTGATTATAAAATAATAAATCCAGTATCTTATATATAATGTGATGTTATTATAAATATGGTACAACCATATTCATTAATCTATCTAACCTTTTAATTACATGTCATCATATGTGCGTACGTACGGCTTACCGTCACCACGTTACGGTGTAATTGTTATTCAATACATTATTAGGGGTATAATAATGATGTGTAATTTATTTAAAAAAAATATAACATTAAAATGATTTCTTATATATGATATACCATGCAATTATATGTTATTTTAATATCAAAAGAATTATATTATCGCTCGTGCGTACGTACGGGTTACCGCCTCCACGAACGCAATGAGATTCATTCCACATCGTATCCATTCAAGACTAATTTTCATTAGATGATTAAAAATAATGTATAAAGACTTAATATAATTCTTAATATGAATAAGATACATCTTATACATAACAAACATTACTTACATAACAAATCATATAATGGAAAACGAATCAGTTAACACCTGAAATTGGGATAATACTAAAATATTGTTAACCAATGAATATTAAAAGATCATATATGATATCATATTAACGTATATGATTATTGTATAATTTAATAACAATTATTTCACCATTATACAGGAGGTTAACCTGCACTACACCAAGGAAAATTAAAAAGTAAGGGTTTATTTCCCAATCTCTTTATTATCTGACGTTGTTTATAAGTAATTATCTACGGGTACCTCTTTATCATCCACATCCATGTTTCTTAAAAATTTATTTCAAAACATATTTACGATTTAATAGACAATGGGTTAAATTCATTTTTACCCTCATTTTACCTTATATTTTTTTAATGGAATCTTTCCGTCATTTTCCAAATAATGTACTTTATGACCTTTTTGACAAAATTAAGGTAAAATGTTTTTTTATCTTATACGGAGGGTGCAACTATTTTCTTCAATTATAACATCGTCGAAGCTTCCTTTACATTATTATAAGAATATTTAAAAAATAAATTTTCTCTTTATAATTATTTGACTCTTAAATTATTTCAAAATAGAAAGAGATATTTCTCTAAAAAAGGTTTTGATTTCATCTATGTCAACATCTTTTGATGGATTTCAAGTTTATTTGAAGTTGATTTATTATGATAACAAACTTTCATAATGTATTGAATGTTTTGTGATATGACTGACTGTGGATGTGATATTTTTATACCATTCATGGTTTTTGGTTAAAGTATTGACATTTTATATGCTAGTTTTATTATGAATGTTTATGTTATATTTCAACCTTTTCATATAAAGAATTTATTGGACTTAGTAAGTGACGGGTGGAGCTCGCTATAGCTTCTCAATGCATCGGTAGGTATCATGAGAAAACTAGACATGGAATTGGCTGAGGCCTTTCCCAATTTGATATATGATTTTGGCCGAAGACTTAATCATTTTTAGAAGTTTGGGCCGAGGCCTTGAAAAAATGTTTCACAATGTCTGGCAATATACATTCCCTCATTATGAAAATAATATTACTGGTTCATGTGGTCATTCGAATAGTAGAATACCCATGATTATGTTTTATTATGGAATTATTTACTCATCTCATATTCCTGCCATAAAAGTATTCATGTTTATTATTGGTAAAGGCATGCGGTTTAAATTATTCTCTATTGTTAATATTAATGTTTTCCTCTGCTGAATTGCTTACCCTTAGTGAGTGTGTGAGCTCACCCCTTTTTTATGTTTCATTTTCCCAGGATATGAATAATTTATTTATGTGTGACTTGCATGAATAATCTAGGAGGCTTGGATGTTTCTAATGGAATAAATTGGTTTTGTATTTCTTTTGAAGTTGTAATGTTGAACTTATGTTTGAATATTGTTTCCAATAATACTAAAGTGATTGGTCTTTCGATACATGGTTTCCATGGAATCATTCCAATGATATTTAACAATGCACCGATTCTAGGTAACGAGGGTCAGGGCATTACATTTGGTAGGAGAGGATGTTGAGTAAAAACCTTGAAAACTAGATTTATATGAACTCTGATTAGAGCACATAACCCTAAGATAGACTTTGAGGATTAGTATAGAATAACTTCCAAGAATTTTGGTATTGAATATATTTTTTGAGTTTTCCATGAAATACATCCCTGTCTAGATACGAGCAGGTAGAGGTGGCTCTGGCACAGATTTACCTAGGGGTAAAACCCGAAAACACTTCTTTGAGCTTGACTCAAACGGGAAATGGTGCACGAAAACAGGCCTTGCTGCACTCCTGGATACGAAACTCCCAGGGGATAATCTTAGGATAATTCTAATTTTCTTTACAAACTATTTTGAAGATTTTATGATTATATAATTCCTCATAGAATTTTTTTTATGATTATGGATTATATCCATAAACTGTTCAATTTATGTTAAGTGTTTTACATGTTTTAATTTATGTATTGAAATTCATAAACTAATCTAGTGTATTCCATTGGTTATAAATGGAACCTAGTGGACAAAATGTAAACATTATCAATGAACACACTCCATGTTGGGATTTCCCTCATACTTAAGATAATTATAGTGGAGGTGGTGATACAACTGGTGCTGATCATCTTATCAGCATTCTAGGACAACTCACACAGGTTATGAATAATAACAATACCCATATAGAGCACCCTGATCCACAACGTGGGGGATAAATGTTAATCCTCTTTATGAGGTTACAACAACTAACATTTAATTGGGGTACAAATCCATTAGTAGGTGTGAAATGGATAAATTCCTTAGAGAAAATATTTCACGCCTTGGGGAGTAGCGAAAGGGAAAAAGTTGTCATGGCTATTTACCTCCTCACTAGAGATAATGATCAATGGTTGATATTTTATCAAATCACAAATTAATATGATGAAGTATCAAATATTGAATGGAGGGTGTTCAAAGAAATTTTCTTAGAAAAATAATTTCTTTATGACCCTCGATCGGATATAGAAAGTTAATTTCTGAGTCTGCGGAAAAAGGAGGATCAGAATGTTGCAAAGTATGAAGATAACATTACAAGGATAGTGAGGCATTATGCAAGTTATATACATAACCCAAGAAGTACGATTGACGATTTCTTGGATGGGTTAAATCCATTTCTTCATCGATCATTTATATCACAATCCTTCTCATCATACGAAGAGATTGTCTCATGTGCTATCAAAATAGAAAATGATTTCTATAACTTTTATGAAATTAAAGAAAATCTAGAGAAGAAGAGATCTACTAAACACTCTAGGAAAGAAATAAGGAAACAGGGAGGAAGGGAAGAATTAAATTTGCACCCTATGATAATTGTTGAAGGAATCACATTGGTGTTTGTCTAAAAGGAAAAGGAGTATGCTACAAATGTGGACAAAAATGTCATCTTCCTTTTGATTGTAAGTGAAAGAAAGATGATATCAATGTTCAATGATGCAATTGTAGGGAGATGGGATATTATGCCAATGAATTTTCTAAGCGTCAGATAAACTTACATCAAACAATTCCAAGGGATCAAGGCCAAGATTATGCGATCACTACTGCTGAGGTTGAAACCCCGAAAGATGTGGTGGATGGTAATTTATTGGTTTCCTCAAGTGTAGCCAATGCATTATTTAATTTTGGATCATCTCATTGTTTCAAATCTTTCTAGTTAGCTAAAAAAATTATATTTTTCCAATTTTTATTAAAAAGGGAGTTTTAATTAAAAACTCCTAAGAGAAGTATCATTGCTACAAATTTTTTTTGAATCAATTCCTATTAGTTAATATTATTGTTCTTTGTCGGCTAATCTCATTGTCAACCCCATGATTGAATTTGATATAATCCTTGGTATGGATTGGGATTCAGACTATGATGCCAAGATTTATTATAAGAAGGAGGATGATACTATTTTTTATAACGATGATAAAGAACACATTATCATTTGAGAAGAATTGTCATTACCTAATTCTTATTTAGATCCAGCATTAGTTGCTCAAATTACTTCAATAATTGGGGAGGAAGTGCATGAAATAACTGTGGGTGAGGAATGAAATGTTCAAATAGAGGATGTACCTTTTGTGAAAGAATTTGTTGATGTGTTTCCATAAGATTTACCTGGACATCCTCCAGAATGAGAAATTGAGTTTTCAATTGAATTATTTCTTGGTTGAAGGCCAATATTGAACACACCTTATAGAATGGCCACTATGGAATTAGTGGAACTAAAGAAACATCAAGAGGAATTGAGTAATAAGGGATTTATTCTCCCAAGTTTTTTTCAATGGGGATCCCCTATCCTTTTTTATAAAGAATGATCGATCTATGAGGTTGTGAATTGACTACAGGGAGATCAATGATATAACAATAAAGAACAAGTATCCCCTACCTCGCATTGATGATTTATTCGACCAACTTCATGGAGCTCAATAATTTTTAAATATTGTCCTTTGATATAGATATCATCAGTTGTGTGTGAAGAAGGAATACATTTTAAAAAACAAAATTTTGAACCAGGTACGAGCATTACGAGTTTACTGTAATGCCTTTTGGATTGACTAATGTACCCTATGTCTTCAAGGATCTAATTAATAGAGTTTTCAAAGAATATCATGATGAATTTTTAGTGGTATTTATTGATGATATCTTGGTATACTCCAAAAGCTATTAATATCATGAAAATTACTTACGCAATATCCTGAAGACTCATAGAAGTCATGAATTATATGGTATCTTTAGAAAGTGTGAAGTCTGGCTTCAGAAGATTTCTTTTCTTGTCCAAATTGTCTCCAAGGATGGAATCTTTGTTGATCCCTCTAATACAAGAGAAATACAAGAATGTCCAACACTGACAAGTATAACTAAGGTGAGTTGTTTTATTGGTATTTAAGGTTATTATTGGTACCTCGTCCAGAATTTTTCCTGATTGGATAACCCATTAACCAATCTCACACGTAAAGGGGTTAAATTTACTTGGAAAAAAGAGTGTGAAAAATATTTTGAAGAACTCAAAAGAATATTAGTCAATGCTCGTCTATTGACACTACCATTGGAGTATGATGGGTTTGTTATTTATAGTGATGAATCAAATAAAGTACTTGGTTGTTTCCTTATGCAGAATGATAGGGTTATTGCCTATGCATCATGAAATCTATGAATTCATGATTAAAACTATCATACTCCTGATCTTGAGATATCAGCTACAATATTTTCTTTGAAGATATGGATAAATTATCACTATGGTGAAAAATGTGAGATATATACCGATCACAAGAGTTTGAAGTATTTTTTCTCACAAAAAGAACTCAACATGAGGCAAAGATGATGGCTTAAACTACTCAAGTATTTTAATTGCACGATACACTAACACCCAGGGAAGGAAAATAAGGTGGTAGATGCATTGAGAAGAAAAGATCATGGGGTTTTGAACAATATGAGAGTTGAAATGGATCCTATTCTCAAGGATATAGTAAAGATGGATATGGGAATAACCATGGAAGGTGGATCATAAATACTTTTTCAAATTTTTGTCAAACCATATTTATTAGAAGCGATAAAAAGTTCTCCAGCTAATGATGATGAGTTTCAAAAAAATATTAATGTTAGGAATGATGGGAGATTGAATGAATTTGTGTATGAAGATGGAATTTTGATGTATGGGAAGAGAATTGGTGTTCCCGATATACATGATCTAAAAATATGATTGTTGGATAATGCTCATTGAACCAATATCTCTATACACCCTGGGAGCATCAAAATGTATACAGATTGGAATGAACATTTTTGGTTTGACAACATGAAGCGGG
The DNA here is from genome assembly GCA_963277665.1 of Viscum album. Classification (NCBI taxonomy): domain Eukaryota; kingdom Viridiplantae; phylum Streptophyta; class Magnoliopsida; order Santalales; family Viscaceae; genus Viscum; species Viscum album. The sequence goes on from OY728163.1 coordinate 709,612,858, forward strand.
AGATTGCTGATTTTGTGTCAAGATATATGGGTTTTCAACAAGTGAAAGCTGGAAGGAAATAGCTTGGAAGAGTCTAGCTACCACTTACCATACCTGTGTGGAAATGTGATAATATTACGATGGACATTGTCATGGGACTACCAAAGACTCCTAGAAGGAACGATGCAATATGGGTCATTGTTGATCGTCGTACCAGGTTAGTATATTTTATTTCTATATGAGAAGATTTACCACTTGAAGAATTAGCAAGACTATATATTGATTATGTTTTAAGACTTCATGGAGCTCCAGTATCGATTTTTTTTATCATGATCCCCATTTTATATAAAGATTCTAAAAAAGTATTCAGAAAGCCCTAGATACTGAACTTCTTTTGAGCACTGCCTTCCACCTCCAAACTGATGGACAATCAAAATGGACTATTCAAACCATAGAAGACATTTTTAGATCATGATCACAATACTTTCAAGGTATGTGGGATCAATATTTACCTTTGAGAGAATTTTTCTATAACAATAGCTTTCATTCATGTATTCAGTTGACACCATATGAAGCTTTATACAGAAAGAGATGTCGCACACCAAACTATTGGGATTAGGTTAGTGAAATAAAACTCGTAGACCCAGAACTTGTATAGGAAATGATAGAAAAGGTGATGTTAATCCAAACCCACATCAAAGAAACTCAATGTAGGAAGAAGAGATATGCCAATAACTGAAGGAAGTATTTGGAATTTCAGGTAGGAGACCATGTTTTCGTGAATGTATCTCCATGTAAGGGTGTTATATGATTCGGAGATAAGGGAAAATTGAGTCCTAGGTACATTGGACCTTTCAAAATTATTGAACGAATTGGGGTTGTAGCTTACCGATTGGAAATGCCGCCAAGTCCCCCTAAAGTTCACGATGTATTCCACGTATCACTATTGAGAAAATACATGTCTGGCACAATACATGTACTCAATTATGAGGAATTAGACCTGGAACATGATCTATAATATTGCGAAGAGCCTATCAAGGTTCTTGATAAAATAGAAAATGTTCAGAGAAACCGAACGACTCGTCTGGTAAATGTTCTATGAATAAACCATAAGATGGAAGAGGCACTATGGGAACCTGAGGAACATATGATGAAGAAATACCCAAGTATTTTTACATTATAATACTCTTGAAATTTTTAGTATGAAATTATTTGAAGGTGGGGAGAATGTAACACCCTAGGCTTCAACAATACTCCTCCCTTTGAATAATACAATAGCATGTGTTATACGCAACTTCGAGTTCTAACACACCGCAACCAATCAAACTTACCGTTATGAATAGTAATACCCTCTTTTTAAATTTTTTAAAATTTTAGCTTTTAAAAGGGACTTCATATTTGGATTCGGAATGTAGAAATTAGCTTCGGGTTCCTTTTTGGTATTTTCAATAAACTTTCAATTCTTGATTAATAATGAAAAACACTAAGATATAGATTAAAACCGAATTTGTATTTAAATAATTATTTATTTTATTTAAATTTATTTTAGGTCAAAATAGATACACAATACCTATATAAGTTCAATGTGATTCATTTGAGTCATTTTATAATAATTTTAGATATATAAAAATTTTGTTGGACTTTTTACGGTCTTTTACCCACCTCCTAGGAGAATTTACAAATTTACATAAAACATAATTTTACCACTTCTGCGAGTTGAATTTCAAAAATCCGAGAGACGCAGTTGATATCAATATGTAAAATGTGGTTCAATAAGATGAAAATAATTTTTTATGAATAGTAACTTTTTACTTTTATTTACAACGGTTAAAAGTAAATAGGGTAATTAAGGGTATAAATGATATTATCATTACCCTAACAAATGTCCTAATTCAATTGGATAAGTATAATTTGACCAAAAACAACCTTTGAAATAAAATATGAACCCTTTTGGTCCTGTTGGTTTAGATTATGTCAATTATTATTTTTTAATTCAAAGAAGAGTTAAAAGAGTTAAAATCAAAGTTTAATAACTAAATAATTTTAATATAGGGTTACATGTAAGATAAATTAGACTATTAATATTAATTAGAAAGATAATATTATTTCCTATATAATGGTACTTTATTTATATTTTTTAGACATTAAATAATTTAATTTATTTATGACACAATAATGATGCAGTAATTACCAAATTAATGAAAGATTACAATAATTGACATTATAAATATCCAAATAAATGTAATTTGAGACTTTTTATGAATTACACTAATTTTATAGGTTAATTTGACATATTAGGGTTGGTTATATGAATATTGGTTGAAGTAATAATGCTGTTATAAATTTTTGAAAAACAAAATACCAAATAGTGTCAAAATTCACATAAAATAGTTTTCAAAACAAATATTATATTATTAATTGATATTATATTCCTAAAAATCTAAGGTTATACAATAGTCTTATATAATTATAGGTGTATCTTTAATGAACCACTTGGGGTTCTCTTGGAAGTATATAATATGTGTATTAACCATATAATATAAAAATACAAACAGACATGGTAAATGTCAAACTATTTAACTAAGAGTTAAATCTAAATGATAAATTTAATATAGTGAGCCAAACATGTATAAATACTATTGGTTTTATGGTTTTCGACCTATCCCCACATTAACCTTTAAATAATCCATTTCCGATTCATTAGAAATCGAACAGTTTTTTATTATAAAATAATATTTCCAGCTTTTCCTAAGGTGCCTCTCACCCCTCTTATAAAAGGGCACTCCCCCTTCTCTCTAATTCACATATTAAAATCCATTTTTCTTGGACAAACCCTACCCAAATACCCTATCAACTATCCTCCCTTCATCCTAGTGGCCTTATACTAGTCATAAATCCAACCTAAGGGGCCCTTTTAATAAAATCAAAAGAAAGAAGCAGAAGAAGAGGTAAATATTTGATCACCACTTTCAAGTTCCTTTCTTCTTCCACTTCCTCTTTCTTTGTTGTTTCCATTATAAAATAATAACTCCAGTGTATTCTATATATTTTTATTTTATTATAAATATTGTAAAACCATATTCATTATTCTATCCATCCGTTGAATGAAATGTCACTATACGTTCGTACGTATGACTTACTGTCTCCACATCGTGGTGTAATTGTTATTCAATACATTATTAGGGGTATAACAATGATGTTTAATTGATGAAAATGATAAATATAACATGATAATAATTCATTATATATGATATAACATCCAATTATATATTATTTTAACATCAAAATAATTATATTTTCACTCATGCATATGTACGGATTACCGTCTCCACGAACGTGATGAGATTCGTTCACCATCGTATCCAATCAAAAATAATTTTCATTAGATGATTAAAAATAATTTTTAAAGACTTAATATCATTATGAACATGAATAAGAAGAATCCTATCCATAAAAACATTACATACATAATAAAGAATATAAAGGAAAACGAATCAATTAACACCCGAAATGATGATAATACTAAGATATTATTACCAAAGAAAAATTAAAAGATCATATATGATATCATATTAATGTATATGACTTTTTTATAATTTATTAACAATTATGTCACCATTATACATGAGGTTAACCTTTACTTGACCAAGGAAATGTACAAGGTAAGGGTTAATTTCCCCATCTCTTTATTATCTGAAGTTGGTTATACCTAATTATCTTCTGCGACCACTTTATCATCCACATCCATGTTTCTTAAAAAAGTATTTCAAAACATTTTTACTATTTTCTAGAAAATTTTGTAAAGTCATTTATACCCTTATTTGAACATATATGTTTTGAATGAAATATTTCCATCGTTTTCCAAACAATGTACTTTATGAACTTTTCGACAAACTTAAGGTAAGAATGTTTTTTTAACTTGTATGGCAGGTGCGGCTACTTTCCACCATTATAACATCATCGAAGCTTATATGATTATAAGAATATTTTCAGATATATTTTTCCTTTATATTTATGTGACTCTTAAATGATTTCAAAATAGAAACAGATATTTCTCTAAAAAGGTTTTGATTTTATCTATGTCAACATCCATTGAAAGATTTCAGGTTTATTTGAAGTTGATTTATTATGATACAAAACCTACATAATGTATTGAAGGTTTTGTGATATGTTTGACTGTGGATGTACGATTTTTATACCATTCATGGTTTATGGTTAAAGTATTGACATTTCATATGCTAGTTTTAATACGAATGATTATGTTTTACTTCAACCTTATTATATGAGGAATGTGTTGGACTTAGTAAGTGAAAGGTGGATCCCACTGTAGATCCTTGATGCATCGGTAGGTCTCATGAGACAAGTAGACATGGAATTGGTCGAGGCCTTTCCAAATTTAATATATGGTTTTTTCTGAGGCCTTAATCATTTTTAGACGTCTTCACTGAGGCCTTGAGAAAATGTTTCAGAATGGATGGCATTATACATTCCCTCATTTATAAAATAATATTGATGGTTCGTGTGGTCATTCAACTAGTAGAATACCCATTATTATGTTTTGTTATGGCATTATTTAATCAGCTCATATTCCTTCTATAAAAGTATCCTTGTTTATTATTGGTAAAGGTATGTGGTTTTAATTATTCACCATGCTTAATATTTATGTTTTCTTCTGCATAATTGCTTACCCTTACTCAGCATTTCAGCTCACCCCTTTTTGATGTTTCATTTTCCACGGATATGAAGAAGTTAGTTATTAGTGACTTGCTGGCATAATCTAGGAGGCTTGGATGCTTCTAATGGAATAAATTCATGTATTATTTCTTTTGAAGTTATAATGTTGAAATTATATATGAATATGGTTTCTAATAATACTAAACCGATCAGCCTTTTTAGATATTATTTCCTTGTGATCATGCCAATGTTATGTAACAATGCACCGACTCTGGGTAACTAGGGTCGGGGCGTTACAGTTTTGTTAGATAATTTAAATTTTGAAATATGTAGTGTGTATTTTGTGGCTTTTCAATATGATAACACTTATCCATAAAGTGGATTATTCAACAAAATAAAATAAATATATTGGTTAGTTATGTTGAATAATTTAAATAAAAATTAATCGGTCAAAACATGATGAAAATAAAAACATTTTATAAAAATTCCCTTTTAATGTGAAAATGATTTTATACTAAATTGAAGACTAAATTTCAATTAAAACCCAATATTTGAAGTATTTTCAATGAATATTTACAAAATATATTTTGATACCCACAAAAAATAGAAATTTATGTTTTAAATAATTTTAAAAAAATTAATTTTTTTAAGAATGTCAACATTTTCTCTATTAACTAAAAATTAAATCTTTTTAGAAACTTTTGAAAAATTCATTATATGATAATTTAAAAATATTTATTTCAGAAAATATATTAATTATTTAAAATTAAATTTTTAAATAATATATTAAAAAAAATATTTTAGATAAACAATTTTCCTTTTAATTTAAAAATAACTTAATATTTTTTCATGAATATAACTATCTAACTAATGAATTATATAAATATGAATATGATTTATTCTACCATAACAATGTTTTTTATAATAAATTTAACATACCACAATCCATTATAGAAGACGCATATGCATGTCATGCGGTCATTCTAACACCTTGATATTTTAAATTACATTTCCCCTTAAATATTAATGTATTCAATATCTTACATCACACGTAACACCCAACCAAAACAAACCATATAAAATTTCATAAACATTATAATGTACAAATTATGTTTAGGGTATAAATATTGATAACCAGTTTTGAAATATATATATATATATTAATTTGTGTAACGAAATATCTTTTGTTATCAACTAATGGATACAAATATACTTTAAAGAATAAAAATTTTTAGGTGGTTTATTTTAGTAAATTAAATATATTATTGAAAACTTTTATATATGATATTAATAATATATATTTTTTATGAACTATAGGTTACAAATAATTTTATTATAAATTTATATAAAAAAATAATAGGAATGGTAATTTTTTGAAATGTCATTTATCTATAAAATATTATTTTCAATATAGTTTTATGTTTTTAAAAATAAAATAATATAAATTCTTTTAATTTTAATATGAATTAATTGATAAAATTTTGGGATTTAACTTATCTATATTAGTATCATATGAAGTTTTGAAATAGTTTGGAAATAGTTGTTTCTATGTGAATAGTAAAAAAAATATATATTATCATAAAACCTTAACTTTTATTAAATTATTATATTATAAGAATAACATAAATTCAAAACAAATATTTGTAAAAATATATATATTTATATTTATTTATTAAATTAAATTTTTTCAAAATTGCTATATTGTATATATAAAACCCATATTTACTTTTTCTAAAACATAAGAATATTTCCATCTAAACAAAATTTTCTAAATCTACATTAAACATTAGCTTTCATCGTTTGTATATATTAAATAATAAAAATAGTATTCATATTTTAGGTCAACGTTATCATATTATGTGATATTTAAAAAATTGTAATAAAATTTAAATTAGTAAGATTAAAGTTAATGTCCCAAACAATGGTAAAACTATTATTTTTAAATAATTGTTTTATTAAACATGAGGAGTTTTTATATAATCAATCGAAATATTCACTTCTAAAAAATGAATGTAATAAATTATTTAGGCCTATATATAAATATAAAAATTATCATTCATTTTCAAATAAATGCTAAATATTAATAGGAAAACTAAACTAGAAAAACATTTTCTTTTAAAAAACAATTTTTTATATATTAATTAATTTTACAAAAATTAAAATAAAATATTATTTATATATTTAATTTAATTTAATTTGGATAAATTTTATCTTTGGAAAATAAAAATTGATTGGGCTCCATTACAATATGAAATATAATCTTAAAAACATTGTTAAAAACTATTTACTAAGGTAAACATAAAAATGTTGTAATGTATATCCCAAAAGTAAAAAATATGAATGATATGTAAAACATGTGTAAGAAGTATTGGTTGAGGATCTATCAACCAAATATCTCACCAAAATCCATTATTCTGAACATTTGGAGTCAGAAAATGGAAATGTGTAATGATATCAATGAATGTTCAATGGTATTCCCAAATGTTTCCTTTTATTAACTTATAAAAGGGTACCAATTCCACTCATTCAGTGTAACTCATCCCATTCAAATTTACCTTGATCTAGTGCCTAAAAAACCTCAAATATTTTTTTCATTTTCCTAATTCCCTTGATCTCTAAAACATATCGTATGTATTTCATTTAAAATGATATCATAACGATAAGATCGACTCTTCAATATAAGTATTATCATAAGTTTAATAATGTATTCTTAATCATACTCTTCCAAACATATTATATCCATAGAAATAAAAAAACAATAAATTTATTATTATATTTATTTGTACTTATATGAATGTAGGAACCATTATTAATTTATCTCAAAAATCATGGAAAACAAAATGTGCCATTAGTGTGTTTTCACAGACTTGTGACTCCATGAAGTGGCATCTTCCTTTTTCATAATACCTCTTATAGATAGTATTATTGATGATTTTGATTCATAAATTTGATATCTAGGTTACATCTGTCCTTTGCCATCATGGAAAATTCATCCAGTGTTAGGGGAGTCCCCCTCTTTGATGGATGTAAATTTTAGATTTGAAAGAACATAATGAGATCTCATCTAATATCCCTTGGAATGGAAGTTATATTTTCCAATGTGAAAGGAATTAATGTTTCTGATCCAACAGGACTGGCTATTGAGAATGCATATTTGAAAATTCTCGATGGAGATGCTAAAGCACAGAATGCTCTCATCGCAGCCCTGTCCGATCAGATCTATCTAAAAGTGATGAGTGGCACCTCAGCAAAGTATATGTGGGATAAACATAAATTTTTTTTTGAAGGATATTCCAATTTTAAGGAGGTGAAACTATAAGTGCTGCACGATAGGTTCGATGATCTGAAGATGCATCCTGATAAGAATGCAGACTCCTTATTCAATCGAATTACAGAAGTGGTTAGAGCTATTCGGGGCCTAGGAGACGAAATAAGAGATGTTGACATTGTGATGAAAATAATGAGAATACTTACACCCCTGTAAAATGAAAAGGTGTCATCCCTTGAGGAAATAGATATTTCTAAACATTTACTAGATGATCTACTGAGCAGCCAGGTGGCATATGAAATGAGAGTCAAACCAGAAGATGCTACGACTCGAGTGAGAATGGAAATGGTGTTCAAATCCATTGAGAAATTGAAATTAACAAAAGATAGTAATGGTTAAGATGACGCGGAAAAATAAATTCTTTCAATCATTTCAAATAAGTTCCATAAGGGAAAAGGGAAATTCAAAGGGAAGTTACCTCCACCTTTCTTTCGTTGTGGAAAAGTTGGTCACATTGCCTCTCAGTGCATAAGAAAGTTATATGATGAGAATAGAGATGCTGAAAACATTGAGAAGCCTCAGAAAATGTTTTTCAAAAAGGGAGACATAAAAACCAGAAGGAAAGTACCAGATAAGTGCTTTTTATGTGAAGAGGAAGATGATGATAATGAATTTTGTGATGAAGAAGTACTGGAATTTAAAACTAGAAACCATTCATCCATGATTGATCCTATTCACAAATCAGAAGATATTGGTGTAGAAAATCAGTTGAAAACTAGTGCAGAACACGAGTTGCAAATTAAGAATGTTGTTAGTAAGCTCAAGATTAAATGTAAGAGTTGCAATAAGTTGAAATCAATTTTAGAAGAATCAACTGAATATGTTGATCAACTTGAATCTGAAATTTAATGACGCAAAGAATTGGTGAAAGTACAGTCTAAAATACCTGAATGAAATGATGATGTAGTGGATCTGAAGCTGAGAATTGAAAAGAAGGAAATGGATATCAATGACCTCAACTCCAGACTAGAGGAAAATTCTAAGACTGGTGAGAATCTTGAGGAGGATGTTGTTACAAATAGAAGTAAACTAGAAAAAGTGTTTTCTTCAAATGAATGAAGGAATAAAAAATAGTTTGGAATGTTCTTAGATGATAAGCTGTTGGAGAGAGAAAAACATGGATCTAATGGAGTTGAAAATATTTTAAATGATCAAAGACCTGCCTGTATAAGAAATAGTGGAATTGGTTGTGAGGAAGAATCGTCAAATGATGAAAATAAAGGAGACCAAAATAAATGCAAGATGAAAGTGGGTGATGCGGGAATGTATTCTGAAGTAATGAAACAGAACCCCCCAATTCAATCTGAAAGAAGAAAATAAGATTATTCTCATTCCTCGTGGAAAAAGGAGCCCTCATAATATTATTCCATAGAAGAAGGAATCAGTGCAAATAGAAGCGAGAAGACATTTCCTCTCATGATGTTTCAGTTCTTTGGATAATTGGGCTATACCATGTCTTATTGAAAAGAGGCAAGAAGCTATCTGAATGTATGAGATATTGGAGTTCAACAGAGGAGAGAAAATTCATATCCTAATACTTTTAGAAGAAAAAATTTCTATGGATATTGTTTTTGGTGTTCTAACTTTGGTCATAAGGCTATTAATTGAATGTAGATAAGGGACATGAACACCTCATACTGAAGTTGGAGACAAGTCATGTCTCGTCAGCAAGACAATGTTTCTCTTTCAAATAGGTTCTCTCTTATCAAAGAAGATTCTGACTATGAAGATCCTATGTACATGGTATAGATAATTGAAAGGCAATTAGTGCTCTATACTCAATCCAATATCTCATGGAAAGAAAGGAAGATATTGAGAAATCCAACCTTGCAGAGGTGGACCTAAAAGCTACAAAAAGAAACAGTACGTGGATTCTAGATAGAATCTGTTCATCTCATATGACAGGTAATGTTGTCTTGTTAACGGATATTAAAAGGGAGGTTGATGGTACAGTACGATTTCCTAATGATGGAGCTCTGAAAATCAAAGGCAGTGGAAGTACTGAATTAGCTAATAGACAACTAAGGAAGACTGATGTCATTTATGTAGATGGCCTACATCATAATCTACTCATCATGGGTCAACTCTGTGACTTGGGACATATAGTTACTTTTAATAAGAAAGGTTGTACTATCAAGGGAAATACAATTAATTCACTTATGAAGGGATGCAAAAGAGAAGGAAAAGTGTATTAGGATGATAGTAATGAATATGATTGTTATATGACTGTTGAAAAAGAAATATATTTGTGGCATCAGAGACTGGGACAAATCAATCAACAAGACATGGAGAAAATAAAAAAAATTTATAATTGTCATGGACATTCCCAACCTGAATCATGATAACGAAAGGTCTTGTGATTCTTGCATTTGTGGGAAACTGGTCTGTAGTTCATATCGTCCAAAAAAGAAAAGGGCATCCCATCTTCTTGATGAAATTCATACAGATGTATGCGGGCTGATAAATGTTGTTAGGACTCCTAGAGAAAGGTACTTTTTCCTTTTAATTGATGATTATAGTAGAATGTATTGTGTAATGGTGATTCAAAAGAAGTGACTAGTAGTTGATTTCATGAAAACGTTTCCCCGGATTGCCAAAAATGATACTAGATGGACAATAAAATTCATGTGATATGACAATAGAGGGGAATACGTGTCTATTCAGTTTGAGAATAACATTGAAAAACATGGAATATATCATGTGGTAGCTGCTATGAGAACTCCACAGCAAAATGGAGTTGTTGAGTGCCAGAATCGATAGGTCAACAACATGGCCAGGACTATGCTGATTGAGAGTGGTATCTCTCTCCATTACTGGAAGGAAGTTATTGAAGCTACATTGCACATTTAGAATCTAATAGGGATTTATATGGGATAAATCAAGACACAATATGAATTGTGGCATGGAAGGAAGCCTTTGTTGAAATACTTTTGAGTTTTCGGATGAAAATGTTTCATCCAGAAGAAAGAAGGAAATAAAGGGACATTTGGCAAAAATGATGATGAAGGAATTTTTCATGGGTATCCAATGAACAGAAAATCCTAAAAGTGTTTCAACAAATGATTAGGAAGGATTTTGTAAAGCATTTATGTTAAGATAATTGAAGGTAAAACCACAAATACTTCAAGTACGTCATATGCTGATGTGATATAAAGTGAAGAAGAAAGTTAACATGGAGAAAATACAAATTCAGAAATAGAGGAAGCTATACAAAACAATCAACATTCACATCATGATGTTGACTCAGATGAAGAATATGAAGAAGAAACTGTGGCTGGAGAGAATGCAACTGAACCACACAGAAGAAATCATAGAGAATATATTGATCCATCCAACATAGTTGGGGATAGGAGTGAACCCACTCAAACAAGGAGGATGTGGAATAACACCCAATATGCATTTCTATCAGTTGTGGAGCCATACTCATTCAAAGAAGCCGCAAAGGATGAATCTTGGTTAAAACCCCTAAATAAATATTTAGATCAGATTGACAAGAATCGGACATGGGATCTTGTCCAGAGCCTTGAAGGTCACAATGTAATTGGTAAAAAATGGATCTTCAAGAACATGTTGGATGACTATAGAAGTGTTATTAGAAACAAGGCTCAACTAGTATGTAAGGGATATTTTCATATTGAAGTTGTTTATGTTGAAGAAACCTTTGCTCCAGTAGCTATACTGGAGTCAACGAGGCTATTCCATTCCATGGCTCTCCAAAGTAGATATAAAGTATATTTAATGGATATCAAGACATATTTCTTAAATGGGGTACTCGAATAAGAAGTCTAAATTGAACATCCATTGGTTTTTCTTCTTGGTACTGATGATACAAAGGTCTGCAAGCTAAAGAAACCACTTTATAGCTTGAAAAGGGCACCATGGGTGTGGTACTCCTGGCTGGACTCTTATCTCAAGAAGCTGGATTTCAAAAGAGGAGTAGATCACAATCTATATGTGAAGAATTCTCCAAAAGATTAATTCATGGTTCTAGTATACGTTGATGATATCATATTTTGTGGAAGCAGGAAGAAATCAGTATATGAATTTTCCAATCACATGAAATCGGAATTTGAAATGTCTAGGATTGGGGAGATCACATATTTCATGGGGCTGCAGGTGATTGAAAAAAGGATTACACATTCATTTCTCAAGAAAATTAAGCAAGAGAGATGCTGAAGAAGGTTAATATGAAAGACTCCAAACCAATGTCAACTCCGATTGCAGTTGAAACTAAACTTGGAATGCATGAAGATGGGACCTCTGTAGATTCCACTATGTACAAGAGGATCATTGGGAGCCTACTGTACCTGATAGTGACACAGCCAGATATTGTCTTTTCCACATGTCTTGCGGCCCGCTTTCATAGTAATCAACAGGAGGAACATATGTAATTAGTAAAAAAAATCATGAATTATATTCAAGGTACCCATAATTGTGGCTTATACTTTGCTGCAAAATGGAAAAGTGAATTATCACCATTTTTTGATACTGACTGGGCTGGCGATGTTGTGGACAAAAAGTCCACCAGTGGTGAAGCATTCTATATTAGGAATAAATGTGTTGTCTGGTTGAGAGAGAAACAAGAATTTACTTCTCTTAGTACTGTTGATGCTGAATATTTCTCTTCCACGAAGACATGCACTCAATTGATATGGATGAAGCAACAACTAACAGATATTGGTGATGAGGTGAAGCATCCAATGGTGATTTACAGTGATAATAAGAGCGCAATTGATCTTAGGAAGAATCCTGTACAACATTCTAGTACAAAACCTATTGAAATCAGGTATCATTTTATCCCAGAGAAAGTTGAACAAGGCATGATTAGAATGCATCATGTGGGAACTGATGAGAAAGTGGCCTATATCCTGACCAAGCCACTATCAGTGGCTATGTTTGAGAAGCATCGGTTGAACCTTGGTGTTCAGCGACCTCCCAGGGCATTAGGAGGTTACGCAAATCCCCTCTCCCTAGTTATGTTAATTTTTTTAATCTGTTTATGGATGAAATGTAGATTTGAGGGGGAGATACTATCCAGGGGGGAGCATGGTTTCATCTAAACAAGGAAAAAATTACTGGTCTTTGGGTTTATTGTGAATGGGGTAGAAAGGAATATATTCAGGAATGTTCAGGCATGTAATGCTTTTGTGACACGATGAGAACTCAGTTTCAGTGATAGGATGAGAAGGATGAGAATTCCAAAACATGGGAACCCAATTCAAGATTCATCTCTTTTTTTCTACACCAAGCATTTCTCATGTATACTTAGAGTGTTGGCTGAGTTGATTCTTGTATTTTTGGTTTGCTTGTGGATGGTGATCTATTGAATATATTTTATGATAGCCAACAAACCCAAAGGCATATATTGTTAGAACAATGGTCATCTTGGCATGAATTGGATTTTGGTTTTTGTTTGCTGTCAATCCACATAGGAAGTTCAGAATGGGTGCCAGAAAAGTGTTCATACAGGTCAAGCATATAACATTATTGAAAGTGGAACGATTTTCCTATGTTTTCCAAATTTCCAAACCTCAAAAATTACAAAAAGGGGAAAGAAGTGTTTTTGGGAAAGGGACTTGTGTGTCAGATATGTGTCGCACAAGTGACTTGTGCACAGATCAAGGACTTGAACGCTGATGCCTCGGGGGATTGGAAATTTGCATGCCATATGTTTTTCAGGATTAGAACGTCAAAATATGGCAAAGGAAAGAGGGTTACAAAAGTATTGGTTTGGTTGCGCAAATTTGTAGCGCAAAAGAGGCTAGGGCAGTTGGAGTTGCACGCCGGAGCTTGCGCACCGAGAGGAGGCTTGCGCGCCACTGCGCAAGGTGTCCAGTTTTCCTATAAATATAGGACCACCCATCATCATTTGTAATGACGTTCAAACTTAGAGAATTTTTTGGGATCCCATCGCGTAGGTGTTATGGTCACACATGTAGTGGTGGGTCGCACATGTTGACGTTGCGCGGCAGTTTTTTTCTCCACGTCCAAGGAAGTTTGGGTAGAAAAGAATGTGGGTCGCGCATGTTTGGTGTTGAATAAGTGTGTGTCGTGCATGTGGTTGAGGTAGACTTGCGCGCCAGTTATAACTAGAGCGCAGGCTTTGAAACTTGCATACCATCTTGGAGAAGCGCCCCAGGTATTGTTGAAGCACGCCGATCTTTTTGGAGCTACATGAATGCTGGAAGATTACCTGAAACCTTTAGTGAAAAGTGGGATTAGACTACTACTGAGAGTTGGACTTCAACATATCATCTACATAAAATACAGCATGAATTCTTCTACAATGGTGAAGTGACCTTCACGTCTATAAACTGATGGGGACTTCACCAAAGGCAGTGTGCCAGGGGCAGTCAACGGGACTTACCTGAGGGATGCAGTGTGCTATCCCTGAACCTTTATAAAGGTAGTGAGCCTGGGATAGAGTGACTGTGCCCGAATTGTTGTAATCCTCAGCTAGTGAAGTTTAGTGGAATTTGGTACGACCAATAACCTCTCGGCATATGCTCTTTGGATGTATCTCTTAGTGGTGAACCAATTAAAAAGTGTTGTGTCATCTCTCTGCATGTGAATGTTTGCTTTCTGATCATTTTCATCATATTGGATTAACATGTTCATACCAATGTGGTAACATGATCCATCACATTAAAAGAAAATGTTTTCACCCTGATTCACCCCTCCCTTCTCAGGGTGTCCCGGGGTCCTACAATCTATAATATAAATATGATTCTTAAATTTAATTTTATTATATACATTTATTCCCACATATTTCTTATGAAATGAAAACAATAATCATAGGATATGCAAGCTACCGCCTCCATGGAGTAATGGTTTTCACTTTTTCCATGATAATTTTATTTCATTATCAAAAAAACATAAAATATAATTAAATATTAAATATAAATAAAAAAAATATCACTATACATATACTATAATTATAATATTCAATTCTTCCACCATAAACACCCATCGAGGAATAGGGTGTTCATTCATGGGTATGTTTAACAACCTGATTGAGTAATTCAATAAAACCCTATCATGGATGAATGTGGAATCATAAATAATAATAATATTTAATGTTAACATGAAATTAATTATGCTTTTTTGGTCATGTAATAGATATACAATGTACATTACTTGTTACTAAAATAATATTTTCAATATCTAAGTCAATCAAAATATGTTTACTAAAATTTATTAGTTACAAAAACTGATGAAAAAATTTTATTATAAAAAATAGAACATAGTGAAAACATTTCATATTAAAATTAATATAAAAAATAAGGTTCCATGTAAGGTTTCTAAAACGTATAATTTTATTATTATAAAATTTAAGTGCAAATATATAATAAATCACAAACAAGATAGTTTTTTGTCTAAATCACCATTCATTGAGGAATGTATTGATATTATGAACAAATATTTAATAGTATGGTGTAACTACTTACCACTTGAATTATAATAAGATAAATAAATACAGAACTTGTAAAATTCTTTTCCATTGTTGCTATTATTTTCAATGTCCTATGATTGATGTATTTTATAAAATATAAGGACTTTTTCAGATGTTATTTCTCCACCATGATGTCCCCCATGGTGAAGAGTTTCCAATCTCATGTATAGGTATCATTTCATCTTTTCGCACAAAACTTCATAAAATCTCCTCAATGCATGTCTAAAAATAAAATGGGTCTTCCCATAGTTATTACCTATGTTATTAAATTAATTTCATTTCCATATTTTTAGACAGGTCCTTTGTGATGAAAATATATGCCATAAAATTGGAAAATATAAAAAATATGAAGATTTCCATATTGAGATATTTGGAATCTCTTCATTAGGAAAGTTAGATATTTTCTCCCTTCAGTGTTCACAATTATTATCAGGAATCTGAAAATGTGTCCTACAATAGAATTTTCAACATTATTATTATCTATAATTTCTATGTCAAACCCTTAAAACAACAAAATCTACCTAATAATCCTAGGTTTGGCCTATTTTATAAACAACATATATATTAAGGTAGAATGACCAATGAGAATGATTACATTAGAACCTAAGAGGTATTTCTCAATTCTTTAGAGGAAACCAAAAAGTGAGAAAATACTTTTCTATAGTGGTGTTATTCATTTGTGATTCAACTAGAATCCGTCTGGAATAGTTAACCACATGAAAATTTTTATCTATTCTTTATACTAACACATCCTCAAAATCCATGTCAATTTTATCACACATTAGTTACAGTGTAAATTTTCAATCTAGAGTAGTACTAATAGGTGATTAAGTGAGTTTTTCCTTTAACAGATTAAAATATTGAATGATGTTTTCATCAAAGGTGAATGTGGTATTCATGAAAATAAGAGAACACAAAAGAATTATTATTTTTGATATTTTTCTATAAACCTCAGAGAAAACTCGGCAAGCCCTAAGAAACATCTAACATACTTTAAGTTTTGAAGAGGTGATAGCTTTTGAATTTCTTCACCCATGGAAGTGTAAACCTCTAAACCCTATTAGAAAACTTATGTACCATAAGGGGAATGTGAATGTAGTTTTTTCATAATCCTATAGAGATTATGCAATCAGGTTGTAACCAATGTACCCATCCAGAAATTAGAATAATTCATTCCCAACAAACCTCTTAAGTATTTGATCAAGGAAGGAATTAGAAAATGGACATTCCTAGTGGTTGAAATAATATTTCTATATTCTATATAAATTCTGCATTTTATTCCTTTACTAACATGATTTTCTTCATTTTTCTCATTAGTTATAGTATTGAAACATTTTTATAGGGACAACATGGGTAGAATGTACCCATGTACTGTCAGTGATAGGATAGATAATTCCAATAACTAGAAATTTGATAATATCATACCTTACATCTTCTTTTTCATTTGGATTTAATATTATTTGTGTCTCAACTCTAGTTTTGTGGTATGGTTCTATAGATATTTTGTGCATGCAGAATGAAATTTTAATCCCCTTAATGTTAGCTATGGAACAAACTATTACTGATTGAAATTTATTCAGAACATGTTAGAATTGATTTTATTGATCATATTTTAATTCAAAATAGATGATAACATTAAGTTTGAAATTATCTCCTAAAAAGAGTATTTAATATTTACAATTAGTGGTTTATGTTCTATGATGGGTGAATTTTACCTTCAATGAAGTCTCTTTGGCATGGGATGTCCAAGGTCTTCAACATGTCTCTTTTAATATCATTTAAATAATGATTGAATTTTAATTTCTTGAGCAATTTCAGAATTTCAATAACAACTATTCAATGTGGATAACTCACTCTAAATATTTTCTAGATCAGGATTGACTATATTAATTAAAAAATCATCATGTTGTTTAATCATCTCTCCATCTACTAAATCAAATTTATTATAAGTGATAGTGATACAAAAATCTGCCTCATGTTCCCTAAGAATGTTTTTATGTTTAGAAGTAGTTGATACATCTTCAGTAGAATTAGAAAATGGAAATTTTTCCATTTCTGGATGTTTTTCTAGATTATCAGTTTTAGTGGATTCGACATCATGTGGAACATTATTTTCTCCTTCAATATTTATTTATTTAGAAAAGTTTTTCTCTTCAGATTCTTCAAAATTTTCATGTTGATTATATTTTTTCAAAGACACATTCATTCAACAATTTTCAAGGATTATTTGTCTTGACATTCTTAATTAAATTGGACTATTATTTGTTCTCCCCAATTTATAAAAATAACCCTTAGAAACATCAATAACAGATCCAACAGTGGCCAAGAAGGGTCTACGCAGAATGATGGCAACCTCTTAGTCACACTCCATTCCAAGGACTATAATTTCAACTAAAAGATACATATTCTGAACTCCATCCAGTAGGGAATATACCATTCATATAGGACAAGTGAATGAATGTTCAACTAACTACATGATGATAACGGTGGGTTATAGGTCACAAAATTTCAACTATTTTAATAGTGAATATATGATCACGTTGAAATGTGAACCTAATTCTAGAGGGAGTTTATTTGAATGAAATTCCCAAAGGATAAGGTTATAGCAAACTACTTATGTATTTTAGATGTAGGGATATTTTCTTTTGGAGTACACAACTAAACTGTTTAGTGTGGATTTATGTTGCAAACTCTTCAATTGTATTTTTGTTTGAATCAATATTTTCAATATATTTCTGATAAAATGGAACCCGATTCAATGATTTGGTAAAATAAATATTCACTTGGATCATGGTTAAAATTCTAGGGAACTAAAGATGTTCAACCATGTTATTACTTTTGGGTTTTTGTTTTTCTGATAAAGGGATGGGTGGGGAAAAATTCCAAAGAATAGATGGTAAGTCCATAATTTTTAATATAGTTTTCTCCTTACTCTATTTCATTTTATTTTGAAGAAATCTAATCATGAATATTACATAAAAAATTCATACTTTCCTATTTTTCAACGCTATCTTGTTCCATTTCCATATTTTGAGTGGAGACGTTTTTTATTTATATAATAATTAATTTTTCTTATATTTGGTTATTCTTAATAATTTTTCGGCTTCTGTTTGAGTGTTAATCCCACTTATTTTTGCAACATCCATGTCATTCTCCCTAGGGTTTATATCAGTTTCACTATTCAATCTTCCATTATCCATCGAAGTTAAGTCTCTTACCAGATAGCCCAATTGAGTTTCCATATTTTAATTTATAGCATAATATTTAATTTTATCATATTTATATTTAGATTTTATTTATTCTGTTGAGTTTTGAATTTTTCACATTGTGATTCCATTCTATATAATATTTGATCTAGTTTAGAAAACATTTGACCATTAAAATTTCCTAATGAATTGGAAGGCTATGACCTTAGTTGATTTTGAAATTGTTGTATTGGTAGGGTTTTGGTAACCAGGGGAAGTGGGTTGTTTATTCATTCCTTTTTCTTTCTAGGAAAGTTGGGGATGACTCATATTTCAAAAGTTATAATTCCTTGAAAACGGGTCATCCTTGTTAGGAAAACTAGGACCATAGTAAACAAAATTTTAAATTTCTTGGTTTTTTAATGAATGTCACTGTTAATACATAAATTCTCATTCTTCCAAAACATGATGCACTGATGAAAATGTTCTATAAGAGATTGGTTTGTGTTTTTAAATCCCATATGGTTAATAATTTTTATTAATTATGGTTCATAAATATTTTGAGTTGGTTAGTTATTTTAGATAATTGAGAATTCATTTCTTTTCTAGTACCAATGTTGTTCGTATATTTGATCACTATCTGTCTTCATAAATGTTTATGTTGAGAATTCATTAAAATGTTGTTAATTTTTTTTATAAAATCTACAATAGTATTATCATTTTAATTTCCCACATGAAACTGGTTATCCATATTTTGACCAGAAGAAGATGGTACTTCATAGAAGGTGTACATATGAACAAGGAATGGGAGTTTATAATGGGGACACTTCCTCAACATCTCCCTAAATCTATCCCAAAACCTTGTGAACGGATTCAACATCCTATTGGTAAAAACATTTAATTTTGGTTCCAAACTCTCTTTTATGTCTTTGGGGATACAATATCATTATAAAATAATTATAGACATGGTCCCAGTTTTGGAAAATATTTTTATCTTGACTCAAAAACCAGTTTTGAGATTACCTTTATGAAAAATAGTATATAATCTAATTCATAGCTCATTTTGAATGATTCTTAGATGTAGAAGATGTTGTACAATATTATATAAATATCTAATAAAGTTTATAGTCTTCATTATAGAATACATTGAAGGTTGGTGGTAGAAAAAGGTGGGACTATTTTTGTCCATAAGATCTAACTCTACGAGATAATCTAATGGGAGATGGGGTTCAAGAATATTGAGGGAGTTTGAATTCCCACATCCAAGTAATGTCAATATCCTCATTGAGTTTAATTTAAATGTTATAGAAATTATTTATATGAACTATTTGTCTTCAGTTCTCCATTTTAGTTCTGATTTCCTTTTTTAGAGATGTTAAATGTTTATCAATTTCTTGGTATATGGGATCTAATCTATCAAATTTAGTTCTTGTGCTCATACAAAATGTGATAATAGAAATTTTTTTGCAAAATAGTATAAACAATAATGTTAAAAATGTATAGTGAAAGATAATTAAATGTAAAAGAAAAATAAAAAAATCAACAAAAACATATAGTTCTTGAAAAAAATTTCTTTTAAAGTAGTTTTTTCAAAAACAAATAAAAAATATATTGGAATATTTTTAATTTTTTAGATTTAAAAATTTATCACTCGATGCCTTTCCCAAAAATATTGCCATTTTTTTCCTGATCATCATTATACTCTATCAAATATTAGAAACACTTTGTTCATACACACTACTATATAGAAGAAAGTAGTTTCAAACCAAAGGGAAGGATAAAAATTATTTTGACTTTCCAACCTTTTTCAAAACAAGTATAATGAAAATAGTGGACTTAATTTCTTTTTGACCTTTTTATTTTGTATATATTTTGTGAAATTATTATAAGGGGATTCTGAGAAATAATGTTTAACTAAGAAACTAATCATTAAATAAGAGTTATTTGAACATAATTGGGAAATAAATTTATAAAAATTAGAACATGGACTAATAAATTGATCAATGAAGAAACTCAGGAATTCCAAAACCACTCGTGATGAGGATGAATTCTTTAAAAAACATAATGAATAACACCTCAAAGAATGATTGAAGAATATTCCTCATTACAAGATTGAAAAAAATAAGATTGAATCTTGGAGTTCGCCACTCCAAAAATTCATCAACCACGAATAAATATAATGAAAATAAAATTGGAAGAGAACTCTCCATTAAATTCCAATGATAATGAAATTAAATACTGGAAGAAATAACTCGATAACAATATCATTAATTTATCATGTTTCATTAACATAAAAGAAGTTTATTAAATAATAATTATTATGTGAATAAAAATAAACATCACTACTCAATTTTGATTTCAAACAAGACTATAGTGAAGAAGATTGATAAATAAATTAGTAGAATTTTAAAATTCATGATCTATGAAATTTATCCTAGAATCAGTTAGATAAAAAGAATAACAAGACAAAATTACAATTTAAAGAAATTTAGAATAAAAGGGGAATAAATATCTTTATATGTATCATATTTATATTATGTTTTCTACTCCATGGTATCTATCTTTCACTTTTCCTCAATCTCTTAGAGTTTTTCTCTAATCAATATTTTTAATGAGATGTCCTTCTAGTTTTGTACCTATTTTCTTTTAAATTCCTTAGTTTTTCAGTTTTGGTCACCTACAACTTCCACTAACATAGTTGGTTCTCTTGTTTTTCATCGTCCATGAACATTTCATTCCTTTAATGCACATGATATAATAAAAAACCCATCTAAAAATCCCCACTCCAGAGTTCTTCATGAAACTAGATGTAAATTTACCTCTTTATCTAATCTTCATGAAGTAAAATAGAACATAAATAAAAGATTAAAATTTTTACATTGATGAATAAATATTTACTAACATAATTGAATAATGACTAAAATAAATAAATTAAAAAACATTTAAAATATTATCTTAATTAATTAATATTTATATCTATTTATAATCATTTCATTATTAATTATTATATTTAGTTTAATAATTTATTAATTATATTTTTTTTTATTTTCAAATTTTATTTTGTTATTATTTTGTATTTTTTAAACTCCCAATTATAGATCCTCTAATGGGAGGGTCTCCTTCCTTTAGAAGGATCAACCCATGACTCTCCTCCAAGGCAGTTAAGGCTCATGTAGAATATTTGGTGACTTATCCACGAGATTTGAGGACATTGGCTAGGGGGATCTGTCTTGGTGCTTCCAAATCTGAACAAGGGGATGAAAATAAAACTGGGAAATCATATATGAGATTTCAATCTGCTTGATATCAGTGAATCTGGTGAATGTAATAGGAGAGATTTTATCTTGAATTCATTCAGTTTTTTAGTTGTTTTTGGTCTTCCTCGGTTCAAGGTCTCATATCTAATTCAATAGGTTTGGTTTCAAATTGCTCAATTTTGCATAGGGGATAAAAATTTCCTTTATATTGTTTTTTGGATAGTGATTAGATTATAGATATGGGGAATTGGGATTGATTTGAAAACAATAATAGATTGGATTTGAAACAAATATAATGGTGGTTTGAATATTGGCGAGTATGAGATGGTGAAATCATTTTGGA
The DNA here is from genome assembly GCA_963277665.1 of Viscum album. Lineage (NCBI taxonomy): Eukaryota > Viridiplantae > Streptophyta > Magnoliopsida > Santalales > Viscaceae > Viscum > Viscum album. The sequence continues at coordinate 709,635,077 of OY728163.1, forward strand.
GAGGTGGATAATGATTGTGTAATGAGGAAGACATCCTAACTGTGCCTCATAGATCTCTGGTGGTGTGAAGATAGTGAAGGAGGAGGTATAGATGGTTTTTCAAGACAAGTCAGGAATTTATATGGATGGTTGGAGGCGTGTTAATTTTGTGGCATTGTGAAGCTGGATGCACTAATCTTATTGCAGTGTTTGGATGTGAATGTGAAGGCAATGATGTGTTCTTATAATGGAGGGATGGTGGAAGATGTAATCACCACCATCATTGGTGGTGAGAAATGAGACAACTCCAGTGAGTACTGGCACTGCATCAGAATTGGTTGGAAATAGTGTCTGTGTGGGCTCGTTTTATCTACTAGTGGTATAAGAAATAATAATGTCCCATTTAAACACTATACACAATAGGTGATAGCGGTATCTCAATTTTTAAACAGTGACACATCTACATAAAAAAAATTAAGAATTAAAAAATAAATTAAAAATAATTAAGAATTAATAATTAAAAACATATTTTAATTAATCTAATAAATAAAACATAAACTAAAAATTTATGTTAATAAAATTTATATCAATTTACTAATTAAGTGATTAAAAATATAAAATTAAAAATTAAAACATAACATAAATTATAAATAATTAATGTTATTTAATACAGTTATTAATGAAAGAATTATAAAATGAATTAAAATATGAAATTTATAAATAAAAATTAATTAATGATATAAAATTAATTATTAATGTTACTATATTCTTATAGAGATAAAATTAGAAACTTTAAAATCCAAAAATATTATATAAATTACAAAAACTGATTAAATAGTAAATTTAATTATAAAATTAAAAAAGTGTAATTATTTAACAATGAGAGAAAAATATTTAACTAAATTATTAAAAACATAATAAAAATTTGTCGAAAATCATGCAATTTAAGGCCACCACACCCTGGAATGAAATGGGTATTATTATCAAATCATAATGCATAACGAAAGGGTATACCATAATGGTTTCCATGAAAGAAGCTATTAAATCATTTTTAGACAATCACAAAGTAAAAAAAATAGATAATGAAGTATGATTCCCAACTAAAACAATATCATGAAAAATCATCTTTAGGAATACTTAGATATGAGAAACTATGGTGCAGTATAAGGGAAAAGATTCATGTGTCCTTGAAAAGGATAAATCTATAATATTTTTCATAAAACCATAAATTAACTAAGATAGTTTTTCAATATAAAATTCTTTATTTTTAAAAAATATTATTCGCTTAAAATGAATTATGGACTGTACATGTAAATGGGTATGAAAAATAGAATTTCCCTTTAATTGGGCTTTAATATTGGGAGAATCTGAGAAGTGAACCTCATAAAACATGTATTCTCCAATAATTTGTTTTTTACATGAATACATAAATTTGTAACATATATGTAGAATGTAATAAATAATGAAATTATTAGTGTAAATAGAGAGAAATCAAAACCTGAAAGAAAAAATGGAGGTTCGGAGACATCCCATACCTTGTGTAAGAATGTGTTATTCACTTATAGTTAATGTCATGTATAATAAAATCATATCCATTAATTATTTAATTCATAACATTATCATCATATATATTATTTCTTATGAATATATTAAGTTAAATAATGACTATTTCTATGAGTTATAATTTTTAATGTCGTTGTTATCGTAGTGTTCGTTTCATGGATTTATGGTGAGTTCCCTTTAGTATAATTATGGGTTTTCTTTTCAAATGGAAGAAAAATAGTAATAGTATAATAAAATTTTATCAATATACTTCTATAATTTTAAATGATCCTATATATAATTTTTTTATATATTTGAACGATTCATTATAAAAAAAATTTAACGGTAAAAATTATTTTTATCTTAATGGTTTTTTTCTATCATGAACTTGTTTTGTTTTATTATTTAAATATTATATATATATATATATCAGTTCTAAAACATGATATAAGTTGTAATATTCATTCTTGATATTTATTAACCATTATGATGGTTTTATTACCATCTTTTATGGGGGTAATCAAAAACAAAAACTCAACATCGATGAAGGCGGTGAATCGACAAATCACATGTGATGTTTTCTTTTTTATAATAAAATTAGAAGAGAAGAGATGTGATAATGTATATTTCATTAAAAATAATAAAATTCAAGTATATTTTTTATACAATATTTATCATGTAACATTGTATAGGGGTGACGATAAAGTAAAAGAATGATGAAATTTTTAAGAGAACAAATGAGGAATTTACATATTTAATATACTCTCCTTGAGAAACTCCTAATGAAACTAGGGATTCATATATTATTGAGAACAAAATCTCTTAGATATGGGAATGAGGATTGGGATGTTAATTATTCATAATTTATATATGATTTAATTATTGAGATGTGTTAAAATAATGGGCGTGAGAGTGGTATTAATAGTGGGGAGGTATGTTTTTGATTATTTTATTCGTTTTTCTACTTTTTTTATTAAGAATATCAATAGCGTGGATTCCTATGAATAATTAGAGTAAATAAGGACTTTTATTTCATGATAATGCGAACATACATAATCCATAACTCAATCATGACTCTAAAATTCAATTATTTACTTATGATGTTAAATATTGAAAATTATTGTATTTCACTATACCATAAAAATTGATTGCTTTTAGAAAAATACAAAAATTTAACCTTAATTTTTTAGTGTGTCTATTTAAAAAATAAACTCTATTTTATGAAATTAAATTTATTAATATGAAAATTTTAATTTTGAATTAAAACCAGTTTTTATTCTAAAATACCAATTTGAATATTATAACTAATTTAATGAAACATTAAAAAATTAATTAATGTAACATAAATTTATCTTAAAATTGTAATAATATATAACTTTAATTTATGAATCTATTTTATGAACATAAAAGTTTCATTTAAAAATTTATATTAGTTATAAAATTATAAATGAACATTTTTTTATAAAAATACCAACAATAAATTTATTATTTTTTAAAATATTGTTTACTTATACGAATATATAAATATATAATATTTTCAATTATAATATGAATAAATTTTATTTACACTTTCATAATTGAGGTTATTATTCTTATGGAAATATTTAAATTCCTAATGTTCCTATGGCGATTCTAATGGCCATGTTATTATTCAATTGTTATGGATTCAATAATTTTATAATTACCTCTTATTTCATTCATTATTTATTCACATTTGTTTTCTATTAACATTATATATATAATATTATCTTCATTGTGAATATTTTATTATTAATTTTTTTTTCATTTCTACATCTTTATTCACAAGTGTGGTTATTCTAATGGATGAATATGATCCAAATTATGCTATTCTTATTATCATGTTTTTTTATTTATTTTCCTTCTATAATATTTTGTATTCTTATTGATTTATTTTCAAACTAATGTATCATTGTTAATTTATGAGAATAATATTTTGTTTGTTTCTATATGTTCTTTTTTTGATTTACCCTATATAAAATAATTATAAAAAGTGAATTTATATTTATAAAATTCAGGGTCGTTATATTGTTTCCCCATTTTGAAAATTTCCCTTGAAATTTCATTTTAAAAACTAGTGTAAAAAAAGTGAGGAAAATTCTCCGTAATTAATTCCTCTAGTTCCTATATCACCTGTACAAACATATGGTTTCTCTATAGTACTTTTTCTAGGTGATTAGTCTTGTTTCATAGAACATTATCTATACCGTCCAATCTCATCACCAACTTCTCATTATAAGAGAAATCATTTTCCACCTACATCAGCTCTGATATTAAAAAAATGTTAGGGATCTATTATATAATTTTTTTCGAAGGATAGATGGGGTACATCTTGTACTTGTGACATGGTTGGTGTAATTTCTAGTCAGCATGTCACAACTCTGATACGATCAAGGATTTCAAAGGGGATGTTTCACCTAGGACATAAAATTCCATTCATCTGGAATATAATGAAATTCTTCCATGTAGATTTTTGTAGAAATATTTTTTCACCAACCTAAATCTCTATGTATCGTTGATGATTGTCATCATATTTCTACAGTGGTCTTTAGGATGAATTTATGTGATGCTGAATGGTTTTCACCCTTTCTATCATTTCATTGACCATTTTAGTTCCCACCGGCCGACGTTCGTAGATTTCATCCAAGCATGTTGGTGTTCTAAATTTTTTCCCATAAATGCCTTCCTATGTTTCGATTTGGATACTTCGGTCGAAACTATTGTTGTAATTGAACTCATCTATTTGAAGATATTGGTCCCATATTCCTTTTAAATCCATAGAAAATTCTATTAACATGTCTTCCAGTGTCTGAATAGTATACTCTGATTGACCATCATTTTAAGGTTGATAAGATATATTGAAGTTGAAATTAGTGTGTAGAGTATTTTGGAGGATTTCAAATAATATAGAGGTAAATATCATATCATGATCTTGTATAATAAACAATGGTACTAAATCTAACCACACTACATATCTAATCTATGTCTTTGCAACTTAGTCGAGTGAGAAATCCTTTTGAAATGAAATACTGTGAACTACCCTTGTAAGATGATACCTAGAAACCCAAATATAATTATTTCCTTGGAATGTATTTTTATGTCTGTTGAAAATGTTTATGGTGATGTCTTCCCATTTCCAGGTTGGCATGGGTAATGGTTGCATCATAACCCTATACGTCTTCCTTTCACACTTCACCTATTAGAATACTATGCACTGTTATGTATATTTAGAGATCTCTTTCTTCATATTATCCAACCAATATTTCTCTTAGATATCTTGATACTTATTTGTTCTCTTGCGGTGGATAGAGACGGTTGAGTTGTGTGAAACATTGAAAGTTTATTTCTTTATCGTAGGATTCTATGGAACACATAGACATTATCCAAATCTTATGACTCCATCCCTGTAAGTTTTGATATATGAGGTTTTTTATTATCTAATAACTTCCATATTCTTATGAATCTCTACATCATCACTTTGAAAATCTTTTCTCTTCACAAAAAGGGGTGGAAGAGAAATATTTTGAGAATGTATTGATGACCTTCCTTCTTTAATGATTCTCATTTCCATCCTTTGACAGTCTAATAAGATTGAATTATTATCAATTCTTATAATTGATTATATAGTAGGATATGTTATAATTATATCATATGTAAAATTATTTTCTTCACCAGGATTGTAGTGGAATGAGCAGTTATAGATATTGATGATCTCTGGCCATCTTTATTGGCACATATTATGATCCTTTTATGTGAATATATATTTGAGGCTCTTATGATTAGTATATATGTCACACTTCTCCTAATTGAGATAATTCTTCTATATTCACTATAGAAACATCACATCCTCCAACTGCAAATCATCTATGGGATAGTGTTTCTCATTAAATTTTATCTTCCTTGATGCATAGGCTTTCAATTTATCATTTTTTATTATTACACATCCTGAACCCTTCATTCAATCATTGATGTATACCACCAATAGTTCACCACTTGAAAATAGTGTATATACTAGTGTTGTGATACTCCTCCCTTTAAACACTGTAAAGAAATCTTCACATTCAATTGTAATGAAAAGATCATCCCTTATGAGTCATCTAGTTTAGTGGGTTTGAAAATCATGAGAATTTCGTTACAAATCATCGGTAATACCTAGCTAAACCAAGGGAACTATATATCACCATTACATATGTTGTCTTAGAATGTTGTTTTATTTCATTTATCTAGGATGGATACACATATATTACTTTAAATGTGATGAAATTCCACAATATTGATACATCCTCTATCTACAACTTACATTTACTATACATTTCCTATAGTTTCTCTCTTCACAAAGTATTTATCACAATATAAAAATTCTCCTTGTGTTCTAACATTCTCTTGGAGTTTGTCATAATTACTTTTATAAAGAAAACAATAATTTTTTCTAGGGAATATCTAAAGACATTATTCATTATGTCCATGAATATCTCTGAAAAAATTTGAGTATGAAGGGCAGCACTACGAACTCATAGTGCTCCTACCTCATTCGAATGTTTTTCATGGGAATATCCACATTCCTCACTTTTAATTGGTGATATCCTGATCAATGATCTACCTTAGAGAAATATTGGGCCCCACATAGTTGATGAAACAATTAATATATCCATGGAATGGGATACATGTAATTTGTCATTAATTTTTAAAGTTCATGATAATAAATTTTGAGGTGAAATGATCCATCATTCATCTTAAAGAAGTTGACTGGTGCACCCCATGATAAAGCACTAGGGCGTACAAACCCATTTTCAAGAATAACTTACATATTTAGTCATTCTAAATCTATGGGGGGAATGTTTTATGGATACATTGATATGGGTAGAAATCCTAGTCTAGGTTAATTTGAGAACATAACCTCTTGATGAAGAGGATGTCTAGGTAATTCTTTTAGGAGCAGATCGGTGAAGTCCCTTACAATGGGAATGACTTCGAGCATGGTCCTCTCTTTTTTATAAATAAATTCAGATATAAATTATTGTTCATAAGTAAATAATATAAACAATTAAGATTACAATTATAGAGAATATTCATCCTCCTCCTTACAGTTACACATAATTGGTGGATTCCTTGTGATGTGAAGAACGGTCTCCCTTTCCCAACAATTGATATTAGATTTATATAATGATATCCAATACATTCCCAATATATAATAAAACTCCACTAAATTACGTAAGGAAATATTTTCTGTGAGTTTTATTCCAAAAACATTAACCTTTGATGAGTTGTATACTTTTAATGAAATACTTTCCCCATTTTCTATTCTTATGGATAACTCAACATTTATATTTTGAGGTTGTGTTTCAATAGTTCTACTAGACTTTCATGATATGAAATAAATAATAGAACAAAATTAATATAGTATGTTCTCTACTATTGAATAAATAATCATCATACCTATTACCACATAATTAATTGGCTCCACCTCAGCAGTAGTGATAGCATATTCCCTTCTGTTCTACCTTGAAGGTTGTTGTTGTTGAATGCCTCCAAAAAACAGTTTTTTAATGGATATGCATGAATAATTACCATGTTACATATATTTTAAACACTATACTATAGCTGGGTTGTTCATTTGAAGCTTTCATTATTCTTCTAAATTATTGATATTCTTTAAATCCCTTTCTAATAAATTATCTTGATACCCCTCTCTTCCACACTTCAAGCATCTCCTGGTTCCCCTTAGGAAGAATCTAGGATGCTTCTTCCAAAACATTTGACATGATGGATTTTGGGTTTTCTGTCCTTCATGGGATTTATCTACTAAACCCTCAATATTAAAATCCATTTTCACTTTTGATCTATAAGCCCACATGACAACTGAAAGTCACTAATCTCTATCTTAATATTTATGGAACATCAAAAAATCTCCACATAAATTTCCATGTCATGAATAGAATAGTCATTTAATATACTCATATTTAATATAATAAATAAAAGATAAAATATTATTTCAATGTTCCAGAAAAATCTAAAATGTTTTCATGCAATTAGTTTAAATTATTCTCCATACGCCCTGATAGAATCATCGTCTTTTGTCTTTAGCTTAAAGAACACCCTCTCTCTTCAGATGAAGAGTATATGGACATTATTTATTGAAAAATATTTTATTCAAACATTTCCAATCAATTGTATCATTTTAATCCATATAAATTTTTATATTGATCACCTTTCACCATCGATCAGCCTCCCCATTAAAATTATTTCCTTTCAGTAAAGCTTTTTTTTCGTCAAATCATAGAGGGACAAAGAATATCTTCTCAATAGAGTTAGTATATTATTTCTCAATAAGGGTATTCTAAATACTGTAAATATATGAGGAATTTATCATATAAAGTAATCAACTACCTCTTTCTATTTCATAGGAAAAGGAGGGTGTTTCATATGATTAAATTTGTTATTCATAACCTGATCTAGTTGATCATGTACATTCATGAATTTATGGGCTCTCCTACCCTTTAGATGTTGAATCTCATTTGATAAATCATCACATTTCCTATCAAATTATTTTTTGGCATGGTTTCTCTTATTTACCTCCATTATCTAAGAAAAATAAATAAAATAAAATTTTTGTTCTTAAATACATAACTAATTAGTATATAAATAGTGAACATTTAATGTAGAATGATAAAACTATATACTAACTTATAACTCACTATACATGAATTTAGTTTACCCATAGTGATATAATCATCCATGGGATTCTTAATAATTTTCTATATCTTTAATCCACATAAATAACATGATTGTTATCAGATACCAACTATAGTTACCATATAATTTTTCATAAATTATTACAAGATTTTATGCATATTTAACAATCAAATACAAACCAAGGATCATGAATTATAGCGTCATTGTATGATTAGGTATATAAAATTAAAAACATGGAACTAGAAATAATGAAATATTTTATTAAATATCTCATAATGAGATCTTAATTAACTTTGAAATCTTACATCCATATAGGATGGCTAGGGGAATACATAAACAAAATGGATGAGCTAAAAATCGTAGTAAATGAATAAACATGGGAATAAATCATTGTATATGGGATAGAAGGAAAATCATGATGTCAGAAAAATGCATGGAACATGATTAAAAATATACAAGAATAACATGTTGAACACAGGATCATGTGATCAAGAAATCATTGGAATATGGAAGTAATATATAACATGACATAAACATGAGTCATCTCTAATTTTCATGACTATATCACATGGTGGAAAAATTCCCATAATGGATTTTTTTACTCCCTAATCCCAAATATGACTTCTCATTTGACTAATCATTTCTTAAAGAATTATAGATCTCTCTAGGAACACCAATCATAACTTGTTCATGCATATGTGTTCCACATGATGTATCAAACATAAGGGATAATCATAGGGGTTACCAAGGGAATGAATTGGTCATTGTAATCATGTCATAAGACATAACAAAATTCTATATCATAATGGTATCCCTGAAAGAAGGGATTAAATAATTTTAGTAAAATTAGTAATTAAAATACATGATTATATCATTAAAAATTATTTACAACTGAAATAAGTATATTTAATGAGTTTACAAAACATTAGAAATGATTCAATTTAGTGCTGTTTAATGGAAAATTTTAAATTTTATTTAAAAATGAAAAAAGAAAAAAAATTATTTAATAAAAATATAAAGGGTCAAAATTGTTTTTCATGATAAAATGATTGATTTTAGAAACATATTGGTGGATCAAAATAGATTATGGAGTGTACCTAAAAATAGATAAGAAAAATAGAAATTTCCTTTAATTAGGCTCGCTTATCGAGAGGGATTTAGAAAACAACCATCAATACATGTATTTCCCCATAAAAAATTAATGGATCCAAATAAATATTCGATGAAAATAAAAATATAATTTAGCTGAATTAACTATGAATAATTAACAAAAACATTGGATTAAAGATATTGATAAAGTGTAACATGTAGTAAAATAGAGGATTATAGGGATCCATTACCTTATGCCTGAATGTGTTCTTCACTTGAACATAACGCCTTGGAAAATAATATTACTTCCATTAATTACTTAATTAATAAAAGTACACATATATATTTTTTTATAATCATATTAATTACATTTATGGCCATTTTGATGAGTTATAATGTTTAATTTTCTTGTTTCGAGATCATTTTCATGGTTTTATGGTTATTTCCCATGACAATAATTATCAGAGTTCTTATAAATTAATTGAAACACTAAAAAAGTGGAATGAAATAGTATTAATATACTTATAGAATTTTAAATGGTCCCCTATTTCATTTTTTAGTTATGGTAATGATTCATTAGAGAAAAATTTAATAATAAACCATTATTTAATTTAGACGGTTCTTCGATCATTATAAAATAATTTTTATTATTATGAAATATTATGAATATATAACAGTTAAAGAACATAAAAAAAGTTATAATATACACTTTAAAATCTGGTTTACCCATTATAATATTTTTATAACTAGCCTTTATGGTTTTAATGTAAAACAAAACCTCATCATCCATGAAGGTGGTGAATCAACACATCGTCAATGATTGTTTCAATTTTAGAATAAAATGATAAGGGAAGTGATTTTATTATTGATATTCCATTAACAAGAAAATGTTCTAGTATATATATATATGATTTTAGATTTTCTATGTCACTTTTAATAGGTTTGTGAGGATAAATTATATGAAATAAATAATTTAGGAGAAAAAGAATGAAGATTTTTCCACTTGAATATCATCTCCCGGAGAACATTGTTTAGCCACCTGGATTTGGTCTTTTGTTAAGACCAAAATCATTTGGACAGGGGGAAGAGGCATGAGAAGATAATTGGGAAGAGTTAATACAACCTATAAATCTTAAGAGGTGTGAGGAAAATGGGTGGTTATGGGTGGTATTTCTAGGGGATGGAGAGGGATGTTTTTTATTATTTTATTCATTTAGTTATTATATTGGATCAATATAATCATTAGTTTTAAATACCTTACATAAATAGAATGTATATAGAATTTTAATATAATATAATGGGAACATAAATAATCAATGTCTCAACCATGACAAGAAATTTCATTTATTAACTTATAATGTTAAATATCGATCATTACTATATTCTCTATTCACACAAAATTCCACTATTTTAGAAAAACCCCCAAAATTCAACATAACCATTTTTCATCTTGACGATTTAAAAAATGGCCTCCATTTTAGTAAATTAAATTTATTAATATGATAAATATATTTTTTAACTAAAATCATCCTTTATACTAAAAATATAGATTTTAATATTATATGTGATATTATGACACATTAAAAAATTAAATAAGATCTAAAAATATATATTATAATTTCAATATAATATAATTTTATTTTTTGAATAAATTTTTTGAAGTTAAATTCTCCATTAAAACATTATTTTAATTATTATATTATAAATAAACATGTATGTTTTATAAAAACTCTAATAATTAATTTATCGTTTTTAATACATTTGTTTACTTATACTATAGTGTAAATATATCAAATATTCAATTATAAGATTCCTAAATTTGGTTTATACTTATATTTACCTGGTGAAAAAATCGTAAGGGTTCGAACCTAATATGGAGCCATCTAGATCATTGTCTCACCAACATTCAAGGTTTGGATCTTTTCTCAAAATCATCAGTCTCCCATCTCACTCGTGTGATTTCGGACCATGCACATATTCTTATAGAGATTGGAAGGGAGATGGTTGTTGGTTCATTCCTTAATTATTCACATGGCACTGTGATGCTTCTTTTTTGGATATTTTAACGAATTCCTAGTTTGAGGAGTAAGACGGGCGATCCTGGGGCGGTCTGGTTTACCATCTCAAACGTCTCACGAAAGACATTAGAAACTGGTCAATCTCTCAGTATTACTTCTCGAATGGGGTGATTAACATTCAGGCTGAAGTTGATAGACTGGAGGAGTCTCTTCAGAATTTTTGGGATGAGGATACCTTTGTTATCCTTTGAGACAAGAGGACTGTTCTGGTTGAGAAGCTTCTTAAAATCGAAAGACTCTATAAGAAGAGGTCTCGGGTTAGATGGTTAAGGGAAGGAGAGCGCAATAACATTTTCTTTCATGGATGCATTAAGGAGAGGCAGAACACGAGAATTAATTTGAAATGTGATAATGGATCCTTCACGTCTAATGTGGATATTATTCTCAGTATGTCTTTGGAACAATTTTAAGGGCTTCTGGCAGGGGAGGATTATTATTTCTTCGAGAGGGATGCTTTGGAGATTGAAGGTTTCCTAGGCTGTCTTCCTCATCTGGTGCAGGATTAGGACAACAATGTTCTTTCCTCTATTCTAGAAGAGGAGAAGGTTAGATAAGTGGTGTCGAGTATGTCCCCAGACAGCGCCCCTGGCCCAGATGGTTTTCGGGCTTCCTTCAACACCGAGGCTTGGGTGGTTGTTGGCCCTCAGGTGGTGGAGGCAGTTCAGGATTTCTTTTGCAGTGGTTCTCTGATTAGGGGTATATGATTTTCCAGGATGGTTCTTATCCCAAAGGTCAAAAACCCCATTCTCATTAGTCTGTATCAACCTATTTCAATCTGGAACATTTTATATAAAACGTTGTCCACTCTCATTGCAAGGAGGCTTAACAAGGTTTTTCCTCAGTTAGTTTCAGAGGAGCAACACAGTTTGATTAAGGGTAGAAGCATCCAGGTGGCGGTAGGCATAGCAAGTGAGCATCTTCATGACATCAACAGAAGAACACTGGGTTCTAATATTATTTTTCTAGTTGACATGAATAAAGCCTACAACATAGTTAATTGCAGTTTTATTCTTCGGTTCATTATGGGGTTTTGGGTTCCAGGAAAATAGTTATGACATTTTATTAAGGTGTTATTCATCCCCATAGTTTTATTTTGCACTGATGGGGAAGTATTTTGGCTTCTTCAAGTCTATGCGGGGTGTTCGTAAGGGGGATACATTGTCTCCCTGCATCTTTGTTATTTCTCAAGATTCCCTTTCTAGGAACATAATGTGTATCTTGGTAGAAGGAAGATTGAAACATTTCCGTGGGAGGCAGAGAATGGTAAATATCTCTTATCTATTGTTTGCTGATGATATCCTCATTTTTACAAATGGCATGCACTCTACTTTGAATTGTCTCATGGGGTTTAGTCCTAGCTATGTTTGTCTTAGTAGGCAATCAATTAATCCTTCAAAGAGTCACGTCTTCATTTATGATAAATATCCTAGCCGAAGGGGTTGGGATATTTAGGGTATCCTAGGTAGATGCCAGAAACAACTCCCAATCTCTTACATTGGAGTGCCAATCTCTTATGGTCGCATAAAAAAGAATCATTTTAATGAGGTTCTTCATCGTATTCTGGGAAGAATCTTTAATTGTAAGAACAATTTGTTTTCATTTGGATGGAGAATTACGTTGATAAATAGTGTGCTCACTTCCATTCCAATGCATGTTTTCTTTGTTATCAGTCCTCTGAAAGGCTCAGTTGGGAGGATGGAAAACATCCTTAATTCTTTTTAGTGGGATGTAAAGAAGGAAGGGAACTTCCACTGGGCTTCTTGGAAGAGGTTTGCTTGACCAATGAATGAAGCGGGGTTGGGTCTTCATGATATTAAAGATAGCATTCTTTGTTTAAAATCTTGGCTCACTTGGGAAGTCATTTCTATGGAAACATTGTGGGAAATGTTTTTCCAAGAGAACTATAGTAGGAATGTAGAGTCTGGTCCTCAAGGATCCACGAGATTGGAAAGGTGCATGTTCTCGCATATGGAATCTCTCTCTAACCATACTATATGGATCATTGGCAGGGGGTATTAACTTCTAGGATTCTAACTAGTCGTGGGAAGCACTTGCATACCCAGGTTGTCCTTCTCCTAGTGTATCCTTCAACGAGGCTACTGAGTTTTATGATTAGGGTTATGTGGATTTGAATACACATCAGATGAAAATTTTTGAAAGTGTTTTTATGAGTGATGAGGTGGATGTTTGTTGTTTCACGTTGTCGGGTTCAGGAAGATATAACTCTCGTGACTACAGAAGGGATCTTCGGGCGGAAACCACTTCGGATGTGTGGGTTTCGGTTGCTTGATGCAATTTGATCCCATAGAGGATGAACTTCTTACATTGGAGGATCAGGAACAAGGCTCTGCCAACAGAGGAAAACATTCAATGGAGGGGTATCTCCATGGCCTCTATGTGTTACAACTATGATAGCCCAAAGACTGAATCGAAAACTCATTTCTTTTTTCAGATCTAATTGGTTTATTACCTTTGGCCCATGTTTTCCCATACTCCATGCATTGATAATGAACCTTGATAACTTCAAGATTTCTTGAGGTCATGTTTTATCGCCACTGATAACAGCAACATGGAGTGGATTTCTAGAACCATCATCCTTGTGGATATATACTGGATTATTTGGTAGGCTCGGAACTAGGTTCGGCTAGGAGCCAAATGATGACATTTGTTTTTCCAAGTGTAGCTCAAGTCACTCTTTGATGAGCTGTCTTCGCTCTTCATAGATGGAGCCACATCGACTTCACTGAACAACCTCTTAAATTGACCCTACATGATGAAAAGAGGAAGTGGTTGTTGGGTGAGATGGAAACTATCAAACACTGGATTGAAATTGAATAGTGATGGTTATTATATGAAGGGGTTTTGAGGGGAGGTGTTGTGCATCGCGATTGCTGGGGATCTGTCTATATTGCCATCAGTGCTTACTATAGTACCGTGAGCTCATTGGGTGCAGAGGTTCAGGCCCTTAAATATGGTTTGTTGGGTTTTAGAAGAAGTGGATTGGAGGTGTCTGATATTGAATCTGGCTATGAGGTCCTTGTGAAGGACTTATAGGGACGTCTGGGGGTTCCATGAGAGATGATTTATCTTATTCGAAGATGTAAGATGGAAACTCATCATGGATGGTTGATCCACCATAGTATGAGGGAGACCAATTTTGCGGCTAATTCTCTTTCTCGTTTGGGTACGCAGGGCGAGCCTCTAAGGAACTTTGATAGTCTCCATACACTTCCTCTGGAGTGTACCAGTGTAGTGCAAGGGGATGATCTTGGACTACACCACTTTCTCCCACCTTGATGGGTTGTATTCTTATTATGCTCCCTTCTTTTGAAATAAAAAATATATATATTTCGAGTTGATAAATACTATCATCATTAATATTACTATTTTATTGGTAACATTTTGTTTTATTTTAATATATTTTATGGCAGGTTTTTTCATTATAGTTGATCATGAAGATATAAACTACTCTATTCTTACTATTTAATTTTATATTTATTCTCTGAATATAATATTTTGAAGTCCTATTAGTTTATATTATTGTAAATTTATAATTATTCATTTGAATAATAATATTTTGTCCATTTCTCTACGTGATGTTTTTTAGTTACACTATATGAAATGATTATAAGAAGGGAATTCTCATTGGTAAAATTCAAGGTCGTTAAATTTTTCTTATGGAAAAACACTTTTTATCCTCATAACTCCTCTTTATAATATGGATGACAATTATTGAATCATGTAATATGAACATGAGGTTCATCTTCTCCTATCCCTCTTGAACTGCAATGTATACCTCAACTGAAAAAATCATCATGTTCCACTTAGAGCTAGACACATATTCATCCTGATTTTATGTCTTTAGAATTAATTTTCATAAAACACTATTTCATTTCATGGTTATATTGTCCAAGTCAAGGTAAACTGAGTACATAGACTGAACCCATCTCCCATAATAGAGAATCAATTATCTCCAAGAAAATATTACATTATGTATTTGTGGTCAGTATACATTGTAAAATTTTCATGCATGATGAAATGCCACCAAAATATTAAGAAATAATCCACTATGGATAACATGTGACCATGGATAGGGTAATTATTTTCATATGGACTCAAATATCATGACCCATATTCCAAAAAGTTATTTCTCTACATCAACATTACCCCATATATTTTTCTGGATGTGTCACAAAACAAGGTATACTCCACTCATGTCTCATGTATGATCATGATCAATTTAGTAGTCATACGCTTTGTAAAACCCTAATAAAGAGTTATCCAATTATTAAGGAAATTCATAATTTATATCCTTCGGAATCATGCCCGAATGCTACAATTCCTAGAGATAAATGTCCTTGAAGAATATCTGATAATGGCCCGCCAAACCGAAAAAGTATCAGATATCATATACATTCAGGTACTTTTCCCAAGAAACAATTTCCTAAACATTATATAGGACCACTAAATCACCATCCTCTAAGATTATGTGTCCCATGAAATGTATACTATTGATCCACAATTTAAACTTATATAGATTGGAGTATATCCAATACTCTCTCAGTGAACTCCAGAAGATGTCATGATGTTTGGAATGATCATCGAGAGTCTTGTATTACAGCAATATATGATCTATAAAACAACCATAGACTGATGCTATTATGGGTGAAAAAAGACTACCTATATTGAAAATGCGATCATAATTTTTTTCAAATAACTTGATATATTAATGATCCGCGTGATTCTTTTTAGTTGAAATCATTGATAACACAAATCTAAATAATCAATTCAATTGTTTCTTAAATAATGTAACATTTTTTTATTCTTTAAATTCATCCATAGTATTTTTTTAAAACAAAAATATGGGTCAAAGTATTTAAACACAATTATTTAAAGACTTAAATAATATAAAAAAAGTGTTTTAGGTTTACTACTGGGATGAAAGAAAAATATATTTTTAAAATTTACTTTTTTCATTAAAAGCTCACTATATAAGGGTAATAATTTTTTACCTTTATGAAACACTTATCATTACTGGGAGGATAGGAGTTTTCTTTATTTTAGGCCCCTTTCATTATAATAGAAAAAATATCTCCAACATTTCCCTATGTATGAAATTAAATAGCCTTATGTAGCCTTTGAGAACTAAATGACACCTCCATTCTAGTCAACAGTACTCTTATATAGGGATTATTTATCCTTAGAAGCCTTTTTAAATTAGGATCTACCATAACTAAATGTATAGAAACTCCACATTACCATTAAATTGCGCAAGAGGAATCATTACATATCACTTGTAAATATGGATCTACCCTTACACAGTGCACAAAAACACTATGTTACCTTTACATAGAAATGGATTTTCTCTTATGTATGCATTATAATAATAGGGTTGTTTTTATAAAATAAAGTGAAAAATATTCATACAATTTTATATACATTTAAAGCAATATTTACCATTATGGAGAAAATATTTCCTTCATAAGTGAAAAACATTACATTGAAAATTGTTAATTTATGAAAAAAGAATTCAAAAATAAAACATGAATGATGATTTTCCTCTCATAAATATGGGGATATTGGAATTATCCCCATAAAAAAAATCTTCTCATTAAAAATAAGTGATATCAATGATCATTCCCAAAAAATCAATCTATTGAGATAGACTATCTTTATCTCCCACTAACACCACCTCTTAACATAAACCATGATGCCATAGGATTCAGACAAGTGGTAACATCTTTCCTTGTAACAGGTTCTCAACACAATCAACTATCAACACCCATTTCTCTTCATAATATGTATCATACAATAAATAAACGTCATCATTATCTATAACATGTTTAATAGAAAGAATATTCCCTCACTGTTGAAAAATATGGAACACATCATGAATACATTGATAATGTATAGGAAGGTCCAAATTGTAATCTACTACATTGTTACACTCATTTAACCCAAATAGTCCCCCAAAACACAGTTTCAACTTCTCATAGTTCCCCATATAAAAAATCCCTAACAGGGGATTTATTCCCAAGAAAACATAATAATTCATAGTGAACACCAATGTTCATATTCATAGGCCAGAATATGATCACTACCTACATTGAGCGGCCACTATCGACTTGCTGATCATATGTACCATTTCTAAGGTCTCTTTCACCAATCACTGACAAATAAATACTGTCTCACCATCCTGTATACATGATTGAAGTGAACAAAATGACTTACTGTTAGGAGAAATATAAGATTCATTTCGAATCAGATCCTAGTAACTATTGACATATGAAAACTAGAACCATGATATCTAATCATCCCAAGATCCAACAAAGAATAGAAGAAAATCATGGTGCATATACTCAAATATAATACTTGTTCACAAAAATTTACTTATCAAGGGGGATGGTATGTTGTAATAAATCACAATTGACACTCTTAGGTCATCTATAATCCCTTCCAAAACCATGAAGTGAAACATGAATCTCTGTCAGATACAATGCATATTGGAGCTCCATGTATTTATCTGATCTTGTTCATATATTTCATTCCCAGGTCATCCACTGAGCGATTCTTATATATTGGTTTCAAATGAGATACATTCGTTTTTTGATGGAAATTAAACCAGGTAGTTTCACTTATCATTAGGGTCGTGGGTAATATTGTCACCACATACCAAATGATTCAACAATACAGAAAAATTATGGTCAGTGTTTTTTACAGTATTAACCCGATCTACTAAACAATATATGACAACCAATGGAGTATATTTCATTGATCTATAGTTCTTAGAAGCATCTATCCTCTATCCAAAAATTTCATATGGTGCCACATTTCTAATGAAGGCCTTCATCCATGTTCTTGAGTTATCCACTTATTATGACTAAGAGAATATGTACTGATGTTATCTATACCATTATAATAATCCAAATAAATGTCAAACTCTTATAGATACTCTACCCATCATATATACCACAAATTTAGGTCTTTTACTCTTAAATTATTGAAAAGTGACTTCTTCCCATTAAAAAAAATAAAACTCCCATTGAATATATATTTTCCTCAAAATTAAAATGTGTAAACTATATATTCTAGCTACAACTAATTAGTAGGATACATAAATTGAAGGATTTATATCTGATTATTCCCCTAAACTACAACCCATTCCCTTTCTATTTGAACTTAACAAAAACTAATTCCTGTGGATTCGTGGTATACATCGTATCCAATCCATGTATTATGAGGTATCAAATTTTTAATTGTTTTAAACCTTCTTTTATCTTTATAAATTAATATTAGTATAGGTCCAATAAATGAAACATCACAAATTCCAGAATCAAAATAGTTATTAGTGATAATAAATGGAACAATTAAAAGATAAAATGTTAGTGATATCCATCTAAACTGAGAATGTTACTAATCAAAAACATATTATGGGAAAGTATCTTGTAAACAAATACCTCCACCTTATTTGGGTCCATAGATATACTAATATTAGATTTCACACGCACTATGAATTTAACCTTGTAAATCAAAATGTATTAGTTCAGCAACATGGAATAAATATGATGTGATAAATTCATACCAAAGACCATCTCAAGATATTTGGCATGATTATTTGAGTTTAGTGAGTTAATGAGGATTTCATAAAAGAAATATGTCGAATAATTTATGGTATGGGTGGAAGATCTCATTAATGAGATCAATGAATAGTGTATGTGTGTTTTGAAATCCATATGGATTCACAATGTAGTCGTGTATAGAATACCTAATACAAAACATCAATTTTTGGGTTTATTACACTCTAAACATAAACTCATGGTAAATCCCCTGGAGAAAAATATCGAAGAAATTATACAATCCTCCTAAATGTTTTAAGAGATCATAGATAATAGGGAAAGGATACCATTTTCCCAGTGTCACCTCGTTCAGCTTATAGTTTTCTATATGGACTCAATGACTACCATCAAGCATCTTGGGAGATAATATAGTATCAAACTATATGGATTGTCTTATACTTATAATGACATTCTTATTTAATTCCTTATTTTCCTACTTTATATACATTAACATATTCATTGTCTTATAATATTGGTTATTGAATATATCTATGCATGTGGATTGATATATATCTCAAAATAGACACATCAATTATGGGGAATTACTACAACATTGTACATGATTATTCTAGTATAGTGATTCAAAACTAATGGAATAGATAACTGGGAAGCTATTAATCCCACTAAATGGGCCATGGCTGCATTATCTTCCATGATCTCCCAAATTTGAATCAAATATAGACCAACTATACATGATTTCACTTACAAATTTATTAACATCGCTTTTTTTCTATTATTGTAATGTAAATGATACCAATATTTTATATCAATAAATGTGAGCTTAGAAACTGGTCAACCAATCCAAGCCAAGAATAATATTAAATATTCTCATCTAATGAATCACAAATTCTCATATATATCTTCATTAGGTAATGACTATTGTAAACTCGAGGAAACACAAAATATTGTCCACTATTTTTCCTAATAGTTTATAAGGGGAAAGTAACACAAAGGGTAACATCATATTTAAGTGAATTATAGGAAATAATTGTGTAGGTATGATGGAATGGGAAGCACCAGTATCATAAAAAGAAATAAATAATGTAGAAGTGATAAATGCGGTTCCTTAAATAATAGAAGTTCCCTTACCACCATCAAAATTATATTGATCTACTGTATAAATGAATCCATACATAGCTAAATGTAATTTACCATAGTAAACATGTGTCTTCTTAGTGTGAGATGTGGATTTGATGGGATCATGATCATATAATGCCATAACTTCATAAGGGACATGCTTAATTGAGTCCCCTACATTTCATACCCTATCATCCCCCTAATTATTTTGGATGTTTTTCTTATATAGTTATCAATAAAATATAAATTTTTATGTATTCAAATAAATTCAAAAATGTGTTTATTTTAAGAGTCTCCTCAGAAATTTTCTTCTAATCGGGGTACCGAGGTATCTGACCTATAGCATTTCATGATTCATATTTCTAACTAAAACCCTTATGAGGAATCATTCATGATTCCTTAAAGGATAAATATCACATATTCCCCATCTTTCCACATCGATGAAACTTGATTAGAGTTTCTAGGATTTAATTGAGATATCTTCCCCACTGCCCATTGATAAATAACAGATGACCTCTATACCCCCATAAAAGGTTTATTAGAATCTTTGGTATGATCTGGATATCTAATTTAACTCTAATTTGAATTATTGAATTCCCACTTCATACAATTTGAGTAGTCAATTATAAATATATTACGGGAAAAAATAATACCCATACAATTGTCCTTCTCCTAAACATCTTAGTCTCTAGGGAATTACTAAGGGACTAAGAATATGTTTTTAGGTCATTGTTTATAACAAAGCGTCTCTAATCCAATCAATGAATAATCTCAAACAACCTAAAATTTTTCAATTCATCCCTACCTAAGAGAGGAGTAATTTTTAGACATTATATGAAAAGTGATTAGTATGAAGACACCACATTGTCCCCTATTGGTTTTCCATGAACTAAAATCCTTATTCATGATTCATCATACCCTAAAGAATCATTACAAACATGTTCATTAATGTCACCCATGTTAGACTACCATTACCTCCATCCATGATAATAACATCACACCAATATACCACAAAACCCATAACTATAGATGTGACAATATTCACCTTCTAATACTTAGGGGTACCTACCAAGGAAAATATCCTCTCAATAATACAGATCCATTCCTCACATCCTAAGGAATTCCTATGACAAGATGATATGAAGGATGATATAGGTTTATATCTCAATAATATTCAACAATATTCTTGGTAACTCCCCCATTCTAGATAAAAACTAAGAGGAAGACTCATAAATTAAGTGAACCATCCTCTTCTCTATGGGTTTTGGTGAGTGAGTATTCTCTAGAAAAACTTGTGTTAGAATAAGACCATCCTCCCTCATGGGAGCATTCTAGGTTGCTCCACCATGTTTTGTAGTCAACCATATCTGAGTTGATATTTACCAAAACCTGAAAGAATAATTGAGAAGAGTAATAAGAGAATATATACAGTCAATGGGATCAATAATAGGTTTTTCTTCGAATCTACCACAACCCAGGGTGTATATATCACTCCATTTTTGTGAAACATATTTGGATCACACTGCATTCCATGATTGAGTGATATATATCATTTAACATGTACAATTGGTTTATATCCTTTTATATTACACACATCCATATATATATATATATATACATAAAACAATTTCATGCTTATGTACTCCTCATTAATCCATACATAGATATATCAGAATAGAAGGGTAGTATATATTTCAATCAATCATGGAAAACATTATTATCCTAATATGTTACACAATAATTGGTATATATATTCAATTTCATGATATGTTCCTAGTCAATATCTATGAATACATCCAAAATCCCACAAAATAGTAATATCAATCCCTTCAACTGTATCTCAGAGGTCCATTTCACATATGATGTTCAAGAATATAAAAACATACCTAAATGAGTCACATATAGTGATATACTTTCTAATGGTACATGGGTTAGCCCAAAATAAATGAAGATAAACTGTTAACATCAACCATAATGTCACAATATCACCACTATGGTCTGATCATGTATGACCATCATTCCCTTCAGGAAAGCCACACAATGCCATTATACTATTTCATTTATATGAGTCATATCATCCTGTAACATATAACATCCAAACATGCTCCAAATCTAGATATTCCATGCCACGAAATGATGATAAATTACTTCAGTACCTTTCACAGAACCATAAAAACAGATCATATACCTAAAACACCACATGGAAACCATTTTATTATTTTGATAAAATATATCTCAATGTATTTCATGAATATCATCTAAAACTATATCCCAATACACATATTATCAAACTCATCATATTTTAATCACACAATAACATAAAGTCAGGTAATGTTAAAAATCATCTAAATGGACTATATAATTTATTGGGCTTCTAACATCGAGGTTATTGATGTCAACATCAAGCTTTTTCAAGGAGTCCTCACCCAATTTAGCTCCACATATTTAGTGTGTTAAAACCAATATAAAAGGATTCGATGAAAATAACTAAAAATTATTTTATTTTCAAGTATAAATGAATACACCGTAACTAATAAAAGTTTCTCACTACTTGATATATCCATGATTTTCCATTGCAGTTCGAGAATTTTCTACCAATTTCATTATCAGTTAATAATTATAAAATTTCATGCAAAATTCTATATATCTTTAGAAAAATATCATTTAAGAATGTGATGAATTTTTATTATAACCAGTTGATAATTTAGGATTTATAGATATGTAATTATATATCCTTTTTCCAAAAATTAATATGAACCCAATCTAGAATTCCAAATATATAGAATTCCATGAAGGTTTCCAAATAAAATTGAACACATGATAAGGGGTGTGTGAGAGAAGATCATCCAAACCTTGAAACTAAAGGAATAACATTAATTACTCCAATGATACATTGATAACATTGGTGGAGGGAAAATTGAACGTCCCTAACTTAGGAGGAGATCAGAATTTTATTTTCACATCTTCTGTTATTTTAATGAATCAAAACACATGTTCTATATTGCAGGATTGATAAATCCTAAACAAAATTAACAGTTAAATTTTTATTTCATTCATTTCATATTTAAAAATTTCTAAATTCCTTTATAATAAGATTTTAAACCATAATATGATTCATAATCATTAAATCCCAAAATTTTAGTCATTTAAATACATAAAAAAAAATTTAGTTCATGATGATTAGGATGAAGGGAAAATGATTCAAGTAATATTTTTCCCAAAAAGGGTGTGGAATAAGGGTAACATTGATGTACACATTCATATCTGTTTTTTCTCAAAAGAGTTTGATGATTTTTTTAATTATGATGGAAAATTACACTTACATTGAATATCAAAAACCCGTGTAATCACCCGAATCCAGAGCCCCTCCATTGGTGTCTCGTACCTGGTTCAACGCATGACCTCAAGTGCATTTCCCCAAATTACAGAGGCTCTCGACTAGCAGCGAGGTCTTTGGTAAGTTATTGGGGAAACTATGCCCTCATTTGGTAAGCAATACAAGGTAAAGAAAACAACAGTCAATAGCGGAAGCAGTAACAACATACACAACGGTAACCAAACAGCGTAAGAATAAATATATAGAAATGATGATAATGATGTAGTAGGTACATGTAATTTAGGAAACCAACAAACACAAAAATGTGCTGCAATACAACTGAACACAAAGTACTAAAGCAAAATCAAATCCAACAACATAGCGAGCCATAGCTTGGTCCCATGATCTCCAGCTCCAAAGCAAGTCAAACTCTTGAAGTAGAAGGGCACTTTCCCTTATCTATACCTAAAACAACATAGTATTCTTGGGCCAAAAATCATGTCCCAATCATAGTGTGAGACAAAGTCACAGTAGGTTGCCACCCAATGATCTGTGCCTAACAGTCAATGTATACATGGCATGTAAAGTAAAGGAATAGTAAACAGGAAACACACAGTAGCTACAAATTATAGTCTAGCATATAAACTACACAAGTCTAAAACAATCAACAAGTAAAACAAAGGTAACCCCCTAGGTAGTTATCACAGCCTAACCCTAATGGTTCAACCTATAAGAACTAGAAACCACTTGGGAGGCACACACATTCTAACCCCTCTAGTTCAGCACAAGAATATACTCTCTAGGGAAGCACTCACCGTCAATTCCCCCTATAGTCTCGTATCATACTAAAGGCTCTTTGGGGAAGTACTCAACATCAATTCCCCATGTGGACCGCGTCATGAAACTACAGACTCTCTGAGGAATCACTCAACGTCAATTCTCCTTGTGGTCTTGCATCGTAAATTGAAGACACTCTATAGAAGCCCTTACATCCATTCTCCCTTTCATCCATACACTAGGTTCTCTCATCCCTATGTAATATAAACATTCATAGCGTGCATATATCACCCAAGTAAACCTCAAGAACTACTTGGCTATCATTCTAAGGCTCAGCAGCAAAATAGCACAATAGTTACACTATCCTACATCTAGGCATGGAAAATGGCATAACCCCGAACAGGCAATGAAAGTAAGGCAAACATCTAGAGTACAAAAAAATATACTCTATTCACAACCGTAATCCTCTACTACAACAATCAAGAAATCAGGAAATAAATTCGGGAAAAAATCGAAAAAGGTACAATTCTCATTCAAGGTAATTGGAGAAATTGCAAAAAAATATTCAAGACATTTTATAGAAAGGAAAAAACCACCAACCTTGATCCTATGTGATCGATATACATGAACAATGATGAAAGATTCTCTTTAAAACATCGTATATCTGAGAAAACAACTGAAACACTTTGACCACGATAACTTGAGAAAAATGAGAAATTGGAAAACAAGGCTCAAGAAGAAGGGATAACTCAACGTTGTGATTCCAACGCAATCAACGACGCTCGAATTGGAGAACATAAGGAGAGGCGGGTGATCGTCATACATTCGTGGATCCTCGGCACTCTTGGAAGAATGGAACCTAGAAGAAGACCTTTCTGTGCATCAGGCGTGACCCCGTTCCATTTAATGAAAAAAAAATTACAAGGCATTTACTTTTAGAGTATACAGTGTGTACTAGGTTTTTCCAGACTCCGTTAAAATTGGCCTCCACATTAGCCCTACACACTCTTTGTGTGGCACAGACACGGCCAGCACACGGCTTCGATCGGGAAAAGAGTACACAACGTTTACTTATAAAATACACGGTGTGTACATTAAAAATTTCCAAAAACTTAGTTTTTCTCAAGAACTCCAGGAAAAGGAAAGGCATACCTGAAAAAAAAGATCCGGGTTCTTACAAACTTCCCCCCTTAATGAAATTCATCCCTGAATTTCCCTAGTGATGTGTAGAAGAAGAAACCCCAAACAGCTCCATCCACTGTGATCGTACATCGGCCTCCCTCTCCTAGGTCTCATCCTATACTCGCCCATGATTCCATAGCACCCAAACAAGAGGGATAGACCACCCACGGAGAACCTTCATACTGCGATCGACAATCCGGATGGGATGGTCCTCAAACAATGCATCCGCTTCGAGCTCAACCTCCTCAGGCTGAAAGAGATGAGACACGTCTAAAAAGTAAAGTCAGAGCTGAGAGACATGGAAGACGTCATGCAGGGCCAGATTCCTTTGGGGTGGCTGCAACCGATAGGTGACCGGCCCAACTCTCTCCAAAACCTCAAACGGCCCGAAATACCACGGTGAACGCTTAACCTGGCTCCAAATCCTCTTGTGTCCCATCCTCGGTGTGACACACAAGAAAACCCGATCCCCGACCTCGAACTCCAGAGGTCGTCTCTACTGATCAACATAAGACTTCGGTCAAGACTGTGTTGTAGCCATCCTCTTCCGAATCAGCCTTATTTGCTCTAAAGTCTCCTGAATAAGACGAGGTCCTAGCAAAGTTACCTCTCCTGCCTCTAGCCAGCATAAGGGTGATCGGCATGGCCTACCGTACAAATCCTAGTATGGTGCTATCTGAATGGTCTCCTAGAAACTGTTATTTTAGGCGAACTCCAGAAGAGGGATATGCTTCTCCCAAGAACCACCAAAGTTTAGTATGAAAGCTCGGAGCATATCCTCAAGCACCTGGATCGTGCGCTCGGACTGGCCATCCGTCTAGGGCTGGTATGCTGTACTCAAAGGTACCTTTGTACCCAAGGCCTTCTAAAGTCTCTGCCAAAACCGAGAGGTAAAGCACACATCCCTATCTGAAACAATAGAGTGTGAAACTCCATGCAGAAGAATGATCTCTCTGATGTAAAGTCATCCCAAATCATCGACACTGATTGTCTCATTGATCGGCAAGAAGTGAGAAACCTTCATGAGCCTGTTGACAACAACCCAAACAACATAGTTCCCCCGAGGCGACCTTGGCAACCCGGTCACGAAGTCTATCGCAACATCGTTTCAATTCCACTCCATAATGGGTAACTGCTGTAAAAGTTCGGCTGGTCGTTGATTCTCTGCCTTCACCTGTTGACAAGTAGAGAATCTCATGACAAAACCAGCAATATCCCTCCTCATACCTGGCCACCAGTACTACCGATGAAGATCCTGATACATCTTTGTGACTCCAGGATGAACTTCTGAAACTGAGGAATGGAAATACTACATCATCTCCTCCCGTATGTCTGTTGGCACCCATACGCATCCCTGGAAACACAAGATCTCATCCTCGCCCACTGTCCATCCAGGAAGAGAGTCCTCTCCTGACACACTATCTTAAAGGACTAAGCCTTCTGAGTCTGATAGCTGCATCATCTGTACCTGATCAAGTAGTGTAGAGGTAACATCTATAGAAGATAGGAAGGTATGTCCATGTCTATCATTCACCTCTAGATGCATCTCAGAGAACAAAGCCATAAGCTACCACTCACTGCTGGCCTCCTGAACTGCCTGAATCTGAGTTCTCCTACTCAACACATCTGCCACTGCATTGCCCTTTCCCGGCGTATAGGAAAGCTCGAAATCAAAATACTGAAGATACTTGACCCACCTACACTACCTCAGATTCAGATCACGCTGAGTGAAGATATACTTGAGACTCTTGTGGTCTGTGAAGACCACAAAGTGCTCTCCCAGAATATAGTCTCTCCAACAGTGTAAGGTATGAAAAACAACTGCCAACTCCTGATCGTCTGTAGGGTAGTTCATCTCATGTGGACTCAACTACCGAGACCCGTACGCAACGACTCTATCTCCCTGCATAAGCACATTTCCTAGTCTGATACCTGAAGCATCACAATAGACAGTTTAGCTCCTGCCTGGCTCTGGCAAGGCTAATATCGGTGCCGACGTCAATCATCCCTTCAACTCCTGAAAGGATGACTCATAAGAATCTGACCATAAGAACTTCACCCCCTTCTTGGTCAGATATGTGAATGGTGCTTCTAGGCAGTCCTGAATGATGCATCTTTAGTATCCATCCAGCCCTAGGAAACTACGTACCTCAAAAACATTCATCATCTTATCCTAGAAGACTACAACTGTCACTTTTTATAGGTCCACAGATACTCCTGCCTCTGAGATGAATTGACCCATGAAGGGAATCTGTACCATCCAAAAGTGGCACTTCGAGTGTTTAGCATAAAGTAGATGCTCTCTCAGTGTACTCATAATGATCTAAAGATGTGTGGCATGGTCATTTCATGTGTGAGAGTACACCAAGATGTCACTCATGAAGACCACAATGATGTAGTCCAAGTAAGGATGGAACACTCGGTTCATCAGTTCCATGAAAACTACAGGTGTGTTCGTGAGACCGAACGGCATGACTATATACTCATATAGACCATACCTGCTCCTAAAGGCTGTCAAAGGTATATATGATAGTCTAATGTGAAACTAATGATAACCGGACCTCAAATCGATCTTCAAGAACACCCGGGATCCTCGAAGATGATGAAAGAGGTCATTGATCCTTGGTAAGGGATATCGGTTCTTGACTGTCAACTGGTCAATCTTTCGATAATCCACACAAATCCGAAGGGTACCATCTGCCTTCTTCACAAAAATGACAAGAGAACCCCAAGGAGAAGTACTGGGTTGGATGAAACCCCTTTCCTGCAACTCCTAAAAATTCTTCTTGAGCTCTTGCAACTCAGGTGTAGCCATCCTATAAGAAGGAATGGACATCGGTGATGCTCCTAGCACGATCTCAATAGAAAATTATACCTCACGCTCCAGGGGAAAACCTGAAAATTATTCTTGAAAGACGTCCCTGAAATGATCCACCCCTGGAGGAAAGTCTAACTGCGATGTCCCCTAATCATCCAGATAAAGACTAGAAATATGATTTGTCACCCTTCCTAGCCCATGATGCTCGAGTCCTACTCGACTCACTTGAACATCCCATTCACCTCTATGAAGAATAGATTCACCCTCTGGTGAAACGAAACTCACTCTGCAGAGATAATAGTCGACAAATGCCAGGAAGGGAACCAACCAGTCCATCCCGAGGATGACATCATAGCCTGTTATCTCTAGGACATAGATATCCCATAAGAAACGATACCCTGCAACCTTGAGAGGGAACTCTCTACACTGGCGTAAACTAGATGTCCTCATCCCCAAAGCTATGTCTAGTGTCAACAAGTCGGCAGAAGAAAAGACACAAAGACCAAGGCTCTCCACAACAGCAATAGAGATAATGATATGCGTAGCACAAGTATCGAAAAAAGATGAAGATAAAACTGAGGTTACTAAAATCATATCTCTAACTGTAGAAGGTCCCAGATCCTTCTCCTGATAGGTCTGGTCTACCGCAAAAGTATGGCCTCCCTCGCGGCCCTGTGACCCTGAGTGACCACTCTGAGCTGAACCATCCTGTTGGCGCTGAAGGACCAGGGACTTACTGCAACGACCTCAACCTCCAACTCAGCCAGAACGGCCAGAAGAACTCTTGTTCCCAGACTGTTGTGAAACTGGTGGTGCTTCTCCTGATCGAGGAGTCATTGAAGAACACTCATCACCAGCAACTAGTGAGAAAACCTGGAAAAAACACTGAAGGTGACCCATCTTTCCACAGAATCGGCACTCCACCGGGTCCCTCTGGCACTGCGGCCTCGTATTCCCACTCCTACCGCACAGGTAGCATACACCATGTCTTCCAGAAGATGTATCTCGCCTCATCGGGTCACCATGCGAAGACTCCCTACGGTGTCTCCTGCTATCAACTAGAGGTACACTAGTTCTCGAAGCAGAACCGCCACAGATCGTAGCCCCGGAGTCTCTCAGATTGCGCTTCACAATCATTGTCGGGTTGACGATGGAGGAGATGGAAGTAAACTAGACGAGATTCACCTGTGAGAGGATCTCCCACCTAAGACCATCATCGAACTTTCGTGCCAAGAACATCCCATTTCCACCATGTAGGGGTGTGAAATGATGTAGCTCGGTAAAACGAGAGGAATAATCCATAACAGAGAGAGTACCCTGCTCTAGACTCATGAACTCATGGGCTCGATTGGCCATTAGGGTCTCCGGGTAGAAGTAGTTGTATAACATGCGCTGGAACTCCTCCTAAGACATAACCTGCTGATGAACCGCATGTGAGATCACGTCCCACCACCTCTTGGTAGAGTCTCAGAGCATGTAGGTATCAAGCGTGACCCGCCCCTCTGGACGAATCTCCAGATGCTCGATGATAGTCAGCATGGATTCCAGCCATCCCTCTGTGGCCTGTGGTCCTCCTTCCCCTGAAAATTTTTGAGGATGTTGCTACTGGAAAACCTGCATCAAATCTGCCATAGACGTGGCATGAGATGGTGCTCCCGGAATGGTCTTTATCATACTCGTAAAGCCTTCCCGAAACTGTGCATCAGTGTTAGTAATGGATATAACAGCTGGTTCCAAGGCTGGCTCAGCAGGAGGATCATCCAGAGGTCCCTAATCGGCCATATCATGTGTCAGATCACCGTCTGGGAGGCACACACAGTCTTACCCCTCTGGTTCACCTAAAGAATAGACTCTCTGGGGAATCAGTCACCATAAATTCCCCCTATATTCTTTTATCGTACTACAGTCTCTCTGGGGAAGCACTCAGTGTCAATTCCCCCTTTGGCCCACGTCGAGGAACTACATGCACTTGGAGGAAGCACTCAACGTCAATTACCCATGTGGTCTCGCATAATAAATTAAATACACTCTAGAGAATCCCTTATGTCCATTATCTCTTTGGTCCATACACTAGGTTCTCTCAGCCCTGTGTAATATAAACATGCATAGCGCACGTGTATCGCCCAATGAAAACTCAAGAACTACTTGGCTATCATTCTATGCCTCAGCAACAAAACAGCACAACAGTTCCATTATCGTACAACTAGGCATGGAAACTGGAATAACGCCTAACAGGAAAAGCAAGTACGGAAAACATGTAGAGTAAAACAAAAACTACACTGATCTCAAAGGTAAACCTCTACTATAGAAATCAAGAAAGCATGCAATCAATTAGGGGAAAAACAGGAAAACACACAATTCTCGTTCAAGGGAATTGGAGAAATTGCACTAAAATATTCAAGGATTTCTATAGAAAGGCACAAACCACCTACCTCGATCCTAGGAGGTCGATATACGGGAACAACAACAACTGATTCTCCTCTAAAAATCGTAGATCAGAGAAAACATATGAAACACATAAACCACGATAACATGAAAAAGTGGAGGAATTGGAAAACAAGGCTTATGAAGAAGGGAGAACTCACTGCTGCGATTCCAACGCAATCAACGGCGCTCAAAAGAAGAGAATGGATGGATATGTGGGGGGTCATCAAAGATTCACAGATCCTGGGCACTCTCGGACAAACGAAACCTAGAAGAAGATATTTTTGTGCGTGAGGAGTGACCTCGGTCCGTTTAATGAAAAAAAGAATGTACATAGCGTATAATTTTAGAGTACACGGCGTGTATTAGGATTTTATGTACTCCGTTAAAATCGGCCTCCACATCATCCCTACACATCGTGTGTGTTTCCCGGATATGGCCAATACACGGATTCGAGCAGGAAAAGCATACATAGCATGTACTTATAAAGTACATGGTGTGTACTTAAAAAATTTCCAGAAACTTCATTTTTCTCAAAAACTCAAGGAAAAGGAAAGGCATACCTGGAAAGGAGATCTGGGTTCTTACAACCTGTTTAACCTTATATAAATTGGAATTACTCTTATATAGCATTTGAAAAATAAGGGTTACCTTTATGCTATTTGGATTTATAGTTAATATAGGGGGTTTTACACTAATACGGGATTTATAAATAAGGACCTATGATTTAAAAGTGGTTGAAAACTCTACAGTACATTTATATGTCCCTATAGGTACCACTACACATCCCTTGTAAATATAAATATACCGTTACACAACACATAGAAACTACAACTTACCTTTACATAGAGAGGTATTTAACTGTATATAACCATTAGAAAAATAAAAATACCTTTACAAAACTATATAAAACTGTTCTATCCTCTACACAATCTTTACAATACATGGGTAACCCTTACATAGAGTGTACCCCATGTGTACAGGTTAAATATAACATTTAATGGTGTTATTTTATAAATAAATTTATTATAAAAATAAAATAAAAATTAGACTTTATTAATTATTAAAATGAGGTTTTTACACCATTTTTAATAACATGATCAACCAAATACAGTTCATCCACCCCTCTATCATTCACTATCATGTTACTATTGAAGAATAATAACAAGATATCTTATCCAATCCAAATAAATGAAATGGGTTTCAACCTAACCTCAAATCCAATGGTCTCCCAATTATCTAAAATACGTCTTTATCCATGATCCATATACAAAAACTAATTTTCACCATGTTCCGATCAATGAAATTTTAATAAAAACCTAGATTCTCAAAATTACCCCTTCTATGGAATGAAAAATTAAAATTTCTTAGGAATTTTTCAAATAAGAAACATGTGTGTAATTACTGAAATCATTCCAAAAATACACTTATAATTTTTTCTTAATTACATAAATTTCTATATGATACATTCTAAAATGTATTTTTTTTCTTAATTCATCACCATGTAGGAGTAAAATTTTAAAAATAACTCATGATTAGAAGGGTTTCAATGGAAATCATGTTGAGATACATATCCTACTCTCACATAATTTGAATATCATCATTATTATGTTCTACCATATTCATTTGAGAGAAATATTCAACATTTATTCTTATAATGTTGCATATTACGTATTTGGTAGCAAAAGAGTTCTCATAACCTTTCCTACATAATTATTGAAACATGAAATGATTTGATAAATTAAATGAGGATTTCATGTAAAAACTATTGATATATGATTTATGAAAAGGTAGTGAAAACATGATTATTGAAAAATAAACCTTTACCCCTAGATGAATAACTTTATTTTTTTGAGGTTATGTTCCAAAATATATGAATTATAGAAAAGTTATGTAATAATACTTCTATATTTTCACCACTTTGTGTTTAAATATATTATTAGACAAGGAATAAATGATATGTATAATTAATAATTTAGATAAACATTAAAGATGTGATGAAATGTGTAAATACATAGTAAAATCAAATATTTTATATTCTATAATATATAATAATTTTCTCTAATAAAAACATAATTTTACTCTCTTAAATCCAAATTTCTTTTCAATACCATTCACTAAATTCATGTGTATAATTCAAAATATAACATAATAATACAAAACATTAAAAGAAAATAGATTTTGATAATAAAATATATCATTATTTTTAGTGGAAACATATATAATTTTCCAATAAAAAATATATTTGATTGAAAAATGATATTAGATTTTTTATAATAAATTTAAAAGAAATAAAAATATATTTCTTAAAGTAAATCACCAAGGTGAGGCTAACGGGTCTATGCCAAATCTATGTCACAACATTCAGTATATAAAGTGATTTAGATCATTATAATTTTTCAATTTTTTTATTCATGTCAAATATATTAATTGTTAATATATTTTTGAAATACCATTTTAATATTCATGCATAGTAATTTTTTAGATTATGAATTTTGTTTGAATTAGATTAAATTTTGTATAATACTCATCATTGTTGTAATTACATGAATTTAAGTACTACAAAGTTATTATTAAATTATTTATTAAAATTTCATTACATTAAGACTATGAATTTTTATTTATAATTTTGAATTTAATGATATGTATAGAATATTAACATATTTTATTTCAGGAATTTAATTATAATTGAGTTCTCTTTTAGTAATTCATGTAAATATTGTGTGACATCAAATAAGGATTATAATTATAAATTATTAATATGTTGAATCTAGAAATTTTGTGTTTGGAATCTTGTATTACCAAAACATCTCTATGGTGGATATTGGATTAGTATATATATGTGTATTTAATTTAAGATGATTTCACATGGTTAATGTGTGGGTTACAATTGAATATATATAGAGATAATTGACCTTTAATACTATCTAAGTAACAGAAATAATTTTTTGTATAATGAATTCTCATTTAATATTTTTGGTATATATTATTTACTTTGATGTAGTCTAATATAAAAAATAAATCTCTAGGAGAATGAACCTATATAGGTCATACATCTACTTTACAAATTCCATGGTATTAAATAGTAATATATGATATGCATAAGATACAAATAACAATGGTGAGACTACCAAAAATAATAAAATACTATGTTTAAAATTTCTTTGAAAAAAATAACTGGTTATACTTTCTAGAAATAGATATTGGTATTTAAAATGTTTTTGTAACCATGGATTAAATTCTCTAGGTCATGGATGGTAAGGATTAAAAAATTCTCTATAACTATATCCCATTATGATATTTGAGTTACATTTTAAGGGAAATTATAAAGGTTAGCTGATAAAGTAATAGAGTTGTGTTCCCCTATATGATACTTTTAGAGAATGTGTAATAAAAATGAATGTCATGTAATTATATTTAATATCATTTTTCACAAACCAAGACAAGTTTCCTTTCAGCCCAGTACTTAACCTAGCCCATAGAATCGACCAAAGGGAATTCCTGATCCCCATGGGTTGTAAAGTGTGATGGAATTAAAAAAACACCTTTAGGAATATTTTAACACATGAAATAAATAACCAATAATGAAAAACAACAACATCACATTATAACCAAAATTCATAATAACAATGATAAAAGAAACACTGCAATCATGATTCAAACACTTAAAAATTATATCCATAATACATGATAATCCAAATAATGAGGGTACAAACTAAACAAAAAAACCCTATGTGTATCATATGTGTCATTACCCCATGATACCACCATCAAAACCTATGAAATAAAAATTAATATCACATAGAACAACCATAACTACCTCATAAGGCCTTTCATGCACCGGAGTTAAACATAAAAATGTATAAATAAAACCTACGGTGTATGTAGGGTGTGTGATAGATTTCCCCTTAGGATACACCAAAATAGATATCATGCGATGAAATTATATTAAAAATTAATATTCGTGTTTTTAATAAAAAGAGAGATATAATTTTATTTAAAACACGAATCAATATAAAATAGGGATTAAATATGACATCAGGAAGAAACAAATTACATGGAAAAACATGAATTGTAAATCCCTAACTAACTATGTTTAGTGGTGTTAAAATATCTATGTACTCTCTATGATCGAAACCTAGACACATCATTTTATCTCTTTCTCAAGCCACTCAATCCCAATCATCAATGTTTTGTTAGTGTTGTCATGCAATCCTGTAGGGAGACCATGCCTCAGACCTACTGACACTCTTAAGGTTTTATACCTAGCCTATCCATATATATACCCAGGTTTCCCATGTTCTCTATTCCAATTACATTATCATGTAAAATCCCTCTTTATACCCAATCATAATTCCTATAATGAAAACCACATAATAAATAACAATTTACCATGTAAAAATCAACCTCAAATATGAATCCCACACAAACACAGATAGAAAATACTTTTCACACCAAACACATAATTTTTTAAACCATTTTTAAAACCAATGGAAGAATAATAAAACAATGAAATAATTTTATGAAATTGAAAACCATATCTCTTTCATTAAATCACCTAGAAACAACAGGATGCCACATGTTCACAAGGATGAAACCTTATGGGATAAAGAGAACACTAAAACCATAATTATTTAACCTAATGAAGAGATATTTAGAACAAATCTTGGTTAAAACCCTTACTGTAGATAGATAACTCAATAAAGAATAGAACAGAGGGCCAAAACATGGATGAAATGAATAAATGAGAATCACACATGTTGATTCCTTGAAGATGAAAGCTAATAACATCATAGATTTGTATCTTAAGGGATGAATGGATGATAGGTGTGTTCTAATGGATTAGATGTTTGATTAGGGGGATAAAGGATTGATTAAGGGATAAAATTTGGTAGGGGTGTTTAGGAATTTTAATATATCCAGGGAATTTATAGGCCACACGATTTTCTTATAGGTGGTGCATCCCCATGTACTTATTTGTGTGCCTTAAAAAGAAACACTATTATGGGAATTCTGTTTTCTTTGATATGACTGAAAATCTATGCACCAAGTTATGTGGAAAATATTGTAACACTTTCCTAGACATATAGTTTGCACTGGAGTGCTGTATAGTTTCTGTTAACCATTTGCCTACCATGAAAGTCCTTTTATCCCACCCTAAAATTATTATTCTTCTAAAAAATAATTGGAAAATATATTTATAATGGGTAAGACGTAAAATACGGAAGGAAATTCTTCTCAACTACACCATATATGTGAAAATTCTCCCTACCACAAATATTTCCACTCTTTGAATGTCAAATGAAAGTCTGATCAGAAATTAAATGAGATATTTTTTCTCCAATAAGTACATCAGCTCTAATGTCTCGTGCTATTAATTTTTCATGTTTCTAATGAATCTCGAACAAAGGTATATATTTCCATAGAATCACATTAACTTTGTTATCCATAATACAGACTGGTCACACAAATATATCCTATTCAAATTCAAGATCCACCTCTTCACAATTCATCATATGAGAGAAGCCAGGGTTATACATCATTAGTTGCGATAAATAGAACACATTATAGATCAATTTCAACTGGGTCATCAAATCTAACTTGTATGACACCATGTAAATTATTTTGGTAATTCAAAAGATCCAAAGTACCTTGGATAAATATTCTATTACATACCAAGATGATTGTGACCCTGGTAAGGGGAACCATTAGAAACACTCGGTCATCCATGGAGAACTCTAATGATAACCACATCTGATTAGAAGAAGGCTTATGGTGGCTTAACTCAGTCCAAAACCAGTCCCATATTAATTAATCATTATCATATGTTTCTTACTCTTGGAATTTTCCTAGAAATTAATTCTCACCCCCTTATGTCCAAAACAAAGGCGACTAACAAGGATGGCAATAAATCCCCTCAAAGGTATCCACTTTTTCGATGACTAGTAGTTATTATTTTATTACATCTTAACCAGTACAAAATTGTTATACGATAAGATTATAAAATCCCATATGCATGAAAGTATCTTGTCCTCCAAAATTTTATTATCCTTTTATGGATGGAAATCTGTTTGAGGATGATATTTCATACTTAGTTCAACATGAGATCCCATTGTCTATTGAAGTCCTTCTCATAATAAAAATGTAATACTGTGGACCTTGTCTAATATGATACCTCACAATTTTGTTAAAATAAAACTAATCCAATTCATCCACCTTAGTATAATCCTTGATCAAAATAAAATGATATGGCTATATCATGTGGTCAAAAACTACCCATTTGGAATTCCTTCAACTGGTTGTATAAGGAACACAATGATGATGTCCATGAAGATCATTCTCCACTTCTAGGTAGGATTAGGGTGTGGATGAAACAAATCATGGGTCCTCAATTGGTCATCTTTAGCCTATGGATAGGTATTTCAATTTGATAAAAATTCATCTATATCATGTCTCATACCAAACCACAAAAATCTGTGATTCATTTCATAAAAATGAATTGTGGTCCTAAGATGAACAAAAAACTATGAATAGTTCTCATAATGCATCAAACACATCAAAAAGGAAAATGGTAGTAGAAAATTACCTTGGGAAGAATTAAATCACTTAGATGAAAATGAAAACTTATTGGTAACATCCCTACCACTTAGAACCAGAATATAATGTTTTAAAAACTCATCATTGTTTTTCTCTACCAAAATACCCTTGAGGGGAGAGGGAATCAACTAAATATTGGGAAAGAATGCGCATAAACCATTATCCTTAGTTTAATGGTTTATCTGGGAAAAAATCCCCCTCAAAGTACATTCATCACTAGGATATTTCAAAAATTTCACTGATATCTTCTTGTTAAGTGCATATACTACAACATTACCATTTTCAATGGTGTAGAAAAAATCATAATTAAACCCCTAAATGCACACAGAACATTGACGCTGCCCCAGTTTAAGATACTACTCAGTGAAAAATATAGGCCAATCATTTTGGGTTTGAGTTGACCAATAATTTCTCCCTAAATATATGGTGATATCAATTCTTTAAGGAATGCATCACCACTACCAATTAGAATTCATGGGTTGGGAAGTTTATTTCATGTAGTTATAGTTGAATAGAACAACATCACATCACATGGTCATCCTCCATCAACACAAACCCAATACTTGTATGTGAATTATCACAACCACAAATGTATCCCCTTACATATTTAGGTAATATCAAGACAAGGGTAGTGGTGAAGTGCTTCTTGATCTCCAAAAAATATTCCTACCCTTCTAGATCTATTCCAACTTTACCCATTTCTGAGTAATTGTAGTCAAGGGAAAATAAATCCAAAAGAAATTTATTAAAATTTCTTATAGTATCATACCACACACAATCACCTCATAGTCTTGAATACATTCCTCAATTTATCTAATGAAATTACCTCCATTCCATTTTTGGGGTCCACCAAAACCTCACTTCATGAAATTTCATAACATAGATAGTTTACCTCCCTAATCAAGAAAGTGAACTTGGATTTTTTAACTTCTAGATGGTAGCCCTAGAGGGTTCCCAACATAATTATCAAGTGTCTGTGATGATATTATTGTCTCCAAATTTAGTTGATGATTTATTCTACATATAACATGATACATTTGTTGAGGTACTTATGGAACCACTACTTTATAAGATCCATGAAAACCGTCTGGGCATTTTTCTTCTTAAAAGGCATGACTGAACACTCAGAGTATCAATATTTTATTTGAAAGATTGTCTTGGGAATGTGTTCCTGTCAAACCCTAACTTGGTGATACACATAACATAGTTCAATCTGGGAAAACCACCTTTC
The DNA here is from genome assembly GCA_963277665.1 of Viscum album. Classification (NCBI taxonomy): domain Eukaryota; kingdom Viridiplantae; phylum Streptophyta; class Magnoliopsida; order Santalales; family Viscaceae; genus Viscum; species Viscum album. The sequence goes on from OY728163.1 coordinate 709,673,514, forward strand.
CACATGATCTAACCAAATATTTTGTTATTTTTTGGAATGTGATATTTATTCTTGATTGTGGCCTTAATTAAAATTCAGTATTTAATAAAAACTCCAAAGCGATCTATCGAACTTTATAACAAAAAATGTGGTGGACTTTGGTGGGTTGATTGAGAACTGAATTATTTGGGTTTGAAATATCAATATTTATCATTAATTCCAACAATTCGGTTGGGGTCATGTGAAATGTTTTAATATATATAAGTTGTATTCAATGTGCCATGTAAATATTGAAATCCAAATTGCATGATGGAGGTAACCCTGAGAAATCATCTAGAAACACATATGGGAAATAATATACAATATTTGGTAAATAATTCTCAGAACTATACCATTATCCCATATCATAATATAATATAATTCGAAAAAAATTACTAACTCGTGATATTGAGGTCCATCTCACCCAAATCAGGGATCCTGATCAACCTAAAATACTTGATTTCTCCCATCCGTAGCACAAAAGTTACCCATTGGTGAAAAAATTGATGTTCCCCTAGAAACAAACCATACTAACCATACTAAGGATCACATAAAAGAGTTCTATTTCTATAACCATTAATTCCCACTCCCACTTGATCCTTACTGGAGTGAGAGCATAAGACGATCATCTAAAACCCTAGTCACTCTTCTTAATACGAGATGTCACTATATCTATGTAAAAAGGCTTATTCATGGTATGTAATTTCAAAAATTCCACTACATGGGTAAAATTAATGGAATTATAATCAAATGTGTAAAATAAAATGACATCTATGATTGATTTAACAAAACAAGTACCTCAAACTATTATAGGTCCTATAACTATTTCTACTGGTGCCTAATCTATAACATGGGGTTTATTAATTTATTTTGACACCTATAGTCGATTAAGTACTACTGTATATTCTTTGATATTACATTCCCTATAAAAGGATAAATTTTTACTACCATGCTTGTGAGACCAAGAACTCATGGCCCTTTATGAACCAAAATGAGATGATATGTCCATGTACATTGGGGTGCATACACCACTCAGTGTTGGTAAACTACTCTTATAGATCCTTTTTAGTCACCCATGTAGGCACACTAATGACATGTTTAAGGTAAAACCGCACATGTTTCCCCTGAATACCTTTATATTTTTCACTAGGAGCACACAACTAACCCACCACCAATAATTCCAAACATAGATGGTCAATATGGTTGTGCTGATCATCCACATCCCTTCCTCTATTTGTAGTCATGATTTTCTATTTTCAGATGAACCACATATTCTCAAGACCATATGCAGTGTCTTCCCAGAACATCCCAACCTACACTCCTAATAAAATTCCATCATCATGGATCGACCCACCACCTCAATATATGTCTTAAATTTAAATAATAATACCTATGATTGAATTATTGGTTAAACCCTATTTTAAAATGTTGATCCCTTAACTGCAAATTAGAAAATACCAATAGTGGAAAAGGGACTAGTTTTGTCAAACTGTTGGAATGGTCAGACATGATGTGATACCCATGATAGAGATCCAAAAAAAACCATGGTGTTGGAATTGTCTAAGGTATTAGGGATCTACTACTCATTAAAGACATCAGTAAAATTCCATTAACCCATTTGATCATTTTTCTAGCAAGGACCACTAATTAGCACCATATTTGGGATGGTCCTTACAATATAAACAAAAAAACAATATATTAATTACCTCATGAGTCCCATGGAACTCAAAAGTCTTTTTAGATTTTCAAATACATTCCTCAACTTACTGGGGGTCAGTGATACCCTGAAAGTAAGGGGATTTTTTCTTGTGGAGATCTGGAGTATTGTCTTTTTCTGATCCTAGTTAATCCCCCTTAACACAAGCTATACTAGATCATGATCCACAATTCAGTTCCCAGATATTAGGAACCAATAATTCCACTAATAAGTGGTCAAATGGTTAGTAAGAATTATCTCTTTGACCCCCATATGGTTACACAAGAAGACTCATGGGAATCCTGATGCTACATCAATTACCCAAACTAGTAAATAATCAATACATGACCCACATAGGCTTTCAATGATAACATGATTTTGACATGCACCTAAACCAAAAGAAAAATGTAAAATTATCAAACAACTAAATAAAACAATACAATATAGATTTATGTCTATGCTCAATCTATATCCTTCAAATTACACCCAGAGGAGGAGTAAAACTAATTCCCAAACATCTCATGTCACCCCAAAGCCTTTCATGATTGGTGTTCACTAGAAACCCCACTTGAAACAAGTGCCTCAACCCTCAAAATTCATGGATATTTTATATCTAAACCCTCCAAAGTAAAATTTCACAAAGAAATAGAAAAACTTAATCTGATTCCATTTTGTTAAAAACAATCTACTATTTCCATCAAACCTGATACCCAATCTAGTAGGAGTTTTGGCCCGAAATGAGTTCATGACCCCTATAGTATGGAAACTAATTCCAAGTCATTGAGTAACACCTTTGGGAAAATTTTAGTTCTTGAAATAATTAACCATCAATGAAACAAATATCATAACATTATAAACAACATCCATAATCCCAATGATAAAAGAAAAAAAAATACAATCATGAGTCAAAAAAATTTACAATTACAACAATTGAACAAAATTAAAAAAAATATGAGTGTATAAACTAAACAAACAAAACCTCCACATAGAATGTGGGATTATACCACTATGCCACCAATATTAACACCATCCCATGATAAACTACTAGAGAATTGGCCATCATCACCACCATGTATATAATTGCCTCTACCCGGGTCTAACATAACATACGATACATTCACCTGATGGTGTGTGTAAGGTTTGATTCCACTTTCACATTAGGACACAAAAAAATTAGATTCCATTAAATGGAATAAAATAGAAAATTAATATGTTAGTATTTAAAAATTGGAAGGAAATAATTTAATTTAAAATATGATTCAACATAAAAGTGGGAGTAAATTTGAAAAAAAGGTGAAATTGATAATACGTAATGTGAACAACACATAACATCTTAGTAAATTGGTTTAGTGGGGTCCTAAGATCCACTTACTCATGGTGATAAAAACCTAGACACATCAGTATATCTCCCTCTTGAGCCACCAAATTCCCATTATCAATGTTTAGTTTGTTTTATCACATAATCATATTATGGAGGTTGGGCATCATCCCTACTGAATCGCCTTAGGAAATAAACCTAGTCCGGCCACCTAGATACCTAGGTTTCTCATGTTCTCTATTAAAAAAATCATATCATGTGAAATATGACTTTATAAAATAATAATTCCAATAATTAAAACCACAAATGAAAAACAAAAAATTGTAAAGGGAAATTCATCATAAAACATGAAACTCACAGCAAATCCAATGGAAAATACTCATCTCCCTAAACACTGAATTTATTACACCCATTTGAAAATCAATGAAATAATAATAAAATCATAAAATAATTTCAAGGCATTAATCCTCAAGAATCATTCATGAAATCCATTGGAAACGATTGGAAGACCCAAGGTTCACCAAATAGTGACCCAATGCAGGAAAAATCACACCACATAAATAAAATTAAACCCAAAGAAAAGTTATTTTTACCCAAACTAGATTAAAACCCTTTATGGAGAGAGATAAATATATGTATAAGAGGAGAGATTCTAATATGTGGGAAGAAAATAAGATATGATAATCTTAATTAATGATTCCATGAAGATCCAAGATAATAAAACACCCAAAACATGGATCCCAATGGAAGAAGGGAGGAAAGGGGGTGTACCTAGGGATGGGGAGTTGATATGGGATGAGAATGGGATGATTGAGTGTTAAAATTTGTGGAGCTTTAGTTTAAGAATTTCATGATTTTTAATGATCTGGAAGGCCACATGGTTTGGCCTTGTGGTCATCAAGACTGAGAACCAACCATGTTAAACCTATATCCAGGAAGAAATATTGAAACACAGTTTTCGTGTTGGGGTTATTTCCCAATAATCTAGTTGTGCACCATATAAAATTCAATTATCATTACTGAATGGCTTTTTCATAGAGGTCCCTATGCATGTGTACCAAGCTGCTTGGTTTGGAACATGCCATTTTATAATGCACACGACTTTCAATAAGTTATCTCATGAATTCTACTAAATTTGAACCAATTGTGAACCTCTTTTTGTTTGACTTGAAAACAACCATTTTTATGAAAAACACTATGGAAGGCTATATAAATAAGGTAAGTCCAAAAATTTGTAATTAACTACCTTAAACTAACACTATATATGTGACATAATTTTTATAAAAACATATATATATAGATATACATAATGAGAAAAAATAAATAGAAAATCCAATTTATATTTAAATATGGACACTGACTCAAAAAAATAAATTGTTTTAATGGAGGAAATTTTATTTTTGGAATTACATTTAAAAAATCACTATAAAATTCATTCAAAACATGACATTTCATTAATGATATATATTTCAAAATATTGTGTCTTTTATTATGAACATCATTTTGATAATTTTTTTGAATTGGGAAATTGTTTCGATATATTTTCATAAATATTTGACTTGTTTTTTAGTGAGAATAATTTATATTATAATGACATTCATGTTATTATAATGAATTTCACTATTTGGTTATCTTAAATTTTTTAAAATATGTGGGGATCATAGATTGTTTTTAATAATAATGGAAAATAATATAAAAAAATTTAAAAATTGAAGATAGAAATATATTTATTTTTAATTTAATAATAGTTACTACATATTATGTTTGAAATTTTAAATCAATTCAAAAAAGGATAAAGATGTGGAGATTGAAAATAGGTACAATGTTTTAGTCATTTTTGTATTCATTGTTTATACCATTTTTTGTACAGGAAAATGTTTAGTCCATGATTAAGAACATGAGTTGTTTTAGATACCCAAAATAAATATTTCAATTTCATTTGGAATATGGTGAAATGTTTATTAAATCTCATTATAGAGAATCCTATTTATAATATTCAGGAAAAGATTCTAATTTTTGATTGTAACACAACTTATCTTTGTGATTATAACATTGGGAATAAAAATGATTAACATTTCAGAAGACTCTATTGATTTTTTTGGAATAATTTGATTTTGAATCACTTAATAAATGTTGATATTATTATTTAAGAAATAGTACCAAAACTGAATTTAATGGAGATAGTGATAATTCTAGAATCACTATTAAACCTAATAACAAATAATTAATGTAATGCATTTAGTATTTAATAATCATATGTAAATTGTGAATATATAGACTTTACTAATGAAATAATTATTTTTTGTTAGGTTTTTTCTAAACAGTAGTGAAACACATTTGAAATGTTTAATTTACCTAGAAAAAATTTATATTTTTTTCGAAAAATATAATCATTTTGTTAAATTAATTTGGTGGTAAATACTTGTTTCTGGATTTTATGGATCTATTAATATATTATTTAATCATGTTACAAACCACTCCACCTAGAACACTACTAGGATTTTTTTTATTTAGGAATAATAATCACACAACATTATACATGGATTAATAAATTACGAGTCAATGTGATGGTATGGTCCTAAAAATTCCACCAATGGAAGAAAATACCCCCACAAAAGCTTTGCAGAAGTAAGAAATTACTTCTACAAGTCTAGAAAGGTGAATAGTCTCAAATTGATTTACAGTATCTAGAAGAGAATTGATGGAATTAATTTTTCATGGTTTTTAAGAGGCATGTGTACCACCACCAGGATAGGTACTCATATCATATGGATCAAGAACCGCCAAGTGTGCAGGATGATCTTAAAACTGCTGGCCCAATATGCAATGGCTAGTGAGAAAGGCAAACCATGAACCATATCACTGAAGGATTCATACGTCTGAGGACCATCAACGTACTGTGCCATTAACTCATCAGTTCATAGATGAAGTGAATCAGTAGGGTTCCACAAACCATAATCATGAACCAAACCCTCTGGGAACCTCAGTTGATTAAGTCTTCTGAGGGTTAGGATACTGCTTCAATGGTCCTCCGCAAATGGTGCCGCATTCCAAATAGATATAATTTCTTTGATGCTTTATACAAGGATACTAGTAGAAGTACAAAGGACACACACAAAGAGAGATGGATAGAGATAAGGACAAACAACACAATATTGAGGGAGACTTAGAGGTTTTAATCCAGATTCCATCTTGCTTCATTGGCGAAGAACAAACCGCAAACCACTCCCTCTGCAAGTAAAACCGGACACAAACCATAAACCATGGGAATGGAATAAAAAAATAGAACCAAAAACCTATATAGTGAACCATGAACCTAGGTTTTGTCATGGATGAACTCCCTGAGAACGATGATCCCCTGGACCCCTTTCAATATGGTGCCCCACATAACGTACTGCTATTGTGATTGAACTCGACACCACATACTGCATCACAATGCGGATGGAACCCAAAGTGGCCTGATGTGCCGCATACCACTATGGTACACGATTTCTTATACTCATGCCCACGTACCAAATTGGTACCTGGATGACCCCTCGTCCCTCATACCACTATTGTATGAGAAGCCTCCCCCATCCCGCATAAAAATTCAGTACGTGAAATGGGGTGTTTTCGGGTATTGTTTCCACCAGTTCCAACCTCAGACCTCCACTACCGTCTACTACTTTAGGATCCCTCTGCCAACCAATCCTTCAGTGTTAGGCCAAGGCCTACTCTAAATCCACCAGACCCATATGATCAGACCATTGGGTACATTAGCATGCCCCAATGAGTCTACATACCCATTGTAAGTATAGTCACAAAGGTCCTCCCAACAAAGACGTGGGCTCCGAAAATTCCTGTGAGGCTACATTCTCATGGTAACCCAAATCCCAACGTTGGGATACTGACATGAACCTCCCTTTTCTAGGGATTAAGGGTGATCACATGATTTTCTGTTCAATGAGGAATAGTGATTAGTCGAAGGGGTTATGTTTTCTCCCCCTTTTGACGAGGATAAAACTCGTCCCCTTCCCAAAACATCTTCTGGGGCCCTCCCACTATGGTATGTCCCTAATCTTCTAAGATTAGTCCTCATGACCTTTAATTCTATCTCCCCTGGAATGTTTCATTACTCCGCATTCTCTCCCACTGTCTCCTCAGCCTCTTCCACCGTGGTGTCTCCCTACCCCACCAATAGGGGAGGGCGCATGTGCATTGTTGAATATTTCACGTCCTATTGTTTCTCACACCGAGCATAAATCATATGTGACTAGAGTTTTGTCAGGATTACAACATCTTTGTGAATCCAAACTATGAGAACTCTGATTCCTAACCAAACCATGATATGTAGGATGATTACTAGAAGGATCAAGCTCAATAGGTTGACAATTCCAAAAGGGTCTACCCAATCAGTTCTATAAATTGGAAGGATCCCATGCATAAGCCCCAAACCATCCGAACTACGAGGATTATGATTCCTCTCCTAAGGGTACATAGTAATCCATTAATAAGGGACCGATACCAATAGAAAGTCTCCTTATGTACCCCTGGATGATGATAAACTCTAGAGCACCTTATAATATGGCTCAAGTTAGCATCACCTACGTATCCTCAAATATATGCATGTTTATATCGATTTTGCATCCCAAGGTTATCCGGTGGACACAGTCTTTGGTAATAAACCAAGGATTCACAGACATATAAACACGACTTAAATCTATAGGAGTGTCCCAAAACATGAAAAAAACCACCCCCTAATGGGTGTGGTGTGCCTGACCTCCCATACTCTCGACCAATTGATTCCTTAAGTGCCATTGTCCAAATCATCAGCCAATGAACTACTTCCTTTTTAAATTAGGACAATGTATAATTGATACCATGGCCTTTGGGTGTTCTTGTCTCCATTAATAAACTAGTTAAAGACCCTTAGAGAAATTTATATTCATTAAGGACCGATTATATGAGTTCTTGAACCCCACACAATTGCCCGCTTGGACCAACAGTTCATGTATGTTCAATTCAACCTTATTTAAAGGATAATGATGTTGAAATGTTCCAAATAAAAGGAATGGTGAAATAGATGAGAACCCATCTCTATAGAAAAAGGGATGGGTGACAGTCCTTGTCGAACTATTTCTGCCCAACCCATAAATACGCCAACTCATAGGAAGATCAAAAATTGTGTACCCGATGTGAAACATTAACCAAGGTGGTGGTTATACACCATTAATAATAGAAAAATGTATATTGCATGTTAGACCATTTTGTTCACCTCGGTACGCGCTAAACATGCCACCTCAGAGGCAGAACAAAAATGGTGAACCCGACATGAATCCTTAACCAAACTGGCGGTTCTAACCCAATGATAAAGAACAAAAGGATTCTACACATCAAAAAAACAAATTTCGCCCCAATATTCGTTAAACGTGCCCCCATGGAGGTGGAAAAAATGGTGATCCCAACATGAATCCTTAACCAAGGTGGCGGTCTCACCCCACTCAGACCCCTATTCCCCGCTGTTAATGAAAAGGGGAAGGGGCCTACCTAAATCTCCAAATTTTCATATGTTTAAAGGGATGCTACATTGATGATATTTTGTGGTCTTTCTATCATATATGTATATTTCATGTTCACATAGAGCGACTATCGATCCAAATGACATCCCAACGACCCATGAAGACACGCACATTAGTGATTCGGTAGGCGGTTGGGGCCCCAATGAAGAGAAGGAACACATCACCTACCCAGTGACTTCAACGTTGGGTATCCAATATGGTTATCAAAGAGAACCACTGAAAAAGTACTATACCCATGCTGGAGGATGCAAGACAAGACCTACAGTATGATAAGGTCCGCCAACTGCCTTATTAGCTAATACCTGCATCCCAGCACAAGATGGCCCCGATGGCTGTCTCAAAACCGTTTTAGGATCTTGTCCTCGGAACGTGACCATTAGTACCTCCCTTATCTTAGTGAGGAAGATGAAGTAAATTCTGAATGATTAATCTCAACTACACAGGGGTCCTACTCATGGGCCCCCACCAGATAGCATGGATGCCGACACTAGACGACCATGCTACCTCCCGTAGAGGAGGACCTTATTCTGAGGGAACCTACCAATGTACAAGAGACTCGGGCCCCTCAGGCATCCTTTCATGGGTGGAAAATATATAATCAGGAACATGCTATCACCCTGGTTCATGAGGATCATCTCCTCCATACTAACATGGTGGAATTCAATCAGCAGACCTATGAACCTACCCCATCTGCTCAAGCTCACTATGAAAATAGGGTGGCACAATACGAGCACCTGAACGTTCCTGTTAATTCTTGATGGTCCCGCCGTGCAGAAAGAGTGAAAAACTACACGAATATGCAGATATTTGCCAACCCAAAACAAGCTCACCATCCAAAGAGGGTGACACTCAGGTACACGCAGGCACAAACGTATATCGATGCAATTCAATCCTACAATCTAAATAGGGAAGCAACTGACTATATGAATGAAGAAATATCTAGTAATTCATATTAACTCCATCATCCAAATAGGTAGAAAACCAAATAAGAGTAGATTAAAATTCTTGCAGATGTATATAAAGCTCATCAGACAAATACAATGGAAAGGGAGAAGATGAAAATACTTTCTCGTGAATGTGAAGACCACCAGTCAAATATGGTGGGAAGAAGAGATGAAAACTGGCGACAGACTCGTTCTTCCGTCCCGACATAGGAGAACTACCATTATATACTGGAAACTCATGGAGGACTAAAGCAGGTACCAACTCCTACTTCGACATCATATTGGGCCTTCATACCTGTTCCATCCAAAGATTTATCCCATCACATTATGGAAATAATGGAATATCATATGTTGATTCTAGACCTTATCCTCCAAACATGCCAAGATATCATTGCATCGGTGGAAAAGGCAAGAAATCAGGCCCATGACCTAGTTTCTTCAAATAGAATGACTCACACGCAAAATGAAAAAGTCACCCCAGTGGAGATATGCAACCCTAATCCAATTCAGGAGGGTCTACGAAATTATCCCCTAACATTCAGAAAATGGTATTATGAACAAATACGAATTCCAACGGGTGGACGATTTTCCAATGTGGTTGCTGCTCCATGGAAGGCATATATCCCTTCCAGAACTCCTTATGTCTGTCAGTATATCCTGATAAAATAAACGGGGATAACAAGAGAGGGACCCATATATGAAGGCCATGACCAACTGTGGATGTCCCCGATTACCCACAAGAGAGTTCCCAAGAATGAATAGGACCAAACACAACCGAAAAAGGAAGAGCACATACATGATCCTTCTCTATTGGAAGATGGGTTTCTTGACACCCTCAAACATATATAAATAAATGCTCAAGGCCCTTTCATTCCATTACCAAATTATGGAACTAGCACTAGAAGTTGAAAAGGTACTCCCTGAAATGTCACTACCAGCAGCACTGAAAGTCCTCCATATAGAACCCAAGGGGACATACTCCATGGGTCAATAATGATCGATCATGAGAGTCTATCTCCTCATGCATGTTAGGGTATCCCTACTCTCATCCTGAAGATCAAATATAAAAAATGTCTTCCCCTTGCTGTTGTCCACCCTAAAGGTCATCCCCATGGTATAGTCCGTAACGATAATTCTTGTGGTTGGGAATCAACAGGAAATAGTATCCCACACCATTACAGCACCACTTGCGAAGGTCCTCCTCACCACCAAAATTCATGCTGGCAAGAACGTCCTCCTCTTGCTAGAACAAATTTGATAAATCCATCCTATGACGAGGATCTCATAAATGAGTCAGACACATCGGGCACTCCATCTATAATGAGTGATATTCTTTCTCACCCAGAGGATGGCCCAGGGCCACACTCATCTTCTGAGCCACCCCCACGACATCCAAAAATCAATAAGGCTCCCACCTTCATGGATACATGGAACGAAATTATTAAGAAGAAGTCAAGCTGGGAATATCATGTAGAGGATCCTTCGGATGAACTACAACATGATATGTTGCTTGTGACAAGACAACTAGATAGGGATAATAAACTAGTGTTGTATTGGCCTAGGGCCACTTCTCACTTCCACATACCATGAGTGTTTTTTGGGGAATTAACACATGAAGTTATCCTATATATATGGATGACACTTAGAAAGCTGAAAGAAAACATTCTACCCTACGAATGGTATGTGGACCATGTTAACACGATAGAGGAGCTTCCCTATCTAATCAACCTGGAATCCCTCCCATACAAATGGAATCCAAAATCAGAAAGGTGAAAGAAAAAACTTGAACTGGCTTGGCTCCATGCCCTCCATATGTTGTTTCACCCCATTAGTGACACCCCAACTAGAGTTCACATTCGAGGATGTGGAGAACAAGGAGATCTACAATTCACCCCATGTCCCGTCCAGATGGCCCCATTGAAAATAATATCCAGAAATTTCATCACCAACAAGAAAAAATCAAGTGAAATCCCTACTCAAGAAAGAATGGATACTCAATAAAAACTGGCCTGGAGTAAGTCTCAAAAGCTTCAGGGCTAAATGGATCAAGCCATAACAAAGCTTTTGATTCAGGAAACCTGGAACATTCAACAAGATTCCCACTTAAGGGAAGCCAACCAATAAGCAGTTACCATATATTCAAAAGGGAATTGACTCTGTGTAGGCCCAATTCATACTCAGCTCACACACATGGGAGAGTACGTGAAAATAAAAGGGTATAAATAGTGGCGGATGCCACTGTAATACAGGAACAACCCCAACACACACGGACGGGGGAATTTTTGAACTAAAATTCCCCTGTAATACCAAGAAATCTTGGATGCAGCATATCTAAAATACAACAGGATCAACCCCTACCTGCAGGGATGGGGGAATTTTTTCCTCAAATCCCTGCACATCAGACATATGTCTTCCACCGTGTAGGAATAATAATAGACAGAGGAGTTAGATGTTCTACCCCTTACCATGGTTCTCGCCCTCTAAGACAAATGAGAATTACGAGGTTTTAATCAGGCTCCCTTTGGGTCAATATTCTCCAAGAAACCTGAAGACTATTGCAGAATGGAAGGATATAGTCCAATAAAGGGTACATGAATCCTCCCTACCATTCATCATGGGGTAAACCACCCCCAATGTGGTATGCCTTAGTATACGTGGTAAAGTTCAACTCCCCAGATCTCATAGGAAATTATATAGGGGGAGAGGATGTGAAGGAAGATGTTTCCCTCCCAGAGGCATCACACGCAGAACCAGATGGTGTGAATACTCAAAACCAGAGGGTGGTCCTAAATCTAGGTGCCCCATTAGTCAATACAACATTACCTCTAGCAAAGAATCCTTCCATCCAATTTGATAACAGGATGGGAGGACCTTCAGTGATAGTTTAACTTCCAGCAAAGTTCGACACTGCCCAAGACCACAGTTAGTGATCTCATGATCTTTAAACAGCGAGAGAATGAAGGAGTCTCAGATTTCATTTCCATAATTAATTTCCTGGCATATTCTCAGAACCAACCACTCCCCAGGATGAGATTATTTCCATGTGGATCGAAAAACCTCAGGATGAATTGTGAATGACGCTTATCCCGGGGAATTACACCTGTGTGTTAAGAGGCTTATCTATCATCACTCAAAGGATTGAATACTCCTTGAAACAGACAAACCATAATTTTCGAGTGGCCCCATAATCCCCAAGGAAAAGAATAGGAAAAAATGAAGCGTCTCTTGTAACAATTAATCCACCCCCCACACTTGCTCTAGTTGTGAGGCCCCCACCGAACAGGGTAGGGCCCCCTATTACCAACAACCACCCCCACCTTGGTATGATGAGAGAGGGGTGCTAAAAAAATAAGGTCAAAGAATAAATAAATAAATTTTATAATTTCTGAGATGACCAGGTCCACAACTATTTCACAACTACCATGAATTGTAATTTTCACTAGCTGACTGATCAAAAAAGATCCCATGAAGTGGGTATCAACAACCGTCCAAATTATTGTCCATTTTACCATACAATAGCACACAACATCCAAGAATTATTTTTTTTAAGGATCTTCTGCAAAATATGGTGGATTTCAGGTTAGTCAAGTTGGGAACGCCACTAGAACAAGTGGTTTATGTCTTCACCTCGATTTCAAGAGAGAAAGATGAATGGTAGACAGTCATCGGTAAGAAGGAGAAAAATCATGATAGTTAGATGACCCAAATTACCACAAAGAGAGTCCATGGCATCCTCCAAAAATAGTTAAAACAACCAACTATTCCCCTAAAAGCACCCAGTATAGCACAACCATCCTCCTCAGCCCCGCGGTCCTCTAAACGAAAGAAGGGAAGAAAGAAACCGTAATAATATGAGTTCACCGCAAAGCCAAAGTCAATGTTGACACTTTCAGCTTACATGGAAACTGTCTCGGTACAACGGGAACCACCCCAACAACCGGTACAATAGGAACCACCATGCCAAATGGCACCATCAGAAGGAGACGGTAAAATATGAACAATGCCGGATCAACAATTGATCTTCAGCTCTGTTAATGTCATTCAATTGATGGACCCCTTCTTAGATAAATACTATGGCCATGAAGATGAATTCCTCATACCCAACTGGAGAGCTAGAGGAAGAGGCCGCAGAGGACAATGGTTTCTTAGAAGGCGTGATCGTGGCCTGAGTCAAATTTCCAGCAACCCCACAAGTCAGACTGTTAACATCGTGAAAACACACAGAAGGACCCTCCAACAAACACAACAAGAATATAAATGCTCCACCACCCACATCGAAAGAATTACAAGCCTAGTTATCATGGAATATCCATCAGGGGAAGAAAAAATACCGAACCGCCCATGTTATATAGGTTGACCTGTTCGGCCAAACGTGGAAAGGACTCTAGCACCGCTGACTCCTGTTATAGAGGCTAAACAATTGACATCCAAATCACAAACCCCTAATGTTTCTGTAAAAGAGAAACCCCAATCCAAGAAGCACCAAACATTAGAGAAGAAGTGTGATATTATAATGTAGCTGGCTTTAGTACCAGCAAAGATGTCAATTTTGAAAGCATCGAGCCAATCTGTAGATCATAGGGAGGCACTCATCAAAGCATTGCTATGCCCCTAGGAGTTCGAGGCTGATGTAACAGTAGGTGAAGTCTACTGGACAAAGACAAGTCCTGAACAATTTCACGTTGTCATCTCCTTTACTAAAAATGTAACACCCAAGCTTCTATTGTATATTTCTCTTTGAATAATGCAATAGCTTGCGTTGTACGCAACTTGGAGTTTTAACACACCGAGACCAATCAAACTAGCCATTATGAATAGTAATGACCACTTATTGAAAATTTATATACGTTATTTTTTAAAATTGAATTTATTTTTGGATTTGGAATATCAAAATTATCTTGTGGTGATTTGTTTGTATTTTTTCAAAAACATTCATTTTTTGATGAATAGTGAAAACACTGTGTTATTATTTAAACCTATCTTTTTATTTAGATAAATTTTTATTTTATTTAAATTGATATTATGTAAAAATAGATACATAATACCTATATATGTTCAATGTAATTCATTGGAGTTATTTTATAATAATATTAGATATATAAAATTTTATTGAACTTTTTATAGTCTTTTACCCACCTTCTGGGAGCATTTGCAAATTTTTATAAAACATAATTTTACCACTTCTATGAATTCAATATCAAAAATACGAAATATAAGGTTGACAATAGTAAGTAAAATTTGGTTCAATAAGATGAAAATATTTTTGGTGAATAGTAACTTTTGGCTTTTATTTAGCACGGTTAAAAGAAAATAGGGTAATTAAAGGTATAATTGATCTTATAGTTACACTAAAAATTGTTTTAATTCTATTAGATAAGTGTATTTAGACCAAAATAAACCTTAGTAATAAAATATGAACATTTTTACCAACTTGGGATAGATTATGATATTTATTATTATTTTATTTAATGAAGAGTTACAAGTGTTAAATTAAAAGTTTAATAACTAACCTATTTTTAATATTGGGTTACACATAAGATAAATTCAAATAAAAATATTAATTAGAAGGATAAAAAATTTTCATAGATAAATATATTTTATTTATAACTTTTAGACATTAAATAATTAAATTTATTCACGACACAATGATGATAAAATAATTACCTTATTAATGAAAGATTAAAATAATTTATATTAGAAATATACAAATCAATGTAATATGAGACTTTTTAAGAATTACACAAAATTTATATTTTAATATGAAATTTTAGGGTTTATTAAATGAATTTGATTCAAATTAATCATGTTGTTAGGAATTTAACAAAAATAAAATACTAAATAGTGTAAAAATTAAAATAAATTTGTTTTTAAAACAAATACAATATTATTAATTGATTTAATTTTCCTAAATATCTACTATCCGACCAGAGAACATTTATAAAGTTAGAAATTTCATTAAATAACCACTTGGGGTTTTTTTTGAAGTTTATAGTATGTTTATTAACCATATAATATAAAAATACATGGAGACATGGTAAATGTCAAACTATTTAACTAAGAGTTAAATCTGAATGATAAGGATAATATGGTGACCTAAACCTCTATAAAACCTATTGTATGAGAGGTTGTTGACCCATACATACCTTATCTTATAAATAAATGTAATTCGAGCAATTATAAATCAAAAATTATTTTATTATAAAATAATATATCTAAATTTTCCAAATGTGGCCCTCACCTCTCTTAAACAAGAGAACTTCCCCTTCCCTCCAAATCACACCCCCAAATCCATTTTTCTAGACCATTACCTACTTATATATCCTCCAAAATACCCTCTCTTAACCATAGAGTCATTACATTTATTATAATCCAACTTAAGGATCCATTTTGATCAAATCAAAAGAAAGCACCCGAAGAAGAGGTAATAATTTAATAAACTATTTCAATGTTCTTTTCTTCTTCCCCTTCCACTTTATTTGTTGTTTCCATACAAAAATAATAACTCCAGTACCTTATACATATTGTGATGTTATTATAAATATGTTATAACCATATTTTTCATTCTATCTATCCTATAAATGACAAAGTAACCATACATGCGTACGTACAACTTAGTGTCTCCATGTCGTGGTGTAGTTTGTCATTCAACACTTCACTGTTTAGATGGGTATAATAATGAGTATAATTGATATAAATAATATATTTAATATGTTAATTATTATGTATATATTATATACCATCCAATTACATATGATATCAACATAAATTTAATGACATTGTCGCTCATGTGTATGTATAAATTACCATCTCCACGAACATGATGAAATTCATTCCCCATTGTAATCATTCAAGAATAATTTTCATTTTATAGTTAAAAATAATGTTTACAAAAATAATATCATTATGAATATGAATTGAATACATCCCACCCATAACAAAAATTACATACGTAACAAAACATATAAAAGAAAATGAATCAGTTAAAATCCAAAACAACGATACTACTGAAATAATATTAACAAGGAAATTTTATAAGATCATATATGATATAATATTTATGTACTTTGTTATTGTATAATTTAATAACAATGATTTAACAATTATATAGGATGTTAACATACCCTCGATCAAATAAAACTACAAGGTAAGGGTTAATTCTACAATCTCTTCAATATCCGTGGTTGTTTATACTTGAGTATCTTCTTGGACCTATTTATCATCAACATCTGTGTTTCACAAAAATTTATTTCAATTTTTTTACCATTTACTTGAATATAGGATAAATTCATTTATACCCTCATTTTAATTTTTATAAAATTAATATAAATTAATCTTTCCATCATTTTCCAAACAAGGCCTTTTACAACCTTTTTGACAAAATTAAGGAAATAATTTTTTTAAACTTATATGGTGGGTGCAGATATTTTGTGCTATTTTAGCACATTAAAAACATCCATTACAAGATTATAAGTGTATTTTAAAAATAAATGTTTTATTTTATAATTACCTGACTTTTTAAATGTTTTCAAAATAGAAAGAGATATTTCTGTCAAATAGTTTTGATTTCATCTATGTAAATATTCTTTGATAGATATTAAACGTGTTCAAAGATAATTTATTATGATAAAATCCTCCATATTCTATTAAAGGTTTTCTGATACGTTTGACTATGGATGTTTTATTTTTATATCATTCATGGTTTATGATTAATGTATTAACATTCTGTATGATAGTTTTAATACAAATTTTTTATGTTCTGTTTCAACCTTTTTGTCATGAGAAATGCATTCGGCATAGTATGTGATGGGAAAAGCCCACTATAGCTACTTAATGCATCGGTAGGTCTCATGAGACAAACTAGTGTCTTGGAACAAGGCCTTGACAAAATATTTTTTGTAGTCTTGGCACGAAGCCTTGACAATGTCGTTGTGATGTCTGGCATAATGGAATCCATCATTATAAAATTGGCTATTGATATTTCAAGTGATTTTTAGAGTAGAATAATATCCATGTGAAGAAGTAAATGGAATTTTTTGATTTATATTATCCATATTATTCTGAAGATTATGTTTTAAAAGATTATGATTTAGTCTTATACATTGCCTTAAATGTTTATTCTTATTTATAAAATTTTCCACTATATTGTTATTCTTATTGAGCATCTAAGGTCATCCCTTTCTATATTTTATTTTTCCAAGGATCTAAAGAAGTATTTTATGGTTGACCTATCGGGATAGGAAAAGTAATATAAGTGTGTTCAAATGGGGAAAAATCATGTGGTTGTTTTTATTTCATGATGTAATGTAAAACTTATGTTTGTATCTAGTAATTCAAAGGCTACTAAAATGATATGTCTTTCGGGACATGATCCCTTTTGATCATGCCAATGTTATGTAATAACACACCAACACTACGTAACTAGGGTATGGGAATTACAAATAGGTTTGAAGATGCCATCATGCAAGGGAACATCAATCCATTTTATGTGTCCGAAAAGATAAATGGAATTGGTATTTAGAGGTTCTATAATGACAACGACTATAGAGTTAACCTCATCCACCTAGGAATGCTTCGTTGACTGGGATATGATAAAGATATCTTGACACATTGCACTACAACTCTACAGGGATATGACAAAAGTGAGAAG
The DNA here is from genome assembly GCA_963277665.1 of Viscum album. Classification (NCBI taxonomy): domain Eukaryota; kingdom Viridiplantae; phylum Streptophyta; class Magnoliopsida; order Santalales; family Viscaceae; genus Viscum; species Viscum album. Next base: position 709,691,695 of record OY728163.1, read on the forward strand.
AAACCGTTGGGAAGAATCAAGCTTAATAATTTTCTCGGAGATCTCATATCAAATTTTGAGTTCCTAGTGGTGCAGAAATGTATGGGCTTTAATATCATGTTAGAGAGTCCTTGGTTGCATCAACAGAATATAATTCCATCATCATATAATTAGTGCATCAAATATTTCAATAATGTAAAGAACGAGACGTTTCATGATGATAAATCCCCATTTTAGTGTTGTGAGTTGCATTATATCGATGCAGGGTTTTATGAATCAGAAGAAAAACATCATTTTGCAGACGACGTTGATTGGATCAACGCCCTGAATGGATTGGAAATGTATCTTGTTGACCCCCTACAGAATCATGGGGAAGAGTATGTACTACCCATGGACCAAGCTGAATGCATAAATTCAAGTCCGGGAGTAGGCTCAACTGTCTGCATGGTCTCTGTTATGACCATCGAGTCCAAGGACTCGGAAGAGCAGGCTGACTCCCACAATGACAAGAAATTTCCTATCAAAGATGCTCGCAGCCCATCCTCATGACATCAAACTACCCTTGAATCACATACTAAGGAAAAAAAATATTTCTCTTCTAGCATTGGATATTTTGTATCAAAAATAATTTCTTCATCTGATGAGGAATATGATGAAGATGATGAAGAAGATGAAGAAGATGAAGATGACCTCAAAGATACACCTCCCGCATTCGAATAAGGTGTCCCCACCACAATCAATGAACATAAGAAGATAAATCTGGTCACTTAAAATGACCCACTTCCCACTCTAATCAGTGTGGCGATGCCTATCGGGTAACATGAGGCATATACCTCATTCTTAAATAATAATTGAGATGTGTTTGACAAGAATTACCAAGAGATTCCAGTCCTCGATCATGAGGTATCCACCCTTCATCTGGGCATACCAAAGGATCATTGAGGATATAAGAAGGCTGCCAGAAGGACACACCCGATGCATGATGCCAAAATAGAGGATAACGTTGACAAGCTGATCAAATCCAACTTTATATAGTAGTTCCAATATCCAACATAGATGGAACGATTAGTCCCTTTCAAAAATAATAATGGGCAGATTAGAATCTACATTGACTTCAGGGACCTTAATCGGTATTTTGTTTAAGATGAATTCCTAGTCCTGATCACATAATTGTTGAACGATGTAATGACCAGATTCGAATCCCTCTCTTTCATGAATGACAATTCTGGATAGAATCAAATTAGGATGTCCTATGGAGATGAATAAGATACAACCTCTAGGGACCCTCAGGAAGTGTTCTGTTATAAATTGATATCCTTTTCCCTAAAGAATGTCGACGCCACATATCAGTGCGCCATGCATTTCATATTCAAGCCCTTCTTGGGAAAATATTTTTATTGTTATGTCGATGACCTAGGGGTTAAATCACGACAATGTTAAAACCACCTATATGATCTTAGAACTACCTTTAAAAAATTTTGAAATAACATTATAAAGATGAATCCCCTTAAATGTGACTTTAAAGTTACCTCGTGAAAATTCCTTGGCTTTTTTGTATGCCATCGTGGCATGAATGTCAACCCTAAGAAGAAAAAATCCATACTTGGAATGTCCCCACCTCAGAACCACGTCGAGTTGAGAGGTCTCGAGGGGCACCTCACCTACATCTAGTGCTTCATAGCCAACCTATCAGGTAAATGTTTACCATTCACTGGGCACATTAAAAAATAGTTATGTATGAGTGAGATAATGATTTACATGATCCATTGGACATTCTTAAAAGATATTTCCTTAGCCCTCCATTACTCATGCCTCTAGTTGAGTGGGAGACCATTCATTTTATACCTAACTTCCCTTCAATGGTCATTTGGAACCTTCCTAGCATATAAGAATGATGCCGATAGTGAGAACAACCTCTACTACCTCAGTCGGACAATGATCGATGATGAAACATGGTATAAGAAGATTGAAAAGAACAATCTAGATATAATAATAAATGTTCAAAATCTTAGGCATTACATGTATCACCATGAGTTCCACCTGGTTTCCCACTGCAACCCGCTCAAATATATTCTCAAACATCCCATGCTGAATAGGTTCCTATCACAATGGGAATTTATCCTAAAATAGTTTGACATATGTTACGTGCCCCATAAGGCCATCAAAGGATAGCCATTAGCAAACTTCCGATCTGAATACCCCTTAGATGAAACAACACTATTTGATTCCAAAAGTCCTAATGAAGAAGTGTTTTCCATTCAAGAAAACCCCCAGACATGGGAAATATACTTAGATGGTGCTTCTTGAATCCTGATAGAGATAAGGATAGAGGATCCCAATATCAACAAAGTGGGGTTGGGATTAATACTCATATCTCCAAAAAGGGCACCGTTAAATATTATTTCCTACATTTGGAAGGGTGCAAAAATAATGAATATGAGAATTAGGTCCTCATAGTAGCCCAGAAATTGGAACTCCATGTGAAAGCCAAACACCTAATAATAAATGGTGATTTAGTGCTGGTCATCAAATAGGTCAATGGTGACAATGATATCAATAAATAGTTGTTGGTTCACATGACGAACCATGTTCGAGCAGTGATTGATGAATTCCCATCAGAACCAATGCTTACTTATGTACCACTGACGCAAAATGATCAATTTGACACCTTGGAAAATGCAGCCACAGCCTTGGCTGATCTCGAACGGGATGAAACAGTCATTATCATTGCTCACCACTAGATGGTCTTTCAATTCATCCAGAATAATATGGAGTAAATCAATGAAATTAGTCCAGTTCCTGAGCCTTATGGTCATACCAATGGTTGGATGTTTCCCATTTAAAATTACCTCTGGAATGGGGAACTCCCACCACATAGGGTTAGAAGGGAGCAGTTCTGAAGGTGGGCAGTCAATTGTTTCCAATACAATGGGGAAAACCATGAGAAGGTCCTCTACAACTGAGGTCTAGATAGAGTCCTTATTAAGTGCATTGATGGAGATGAAACAACTTTTCTCATGAAAGAGGTGAACACTAGATCTTGTGGAGCACACTAATCAACAACCAATATCTCTCACCAAACCCGAAGGCTTGGGTATTATTGTCCCAACATTATACTAGATTTTGCTATATTCACCTAGAAGTGTCATTCCTTCCAAGTTCATGCTAATTTCATACACTTCCCCTAAGAGTTAATTCATAAATCTAGGTACTTATGGCCATTATTTGCCTTGGGGATGGATTTTGTGGGACTATATCCTCCCGCCACAGCCATACAATTCAAGTTCATACTCACGGTGACAGACATCTTTTCTAATTGGGACGAAGACGTACTCCTTTAGGAAGTCGGGCCGGAAAACATCTTTAGCTTTGTGAAGGAAAATATCATCAATAGATTGGGTGTCCCTCATACAATACTGATGGGAAATGGAACAAAAATCTACTATGCTAAGTTGGACAAGTTATACAAGGAGTACTAAACAAATCGAACCGTTCATCCCATTACCACGCGATATCCAACTGTCAGATAAAGGATTTCAACAAGACTCTGTCTAACAAACTTCATAATATGGTTAATAAAGAAGATAAATTGTGTCCAGAAATGATCCTTCATGATTTATGGGCTTACTAGACCATGACCTACACTGCCACCCCAGCAACCCCATACTCACTAGTATAAGTGGTAGAAGTGGATTTGCCTATAAAAATCTAAGTTCCATCACTTTCCGTAGCCATTTTCATTCAACTATCCATAAATGAGAATACCCAAATACATTTTGATGAATTTGATCCACTACATGAGAAAAGGCTACACACTCTGCACCATTTGGAAATCTACCAAAATCGGATAGCCCGAGCCTTCAACATAAAGGACCACCTTCGATATTTCCTCAAAGGTGAAATGGTATTAGTCATCAGAACCCCAATGATACTCAGGAAGAAGCACCCAATGTTTGAAACAATGTGGTAGGGACAATATTTCATACATAGGGTCTATTCCAATGGATCAAACTCACTGATATCAATGGACAAACAGCTCATCGCAACTCTTACAAATGAGAATTTCATGATGACAAACTTCACATAACAGAAATTTAGAAGTTCTAACCTCTACGACCCTAATCTACGGGTTTTAAAAATTTCCCCCATGTTATGGCATAAACACTAAGACCTTACACTATGAGTAACAAGAAAACACTATGAAGCTTTGGTCCATGCTCTACGACCCAAAACTATGAGTCATTAAAATACCCCCAATGCCATGGTAAAAACTCTAAGACCATAAACTATGAGTAACAGCCAACCACAATGCCATGGTCTGAACTATATGACCCTAAAAAATGAGTAAAATTTCCCCACAATTCCATGGTCCAAACTCTAATACCTTAAACTATGATTCATCTTCTTTTCCACATGACATTAAACTATAAGGAACTCTTCCTTGAAACATGACATTAAATTGCATAACCTCTTATAAAACTATGTACGGTTTGATTGCTTCCCTCATAGGATATGTAGTGATGCTTCGATCCTTGATCACGGCTAAGCCACCATAAAAGAATGCCTCTATCACAACCCTATCGACCGACATTCATAATGGAAGCCCTTATCACTTATTGTTTCTCACATAAAATATAATTCCCATGATCTTAGTATTATTGGTAGAGATTATCTAATGAAAGCCTACTATATTGTAACATGGTATACCTATCAATCGTGATGGATAGAAAAAAAATACCCCTACCCCCTAGACCGAGCAAAATCGGTACATGGTACATCCATAACTATGTACGAATTGATTCCTGTGCTCACAGGAATCGTAGCGACGCATCAATCCCAGATAATGGCCCAACCCCACTGGGAAAGAAAAAGGAAATGCCCCTATCATTTTATATACCTCCCCACACTTGATAAGGAGTCTCTGTGATCACTCATTGTTCCTCACATAGAGTATAACTCACATGATATTAGGATTTGGGTTGAGGATTATCATTTAAAAATAAATAATAGGGAAATATGGAAGGCCTGTCAACCATATCCAGTGAATCCAAATTTCCCTTACAGGTCCTCATAAATTGTCCAATTAAAATTGATACATGGAACATTTAGAACTACATGTGGCTTGATTCTTTCCCTCGTAGGATACGTATTGACACCTCGATCTTAGATCTCGTCCCATCCATCTTCATCATTAAAAAATGCACTCAGGTATCCCGACACATCGAAAAAAATCATAGGGAACATTCAAAACTATGTCTGTCTTGATTCCAACCCTCATAGGATATTTAGTGACACTCGGATTCGGAATCCAGACCAAGAAACATGAAAAAATTCCCTTTCCCCCATACGCATGTCAGACCTGTATGAGGAGTCTATGAAAGGTCCTATCGCATTATAGAAAATTGAAGAAATCATCAGGATTTATGTGTAGCCAAATCCTTGGTATTATGAGATTCCACACCTGCCTCTCATTCATGAGAAGTTAAAAGATCCTGCTTCCCCCCTATACATATGGGCCAAAACTATGTGGAAGCTCAAAGTAGTTCATGGTTATTCATGTTCTGGGTATTCTCACATTCCCAGGCACATCATTCTTATTTTTTACAATCCATTCCTCAGGAAAAAATGGATCACCAGAATCATTCAAGGAAATCTAATATGTAAGCCATGTGTTCTAAAGAAATCTTTTATTGAAATTTCACATCATTACCCAGTGGCTCTGCATATTTTTCCCACAAAAATGGCTGTCAGTCAATGTTAAATTCATCCCGAGGAGAGTCCTCTCCTATCTCAGTACGCCCAAAGGCTTCCAAGCCTCATGTCCCTTCTCCTGATTCATGTTTCCCTTCGAACTATGGTTTACACCATATATCATGACTCACATCAAAGGAACACCATAACATCATAATTGATTTTAACCTAAATCTATTGAAGAACATTATGAAAAAATAATCTTCCTTCCCGCACGACATTAAACTGAAATGAAAAAATCATCCTCGCTACATGAATCTAGACTGTATATCATAATGTTTTCCCTACATTACTCTAAACTGAATTGCATCATTTCCTCACTACATGAATCTAAAAATCATAGCATCACATCTTCACTGCGTGAATCTAAACTCCATAGCATCATGTCATCACTGAACTACATTAAACTGCAAGGCCAAAATCATCCATACCGTACGATGTTTAACTACATAACAATGGTTTAATCCAAAAATTTCCCTCTAATGTTGATTTTTATATTACTACTATATGAAAAAGAATCCTAATAATCCCTTATTTCCCAAACCGAGAATCTATCACGTGATATTAGAGATTTCAGCAAGATATCCACCATGGCATTATTGAAAAACAGTCAAGGAATTTGATCTAGGCAGCACGAGCCTAAAAGGTATGTCATGATTCCCTCCCCGAGCAGAACCCTATATCCAGGTCATGTGATGTTAAATAACAAGGTTTCCCAAAGATGGAATGAATCCATCACCCTATGTACGAGTCTAATCTATGTATGGGACACCCGATTCCATGAGTAAATTGAAGCCCAAATGTCCCCAATATGTCTAGATACTCTCCTACCATATTTGAAACTTCAATCATTGAGTGATCTTGAATCCCCATAACCCTCCAAGGCCATCTGGGATTGAAGGACAGTATCCTAGAGACAACATTTCTTGACTATGCATACCATGCCCCGGTGGCTCTGCATATTTGTACACAAAACCAGCCATAAATAAAATAAAAAGTCTTCCATGGGAGAGTCCATTCCTATATCAGTACACCCAACAAAATCCAAGACTCACCCCATCCCTCATAATTTAAGGGCCTTAAATTTCATGGTTTACACATTCCTCCTTACATATATCCTGGATATATCGGAACATACGAGCCTGATTCATCTCTAGTCACCATTTAAAGTTATTTAAGACATCACATATGCACGCAAGAAGTTAATCCACATAAAAAAAGTGTCACCCCACTGGTTTCTAGGTTTCATGAAAGAAGTTCAGTTAAACTTACTCCCTTTGTGTTCATGAGCACCCCTGGTCAAAGGTCATGTAGAGTAAAAAAAATTTCCCAATATCCATAATCCTCAATGGCCATCAGATACAAGAGGTTAGTGTCATACAGACACCATTGATTAACCATTCACATCATGCCATAGTGGTTCTAAATATATTGTCCACCAAAATGGATGTAAAAAAATGGTAGATTCGCCCCTAGGATAGTCATTTCCGCCTTCCGTACGCTCAAATAACATTAAAGTCTTTTCACACCCCCAGATTTGGAAAACTCCTGGATGACTCCATAGGCATCTCTTTCTTCCCATGTTCCCCTAACATAAAAAAAGACTCATAATTGACCTGACTATTCACTAACTCTCCATCACGCATGTAAAAAATTTGAGGGAATAGTTTCCGACTCAAAACCGACATGAATGTCCCTATTGTCTGCATACACCACTACTCATTCCAGCCACCCACTGCATCTCCCAACATCAAAATAAAGTAAAAATGTTTCAAATCCCACCACGACATCAGAAATGGATGTCTAGTGTCATGCGGACACCTTTGAACGACTATTCACATCATGCCCCAGTAGATATGCATATGTCCCCCACAAAAATGGTCATCAATCAAAGTGAAATTCAACCCTATGAGGGTCCATTCCTACCTCTGTACACCATAAGTGGATCATAAGCCTCATTCATGTTTAGAATCCACAAATCAAGGATCAATAAAAATCCTTAATGCATATCTGAAGGATATTAGAACATTATCGACTAACTGTCCCAAGTCAGGTCTATGCCCCATTAAGTTTAGTTAAAGTTGATTGACCTAAAATATCAGTAATAAATTTGGCTCTCCGGACTGTGAACTGCCAACAAAAAACACCCCATACATTCTAGATAAAAAATTCCACAAAGGGAAACTTTTCAAAAAAGTTAATTATTTGTTCGTTAATAAAAAATGGAAACATTCAGACATCAAAAAAATACATAATGATTTTTAGGTAAAAAACCCATGAAGGGCATCCTAAGAAAAATCCATGTTACGAAAAATCCATGTTATGCCTGAAAAGCCCGTACCAAGAATGATTAGTTAAAAAATAGGGTAATGAAAAAGAGAAACAATGTTCGTAAGGTTTTTCCATAAAACCCCAACTATAGTCGAACTACACTCACTGAATCCCACAACTCATTAATGAATTAGAGCTTGATTCAATTATTTTAGTTTACTGATTTCATGTTGTGGTTTAAAATTAATTCCTGATTGAAATTATGATGACACGATAGGAAAATTTAAAAAGAGAGAGAAAATAGAGGCAAAAATGTTTCTACATATTCAATAAATTTATATTGGGGGGGGGATCCATAACCTGGATCCCCTCCATGTGAGCAAGATAGGACCCTTATAGGAGACATTTGGTAGAGTCATTGAGTTACATATACGATAGGTGAGACTCCTCAACGGCTTGGAGATGCTTCAATAAATTCTCATTCTCAGCTTCTACTCATTCTTGTAGCACCTCTGCTTCCCTCATGGCGTGTAGGCCGGTTCTCTCCCCCACTGCATTTTCCATCTCCCCTCCTCAACGGCGGATGTGTACCGGGTCTACTCCGATTTGAGCTGCTCCAAATTATGTCTTTGTTGCTCTACAACCTAGAAAAGATGTTCCATAATAGACTCCTACTTCATGATTTCTTTTTTCAACATCGCAACCATTACAGCATTACTGGAATCTTTATCAATGAGGATTTTTCATGTAGCATCCACATAAGTTGTCGACTGTGTCACGAAGAGTCGAGATTCAAGTGCACTAGATGCTTCCAAAGTAGTAACTACCTATCTGACTATGTCATATATTCCATGATAGTTAAATCCAATGAATCCCAGGAACACAAAGTGGAGGTGTAACTTTGGAAACATTATTGGAATCTCATCTAATGAATTGTTGGGCATTAATCTCCAAATATTCCTCCATGCCCTTTGCCGAGTGGTATGATGAACGAATAGGGTTCCTCGATTGGTCTCAAAATCACTACCCGATGATGAAATATAGTAAGGAATGAACGTCACCAGAGAGGTAATTTACCCAAAATCTATAGCATGACATGACCCTACAACAACCTCATCTATGTTATTTGGTAATAGATGGAAATGTAGGGGAGTCTGCTGCCATTGATATGGCTTTTTGTTGTGGTTTGGGGGATAGAGGGGAGACAAATTCAACACCTATAACCACTGCAGTGGTACCACTACCTAAAACAGGTGAAGTCACATCCTCAATCATCAATGGTGCCCCGCAGATACTCGGGAAGACTAAAGAACCTAGGCCATGCTCATCCAAAATAGTAAACCTACGGACGACTTTTAAAATTTTGTCGGTTATTATGAAGAATGAAGGGATGGTCAATCCAGATAGGGATACTGGTCTCAAAATCATGGTGACTGAAAACATAACCCCTCTTAGAACATGAAAAAAGGGCATGATATCCCGCTCTATGTTTTTAGGGGACGGAAGATCAGCTGCACCGATCGTGACTTCACCACAGTCACCGTATGAAAATGAAACATTAGTATCTGAAGTGATTCCATCTAAAAGTGAAAGAGACGATCGATTTAGATTGATTGGATCATCGATATTCGATGCCCCTGCAAGATCCAACAAGTCCTGGGGATCATCACTAGAGTTGGACCCTTCCATAAATACCACCATGTCTCTCCCTATGGGAGTTAGTATAGCACAATCAAGTGAGCCTGCTACATCTGTATGTATTTCAATTTTCAAGGAAGAGATTTTTTGAATTTGGGCTAGCACATCTGAGGGTTCAGAAACACCCTCGGTCTATTCAAATGGTCATACATCTTGGTTTCGATCATCCATGGAAGATGGTGACCCTTACTCCACCATAATAGGGAAAAGAGCTATAAATTCCTAAGCTATCATCATCTGGTCACCAATAGGCCCTATGTTAAGGTACATATATGTACCAGTGATTGGAAACGATAAGGGTACTTGGTTTAATCATAATATAAATATACAATTACTCATGATCCCCTGTCGAATATACTTGGACAGCTGAGAGGCTTGCTTAAGCATCCATGATTGTTGGGGGGAAGACTCCTGAATGAGGTCGCCAAGATGATCTAGCGGGAAATTCTTAGGGGGGGGGGGTCTGAGATAACCACTTCCAAATGTTCTTGGGATCCAGTGGAACCTTCTGTTGTTCCCCCTACCATTGAGGGTGCATAATCCCCAGCTACATGACCTCCCATTTGAAGAGATTAGAGCCTTTAGAATAGAAGTATTAATTATGTGGACTGTGGGATGATCAATCAGGCATGTATTTGGTATCGTTGTGTTAGAAAATAGTCCAATCCTATAATAAAGATTATTTTCTGAGACTGGGTACTCTTGTTGACCAATTGTGTGCAGATTTACAAGATATTCGTGAAACAGAACTACAAGAGGTTTTTAATCAACCTAAGATTCCTTATCATTCAATCATTAATCAGCATTAGAAAGAGGGGGAGCAAATAAAGTCTTAGAGGAAGCAGCAACGGCAGCAGAAACCTATGAATCAGACATTATAGCTTGTATAAGAAGATTCTGAAGTCGATGAGAATTCAGTCTGATAAAAAAATTATTGGATAAAGGCCATGGAAGAGTGGTTAAAGGCCTAAAAATATGTCCACTTATGGATTACGGAAATAGTAAACGGTATCCACATCCCATATACTGCATGATATGCAGATGTAACTTCACTTACTGATACTGTACATAGACTCACCCCACCGTGTACAGCCATGGAACGCAAACCATATGCAAGTCATTGGCTCGCGGATCATTTTCCGGTGAACAGAAAAGTTCACAGATATGGGACACAATGAACCCATGCCATGATTAGGTTCATATTTCATAATTACATCTTAAATTTTTTTGTCTGGATTATTAATTTTTAGAGTTTGATTCGCCGATCCATGTTTGGTATGCGGATGAGCTAGCCACGTAGCATCGTCCAATGGAAAATCCAGTTTTAAAACCCACAATGTTGTTTGACAACACCCAACTATGGTATAAGGATGGATAAATGACGAAGCAATCGATTCATAGAAAATACAAATCAGTTCGCGAATGGGAATTTCGCAAGGGGAATGATACATGAGAGTAAGGGAATCCAAGAAAATCAAGATTTATTTTTTCCTTGAGAAATGGTAAAATAAAAATGACATGGGAACCTATATATAGGTTTGGTCCCCTCCTACCAGGTCCATCTATTCTACAAAAATCCATTTTAGTTCAGGACCACTTCTACATCGGAACAATCTCATTTTCTTTAGGAACAGATCCCATTCTGATGGGGGACATTTGTAGGGTCCTAAAAATTAATCAATGGGAATAAAATACCTTCGCAAACACTTTGTAGAAAGACGAATGTACTTATACAAGTCTAACAAGGTGAATAGGCTCAAATTAAGTTACAATATTCAGAAGAGACTTGAAGTAATTCAAGTTTTCAAGGTTTTTCAGAGGCCCATGTACCATCATCGGGAAAGGTATGCGGAGAAGATGGTTCGAGAACTGAAATGTATGCGGGAAAAACCGTGAACTGCTAGCCCCTGAGGTGATGGCCATCGAGAAAGGAAAATAGTGAACTGAGTCGTCGACAGATTCATATAGGTGAGGACCATCGACATACTCTGCCGAGAACTCATCAATTTGCGTATGACGTGAATAATCAGGGTTCCAAAAACCATTATCGTGAACTGAAGCCTCTACAAACCCTGGTTTATGTGTCTTCCACAGGTCAAGATATTGCTTCAATGGGCCTCCACAAATGGTGTCATGTTCCCAATAGATACGATTTATTCGATGATATATAAAAGTAGCACATTAGAAGTACATGGGACACACAAAGAGGGAGACAGACAGAGAGAAGGACGAATGATGAAAACTTAAGGGAGACTTAGAGGTTTCACTCCAACATCTGTATTATTTCACCAGAGAAGCATGAACTGTGAACCACCCCCTCCACAGGTACAGTAGGTCGGGAACCATAAAATGGGGGAATAGAATAAAAATAATAGTATTGTAAACCTAATTGGTGAAGCGCAAACACATGGTTTCTCACAGATGAAATCCCCATAAATGATGATTTCATATACTTCTTTCAAGATGGTTGTCCTCGTAGCATACCTCTAACTGAACTGAACCCAGCTCCACGTACTACATTAGTACGTGGATGGAACCCAAGGTAGTGTGATGGGCCTCGTAATAATATGGTACATGATTTCCTATACTGATGCCCACATACCTCATTGGTATATAGATAGCCCCCATGCCCGCATACCAACACGGAATGCGATGCCTCGCCCATCCACAATCAAAAGTCAGTAAATGGAATGGGTTGTTTTTGGGTATTGTTTCCACAAGTTCCAACCTCACCCTTCCACTATCGTCTAGTCCTCTATGATCCTTATGCTAACCTGTCCTCCATCATTTGGCCAAAGCCTCCTCCAAATCCACCTGACCCGTATGATCAGACCATCGAGTTCATCAGTGTTCCCCATTGAGTGTACATACCCACAGTAAGTGGTGTCACAAAGGTCCTCCCCACAAAGGTGTGAGCTTCGAGAATGCCTATGAGGTACATTCCCAAGGTAACCCAGAACCCAACCTTGGGACACCGACGTGAAACTACCCATTCTAGGGGTTAAGGGTGATCACTTATTTTTCCATTCAATGAGGAATACTGATCAGTCGAAGGGGTTATGTTATCTCCCCCCTTTGATGAGGATGAAACTCCTACCATTCCCAGAACGTGTTCTAGGTCTATCCCACTGAGGTAGTCCCAAATCATCTGATGTCGGGCTGCGTGACCATTAATTCACTCTCACATGGAAAGGTTTATTGCTTTGCGCCCTCTCCCATCATCTCCCTAGCCTCTTCCCCCATGGGCTCTCCCCCCCACCAATAGGGGATGGGGCATGTGTGTTGTTGAATCTTTCACGCCCTCTTGTTTATAACACAGAGCATGATTCATGTGGGCTAAGAGGATTGTGATTATTACAAAATCCATGTGAATCTGAACTATGAGAAATATGATTCCTGACTAAACCAGGATATGTAGGATGCCTACCAGAATGGCCGAGCTCAAAAGGGTTCCCATTCCAAATGGATCTACCCAATCATGTCTATCAAATGGGAGGCACCCATGCGTAATCCCCACACCATCCGAACTATGTGGGTTCGGATTCCTCTCCCGATGATATGTAGGAAGCCATTTTTATGGGCCTTATTCCAATGGAGAGTCACCTTCCACCCTCTAGATGATGATAAACTCCCGAGCGGGTTGTAATGTGGCTCAAGTCAGCATTACCTCTATCGCATCAAATATATGAATTCTTACGATGATTTTGAAAACCAAGGGTAGCACATGGACACAATCTATGATAATTAAACAAGGATTCATGAACATATGAATATGAATTAAATCAGTAATATATTCCCAGAACAAGCAACAATCATACCTTGTAAGGGTGCAGTGAGCCTAATCTCCCATCCTCTCAACCAATGGAATACTTATGTGTTGTTGGCCAAATTTTCTAGCAATGTATTCATGCCTTTGTAAAGTAGGCCCATGAATCATGAATACCAGGGTCATTTGGAATTCTTGGCTCAATGAATAAACCCATTGGAGACCATCTGAGGATGTTATATCTGAGAAGGACAGATTGTTTGAGTGCTTCAACCCTACACAATCACCAGCTGGGACCAACAGATCCCTTATGGTTAATTAAACAATTTTTAAATGATAATGACATTGAACGGTCCGAAACAAAAGGAATGGTGAATTTGACGAAACCCCATCTCTATAAAAAATGGATTGGTGGTGTTCCTCAGTGAACCATTTCTACACTGCCTGTAAATGCACCACCTCGGAGGTGGAACAGTGACCTTACAATATCAATCTGGGTCCATGACAATGTTGTAATATCTTTCAAACAATTCTAGGTTCTTATGATAAATAATGTCCCAAATTAGATAAAGGCCTTTTGTGATTGAAAAGAAAATTTGGGATATCATTTCTATAATATTAAAAAATACAAATTCATTGTGGATTTATTAGAAATATTCCATGAAATGTAACTCATAAATAATTTTGTTAGAGGGAGGAAGATTAAACTTGAATATGTTCAAAGAAAATGTAAAACAATGGTTTCTGGGAAGTAATGATATCTATTTAGAAAATAGTTTAGGAAAACTAAACTAAATAGAGTCACATAAGAACATACAAGGTTCGATGTGATTATTTATTCAGATTTTTTATATTTATTTGTAATGAAAATGTATTGTAATTTTATATTCATATTCAGTAAAACTACCACATTTAAAGAGATTTGTGACAGTTATAATTTATAATAGTGGTAAGATTCCATGAGATATGAGATAGAATACATGTGTACTAACAATGTTTGAATCATTTGTGATGGACCTAAATGGCTGAGATCCATAGGGTGGATGTGGGTTTACTATAATAAATATACATAGGTGGTAATGTGTGTAATATTAAAACTCTCTTTGTTGTAAAGAGTTATAAAAAATATCATAGTATGAACTATATGATACCATTCCATCATTCATGATGGTAAATTCTATTAAGATATTTTTATCCATAATAGATTATTATGTTTTGAAGATATATGAAATGGATAAAAACAAAATTTCATTAATGATAATGTATTTAGGTACATGTGAATGATTCAAAAAAATGGTTTTTAATGTTCCATGTGATATTTTTAAGGGAGGTTATTTATTGAAATCAATTTATGGAATAAATAATGCTCTTCAAATTTGGAAAATATTTTTTTGTGATACAATTAATGGTTTTATTTTTATTGAGAATATATAGTTTAATTTTGGATAATGATTCCCTATTATAGGTTAGCCACATAGTAACAATATTAGATATACCACATGCTCTTAAAAAAGTATGTCCATATGTTAATGGATATTGCCTGATGATGTGGGTGTATTAGTGATGTGGGAATCTTATACCCAAAATATCATTTCATTATAATTAAAAATGAATTTATAATAATAAAAATTAATAATAAATAATGCCTTGTTATTTTAATAATAAAATTTACCAACCATAAATAAATCGACTCTACATTAAATCATACATATTCTACTAATGTTAAATTATAATTCTTTTACATTCATTTTTAGGAACTATTAGATATAATGTTTTATAGTTTTTTTCATAACCATTACATAACCATCCTTTATATTGTTGTGGATAAATCTTCTCATTATCCATTTTCCCACAAAAAAACATTTAAAAATAAACATCTTTCTTTTTTAATAAATATCTTCTCAAATCATATCCTGACCAAATAATTTTTCCAAATCATCCTTAAATACTTATGAAAAACTATTAATACATGAAAATACCACAAAAATATCATTAAGGGTGATAAAAATAATACATATATTAGTCTGCTAAAAATCATGAAAATCCCTACATAGAATTTATTAAAAAGCAAACATTTCTATCCAAAAGGGCACCATTTTCCTTTCAAATATCATTATATATCCATTTTAAATCAATTTAATTCATTGAAAACATTATAATGAATAAAAAGGTCATATATTATATTTGGGACATCATAGTCTTAAATACAATACAATTGGAATAACAATACGGCTGACAACCAAAATGATTTAAAAAAGGCAAAATCATTAACCAATGCATTGGACAACATTGTTGGTGGTACATCGTATAAGCTATATCAGGATCACATGAGTGCTAAAATGGGGGTGAATCCCTTATATTATTTTTATTTGGGTCACCGTTGAGCTATAATATTTCTAAACCCATCATAAACAATGTCCAATGAACATATCATGAAAAAAACCTTAAAATCTATTTTAAACCCACGTGAAGAATAATTATAGATTTCAAAATAAAATTTTTATTTAATATGATTTTCAATACCTGGATAAATTTTTTTTTTTGTCAATGAATATAACATTAAATATTTTAATATAATACATACTTCAATTAATTAAAATAGTGGAGGGAATATTTTTCATCACCGCATATGTTAAAATAGAACATTAATTTTTTCTTTTATAAATAATGGTAAAAAATTATATGGAATATTTTCTTTATTAAAACCATTGAAATATAGAAACATAAAATCATATTTATATTTTTTATTTCCCTATATATACATTCATGAAATACGTTTTAAATAATTTACATGGAAGAGAGATATTTCTAAAATAGAATATTATAACATTTAAAATGATGTTTTTAAGTAATATTGTCTCTTAACTCGAGTCTCACTCATGATGTTTTTCCTTTATCATCCCGAATAATAAACCCATGTTATTTATTTACTTTATTCACGAATTATTTCATGTTCATTGTTCCTTTTATTACATTTATTACCATGCTAGATTCATTTTATTTTGAATTTAGTTTTATATCAAACATTTTGATGACATTCAGTTCAAAATTAAAAAAAAACATGCTAGGATGAATACGGTCAATGTGATCATTATTAAATAATCTTCAAAATATTAATAATTAAATAATTATAATTTTTATAAATCATAAATACATTAAAAACAGTCACAATTGATGTATACAGAAAATGAACTATTTTAATAATGGAGAAAGTATATCATACGTACGAATAAGTAATGTTTCCATTTTTCAACAATCATTACATAGAAAATATAATTATTATTATATATTTATAGAATTAAAATCTTATCATAAATTAAATATTTTTCTTTAAAAATACTTATAAATAGCATTCATGGGGTGTGGTGATGAAAAATGAATCACAACACTTAATAGAGGAAATAGTCCAAAGGTACACATGAATGATGTTGTCGTTTTTTCATAAATGAAAATTTACGAAATTAAATGACATATTAACATTTATGAACGATGAATTTTTCAATAATATCATATATATATATATATATATATTAATTCCAGTATTATAACCATAAATGACAGATGAGGAAGGAAAACAAATATTATCAGTTCGTGAAGAGGTAGCCCATGATCATAAGAACGACTGTTTCATTTCCCATTTAATGAATTAGAGTATTGATATAGTATATTATATTTACATTAAAACACCTAGTTATATTTAATACATTGGTTTTATTTTTTATTCATGGTTGATTAATATTTTAAGGTAGTGGAAGATGAAATAAAAACACATGGTTAAGAACAATACTTATTCTTTGGAAAATCTCTTAATGTTTACACCAAAATATTTTCATGGTAATTTTCTAAATAAATACTCTCAGATGTGATGTGGGATGTATGGAATCTTCTTTCTAAGATATGTTACAAACTAAAAGGTTATGTAATTGTGATTAAATGAGAATAATATGTACCCTTTATATGGGAGGGGAGGGACACTCTCAGAATTTTTGAAATACTAAATAAATATAATTTGTTTGATGCCTGAATAGATCTATATTTATATGATTTGAAGATAAGATGATTATGAGTCATTATAATTTCAAAGAATTGAATTTTTATATGTTTGGAAAACATTTTTAGCCTTTTAGTATTATTTTAAAGCATTGTCATTACTTTTTACACTACCATTGAATTTTTTTTACAATCTGTGGGTCAAAATATTTACAATAAATGAATATAACCCATAAATATTCCACATTTTATATTATAAAAAAGTAAAATTACTTGGTATAATATATATTTTATATTTTATATCATTTAGTAAAATACTATTTCATAAATAAATATCACTAAAGTCAATTTTTTAACTATTAATTACTTCAATTTCAATAATATGAAGACCAAAATGAAATTAAATATATTTTTTATTTAATATTTAACCTATTATATTAACATATTAAAATAATTTATCACATTAATTATATACTATTATATTTCATTTCATAATTTTTATATCATTTATTTTATTTTTCCATTAATTGAATTATTATTGTAACAAAATTGTGTATGAAATTAAGGTCATTGATTCTTAACAAAAAATAAAAATAAATTTAGATGACAAATATAATATTTTTGGTTTTCAATATAAAATTTTTAACCAAACAAATACTGTAGTAATTCCCTTGTTAATAATGTTATAGTTATTAAAAACAAGAATGTGAGATTCTTGACATGTCTATACATAAAAATATTATAAATTCATAATGAAATTTAAATGGAAAACGAGTCTATATATTATAACATTGTATGTATAATTATTGATGTGATATAATCATAAAATAAAATTTATTCAAGTTTTAGGATCAATTTATTGTCCTTATGATTTTATTTTTATCTTTAATTACTTGATTCAGACTTCACGGTGGGAAAAATAAATTGGTAAGGTTATAATTAATATTGAAAAAAATAAAAGGAAAATATTTAATTAATTTAGTCCAAATTACTCCAAATACAGAATCAATTTTTCAAATTCAATACTCAAAAGAGATATAATTTATTCTAAAATTAAAAAATCAAAACATGATGAAGAGTTATCTTTAAAAAATGAAATTTCTTTTGTTAAAATGTTTTTATACCATGTGCAAGAATAATGTTCATTTAAAAAACCATAATTGGATTGATGGAACAAATTAATGTTATAAAATACACAAAAATCATATTTTTCAGTGAAAATAATTGAAGATAAATATAGTTTTTGAATAAAACAGCCATCATTTTTTTCAATTTACTAAAACACAAATTTTTCCACAAAATCTAAAAAATTCATCTCAAGATAATTTTTACAAACTAATTTCAAAACATTAATTTAATTTTTCAGATTATAATTCTATTATTTTACAATAAAACTTTTAAATTAATCATTATAAGACATGATTTTAAAAAAACTATTAACTTTTTTATTGCAATATTAACTAAAATTTCTATAACAATTATGATTATTTAAATAATGAATGTTATAAATATTAATATGATTTTTTTATCATTACATATGTTTTTAAATTCTTCCCCATTTTTGTAAATTACATACTTATAATATTTTTCACATATGAAAAAGGAGGGGAAAGAATTTTCAAACTCCCATGTTGTTTCTTCAACCATATGGTTATTCCAAAAAAAATTAAATTGTTGAATCACCCTATTTCTTAAATATTTCTCTACATAATAATGAATCTGTATGGGTTCTTCCAAGAAATAATTTTTCTCATCAAATTTAACTACATTAGTGATCAAAACATGAGATAAATCTATCACATATTTTTATAATATTAAAAATAGAAAAAGTTTGTGAAACTTGGATAAACATGGAGGTATGTCTAATCGGTAAGAAACTAATACAACATTCTCCTAGATTTTAAATGGTATAATGAATTATAGATTTTTATTCCCCTATTTATAAAAATACATAACAATTTTTCCTAGACATACTATAAGAAAAACACGATCACCAACCTCGATAAAAAAACCCTTCCTCTAGTTATCTGTAAAACATTTTTACCTTATATAAGATATTCTAATACTTTTCTAAATTAAATTAAACTTCTCAACCATTTTAACTACCAATTCAAGTCACATACTATTCCATTCTACAATTGCATCCCAAAAAGTAGGACCCTGACACCTTTTTCCATATAATTCCTCAAAATGTATCATATGTATATAGGAATGAAAATTATTGTTGCATGATTCTTGCTAAAATTTACCCAAGAGACGAAGGTAAGACGGTCCTTGTAGTTTAGCTTGGGTTGTCGATTCCTCAGACACCTAAGAAGTAACCTATAGACACATACATTCTATGGAATTTTTTTGGCTATGAAGTGGCCAACTTGGGTTGATTTTAGATTGGTTTAAAGGAACTATAAGAGACTTAAATGAATTCAATTTAAAAGAATGAGTTGATCCTATGTTATCGCTTGGGGTGGATTAGACGTATTTCCTTTTTAATGATTTCAATTTCTTATATTTGAGATGGGTTAATTTAAGGAGATAAAACAACTTCATCACTTACTGGTTTAATTCCTACACCATTTAATACTAATCAATTATACACTTGAAGGATCAATGTTTTTGAGCACTTCAAGGTAAGGTTTCGTATTAGCACTTGATGTTTGTGGCCATAAATTCAACAAGGATGATGGAGTTTAAAAATTATAAAATAATAATATCAATTAAAGAAGTGATTATTCATTAATTAGGTGATAAATAACATCCAATACCACCCCTTTATACACCCTTGGATCAACTCATAAGTGGGTTAGCACTACATTGATCCCATGGATTCAATGGAAGCGGAAAGTAGACTCATGAGGGAGGAAATGGAGAAGTAAAGAAAACAACAAAAATAAAATGATCACTCCACTATTGTGTGATAAATATCACAAGGTATGGTGTGAATAAATTCACACCTTGATCCAATGGTATCAAATTCATATGAAGAATAACAGGATCAGAGTAGACGAAGAACTTTTATTATGAAACTAAAGTGAATTGCACAACTTACATGTGAAAAACAAATTTGAGACAACAAAATTGCAGCATAACATTACAATTGAACAAAGCATCCAATATTTCTCAATCCTCCAACACCACTACCTTAAATAGGAATTTTTGAGCCTTTCGGTCGAGACTCCAACAGCCCAAGTCTCCTCAATAAATTGTGGTTGGCCATAGGTGGGTGGAAAGTAAGGGAGAGTTGATTTTTATACCCTTGACACGAGGTGGCAGCCAGCTTTCCTTCACCGAACAGACGTGCTTGGAAGACCTTTTAGATGGCCGAATCAGAGTAGGCCATAGAATAAGACAATGGATATCCCGATGCCTTCTAACCTCCTCTAAAATGTGGGCCCATTTGGAGTTTTGGATTCCGAGATATGATAATATTAGTGGGCTGTTTTTCTGGGCCGAAGAATCTAGCCCAGATTTTTATCTCCACATTGGGCCACCTAAACAGACACCGTGGAGGCCGGATTAGCATTGGATCCTGAAGCGTTATTTGTTCCTCTACATGTCTTATAGTATCCCATGAAATTTAGGATTAATCGGGCTTGTATATTGGGCCCCATAGTCTTATCAGTCGGCTGGTGTCCAGTATGACTTCTCCAGAATTGTTTCCATTCATCACAAACTATATTCATCTTCTTCCATGAATTCTCCATTGATCCCCGAATAAAAAATGTTAATATTAATGTTTAGATCAATTTCAAAAAATATCAAATTAAAATATGTATAATTAGATTCCTTAAAATCAGATGAATCATTGGGTACATCAAATGACGTTAAAAAATGTACCACATAATAGTGCATTTTAAGAAGGTATTACAATCATAATATGAAATGATGTTCAAAGTGTAAAATTCACTAAAATTGTGTTTATGAATAATAAATAACATCAATATTATGTATATTAACAATGAATATTATCCTCATTTAGTGGCTAATCACACCCCCCCCCCCAACTTGAGTTTTACTAGTCCCGAGGAAAATATATCTGAACAATATGAAATTCGAATTCCCTTTTCGTACCAAAAACCCTTATACCAAACAATAATGAAACCCAACAAAATATTTTAATAAGGAGAGTTTCACAAGCAGATCCCAATCCCAAGCCCATTCCTTTGTTCAAATTCATTTCCATATTTCATCCAATATCCATTAAGTATGACGATGTGTTGTGCATCACAATAGACATGTGGGATCATTTTTATTCAAGGGGGAAATGACAGAAGTGGTAGGTGGAATAAAATTTCAATATTAAGATGACTATTTAAATATTTTTTATTCTATTTTTTTTGTTTTGTTTTTTGTTTTTTCAATTTTTCCATGGTAATTGAAATTTCACTCAATAGAGTCATTCCCTGTAGCGAGACTTTTCCGATGACTCCCAGTCTCAAAGACTATAGGGAACCAAGTGAAGCCCACCTACGTGGGCATCATATTGAGTTAAATCGGTCAACAAAAAATTCATATTACCAAAAATAGAGATAAAATTACTAACTCCGGGCCAAAAACGTTTGGAGTCAAGATCCCCAAGTGATGAAAGCCACACATTAGGTCATTTCATTGCTCTACGCACAATTTTTTTAATTTTTTTTGAATACTCATATTAAACTAAAATGATCACCAAACCTATGATATTTATTTGGGGGACCCCATGAACTTAATCTAATACCCCACTATCCAAAGCACGTGCATTGTGATCTTTTTTTATTTGGATGAAAATATAAATGATGAAATATCACATTGGACAGCCACACTTTCCAAAATCTTTTCTCATGAAATTATACAAGGATTAAAATCAGAATCAGGGCATGCTAAATTATTTGATATTCCGTTTCAAAGTGTGCAATTTGTATTACCATGTTCAAAGTTAAAGGAATTTTTCCATCCATTTACACTTTTTTTTTCAAAATCATTCAATTTTTTGACACAAAATCATTTTTTTTATTTTATCTCCCCCCACAACTTAAAACAACACTTTACCCAGTGTTTGAAGAAATGAAAATTTAGATGGAGTAGAGGCAGATAATGGAAGTTCAAAAAAAATTGAAACTGAGGTTCATGGACTGAAATCACCTGTTGGTTGAAGTTGGAGTTCTTGCTGCTCCAAATTAGTCCTTTGATCTCTTGGGGGATGTAGGAACCTCCTTGATTGAACATGTATCACCCAAAATAGTACCTAAACCATAAAAATAAGAAGAAACTAGACAAAACAAACAACACAACGAATTATTTAATCCATTTATCATCAATTTTATGGTTTTTCCTGTTTTTCTTCATTTTTTAAAATCAGACTAATGATACATTGTCTTCTTTTAATTTTCTGGGTAAGGTATTACTCAAGGATCACATAGCGTGACACGGATGAATACGGTTCTCCCCTTTCATACCCATCCATACTCATAATAGAAGAACATGTCAACATTCTTTTTTAAATATAAAAATGATTAATTAATCCTATTTAAAATATAAATTTTATTTAAAAAAATGATAGAAAACTTGAAAACCATGGGTTGCCTCCCATGCAACGCTTTGTTTAACTTTGTTAGCCCAAAATAGTCCCTAAATCTATCATTGTTTTTTCTGGTTCATAGGATTTCTCAGTTAACTCAACCTCTATTTCTTGTTTATTGAATGATTCAATGAATGGTTTTATCCTTTGAACATTGAACATGAAAATGAAACCACTTGCACTATTAGAAATGTAAGAGTTCCCAACGGTTTAGAACTGTTGGGAAAGGCTACAGAACCGTTGGTATATGTTATACCAACGGTTCTGCAAATCGTAGGGAAGTAAGCCATTGGGGAAAGTTTTTCCCAATGGTTAACAGTGAACCATTGGGATAGGGTGCTAAAAAATTACCCCATCCCAATGGTTCTGGAAAACCGTTGGGATACAGTGCACAAAATTATCATGTTTTTTCCAACGTTTTGGAAAACCATTTGGAAAAAGCCAACATATCCTCTTTCACAACGGTTTAGAACCGTTGCGAAAAGTGTTTTACCAACGGTTCAATGAAATGTTGGTAAAACAAAAACTACACATTCTATGCCAACGGTTTTGAACCATTGGCATAGCCTATGCTGGGCAAATTGCACAGCAGCTCTGCAATTTACCCAGCAGCTCTCCAATTTGACCACCGGATCTCCAATTTGACCACCGGATCTCCAATTTTCCCACCAGGTCTCATTTTGTGGGTTCCCTCTCATCTTCAATCAAATTATTGTACCTGCAATAAACTAACACATAAATATAAAATTATTGTACATGAAATAACTAACTAACACTTACATATAGAGAACAAATTCATACACATTTAACATATAATGGAGGAACTATACACATCCATAATTAAATTAGAATTTATAACGTACTTATAAACATACATAAATTATTTAGAATTAAATTTAAAATTTATATGACAATTATATGTGGAATCCGGAAGTCAATTCATAATTTGATCGGTTTTTTGTATACCATATATTTTTACTTGAAATAATGTCCATTATAAACATAATACATATACCTAGAGAGCTACCACCCACACCTTGCCTCGGATTGAGGTAGGATTGACTCGAACACACTACATATGACCCATGGATCGTTGTGCTAATGTATCGACACAATCCTAATGCGTTTGTTCGGTTTTCCATATGCCAGTTGATGTTTTTCAATTAAAATGACGTACTTTTGAAACAAAAGGCAGACACTTTGAGGGGTTCCAGCCACACCGTGCCTCGGATTGAGGCGGCGTTGACTCGTACACGTCACATATGACCCAGGGATCGTTTTCCTAAAGTTTCAATGGAAACTGAATGCTTTTGGTCGGTTTTCCATATGTACTTAAATTATTGTCCATTTTAAGCAAAAGAGAGCCACGTAGAGTGATTCCGACCACACCATGCCTCAAATTAAGGTGGGTTTGACTTGTACACGTCACATATGACCCATGGATTGTTCTGATAAAGTATCCACACAATCCGAATGCATTTGGTCGGTGTTCCGTATGCCAGTTTATGTTTTTCACTTCAAATGACGACCTATTGAAACAAAAGACAGACACATTGAGTGGTAGCGGCCACACCACGCCTCATATTGAGGCGGGGTTGACTCGTACCCGTCACATATGACCCATGGATCATTTTGATAATGTATCGACACAATCCGAATGTGTTTGGTCGGTTTCCCGTATGCCAGTTGATGTTTTTCAATTAAAATGACGTACTTTTGAAAAAAAGGCAGACACTTTGAGTGGTTTCGGACACACCGCGCCTCGGATTGAGGTGGCGTTGACTCGTACACGTCACATATGACCCATGGATCATTCTCCTAAAGTTTCAATGGAAGATGAATGTGTTTGGTCGGTTTTCCTAATATACTTAAATTGTTGTCCATTTTAAGCAAAAGACGGACACTTTGAGTGGTGGCGGACACACCACGCCTCAGATTGAGGCGGGGTTGACTCGTACACATCACATATTACCCATGGATCATTGTTCTAAAGTATCGACACAATCCGAATGCGTTTGGTCGCTTTTCCGTATTCTAGTTGATGTATTTCACTTCAAATAAGGTCCTTTTGAAACAGAAGACATACACTTTGAGTGGTGGTGGCCACACCGCACCTCGGATTAAATCAGGGTTGACTCATACACGTCACATATGACCCATGAATATTTGTGATAATGTATAGACACAATCCGAATGCATTTGGTATGTTTTCCGTATGTCAGTTGATGTTTTTCTATTAAAATGACGTACTTTTGAAACAAAAGGCAGACATTTTGAGTGGTGCTGGCCACACCGCACCTCGTAATGAGGCGATGTTGACTCGTAAACGTCACATATGACCCATGGATCGTTCTCCTAAAGTTTCAATGTAAACTGAATGCGTTTGTTTGGTTTTCCTTATGTACTTAAATTGTTGTCCATTTTAAGCAAAAGAGAGACACTTAGAGTGATTCCGGCCACACCATGCCACCGATTCAGGCAGGGTTCACTCATACACATCAAATATGACCCATGGATAGTTTTCCTAAATTATCGACACAATCTGAATGTGTTTGGTCGGTTTTCCATATGCCAGTTGATGTTTTTCACTTCAATTGACGTCCTTTTGAAACAAAAGACAGACACTTGGGGTGGTGGCGGCCAGACCACACCTCAGATTGTGGAGAAGTTGCCTCATACACATCACATATGATCCATGGATCGTTCTTCTAATGTATCGACACAATCCAAATGCGTTTGGTCGGTTTTCCATATGCCAGTTGATGTTTTTCAATTAAAATGACGTACTTTTGAAACAAAAGGTAGAAACATTGAGTGGTTCCGGTCACACCGCGCCTCGGATTGAGGTAGCGTTGACTTGTACACGTCACATATGACCCATGTATCGCTCTCCTAATGTTTCAATGGAAACTGAATGCCTTTGTTCAGTTTTCCGTATGTACTTAAATTGTTGTCCATTTTAAGCAAAAGAAAGACACTTTGAGTGGTGGCGGCCACACCGCGCCTCGGAATGAGGCGGGGTTGACTCGTACACAGCACATATGACCCATGGATCATTGTGCTAAAGTTTCGACACAATCCGATGGCGTTTGGTCTGTTTTCTGTATGCTAGTTGATGTGTTTCACTTCAAATTATGTCCTTTTGAAATAGAAGACAGACACTTTGAGTGGCGGTGGCCACACCGCGCCTTGGATTGAGGCAGGGTTGACTCGTACATGTCAAATATGACCCATGTATTGTTGTGCTAATGTATCGACCCAATCCAAATGCGTTTGGTCGATTTTCTGTATGCCAGTTGACGTTTTTCAATTGAAATTACGTACTTTTGAAACAGAAGGCAGACAATTTGAGTGGTGCCGGCCACACCGCATCTCGGATTGAGGTGGAGTTGACTCGTACATGTCACATATGACCCATGGATCATTCTACTAACGTTTCAATGGAAACCGAATGCGTTTGGTCGATGGTCCGTATGTACATAAATTGTTGTCCATTTTAAGAAAAAGAGAGCAACTTAGAGTTCTTCCGGCAACACCGTGCCTCAAATTCAGGCAGGGTTGACTTGTACACATCACATATAACCGATGGATCATTGTGCTAAAGTATCGACACACTCCTAATGTGTTTGGTCGGTTTTCCGTATGCCAGTTGATATTTTTCACTTCAAATGACGTCCTTTTGAACAAAAAAACAGACACTTTGAGTGGTGGCGGCCACACCGTGCCTCAGGTTGAGGCGGGGTTAACTTGTACACGTCATATATGACCCATGGATCATTTTTATAATGTATCGACAAAATCTGAATTCGTTTGTTCGGTTTTCTGTATGGCAGTTGATGTTTTTCAATTAAAATGACGTACTTTTGAAACAAGAGGCAGACACTTTGAGTGGTGACGGCCACACCGTGCCTCTGATTGAGGCGGTGTTGACTTTTACACATCACATATGACCCATGGATCGTTGTGCTAATGTATCGACACAATCTGAAGGCGTTTCGTCGGTTTTCTATATGCCAATTGAAGTATTTCACTTCAAATTATGTCCTTTTGAAATAGAAGACAGACACTTTGAGTGGAGGCGGCCACACCGTGTCTCGTATTGAGGCGGCATTGACTCCTACACATCACATATGATCCATGGATCGTTCTCCTAATGTTTCAATGGAAACCGAATGCGTTTGGTCGGTTCTCCGTATGTACATAAATTGTTGTCCATTTTAAGCAAAAGAGAGCCACTTAGAGTGATTCCGGCCACACTGTGCCTCAGGTTCAGGCAGGGTTGACTCGTACACGTCACATATTGCACATGGATCGTTGTGATAAAGTATCAACACAATCCGAATGCATTTGGTCAATTTTCCGTATGCCAGTTTCTATTTTATACTTCAAATGGCGTCCTTTTGAAACAAAAGACACACTTTGAGTGGTGTCGGCAACACCGTGCCTCGGATTGAGGCGGGCTTGACTTGTACACGTCACATATGACCCATGGATCATTGTTCTAATGTATGGACTCAATTTGAATGCGTTTTGTTGGTTTTCCGTATGCCAGTTGTTGTTTTTCAATTAAAATGGTGTCCTTTTGAAACAAAAGACAGACACTTTGAGTGGTGGCGGCCACACTGCGCCTCGGATTGAGGCAGGGTTGACTCATACATGTCACATATGACCCATCGATCATCGTTATAATGTATCGACACAATAATAATGCGTTAGGTCGGTTTTCGGTTTGCCAGTTGATGTATTTCACTTCAAATTATGTCCTTTTCAAACAGAAGACATACACTTTGAGTGGTGGTGGCCACACCGCGCCACGGATTGAGGCGACGTTGACTCATTCATGTCACATATGACCCATGGATCATTCTCTTAATGTTTCAATGGAAACCGAATGTGTTTGGTTGGTTCTCCATATGTACTTAAATTGTTGTCCATTTTAAGCAAAAGAGAGCCACTTAGAGTGATTCCTACCACACCATGCCCCAGATTCAGGCGGGGTTGACTTTTACACGTCACATTTGACCAATGGATCATTGTGCTAATGTTTATACACAATCAGAAGGCGTTTCGTCAGCTTTTCGTATACCAGTTAATGTTTTTCACTTCAAATGACGTCCTTTTGAAACATAAGACAGACACTTTGAGTGGTGGTGGCCACACCGCGCCTCGGATTGAGGCGAGGATGACTTGTACACATCACATATGACCCATGGATCGTTGTTCTAATGTATCGACACAATCTGAATGTGTTTAGTTGGTTTTCCATATTCCAGTTGATGTTTTTCAATTAAAATGATGTCCTTTTGAAACAAAAGGCAGACACTTTGAGTGGTGGCGGCCACACCGCGCCTCTGATTGTGGCAGGGTTGACTTATACACATCACATATGACCCATGGATCATTGTGCTAATATATCGACACAATCCGAATGTGTTTGGTCAGTTTTCTGTATGTACTTAAAATGTTGTCCATTTTATGAGAATCCTCTATGCGGGGGGTTGTTCGGGGTCCAAGGAAGTGGCTGGGGGGGCTGTCTGGGGGGCTGTCCGGGGGGCTATCCGGGGAGTGTTCGGGGGGTTGTCCGGGGGCCAAGGAGGAGGGTGGGGGCTGTCTGGGGGGCTATCCGGGGGCTGTCTGGGGGGATATCTAGGGTCCAGGGAGGAGGGTGGGGGTGCTGTCCGGGGGGCTATTCAGGGGGGCTATCCGGGGGCCGTCCAGGGCTGTTCGGGGGGTTGTTCGGGGTCCAAGGAAGAGGGTGGGGGGCTATCCGGGGGGCTGTCCAGGGGGTTGTACGGGGGGTTGTCCGGGGCCCAAGGAGGAGGGTGGGGGGCTGTCTGGGGGGTATTCGGCGGGGCTGTCTGGGGTCCAGGGAGGAGGGTGGGGGGTTTTCCAGGGTCCAGGAAGGAGGGGGGTTCCCAAATACACAACTACTAAAAGACAACAACATCCATAAAAACAGATAATATATAAAAATAGCTAAACTCTTATACTATACTACAAGTCTAGATAAAACAAACAACTAGAATAGATTAAATATCAATTCTCAGTAATATCAGTCAATAATGTAATGGATCAACTTGTACCACATCACCATCCCAATCATCACCATCATCATCATCACCCTCATCCTCGTACCCATCATCGTCCTCGCCCTCACCCTCCTCCTCGTCCTCGCCCTCGTCCTCGCCCTCGCCACCCGCCTCGCCCTCCTCCTCTCCCTCCTCTTCCGCATCAGACTCTTTTCCATCATCATCATCATGATGTACATTGTCCTGAACCCCACTAGAACTTCCACCTGGTGCAACGTATATAGAACGTATCTACGACATATACTCATCAAAAGCTGGGCTAGCCTCTGCTGGAAGTGTAGGACGTAGAACATCAATAAATTTCATAAACGCGTTGTTTGCCCTCACAGACTATTCTGCCATCTTTGTGGCCCTTTTCTCAGCCTATTCTACATGTTCCCTAACTTGTTGCAGCTCGGTGGCACTACAGCTCGGACTTGAGGAGGGCCAATACCTCGTCGGGGCTATCCTAGGTCGGCAGCGTACTCTTCCAGAATGATCCTCTCCCAACACCTGATTAAAGTGATCTGTTGGCCCAAAATTTTCTGGTTCTTGGGAATCAAGGGCCTCTAAAGCATCATGTTACAAATATAAATATATCATTCAGTTAAAAAAATAGATATTAAAAAATAAATTCAACAGATTAAAACTTACAATCTGCTGCTGAGTCGCTTCGTTGACGGCACTTCCATCCTTTTTCCATCTACTGAAGCAAAACAGTTTTTCTTGAGGCACGCGTCCTTCAATATTTTGTATTTTCCTCTACAATGACATTGAAAACTAATGTTATATGAAAAATTTATGAAAATATTAAATAATTGGAGAAACAAAAGAAAGTGTAAGTCATAAATAAAACTTATAAACAATTGTTATACCTGCTTCCTCTCATGATCAGGAATCGTAGTGCGTCCTAGTGTGTGGAAGATTTTTTTTGCATCAATTTTCTTTTTATTTTTTCCAGATGATTCCTAAATAAAATTCGAAAATGGAACAGATATTATTAATGAAAAACATGAAAGTTATTATTTAAATACCTCAAATGTTATTAATAGCTTAAACTGGGTACTCGTCCAATGAGTAATCATCTGACGATACTGCTCTATAGGACAATAATCCACCACTAGTACCGCCTCTAACTTAGTGCCAACTCTAGAAACCTAGCCAATATACAACTCATTCTTTTAGGCTCTCCAATGATCGCCTAAATCCTTTAGACGTTCTAATCGTGCACCCTCACCATCGGGAAAATTAAAACGAAGCTGAAATCAAAATATTAATTCATATAAATACAAAAATAATTCATGGCATTAAATAGAACATATTTTTTTACCCATATCTCTACCCAATCTCTATCCTTGATCTCATGTGGCAAATGTCTCCATGATAGCGGGCTGACGGGAATGATGTCGGAGTATTTGGCAAGCGTCGCCAAAAAACTCCGACATTGCTGCCCTGTTTTCTCAACCATTTGGTTGTCTTCATTATAATCCACCATAACCTGTGTGCGGCGGTTCCACACCGAACGCATGCATGTACGCCCCCGCCCACGCCTCCTGTCAGTAGATGTATCTGTCATGAAATAAAAAGAAATATTTTATGAAAACATGTTATAATGAAAATAAATATTTCTATAAAAATTTGTTAGGGTTCTATAAATATACATGTGCCGGTCTGATTGATGAGTGCCGTTGGATCCAGAAAAACTGATGGAACACCCTGTGGTGGAACAAGAGTCGAAGAAGATGAAATATAGAAGCTCGAAGAGACAGAAGTAGAAGGAAAATAATATGGGACAACTATCTGACCGGATGCAGACTGACGAGTGGGAATCATCATTGGATGTGAAAATGATGGGCCAGAAGATGCATAAGGTAGTGAAAACATGGGAGGACTAAATATCCAGTGTGTCTCTAACGACACACCGGGATCAGAATGTGGGAAGGATTTCATGTCAGTGGGAGGGGAAGGGTCTTGTCAGGTACGCGCAGCTGCTCATCCTCCTCTGGTATGAACCCTCCTCATACCACCGGCCTGAGTACTAGGACCAGTACTAGGCTCCTCGTCGAATAACTGTCGACGTATAGGTGGATCCTACAAAAATGTTTACAAAAACATTAATCACATGACATTATATATTCTTTAAATATATCAATTTGAAATAAAGTACTCACTATAGGTACTAATGGTGGAACACCCATCTCCGTCATTCGACGATTGTTATCCATCATTTTTTTCCTTTGTCTCTCTTCAATTGCCTTCATTTCCTTCTTTTGAAAACAAATATGTAATTAATTAGAAAAAGAAAACTAATGTGTAACCCAAAAAACTAAATATATGAGGGAATATGGGGATTCATAGGCAATTTTAGCTATCCATTGTTTTAGAAGAGCTTGAATGGATTTAATAAATCATACAAGTTGTAATGTTCACCAAGTTAGAAATATTGTTTGGCTATGTTTGAATACTGTTCAATTCCAAATTAGAAAATGGAATTCAAATAAAACTGCAACCAATAAACATTGAAAATTCATATAATGGTCATTTAAGCTATTAATTGTTTTAGAAGAGCTTGAATGGATTTAATAAATCATTAAAGTTGTAATGTTCACCAAGTTAGAAATATTGATTGACTATATTTGAATACAGTTAAATTCCAAATTAGAAAATGCAATTCAAATAAAACTGCAACCAATAAACATTGAAAATTCACATAACAGTCAAGTCAGCTATCAATTGTTTTAGAAGATCTGGAATGGATTTAACAAATCATACAAGTTTTAATGTTCACTATGTTAGAAATATTGTTTGACTATGTTTGAATACAGTTCAATTCCAAATTAGAAAATGCAATTCAAATAAAACTGCAACCAATTAACATTGAAAATTCACATAACGGTCAAGTCAGATAAAAAATATTTGTGATCAATACAAAATCAATTTGAATATCACCAACCTTAACAACCCAACTCGAGGTAAACCAAAAGAATTGAGAACATGGATGAATGATTCTATATATTTTCAACCACAACTTCAGGTTCACAATCAACTCTGACAATTGAGATATTTGAGTCATCAAAAGAAATAAATGGATTGGTTCCAATGCCACTAGGGATAGTGCCAATTCCATCATCACCATCATCAAAAATATGTCTTGGAAATTACTTCAACTATGACACCAAATTCAGGTCGAAGTTGTTCTTTGACATAAAAAACTTGTTTAGCCATTGATTCAACCACATATGGTTCTTCGGTAGTAAGAGTGTGAGTCATATAAATTACTCGAAATCCACAATCATCAATAAATGTGCCATGTCTCATCATCGAATTAAACCAATTGCATTTCATCATTGTGACTCGTCCATGAGAGTAATAATCCAAAATTATTTTTTTCTCAACAACTCCATAATAACCCACATTTTCAAATCGAGGTCTACTATCTGATGTTCTTTTCTCGTTCAGTGACAATAAATTTGTACCCATTGATTACAATTGATTTACAGTCACGAACCACGGTATTAGGACCAAAAGCCAACGATATTTTTTCCTCAGAGACAGAGTCAGCTGACAAACTCAATACCCGCAATATAAATGAATATTAAACTTAATTAAATATTGATATAATTATTTTAAACATTAATTTTTTATACCATCAATTTTATCCAAGTAGAAAACTCTTTGCTATGAAAAGTCTCTCTCCTTCTCAATGATAAAGAACTATGCTTCCTATTTATCATTGATTTATGTTCCCTGTAGATAAAAAATAATAATAGTTTAACATATATATATGTAAGATATACATAATCAATTTAGTTACCTGATATAGTCATCGAACAAATCACAGTTGAACAAAACTGTGCGATGTGCCATCTCCCGCTCTTCATGGCTTAATGACTTCAATGTATATGATCCAAGAATTCCTCCTGTTTAAGGAAGTGATGGAAAAATGGGTTCAATTTTCTCATACCGTTCTTCTTCATTTATCATTGGACTGTTCAATCTTGTAGTAAGATCGGACAAATACATCGGGCAGAAATCCATACATTCTTGAGCCATGTAACCGTTCACGATAGAACCTTCGAGATGATTTTTGTTTCGGACATATGACTTTAATGTGAACATATTTCATTCAGTTGGATACATCCAACGAAATGAAACAGGTCCTCAGAGAAGTATTTCAGTGGGAATATGGATAGCCAGATGGAGCATGCATGTGAAAAATGATGGAAGAAATATTTTCTCCAAATCACACAAAATTAATGGGGCATCTGTCAACATTTTTTGCAAGAAATACTTGGACAACTTCTTAGAAAAAAGATCTCTAAAAAAATGGCACAACTGAATAACAACCACCCTTACATTATTGGACAAAAGATAACGGATTGCTATTGGAAGAAACTCATGTAGTAGAACATGATAATCATGAGTCTTCAAAGATTTTAGCTTCAACTCTCTTCTCTTGACCCGTTTAGATATGTTGCTTGAATAGCCATCAAGAACTCTAATAGTCTCTAATACATCCCAAAATTGTTTTTTTTTCGCAGGTGTCATCGCATAAGAAGCACATGGAATTTGCCATTTATTTTTACTGATTCGCACAGGATGCAATTCACGTCTGATGCCCCAATCCACCAAGTCACACCGAGATCGTAAATCATCTTTTGTCTTCCCCTTGACATGACGAAGAACTGAAAGAAACATTTCACTTATATTCTTTTTATTATGCATTACGTCTAAGAAATGACGTAACAAATTGCTTGACCAATAAGGCAAATCAAAAAAGATACTCTTATTCCTCCAATTGTAACAGGTTTCAGTGGAACAATCATTCTCTTTCTAGATTTCATTTGACCCTTCCCGAACAAAAAACTGAAATCTTTCAATTCATTAAGCACGTCAGTTTCAGACATACGCTAAGGTGGATCATCGGTCTCTATGGTATTATCAAATCATCGATGATTCATTCTATATGGATGATCCTTTGGCAAGAATCGTCGATTCCCCATAAATCTGAATCTACAGCGATGTTTCAGTCTTCTAGATCGTATATTCTTCATACAAACTGGACATGATAGTTTTCCCTTTGTGCTCCATCCTGACATCATTGCATAAGCTGGAAAATCATTGATCGTCCATATAAGCGTAGCATGCATCTGAAATATGTCTTCCGAACATGCATCGTATGCTTGCACACCCACATCCCAAAGAAGTTTCAACTCTTTTATTAAAGGTTTCATGTATAAATCAATATCAATGTTGGGATCAGAAGGACCAGATATGAGTATACTCTTGAAAGTGAAAGCTTTTTTCATACACAACCATGGGGGAAGATTATAAATGTGTATGAAAATTGGCCTTGTGCTTTGCGAAGTAAGCATCTTCCCAAAGAGATTAAAACCGTCGCATGAAAGACCCAGCCTCACATTATGCACATCAGCTACAAAATCAGGATGTCAAGCATCAAATCTCTGCCATGAAAATCCATCTGCAGGATGAACCATCTCATCATTAGTCTTCTTTATCTCATTATCATGCCATCTCATTTTTATTTATATGTCATCAGACATAAAAAGATTCTGAATTCAGCAGATCAATGTAAAGTGCCACATTACTTTTTGTGGAACGCGGGATGGTGTTCCATCAGATTTTGACATACAGCGAGATGTGCCACATTTTATACAATCATTTCATTCAGCAGTTTCCTCCCAGAATAAACTGCAATATTTCAGGCAAGCATGAATTTTGTTTCTTGAAAATCCAAGTTCCTCAACTAAATTCCATACCATATAGTGGGTTGAGGGAATATATTCATCATCTGGAAGTAAATTATCCAAGAGGGTAAGAATGTAATCGATTGATGTATTAGAAATTCCATACATAGTTTTCCCATGAAACAATCGAATTAAAAATTCCTTCTTTTTCATTTTATCGCATTGTCGATATACTGGAGTCGTGGCAGCATCATTCAATTTTTTCACCCTATCAATATTATCATTTTCACTAGATGCATCAGCTGTCCTAATATCAAAGACTTCTTGAGTCGAAATCTATTCTTTTTCATGATGACGAATAAACAGAAACTGATCATCTAACAAATTCTCCATTCCAGTCCTTTCATTTCGATCATCACCAATTTGATATTTCATTTTCCCCCCATTGTGATACCACACAATGTAGTTTTCTTTGAAACTATTTTTCGTTATGTGGTAGTTGACTTCTTCACAGTTCAACCAAGGTCTACCAACACAATTGGAACATGGGCAGTGTATGCGACCACTATCTGAAGCATTGTGAAATGTATAATCTATAAAGCTCTCCAAATTGTTTTGAAAATCACTTGAGATCCAATCGGTTTCATACATCCAACTTCTGTCCATTCTGTAAAAAGAATTTATATAAGTCATTTTGTCAAAGGCAATTTAATAGGATTGAAATTTAATAGAAAATATATTTAAGTAAACGATAAAGGAAGGAGTTTCTAGTTGATTTAGTGAACTATTAAAACAATGTAAAGATATACTAATTAATTCAGTTATGTGTGCCTAGATTTGTGGTGAGATGTTTTTTGTAATTTTTTCATTTATCACATACCAAGAAGAAACCATAGAACTGATAAAGCATTGTTCAAGATATTAAAATGTGAAGGCTTTTTAGGAAAGATTCAGAATGTGTAAAGATAGTTTTTTAAATAATTTATTGATTCTAAAAAATGGAAATTTTGTGAAATGATAGTACATTTCATAACACCCAAAATAAAGTCTACAGAAAGTACCATATCACCCCACTAAAAAAATGAAAACCACCTACCCCACTACCCCAACCATGTCAATTACCTCAATGAGGGCTTCTGTGTTTGTATTTGGGAAGAGGTTGAAAGTGTCTAACCTGGATGTGGGAGTTGCAGCCGATCAGATGGAAGACCTCAGGTTGGGGTTCACCTGCGTGGGGGCTTCTGGAAATTAGGGGAAATGTAGAGTTATTTGCTTCTGTGTATTCGGGGGTGGGTTGTCCACGGGGGTGGCGGGGTTGTCTAGGGGGTACGGGGTGTCCATGGGGTGGGTGGGCTGTCCACAAGGGTGGCAGGGATATCTTGGGGGGAGGGGTGTCCAGGGGGGTGGGAGGGCTATCCACAGGGGTGGGGGGGATTTCTAGGGGTACAAGGTGTCCAGGGGGTGGGGGTGTCCGGGGGGTGGGGGGGAGTGTCCAGGGGGTGGGCGGGCTGTCCACGGGGTTGGGGGGCTGTCCAGGGAGTTGGGGGTGTCCAGGGGGTGGGAAGTCTTTCCACGGGGGTGGCGGGGTTTTCCAGGGGGTAAAAGGTGTCCAGGGGGTGGGCGGACTATCCACGAGGGTGGCAGGGCTGTCCAGAGGGTAGGGGGTGTTCAGGAGGGTGGGCGACCTGTCCACAGGGGTGTGATTGAGAGCTATGAGATTTAATTGGGTTTTCATTCATGTTATGAAAAACAAAAGATGGGTGTTAAGGATTAGAATAGTATTTTTTAGTGAAAATCCAATTCGGTAAGATTAGTGACTTGATAAGATGATGGTATCAAGTTTGCAATTGGGAAATGATGGGGAATTGGATTCTAAAAGGCTCCCACAAACTTCCAAGGATATATTATTTCTAGAAAAATGTGTTGTGGGAGAAAGAATTCATCCTATATAGTTGATGTCACTTTTAGATCATGTGATTCCTTACTCATCAAGATGACTAGACAAGAACCAAAACCAAAGAGGCCTCAAAACTATCCAAATCTCTAGAAGTGATGAATTCTCCATGCTTATTGGTGAATAATGGAAGTGATGACATCCCACCTGCACATCCCCCCTCCCCACCTCACCCCCAACAGACTCCCCCTGCACAACCCCCCTCCCATCCACCGACTGCACAACCCCCCCCCCCCCCCCCCACATGCACCCCCACTTGCAGAACCCCCCCTCCCCCACCCCCACCTGCACAACCCCCTCTCATCCACCCACTGCAAACCCCCACCTCACCCCCTACATACTCCCACCTTCCCAGCCCACCCCCAACCTACTCACTCCCCTCCCCCCCACCCACTTGCACAACCACCCCCACCTACACCCCCCACTTGCACAACCCCCCTCCCCCACCCCCACCTGCACAACCCACCTCCCCCCACCACCACCTGTACAACCCACCCCCCACCTCACCCCCAACAGACTCCCACCTGCCCACCCCCCCCCCCCCCCCAACCTGCACACTCCCCTCCCCCCACCTACTTGCACACCACCCCCCTCCACGTTTACCCTCCACTTGAATAACCCCCCCTCCCCCACCACCACCTGCACAACCCACCGCCACCCCCCACCTGTACAACCCCCACCTCACCCACCTATGACTCTGACCTTCCCAGCCCACCCCCCAACCTGCACACTCCCCTCCCCCCACCCACTTGCACAATAACACCCCTCCACTTGCACCCCCACCTGCACAACCCACCCCTCCCCCACCCCCACCCGCACAACCCACCCCCACCCCCACCTGTACAACCCCCACCTCAACACCCGACTAGCACACCCCCTCCCTCCACCTAAACACCCCACCAGCAAACCCCCTCCCCCTACCTACTGCACCCCCAACACCTCCCAACAGAACAAAAATTGAAAACAAAAAACAGAACAAAAAATTGATTCACACATGACACCAAAACAAAAATAGAAAACAAATAAATATCCAATTGAAATTGTTGGGTATACCCTACAGCATGAACCTTAGGTTTAAACCAAATCAAAACAGAAAATTAAAAAATTAGATGCAAAACATTAAACATAACATACTACTTAAAAATTTGAAGTGTAGAACAAAACAACCTTGTGATTGAGTATGGATCTGGTGGAGTGGTTTTTCAAGGGAGAGCGATCTTAGCTCTCAATTTCAGCAGCAGCCACAAGCGTGGATGGGATATCGGGGCTACTGGGATTTTAGGGGAAAACTTTCCCAATGGTTTGTTAAAACTGTTGGGAAAGGTGAGCTTTACCAATGGTTTAGACAAACCATTGGGAAATCCTTGGTCTTTGCCAATGGTTTTGTAAAATTGTTGGTAAAGGGGGGAAAACTTTTAGATTTCCCAACGGTTTATTCAAACCATTGGGGAATACATATTTTATACCCCTATTCCAACGGTTCAACATAACCATTAGAAAACGAGCGTTGGGAAAACCACACTTCCCAGTAGTGATTGTGGGATCTTGAATCTCTACTGCCCCATGGGGGAATACATGATGCACTATGAAAGGTCTTGAACATCTAGACCTTAACATTCCCAGGTGTAAATGAAGTTTTGAATACACAAGAGCACATGTTTTCCCGGTTCAAAATGTATGAACTTGATATTCCTAGATTGGTAGGCGTGAAGTCTAGCTTTATTGATCCTTGAATTTCTATAAGCCTACATCCTCAGTTCCTCCAGTTCATTGAGATCTAATTTCCTTTTTGTTCTGGCCAATGAGAGGTCATAATCCATTTTCTTTAATTTCCCAAAAGGCCTTATGCTCAATTTCAACAAGTAAATGGCATGCCTTTCCATAAACCAGCCTATATGGTGACATTCCTAGGATGGTTTTGTATATTGTACGATATACCCAAAGAGCATCCAAGAGTTTCTCGAACAAATCTTTCCTAGAATTATTGACAGTTTTCTCAAGAATTTTATTGATTTCAAGATTGGATAACTCAGCTTGACCATTGGTTTGAGGATGGTATGTAGTGGAAACATTATGAGAAATCCCATACCTAGACATGAGTGAAGAGAATGGATGATTGAAAAAATGAGTTCCACAATCACTAATGATAACCCAAGGAATTCCAAATCTAGAGAATATGTTTTCCATGAGAAATCTAATCAAAGTTTGATGATCATTGGATTTTGTAGGAATGGCCACAACCAATTTATAGACATAATTGATAGCTAATAGAATGTAAATATATCCCCTAGAGTTTGGGAAGGGACCCATGAAATCAATTCCCCAATAGTCAAATATTTCAACCACTAAGATGGGAGTGAGTGGCATTTGATTCCTTTTTGCGATGGACCCTACTTGTTGACACCTATAACAACTTTGAAAAAATGAGTAAGAGTCCCTTGAGAGGGTGGGCCATAAGAGACCACATTGAAGAATCATAGAAGATGTTTTCTTAGAGGAAAAGTGACCTCCACATGCCTCACTATGACCGAATCTTAGAATGGACTCTTTCTCAGACTCATGAACACATATCCTAATGATTTGATCAAGGTAGAACTTGAATAGGTAAGGATCCTCAAACACAATAGTGTTTGACATCAGAAATAAACTTCCTTCGAGCTTGTGTCCCTGGGAATTTTGGAATGACTCCTATAACTAAGAATTGGCTATGTCACCATACCAAGGGCAGTCACTCACAGTGTATAGGTGTTAATCAAGAAATGAATCAGACACAGAAAGGAGATTTTAGTTTTCTTTGAATTCCATCCTATAGAGGTGATCAGCTACAACATTTTCAACTCCCTTTTTATCCTTGATTGTGAGTTCAGATTCTTGTAAGAGAAGGACCCACCTAATCTTTCAAGCCTTAGAATATTGTTTTTTGAAGAGGTATTTTAGCGCCGAATGGTCAGTGAACACAGTGATGGGGGATCCTAAGAGGTAGGACCTAAACTTTTCTAAGGCAAACACAATAAGAAGTAACTCTTTTTCAGTATTGGTGTAGTTGATTTGGGCATCATTTAAGGATTTTCTTGTAAAAGCAATTGACATTAATTGAGTTTTTATCACTAACATTGTCCTAACACAGCTCCCTACAGAAAAGTCACTGGCATAAAACATATGTTCAAAAGGAAGGTTCCAATTTAGAGATTTCATAATGGAGGAGAGGTGAGAGAGGATTTGAGGATAAGAATGAACCCTCACAGATTCTGTCCAAACAAATGGATCATCTGTTACTAGGATATAACAAAGGGGATGAGAGATTGAACTAAGTCCATGATGAATCTTCTATAGAAACCAGCATGTCCTAAGAAAGTCCTCACTTCTTTGACAGTTTTGGGTGATGGAAGGTGATGAATGATGTCAACCTTGGCTTTTTCAAATTCAATCCCCCCCACCTGAGACCAGATGGCCTAGAACTAGTCCCTCTTTAACCCTGAAATGTATTTTTTTCCAGTTTAGGACTAGATTATTTTCTTCACATCTTGACAAGACTCTCTTTAAATTCCTCATAAATCCCACAAAAGTATCCCCAAACATAGAGAAGTCATCCATGACGACCTCTATAAAATACCCTACCATGTCTGAGAAGATTCCCATCATGCACTGCTAGAAGGTTCCAGGAGCATTGCATAAACCAAAGGGCATGCGTTTGAAGGAAAAGGCACTGAAAGGACATGTGAATGTAATCTTCACTTGATCCTCTAGGGAGACCTCAATTTCATTGTACCCCGAGTACCCATCTAAGAAATAGTAGAAGGGCATGACCTGCCACTCTCTCAAGGACTTGGTCAATGAATGGTAAGGGGAAATGGTCCCTTCTTGGTGAATGAGTTTATCTTCCCATAGTCAATGCAGACCCTCCATCCACTACTCACCCTTGTTGGAAGAATCTCTCTATCCTCATTGGTTATCACTGTGATTGTAGCCTCTTTTGGAACCACTTGGACTGGGCTCACCCATTCACTCTCAACTATGGGATATATGATAACCGGCTTTTAAAAATTTAAGAAGAGATTTCCTTACTACCTCCATTAGATTAGGATTGAGTCACCGTTGAGGTTGACGACAAGGCTTTGAATCAGATTCCAGAACAGTCCTATGAGTCCCTATAAGTGGGATAATCCCAGGAATAACAAAAAGGGTCCAACCAATGGATTTGTTATGCTTCCTAAGGACATCTAGAATAACCCTTTCATGATTGTCATTATGAGAAGAATAAATGACAATAGGATGTGTTTTATTGTCCTCTAGGAAATCATACATTAGTGTAGCAGGGAGTTCCTTCATTTCAAGATCAGGTTGGTTCAGAATTTTAGCAGAAGATTGGGACATTGGATCAAGATCAATTTTATTTCCTAAAGTTCTAGAATGGATAGATTCCCCACATGTAGAAGTTTCAGCTACTAGATTGGCTTGATCAGATATAGGGAAGGAAGTTGGAGTGGTCTCCATGAAAGTGGTTTCTTGAAAGGATTCACTGATTTTTGGACCTAAGACTTCATCATAAGAGAAATTTGAAAATGATTCATGCCATGGAGATAAACTTCCTTTATATGAACAATTGAAATAAATCTCATCCTGAAATAAACATTCATCAAATATTCCATTCTGTTCCATGGATTCATTATCAATGCTTCCTATCATGTTTAATTCATGAATGTCCTCGTCATCCTTTATTTGTGAGTTTTCATTATAGATGATCAAGTCAAGACTCATGTTCCCAAAGGTGATGGTCATGTTCCCATTTTGAACTCGGATAACAGAGTTGATTGTTGCAAGGAAGGGACGACCAAGGATGATTGGGGTTTGCTCCTTATTTCCTAAGTTTGGATGGTTTTCAAGGACAATGAAATCAATAGGGTAGATGAAGTTTTCAAAATTTACCAGAACGTCCTTTAAAATCCCCTTTGGAACCCTAATGCTTTGGTCAGCAATTTGAAGTGTGACTGATGTTGGTTGGAGCTCTTCTAGGCCTAACTGGAAGTACACAACATATGGGATGAGACTGACACTAGCATCTTGGTCACACAAGGCCTTGACATCATTTCTCTCTCCAAGTTCAACATTGATGTAAGGGAAACCTGGGTCTTTCAACATAGGAGGAATGGTCCCTTGAATGGTGGTACTCACATTAGCAGCCAAAAGGACTTGTTTTTAATGTGAAAATTTTCTTTTAAAAGTGCAGAAGTTGTTAAGGTACTTTGAGTAGAAAGGTATGGATTGAATTGCATCGAGGAGTGGAATGTTCGACTTGACTTGTGAGAATATTTCCCTCAATGTTTCACTCAGTTAAGGCTTGGGATTCCCCCTCATGCGTTGAGGAAATGGTGCAGGTTTTGGGGTGGTTTGTTGAAGAGTTGTTTCTTTGACAATGTTACCATGTTTTTCAGTTTGATCATTTGGTTCATTTGAATTTTCATCCATGTTTGAATCTTCAGGTGGGTTCTGAATTAGTTGTTCATATTTCTCAATTGATTTCACACTTTTTAAAATATTCACAGCCTTTAGTTGTTCATGAGTTGTTTGAGCACAACTTGACTCTCCCCGTGATGTTGGGGATGGAACCACCTGAGTAGGCATGGGTGCCTTTCCAGTTTTGATGGTTTGAAGTTCTTGTTTTAGGGAAGAGACTTCTAAGTTCATCCTTTTCATTTGTTTGCATAGTTGTTCTAGTAGGCTTTGTGGAACAGTTTGGGTTGGTGCTTGAGAAGATTGGTTTATCCCAGGGGGATATTTTGGAGGTGGGATGGTTTGTTGAAAATGGACTGGTGGTTGTTGGTATTGGATAGGTTGGGTTTGGAACTGGTTATGGGATTGGTAGTTCTGATGGGGGTATGGATTTTGTCCCTGTGGTTAGATATGTTGTTGGTTATCTTTCTAGCAGAAGCTTGGGAGGCCATTATACCTTGGGTTGAAGTTGTTTTGGTATTGAGGCTTTTGAAAGTTAAAGGCATTTACTTCTACTGGAGTCCTCCTAAAATAACATCTTTTATGGATGGAATGGTTGGGCAGTGGTCTGTCTTATGGTCATGTTTGTCACAAATTGTGCAAAAAGGGTCAACGGGTTGGATTTCATTGACTTTACTAAGGTCTATCTCTTCATCCTTCCTAGAGAGTGCTGTGAGTTTAGCCCTAAGGCTTTCCTCATCTCTAAGTGTATGAATTATATTAGTTCTTTGTGGCTTTTCAAAATAAGGTGAAGTTCCCCATGTTTGGTTTTTTTCAGAAATCCTTTCTAAATACTTGTAAGCGTCATTTGGGGCTTTGTTTTTAAAGGCTCCATTACACATCATGTCAATGAATTGTTTGTTCCCCGGACCCAACCCTTCATAGAAAACACTCACTTGTTCAAAAATAGAAAACCCATGGTGTGGAACCATATTTAGAGTACCTTTGAACCTCTCCCATGTTTCATAGAATGAATCTCCCTCTTTTTCAAAAAGGTTTTGGATACTCATTTTAAGTGAA
This sequence comes from Viscum album, assembly GCA_963277665.1. Taxonomy (NCBI): domain Eukaryota; kingdom Viridiplantae; phylum Streptophyta; class Magnoliopsida; order Santalales; family Viscaceae; genus Viscum; species Viscum album. The sequence goes on from OY728163.1 coordinate 709,734,944, forward strand.
ATTGTTTTGTGGTGGGGAAAGTATTTTTTGTAGAATTCTCTTTGTAGTTGGTACCAATAGTTTATGGATGATGGTATCAAATTGTTTATCCAATTTTTAGCTCGATCCTTTAAAGAAAAACGAAATATCCTCATCTTAGTATAATCTAGTTGATGTGGGGGACACATGGTTTCTACAATGTCATTGAACTCCTTAATGTGAAGGTAGGGAATCTCGGACTCCATCCCATAGAATGTGGGATGATGGTTTAGGAAATGGGGTTTAAAGACGTAGTTGGAATATTCTATGGAATTTTGTCTAATGAATGAGGGGGAATTGGTCTAGGAAGGTGTGAGGTAGTCATTCATGGTTTGATCAATTGCATTCCCCATGTTTGGGGATAACTCATTTGGGTTTCCATTTTGGTTTCCACCTGGGTTTATGAGTTGGTTTCTTTGAAGATCTTCCATTGAAATGGGCTCAATTTTTGAATCGACGATGTTAGGATGATTAGTATCTAATGGAAAAATTTACCTTGGTGTACTTGACTCCCCAACCCCAGGACTATCCACCCTAACTAGATGGTTTTTGATTGATCGCGGGTGTAGGCGGACATGTGCCAAAGGAAAAAACAAATGGGAAAGGGACAAGATAAGAGAATTTGGATCAGAAAAGAAGAAATGGGGGAGAATAGAATGGGTGTTTAGATGACTTACTTGGGTCCCTGGAAACGGCCCCAAAATATGATTCTCACTCAAATTTACCCAAGAGAATAAGGTAAGACGATCCTTGTAGTTTAGCTTGGGTTGTCGAATCCTCAGAGACCTAAGAATTAACATATAGACACCTACATTCTATGGACTATTTTTGCTATGAAGTGTCCAACATGGGTTGAATTTAGATGTTTTTAAAGGTACTCTAAGAGACTTAAGTGAATTCAATTTAAAAGAATGAGTTAATCCTAGGTTATCGCTCGCGGGGTATTGGACGTATTTCCTTTTTACTGATTTCAATTTCGTACATTTGAGATGGGTTCATTTAAGGAGATAAGAAAACATCATCACTTAATGGTTTAATGCCTACACCCTTTAATACTAATCACGTATACACTTGAAGGATCAATGTTTTGACCACTTCAAGGTAAAGGTTCGTATTAGCACTTTAAGTGTGTGGTCTTAAATTCAACAAGGACGATGGAGTTTAAAAATCATCAAATAAAAATCTCAATTAAAGATGTGATTATACATTAATGAGGTGATAAATAACATCCTATCCAGACCCTTGATACTCCCTTGGATCAACCTAGAAGTGGGTTTGAACTCCATTGATCCCATGGTTTCAATGGAAGTAGAATGTAGACTCGTGAGGGAAGAAATGGAGAAGTAAAGAAAACAACAAAAATAAAATGATCACTCCACCGTTGTGTGATAAATATCACATGGTATGGTGTGAATAAATTCCAACCTTATCTAACGGTATCAAAGTGATATGAAGAACAACATGATCATAGTAGAAGAAGAACTTTTATTAAGAAACTAAAGTGAATTGCACAACTTACATGTGGAAGACAAATTTGAGACAACAAAATTGCAGCATAACATTACAATTGAACAAAGCAACCATGATTTCTCAATCCTCCAACACCAATACCTTAAATAGGAATTTTTGAGCCCTTTGGTCGAGCCTCCTACAGTCCATGTCTACTCAAATAATTGTAGTTGTCCATAGGAGGGTGGAAAGTAAGAGAGAGTTGATTTTTCCACACTTGACCCGAGGTGGCAGCCAGCTTTCCATTACCGAACAAACATGCTTGTAAGTCCTACTAGATGGCCGAATCATAGTAGGACATGGTATAAGAAAATTGATATCCCTATGTCTTCTAACTTCCTATAAAATTTGTGCCCATTTCGATGTGTGTAATCTGAGATAGGATCATATTAGTGGGCTGTTTTTCTAGGCCGCAGAATCAGGCCCAGATTTTTATCTCCAACTTGGGCCGCCTAAATGGACACAATGGAGGCCTAATTAGCATTGGATCCTAAACATTTATTTGTTCCTATACATTTATTCTAGAATCCCACGAAATTGGGGATTAATTGGTCATGTATGTTGTGCCCCACAGTCTCATCATTGTGCTGGTGTCCAATATGACTTCTCCATAATTATTTCCTTTCATCAAAAAATATCCTCATCTTCTTCCATGAATTCTCCATTGATCCCTAAATAAAACATGTTCATATTTAAGTGTAGAAAAATTTAAAAGAAATTCAAATTTAAATATGTATAATTAGATTCCTTAAAATCAGATGAATCATTGGGTACTTTAAATGATGTTAAAAAATGTACCACATAATAGTGCATTTTAAGAAGTTATTATAATCCTAATGTTAAATGATGTTCAATGTGTTAAATGCACTAAAATGGTGTTTATGAATAATAAATAACATGAATTATATGTATATTAACAATGAATATTAGCCTCATTTAGTGTCTAATTATTGCACAAAAATAAATTAATGAAGGATAATAATATCAACATCACTAGTAATCCATTGAACAAGTACAAAACATGTATTTAAAGGTATGAATTGCTCATTCAGACTGTCCATCATGGTTAGGATAAATATCTATTCTGAATTTTAATTCATTTTCTAATGTATTTTTAATAAAATTCCAACAAATATAAGTTAATTTGTGAGAATGATTTGTTATAATAGAGGGAGGAATTATATGTAACCTAACTATATTCTTGAGATACAATAGATAATTCTGATGAAAATAAAAAACATCTCAAATGGTAAGGAAATTAATTTATTTAATTAATAGATATATAATAATAAAAATAGAATTATTACCTTGACATGTCTATGTAAATCCCAATATGAAGTCCATGCATATATTCTACAATTTCCACTATGAAACTAAATAAGGTTGAAGCATCCCTTTTAGAAATATTCAGTCTGCATTTAATTATTGAATAGTAGAACATTTTATAGTATAGTTGGGAATATCTATTATAATTCCTTACCACTAGTAACAATCTTGAATACCTTTGTACATTTTAGTTCCACCTAGATGAATAGAAAATGGTGAACTATGAGCTTTAAATAATAATTCTCACTTCAAATCGGAATAAAAAGGCATAATTAATCACATTAAAAATATCAAAATGAATTTTTATTAATATCATATTCTATAAATAGGAATTTATTAACAAAATTTACCTTTTCTTGTAATTTATGGTCTTCTTTAAAAACATTCATAATTATTTTAATAGAGATGACTGTACTGACACCATATAAATAACATAGGTGGTTCCTGCATCCATAACTTTTAAGTGAAAATTCCTTAATACTTTAACCATAGGGTTATGTTCAAAACATACTGTGGTTAATTCAAAATTATTTTTATAACAAAAATAATCAAATATTATATTTTCAATTACATGAAGATAATAAATACTTCAATAATAATCCATAAAAATTTCCAAATATCTTATCTCTCTCATGTTTAATTAATTTTCAATGAATATATACTTAAACATTCTATGACTAGTATATACTTCACACTTGGATCCATAAAAATGATGAAAACTAAATTTTAAAGAAAAATAATAGCATTAAATTCATGAGCATGTGTAGGATAATTTAACTATTATGTATTATGTGATGTGATGCATATGAGATTACCTAATAATTATTCATTAGGAATGAACCATATCCTTTCATAGAAGGGTCTTTGAAGATTATAATGTAACATTTTCTTTAAGGAATGAAAAAAACTAAATCATTTACCAATTTTATTTTAGTTCCTTAAAAAAATCAAAACACCCTTCTTTATAGATAAATTTAACTCCTTTTGAGTTTATTTACTCAATAGGCTAGACAATGGAGAAACATTTTCAAAAAATCTCTTTTAGTAACCTGGTATACCAAGAGAAGTACGATTTTTTGTGTCATTGGTAGATCATTTCAACTAATTAACAATTTTATTTTTATCATGGTAAATAATTCTTCCATATTTATAAATAATATTACTGAAAAAATAAATATGCCATAAAAAGAATATACAATAAATAGTACAAATATCTTATTTTCATTTAAGGTATGAAAAAAAATACTTATTTGTATTTATTGATCCTCGTGAATTTTAGAATATACTAATACATCATCAATGAATATAAGTAAAAAAATATCTATATACTAATGTGAGACTTAATTCATAAGTTCCATAAATAAAGTAGTTTAATTATACAACCCAAAGTGTATTACAACAAAATCATAAATCCCATATGTAATTTGAAATGCCTAATTTAGGTTATCCTCATCCTTCACCTACAACAAATGATGACCCAACCACAGATAAATAATTGAAAAGGGATGTTCTCCCTAGGTTGGATCAAAAAAATCATTGATATAATGAAAATTTTATATTTTCATAATAGTGATGTTATTATAGGATCTATAATATATGAATAGTGTCATGGAACCATCATTAATTTTATCAAAAAACATATGGATCTTAAGGTAATGAAATCAGATTAATGAAAATATTATCTAACACCTTCAATTTAGTTTTCAATTCAAAAATGTTTCAATGACTGACTCGATAAGGGGGTTTTGAAATTGTGTTTTCTTTAGTTACAATGTCAATAATAAACTCAGCTACATGATATAGAATAACAAAGTGATATTCATCAGAATTGACATCTATATATTCACTCATTTCTAGAATATAACTAATTAAAAACATATTATTATTTTCAAAAACAAGTTATATGTATCTTTTAATTTCATTTATAATCAATTCTTCAGATTATATTCTAGTTACCAGGAATATAAAATCCATGAAAAGAACTTTCTGGGATCTACAATTTATATTCACATGTTAAATTGGTATCAAATCTATAAAAAATAATATAAAACCTTAATATGGATAGCTCAATAATATTTTTAAGAAAAACTATTCATTTCATAATAATAGGATGATTCCTATAAATCATTTTCTCTTTATTATTGCAACATGGATTTTTTACCAAATGCACTATATTATTTTAATGAGGTGATTTTCCCAATTTTCATGAAAATTTCTAAAACCAATGAAATTTTAATATATATAGTCAAAAAAAAGATTTTTAATATTTTCAATAAATAGGTATCATACCTATTAACACTTCCTTAGATTTACATGCATTAATCGTTGTAGAAGAAAAATAATATAGTGATGACTTATATCTTTTATTGAGATTATGAAATTGTTGTGAATTCTTGTGTATAGTGATTTAGTTCATGATATTAAAATTGTAACTTTAAATTAATTCATGGATTTATTTGTGAAATGGTTTATTGAAAAATCGGTTTTCAACAAAATGATTTTTAATTGAAATGATTTTGGAATATTGGTTTTGGCAGTAGTGTTGAGCATACTTGTGTGTGTATTTATATTGAGTTTACGAGGCTTGGGTGAAATATGAACTAGGGCTCAGTGCTAATAGTTTGATGGTACATGGTACATAATTATCATGTGATGACAAGTTTAGATCATCTAGAGACCACTCATTAGTATATAACATTCAAAATAAATCACACATGGTTGGATATTTGGAATGGAATAGTTATTTCAAAGGGAACTTGAGCAATGGATTCATATTATTGGTCTGTTGTTTTCATGAAAAATATATTTTCCTAGAAAATGGGGTGAAATTGGAAGTTGTTTATATTTAGTTATTAACTACTTTTAGAACTTGTTTATATTTTTTTATAAACTATTTGGAGGGATTTTACATAATTTTTTTAAAGTTGTTTGTATTTAGTTATGAATTGTTTGGGAAATTGTTTTATATAAAATATTTCATATAAAGGTTTCTAACTCTTCTATCCTAGTGATGTGTGTAGGGAATTCATTAGGAAAAAACTGTTGAGTTTTAGTACTCAGCCCTTATTTTTTACATTGGTGATTTTTTAGATGTATTAATCAGGAAATAGGAAAAGTTAAAGTATCATATACTTAGAACTAATTTATGATACATGGGCTCTTTGGTGATATTGGATCAGGTATCTTGTGGATCATGGTTTCTTGTGTTCATCTTTGAGTATTGTTAGTTTATGTTCTGCAATTTACTTATATGTTATAGTATTCTGATGTGACACTTGATTTGAGTATGATTTTGATTTATAAAATGTTTAGTTTTATTTCATGGTTATAATGTATCATATAGTGGTATGGTTGGTTATGTATTTTTAGATAGTTCTTTTATTCTTAAATGGCGAAGAATCCCTCAAATGTTTATAACCCCTTAAATATTTATTTCTAGCCTTTGGCATCTTGGGGATGTCTCTTAAGGCCGAGTAGCATTCCTCCCACCTTATTAATTCAATGACAAGAAGGAGGTATGTTACAAATGGTATCATTTTTTTTCGGTCCAAAATCATGTTTGAGATAAATGGTTTGAGCTTGATCTTTCCCTTATGAAACAAGTAGTCATCAGTTTTCATGCATTCAGAGTTGAATTTATTATTATCTATTCCGTGGGATGGAATTTTATAAAGAGTATTATTGGTGGGACTTGAAATATAGATCATTAAACTATGTATCTAAACTTTTTATTTTGAACATCAAGTCACCATGTAGTTGGATACATAAGTGTTTTAGAGACACTTATAGAATTTTGAAATCTCGTTGTTATGGGTTTAGCGAATGAGATGAGAATTACATGCATTAGAGGAATGAAATACAACTAGAATTGGATCTTTCATTTTTATTAATGACATATGATTTGATGCACTATGTTTTTTTTAAAAAATATGAATCTATTTCCAAATAAAATGCTTATAAAAAGAAGTAGATTCTATATTTTTAAAATAGTTTTATTTTCAAATGTAAGTGGAATGTTTTCAAAAGTGGATAAACATGAAAAAGCATTCATTTTTAGAAATAAATGTTGTGATATTACATATGGTTGAGTTTGAAATTCTTAGACATCAGTTTTTAGAGAGTGATATTTATAGATTTTTTGGCATGTCTAGAAAACGCAAATTAATAGGCGTGATTCAAACCAACCTGAAGAAGTTGTATAGAATGTGATTTCACCTGAGCTACATGTGAACCTAGAGCTTGTTAAGAGTATCATCCAATCATTTCAATCTATAGACATAGGGAGATATAGGTATGTACCAAGACAAGATCATATTTATTTCTAGTTCCCAAAAAATCCTCCAATATTTCAGGGTGATTTTGATCCATAAAAGGCTGAGGGGGTGATTTCATCGGCACACCCATGGAGCTGAAAGTCAAATTAGAAACTAATATTCTCAAGGATCTTCCAGGCTAGTGGTGGGATATAGTGATGTTGGATCATGTAGATCATGCTTATATTTATGAGCAGCTTGAGGTATAGATCAATAAAAAATTATTCCCTCACACGTTAAAGATTCAACGGACAATATACTTATTTAGCCTAAAGAAGGAAAATATATTTTTTACTGAGTATGTAGATAAATTCATGAATTTTGTGTGCTTTTCACTTGAAGTTGATACAAGTGCATCCTTGAAGGAACACATATTTGAATTGGGAATGAGATAGGGGATTCTATCAAAGATATATGTTCCTTGTATTATGAACTATACAGAGATTTCTAATAGAGAGATTGTGGATGAATGAGACATCTCATGAGCTATAAGAGGAGGAAGTACAATGATACCCATGTGAAATAGTGGGAACTCTAATGATGGGAGTAAAAGTAAGAGGGTCACTTACTTCAATGGTCGGAGCAGAAATCAGAATCTAATATATAGATCAGTGAATCTTCCTCTAACACACATGGAAAAGGAAGTATGTTTCCAATTTGATTCCTTCAACCACATGAATAATGAGTGTACAACACCAACAAGAGCATGCCATAATTTTAATAAGATGGGACATCTTAATTTTTTTATTATTTCAGTTCTCCATGGTTAGGTGATCGGGAAACTTCTCAGGTGTCGTAATAATTTTATGCATTCATAGGGTGAGGATAGCAGAACAAATCTCATCTACTGAACAGAGCTATCCATGTTGATTATAAAAATACCATGACTCTGTATCATGGTCAATCTCACTAACGAAATAAGGATAAAAGTATAGGAATAAATAAATTATATGGAGATGAGTAGATTATTGTAGATTATTAGGTTGAACAATCGATAGTGAGAGGTATGATTCTTTTAAATTTTTCACTTATGTATGTTTTGTTTGATATTGGTGCATCAAATTCCTTAATGTTTTCTCATGTGATTTATTTGCTACATTTTAAACATAAGATGATTCCTTATGTGATAAAACTTCAAAATCCTCTTGGTCAATGAGAGTGTTGATACTTTTTGTGTAGATCATGTTCTATATCTATTGATGGAGATGATATTGAATGGGAGTTATCGATATTGGAAATGGAATACAATGATGTAATCTAGATTATGGATTGGATAAGAATGTTCAAGGCTCACCTTGGATATTATATCAAAATATTTTTTTCGTGACTAAGGATGATGTCGAGAACCTCTTCAAAGGAGAAAGGATTTTAATGAAAATAGAAACATGGTTATTGGCACCGTGATTGGGAATTATCTCGTAGTATTTTTCATAGATAACTTTGGTTGCGATGACATAAATCGATGATAATTTTTTTCCAACATTAATTGATCGATTTCCCATTGTATTTGGAAAGAACATCTCATATTGACCACCTATATGGGAAGTGGAGTTTATGATTAATCTCTATCTAGGGTCCAGTCTTCTTTTCCATATGTATTATAGGATTTTACCAACATAGTTATGGGATATTAATGTCAAATTGGAACATCTAAATAGAAAAGGTGTCATTGGGATAAGAACATCTCTGTTGAAGATCTGTTATTATTTGTCAAGAACTCATAAGGAAGTATTTGACTTAGTGTCGATTATCGTAACCTTAATAGTGGTATAATAATGAATAGATATCCAATTCCAGTCATAGACAACCTGTTTTATAAATTTAGTGGATCTTATTGGTTCTATTAAATATAATTACAACAAGGATATCACCAATTATGAGTTTAGAAGGGGGATTTTGTGAAAACATTTTTCAAAAGTAGATATGGCCATTATGAATATGTGGTACTCTGCCTTTCAGTCATAAGAATGAACCATAATTATTTATTGAATTGATGAATTATATAATCCATATACGTCTTTATTCTCTTGTTATGGTGTTTTTGGATTACACATTGGTATATTCAAGGACTGAGATCAATCATTATAAAAACATGGAGATAGTGTGGGAATATTGAGAGATAATCGTTTTTATGACAAATTATCAAAGTGTAATTTTTGGATACAACAGTTAAACTCTCATGGATATGTAATCTCTAAAAAAGGTGATTTAGTGGATCCAGTGAAGATAAACGACATTATATCTAGGAAACCACTGATGAATGACTCTGAGATTAGAAATTTTCTTTTTCTTCATGGTTATTACTGATGATTATTTCCTGTATTTTCATGAATAACATCACCTATGATAGCTTTGAAAATGATGAATGATGCATTTCAATGGACCGTGGAATTACATAATTCTATACAAAATATATAATTTTTTCTTACATCAGCACCTATCTTGATATTACCAGAATCAGGACAGGGGTACGTGGTATTTTGTGATGCTTCAGAATCAGGGTTGGGATTTATTCTCAGGAAAGGATACTATGTTGTTTCTTATAGATCAAGGAAGTTTAGAGTACATGTGAAGAATTACCCAATATAAGACTTGGATTCAATTGTAGTCATCCATGCCTTGATGAATTCACTCCATTATATCCTTAGTGAGAAATTTATAGTTTTCAGGGATCATAAGAGCTTGAAAGCTATTTTCTCACAATGAGATTTGAATATGAGTAAAAGGATATGGATAATTAATATCTATATGATTGAAAATGACTTGATGTATACAATATGAAAAAGGTGATATGGTGGTTGATGCAACAAACAAAATGTTTTATGCTCAGTTGGAAAAACAAAATGTCAGACGAGTGGTAGTTGATCCCGGTTCTCGCTGACTTGCATGTGTAATATGAGGACAGAGGAGATGTTTTGATTTTATTTTCAATTTCCATGGTTCCTGATTTCATTAATATGGTAAAATATTCATATACATCAAATGTTTAATGTTTTAAAATGAGTTCAAAACTAAATTTTGGGGAGATCATTGAGACCTGGAGGCCTGACGAGAGTTCAATGTTTGGGTTCAGAAATCAGATGGTTTCAACTATGGATTGTCCGAAGAAACCTTTTTTTTATTATAACTATCTGAGATGGGTTGTTCACCCGAGAATATATAAAATGTTTAAATCATTGAAATCAATGTTTTGGTGGGTCAATATTAAATTTAAGGTGTTGATGTTTGTTTCAAAGTGATTCACGTTTCAGCAGGTTAAGGCCAATCATCATCAACTAGTCGGTATTTTTCAGTCCTTACATATTCCTATGTGGATGTGGGAACATATATCAATGGATTTATTTATAGGTCTCCCAATAACGGTTCAAAAACATGATGTCATATGGGTGATAGTGGATCGACTCACCATGTTAGCTCCTTTTATCCACATTCATGAAACTGGTAAGGTGGAGGATCCGTCTGAAATCTATATCAATGAATTGGTAAAGATACATGTTATAATAGTTTCTATAGTGTTAGATAGAGATTGAGGGTTCATTTCTCATTTCAGAACATCCATATTGAATTCCCTTATCACTAAGTTGACTATGAGTACGATGTATCATCCTTAGATGAATGGGAAATCCAAAAGGATAATGAAATCATTAGAAGACATGATGTGAGCTTGTGTAATGGATTTTTGTGTCTCAAGGTAAGATAACATTCCCTTAGTCGAGTTCTCAAATATTAATAGCTACTATGCGTCGATACATATAGATCCTTTTGAAGTATTTTATGGGAATCCTTGTAATTATCCATGTTGATGGGTGAAGAAATGTAAGGTTTCATTAGTTTTGCTGAGCCTTTTCCAAGAAACAATATGAAAGATTTAGTTGATTATGAAATGAATGGAGATGTCTCACAATTTTCAGAAATCCTATGAGGATCATCGTTGAAGACCGTTGTTGTTCTTGGTGAGTGATCATGTGTTCTTAATGATTTATCCAAGTCATGGTCATCGATATTCTGGGAAGTACAAAAAGTTATCTTTTTGATAGATATTCCCTTTCGAGATACTGTAATTGGTTGGAGAGGTGGGAAATCAGTTGTCATTTCCATCAAGGTTTAGTGTAGTTCATAATGTGTTTTTTGTATCGTGGTTGAAAAAGTACCGACCTGATTCCCACTATGTGGAAATATGGGATCACATAGACCTAGATCTAGATGCTTTGTTGGTATATATCACAGTGAAATTTGTGGATAGTAATGATAATATCATTCATGAAAAAGCATCTGTCTAGTTTCGGTTTTATGGAAACATGGTTATATTCATGAAGAGACTTTGGAACTCGAAAATGAATTGAAAGAGCGATGTGTGGAACAATTTAAATACACCGATGGTATTATACATTTTTTGGACAAAAATATCATTGGTGAGGACATTGTAGAACCCTAGTTTCTAAAAAGTAACACTTTACTTATTATTATATATATATAAAATAATATTTGGGATGTTAAAGAACATCAATTATGTTTTTGAGGGAAAATTGAAAGCACATGTGAAACGCCCAATTTATCCAAATTGTGTGGCAGCCAATGAAAAACCTTGAGTCTTGGGATGTTTGAGGTAGTTCCTTCAGCATTATTGGCACATGATTTTAGAGACCATGTGAGGAGATCCTATGAAATAGAATTTTATAGGATGTGTTTAATGCACAGTTAACACACTGTTTACCTAACCGTGCGACTGAACCATGACTGGGTCAAAACAACCTTCTTAAAAAGTGGATTTGGGTCAGCCTTAATGTTTAATGCCTCATTCCTCTTCCTATGAGAACCAAAATATGGATTTGGATTCTCCAATTCTCAACGAATATTCTTTCATTGGTCTGAATGTGATTTAAAGGCTGCTCTTGGTGATTATAATTGGATTCCTCAATGTAGGTGTTCGTTATTCTTCGTTGTTGACATTTTTCTTAGGTATACTTCTTCTTTCTTCTCATTTTATCATATCTAATCACACTATGGGTATATATAAAGTTATTAATGTCAAATAATATTATTATTGTTAATAGATGTTATATGGGAGGATATTTAAGGTAGGTTCATTGAGAATTAACCCGATTTTGTTGGTGTTCTTCGTCTATTTGTCATCTTCTTCAAAACCATAGAGGTATCTAGATACCCTCTTGAATCCTCATCCTAGAATATGTTGTCTTAGTTTAAATTAATTGAGTTGCATAAAATTTATTATTAAAGTGTTGTGAAAATCAAGGTATAAATTATCTTTAGTGATGATTTATTGTTTTCATGAAATTGTGAAATTGTGGCGAATTTTTGTGTAACGTGATTTCGTCCTTGATTTTAAAATATTGATTTGATGGATTTGTCAAATGGTATGTTGGAAAATGGATTTTCAATAAAATTTTGTTTTATTGAAATGAGTTTTGGAATATTTCTTTTTGTAAATGGTGTTTGGTATACTTGTGTGTGTATTCATATTGCATTTATGAGGCTTTGTTGATATATGACATTATTCTCGGTGCCAAAATTGCAATGGAACAAGGGAAATAATTATCATGTGATGACATGGTATATCAACAAGAGACCACTCTTGAGGATGGAACTATATTAATGAATCATGCATGGTTGGATATGTAGAATGAAATAGTTATGCTAAAAGAAACATGAGAAATGGATTCAAAGTATTAGGTGGTTGTTTTCTGTAAAAATTTATTTCTCTGGAAAATGGTGTGACATTAGAATTAGTTTAAATTTAGTTATAAAATGTTTCTTGTACTTTTTTTATTTAGTTATATACTATTTGGAAGTGTTTTACAAAAACTATTTTAGAAGCAATTTATATTTGTCTCTAAACTGTTTTGGAAATTGTTTTACATAAAACATTATATAAATGTTTCTAACATCTCTACCTTAGTGGATTGAGTATGGAAGTCATTGGAAAAAACCTACAGAATTTTAGTATCGAACCACACTTTGGAACAATGGTGATTTTGTAGATGTCATAAATCGAGACATGAAAAAAGGTAAAGTATAGCATATTTAGCACTACTTCGTGATACATGGGTTGTTTGGTGATGATGGGGCATAAAGCTTGTGGAAAATGGAGTCTGGTGGAAATCTTGGAGATTTATTAGTTTATAATTTTTTTTCTACATTGATGTTTTAATCATACATTTTGGAGCTTTATTTATTTACGATTTTTATAGATGAAACATTTAGTTGTCTTTTATCGTTATCATGAATCGTATGGTAGTATTTTTAGTTATGTATTGTTGGTTAGTTGTTTTATTCTTAATGGGTAAATCATCCCCAAAATGGTTGGAAACTATTTGAGATTTATTAACATCCTTTGGAATCTTGGGGATGTCTCTAAGGTCAAGTAGCATTCCACCCACCATCTCCATACAATAAGTATAATGGGGGTGTTACATATTCTCTAGTTTTATCGATGTAAAAAATATTTTTTCTATTAAAAACTATAGTAATAATTTTTTAAAATTTTCATTACGCAAAATATTATAAAGGTCATAATCATGTTAAATAAGGAAAAAAGGACATATATTCAACATTTTTAAAATACTATGTGTGGTATACTGATCAAATAAAAATTATGAAATTGTTATGGTCATTCAATATTTCTTTTTCTTTTTATTTTTAGGATTAATTACCCAATTTAACATTTATCATGTTACAAATAAATACTAAGGTTACTAATACTATTGACTAAAATAAAAGAAAACTATTGACTAAATTTGGACCCACTAATTCAAAATATTGAATATATTTTTTAATATTCATTTAAAATAAGCTGATTACTTTTAATGATGGCTCATTTCTCTCTCGGGTTCCTCCTCCCACTCTCAACTCTGCCTCGGGTGGCCCTATGAAACCCATTATTGTTGGACCACCAGTGCATATGAGCATCATCCATTCTACATTTCTTCCTTTGTTCCCCGCTTTTCTCCTTCCAAACATTCTTAATTCCTCATTGTGTAGCTTCTTTGTGGGATCTTCCCCCGTTTCCGTTTAGTCTCTACTTTCATCATTAGCAGCGGGCACTCTATCTTCATAATCTTTTATTGGTGGTTCTCATGAAATGATAAAGGTTGTGTTAAAGTCCTTGGTCTCTAATATACTTCTCTAACCTCATCTTCCACATAAAAGCTCCATGTTTTATTTTTAGCAGTGGACTCAATGACGTTTTGTTATTTTCATTTTGGTGTATCATGGTTTTCAGGAACTTCTTGAGCCTTCTTGCTTTTGTTTTGTTGGATCTGGTTTTTTGACCTCATTGATGATGCACATATGGGTCCCTCAATGTCCCTTTCCCTACTCTGATATAAATATCCTCCACTCCTATCAATGGCAGACTGGGTGTGGTGGTAATGATGCAGTTTTGGGTATGTGGTTCAACAGATGACAATCCTCCAAGCACGAGTCCCTTTTTATGATAGTTCAATGCATGAAATCATTTACTTCTTAATGTAGTTTCTATATTATCTGTTTTATTAGGTGTTTCATTCCATTCATTGATGTTTTTTTATTTTATATTATTCTTGATCTTCTTTTTTATTATTATGTATGATTTTAATTGTATCTTTGGTGGTCTACAATGATGAATTTAATAGTGGTTTGTGGTGGCACTGGTCTTGGTTTCAGTTTTGGCACTAGTTTCTAGTATGTTGGTTTTCGACGCGCTGGTTTTGATTAGGGTTCCATCATGAGGGGGTTGGATCAATGAGTTGATGTTGGTATATATTTTGAAACATGAAATAGATGGTGTGTCACTGTGTTCATATCTAGGCAGTGATGATGACTCTTGTTTGAATTTTGAATCTGGGTGTGTTATGAAGGATTGTGGTGTGATGTGGATGGTTTTGTTTGATAATTTAAATTTTTAAGTGTGTAATGTATCTTTTGTGGGTTTTCTGTAGGTTCCCACTTATCCTTAATATAGATAAACCAATAAAATAAAAAATGTATTGGTGTGTGATGATGAATAATTTAAATTAAAATTAAACCATCAAAACTTGATGAAAATCCACTTATTTTAGATAAATTCCCTTCTAATGTAAAATTGATTTTATAAAAAAAGGGAAACTAAATTTCATTTGAAAACCCATAATTTGAGTATTTTCAAAGAATAATAACAAAATAAATACTAAAACCCCAAAAAATATATTTTTATTTATTAAATATTTTTTTAAAATATAACTGTTAATAAGAAAGTCAATATTTTCATTATTAAAAAAAATTCAATATTTTCAGAATCTTATAAAAAATCATGTTATGATAATTTTAACGTGGTTATTTTAAGAAAATATAATTTTTCAAAATTATAATTCTTAAATAATAACTTATAATATAATATTTTAGTAAAACTTTTTCCCTTGTAATTAAAAAATTTCATAATATTTTTATAATGAATACTACTATCTAACTAATGAATTATCTAAATATAAATAATATTTATTCTACCATTATCATGGTTGTTATAAAAAATTTAACATACCACATTCCCTTATAGAAGATACATATGCATTTCATGTAGTCATTATAACACCTTGATATTTTAAATTACAGTTCCCTTTAAAAGCTAACTTATTCAATAGCATACTTCACACATAACACAATACCAAAATAAACCAAATAAAATTATATAAACTTAATAATTTAGAAAATTAATTTGTATGTTATAAATATAGATAACCACTTATTAATATATATATATATATATATGGATATTTTTTATTTGTGTAGACAAATATCTTGTGAGATCAACTTAGGGATTTAAATGTATTTTCAAAAATATATATTTTTGTGTTATTTATTTTATGAAAATAAATGTATTATAGAAAACATGTATAAGGGATATTAATAATATATACTTTTACATGAATTTTATACTACCACTAATATTATTATAAATTTATAGAAAATAATAATTTGAATGGTATTTTTTCTTGAAATGTTAATTTTCTATAAAAACAAAATTTTCAAAATAGTTTTATGTTTTTTTAAAACAAAATATTATAATTTTCTAAATTATATAATTACTTAATTGAAAAAATATTGGAATTTATATTATCAATATTAGTATCAAATTGATTTTTGGGATTTTTTGAAATAGTTGTTCTTAGGTGAATAGTAAAAAATACATATTATCCTAAATCTGTAACTTTTATTACATTATTATATTATAAGAATTACATAAATAGCATTGATATATTTTTAACAATATATATATATATATATATATATATTTCTTAATTAAATTAAATCTTTTTAAATTACTATATTTTATTTATAAAACCCATATTTACCTTTTTGAGACATTAAAATATTTCAATCTAAACAATATCTTATTCATCTATATTAAAAAATTGTTTTCATACCATGTATATATTAAATCATAAAAAATAAATTTCCTATTTTAGGTCAACATTATCATATTATGTGATATGAAAAAATAATTTTTGGGAATCAAATTATAATTACTAGGATTAAAGTTAACGGCCCAAACAATAGTAAAACTGCTATTTTTGTATAATTATTTTATTAACACTAAGTAGTTATTATATAATCATAAAAATTATTCACATCTAAAAAATTATCTAATTAATTTAATAGAACTATATATAAATGATTAAATAAACATTCTTTTGTTAATAAATTTTAAATATGAATAAGAACAATGAATTACTAAAACATTTTATACTAATTTTTTTTCAATATATTTATTAATTTTACTTAAAATGTAATATTATGTTATTTAGAAATGTAATTTATTTAATTTTGGGTAAATATAAACTTCACAATATAAATAATTATAATTTTGGTTTCATACATTATGAAATATATTTTTAAATACATAGTTAAAAACTAGTTACTAATGTAAATATAAAAATGTCACAATGCAAAACCCTATAGTAAAAAATATGAATGATATGTAAAAAATTTGTAGGATGTACGGAGTGAGGATATATCAACCCAATATCACCCAAAATCCATTATTATGAATATTTGGAGTAATACAATGGAATTGGGTAATGATATCCATTATTATGAACATTTGGAGTAAGACAATGTAATTGGGTAATGATATCAATCAATGGCCAATGGTATTCCCAAAAGATTAATTTTCATCACCTATAAAAGAGTACCACATCCACTCATTCAGTTTTACTGATCCCTTTCAAATTTACCTTGATTTAGTTCCCAAAAAACCTATCATATTTTTTTAAATTTCCTCATTCCCTTGATCTCTAGAACATATACTATCTATTTCATTTAAAATGATATCAATAAGATATGATCGAGTCTCCAATAGAAGTATTATCATAATTTTAATCATTTATTATTAATATTACTATTCACAACATATTATATCCATAAAAATATAACTTTAGTAGAATTATTATTATATTTATATGTAATTATATGAATGTAAGAACCCTTATTTTTTATCTCTATAAATCATGGAAAACAAAATGTGTCATTAGTGTGTTTGCGTCGACTTCTGACTTCTGGAAGTAATGTCTTCCCTTTACATACTACCTCTCATGGATAGTTTTCATGATGATTTTGATGAATAAATTTTATATATATGATATAAATATGATTCTAAAATTTCAAATTATCACATACCTTTTTTCCATAATATTTGTTGCGAAAGGAAAATTTTAATCATGGGTTATAATGGCTACTATCTCCATGGAGTAATAGTTTTTTCATTTTTCATTATAATTTTCTTTTTTTATCCGAAAAACATAAAATATAATTCAATATATTCTAAAAATAAATAAAATATCATTTTACTTATATTATAATTATATTATTAAATTCATCAACAAGACACCAATCGAGGTATAGGTTGTTTATAGTTAGGTTTGTTTAATAACCTAAATGAGTAATTCTATAAAACACTATCATGGATGAATGTGGGAAACTAAATACTAATATTATTTAAATTTAACTTTAATTTAATTATAGTTTTTGGGTTATATAATAGTAATACAATTTACATCCCTTGTTACTAAAATAATACTTTCAATCACTAGGACAATCAAAATATTTTTACACCTATTCAATATTTATAAAATCAACGAATAAAATTATAATATATATAATAGAACATGATAATAAAATTTTAAATATTAAAATTAATATTAAAAAACGGCTCCCAACAAGGTATCCAAAACATTTAATTTTATTATTTTAAAAGCTAGGTGCTCATATATAATGAATCATAAACAAGATAGGTGTTAGGGTTTATATCATCATTAATTTAGGATTGTATTGATATTGTGAACCAGCCATCACTAGTATGGTGTAACTACTTCCCTCATGAATTATAATATGATAAATAAATACAAAACTTCTAAAATTAATTTCCATTGTTCCTCATATTTTCTATGGCCTCTGATTGATGTCTTCAAAAAAAATATGGCACTTCTATAACATAACATTCATTCTGGTGTTATAATGTTTCTTCTTGAGTTTCAATTTTTTTTTCATAATATAATATAGACTATATATTCCATGAGACATCTATTTGGATTTTAATATTCGTTATTGATGTCTTATACTCTGCCTTGAAAGAGGCTATATGTAAAGAATAATTCTCATCCCATCTAATGTTTGTTTTGCCCCTTATTTATGATTTCCTTTAATGCTAATGATATTCTTTATAAAACCGAATTTTATGATATCTCATATGGATATAATATTTCCCTTATAGTCATTTAATTTTTTTAATCCATTCTAATATTTTATTTTTCATGAAATGTTTTGAGGACATAGAAATAAATCTTTTTAAAACTCTCATATTATATTTGGGTTATCCATTAACTTTAATTTTATACCTTTTTTTGTATATTATTATCATTAAGTTAATCCATATACTATATATATATATATATATATTACTTTCACATCAATTATTTTTATAGTAATTTTATCTTGTAGGTTAATTCATGTTTTAGCATCCCTTCAAAATTCCATCTTTTAAGTAAAAAAGTCTTAAGGGTTGTTTCAATCTTGTTTTCTCATGAAGAATTCCACCTTAGTTAAATGTTTCTAACCATGAATATATTTTAAAACTATAACATCTGTAATAGGGTGACCCAAACTGGTTTTTTAAGTTGGTTCAACACATGACCTCAGGCATGCCTCCCCTTTTGGTAGAGGTTGATGACTATAAGTGACAGTCAAATATGTCGCATGTGAAGACACTACCATATTTATAAAAGCATCAAAATAGTTGAAATAATTAAAAATATAACAAGGGTACAATCATAGTAAAAACATCAACCAAAAAAAAATAAATAAATCCATAAAATTGAAAATGATAGTATAACATAGTAGATATATGTCATGCCCCATAAGATTCACATTTCAATAGAAAACCCAAACTAAATACACAATAAATAATCCCAACTGCATACTGAAAACATATATGGTTCCCCTTTCCTTGCTCCATCCCAAAATTAATTGCATCCATCTGTGATAGGGATCTTAGTGTAATATTTTCTTGTCAAAATGAACTCTATTCAGCTACAAATCAGGGGTCTCGACTAGGGTATCCGTAAAACATCATTGGTCACCACAAATATTGTTTAAACCAATATCTTGTCTATAATAATGGAATTATTTGTATAAATAATTACAATAAAATGAAAAAGTAAATAGTTTTAATGTTTTTTATTCTTTATCCAACCACATAATACTAGGTTTACAACATTCTGGAGTCTAATCCATACACATTATGGATTTTACAATTTACTCATTTTATGAGATTTCATTATCCATATTAATTCCAATTTCATTCTATACCATTGGGAATCATTTGGGGGTACCAATATCTCATACACTTGGAAAATTAGTCTTGTTCCAATAACTTATTTCCCAGAGAATTATTCTAGAACCCCATGGGTACTTGTATAATCAACCTCTCACCCACCACTCATTGTTCACATGAATGAATTGGGTACTTATATAAATAGTCTAGAAACCCATGGGTACTTAAAGCTTTAGTCCATCACCAACAACTCATTGTATGAATTTACATACATAGATATCATGGTTCCACATTCATAACACTTTTATGAAAAAAAAATTCAACATGGTTCACCATTTCATTTATTAAACAGAACCATGGTTCGTTACATTCATCATAAGAAATAACATGTAAAATTTCAATATTAATTATCTTGTCATTAAATTTGACACAATTGCTTATCCATATTTGTAAATCAATATTACCCATTAAATCCCACTTTCAAAAATTAAATTAGGATTTTGTTCAAATATATAATTCCATTCTCTTCCTTTTTAAATTTTATGATTCCACAATTCAAGGATATTGTCATACTACATTGGATGACATCATGACCGATCTTGTAATCTCCAAATGGTCTCGCATGATCTAGGAGGGGTCTCATAATTACTTGGTAATCAAATCATTTTAAAAATTTCAAATGAATTGAACACCATGAAAATGAAACATTTCAACTACAAACATGATATCATAATCAAGACTAGGGTAATTTTAATTTATAAAACATACCTTAGGATCATTGATGAATTCATCCCAAACTTTATACCTCAATTAAATATTGAACAGTAAAATTCCCAACTATATAGGATAAATTGGATAAAACCTAGGATAAATATCCAATTAAAAATACAGTGATTAAAAAAATAAGTTAGTTAGTTTTGATATTTATTCTCACAAACAAACAAATTTGTTTTACTAATAATATTACTTTTACATAAATTCCAGGAAGATGATTTTCATTAGAATATTTATTTCTATTATGAAATATTACATAATTCATTAACCCATGGAAAGATATTTAGCAATGAATTATATATGTATTTTAAAAGTAATATTTAAAGTCTTTTCACACACAATATTTTAATCATAACGTATGGTTTGGTAACCCTACATTTTTAGTAAAACGTTTGGATCATGAACCCTATGTTATTGGAAATGTATTGATAAAAAACCCTACATTTGGAAGAAACCCTAAATTTGGAAGAAACCCTACCATTGAGGAACAAACATATATTTCTTTAACCTTAATTTTATAAACTATTATTCATATAAAACTATTCTTTTGATTTTTGTTACTATGTGAAGGAACCCTATGTTTAACTTGGTTAATGATGGAGTTTTAAATTGATGATATTATTAGTGTTTTTAGCAATGATCCCAATGGAAGTAAATATCTATTTTATGAAATTTTATGACTAATTCAAGGTCTTATAATCAATGAATTAAATGATTCTTATTTATATGGGATGTTAGGATTCTCTTTGAATGATTTTAATTCTTTTAATTAAAATACTAATGCATAATTATAAACTATTTCTAGATCTGTTTGGATCCATATATGTTTGACCATCAATATAAATATTTAAGACATTCATCTTTTGAATATAAATATGTACATAGTAATATAAAAGTGATATGTTCTAAAAAATAGGAGTGTTTTTTTATTTAGATCTATACATTGGATACAATCATGTTTTTTAGTTGATCAACTCACTATTTTCATTGTTGATTTTGTTGTATCTTATAGTCAAATCATATTTTACCTACTCAATAATGAATTTTTTAGAGCCACAGATTGGTGAAAAACCTGTTCATTCATCTGTATGGTGACTTCTCTATAACCAATTAAAATAATACTATGAAAAATTTAAAATATTTCTTCAATTAAAATGATTTATTAAAGATATTAACATATTTTGATTGATGTTTCAACCGTAAGTGATTCATGTTTCTATCATCCAAATAAATATCTATTGATTTCTTAGTGTATCATCTACTTGGAATCAATCATGGTGATAATAGAGTATCATCAAATTGGAATAACATTTGGATGTCTTGGATCCTTGTAAAAGAACCAGAAGGACTTGTAAAACCCTTCTTGTAAATTTATCAACTATAAATCCAATAAAACAAGTAGTTTCATTATATGGGATTTATTATATATATATTTATGTTTTTGTAAATCCTTAAAAATTATTCTATTTATATCTGATACCAATAAGTGGTATCAAAGGAAGGGCTTTGTAGATATATTTAAATTTCTGAAATCCATGAATTTTCTATTTGATAATATCAAGTGAATCAAATATTTGGAATCTTTTTCAATATCAAAAGGTATCTTCTCTCACTAAAAATAATTAATTAAAGATTCAGATGAAGGAAAATCTCAAAATGATTGATCTCAAAGAAGGTGTATTGATAATATGATCTCCTTACTTTAATAGTGGTAATTATGGATGATCAAAATATCACTAGATTATTTACATGAAAATACACGGAATATGAATTTATTTAAATGTTTTCAATCCATATGAAATTCATAATGAAGATTAATTAAAATTTAATTACGATGATGATAATGAATATGATATTAATTCATGTTCAATGAATTCTATTGCTTGTGGTTTAGGAACAAAGGAGTTTAATAAAACTTCTCAATATTCTACAATATATGAGATATGGCATACTATTTTTTTCTAATAATGAAACTGATAGTATTAAAAAATTGTGGTGTAACACTTTAAAATTAACGTTTGATACATCCATAATTCATGAATATGGGAACATAACTCAGATGAACAGGAAATTGTAATATGTTTTCAATAATGTTGCTATATTGGGAGATCCCATTAAGAAATTTGATCATAAATTAAAAGTTATTAAAGTTATACCATCTAAATAGAATGGAATATCTACTGTTATATAACATTCCACACTAGGTATATAATTATCCATGAAATATATGATTGTAAAATTGACAATATATAAATATGGGATGTTGTCCAGTGTTAAAAATCTTATTAAATATGAATAAGATGCTATAAAATGAATTTTGGAATGATCACATGATTTATTCATTCTATATTCATATAAATATTTATCAACTCCTTCTAAAATGATTAGAAATTTTTACAATAATAAAATAAAGGTACTAAATAAGATAGATATTATGAATTCAAAGAGAAAGGTCAAAAAAATATTAACTATCCATTATTCAAATATCAAATGAAAGAATTTTATAAATTAAAAGTAAATAAAATTATTATGTCAACATAGACAAATACTTTTGGTTAAAATGTTGAATCTACAACAAACATTGATGATCAACATAAAAATAAAATGGTGTTTCTTATGACTCACATAGATGAGGTAAAAACTACATAATCTCAAAACTATAATTCTGAAAAACAAACTTATGGTTAAAATAATTTGTATTTCATTATTCTTCAAGATAAATTTAAATCATTAAGAACTATCATAAATGAATATAAAATCTTATGTTTCTATTACATTTGATAAATAAATTTTTTCAAACAAAATTACACATTAAATTCAAATTTAATACTAATTTTATTATGATCAGCATAAAACTAATATTAAATAATTTTTAGATGAAGTTGATAATTTAAAATAAACCACTAGTATGTGTATCAAAGAATAAAAAATTTTAAATCAAAATATTAGTAAAAATTATGTTTAGAAAAGTAAACCGTGGAATAGGTAGTAATTGTGAATGTACAAAATTATATATGAATTATTTATTCCCTTGTTGAAATTAAAAAGTCATTTTAACTACTAAATGTTTTTATTATACTATTAATGGAAATTGTGTAAGTGAATTTTTATTTGTAAAACATCAATTTTATTTGTATTGATCATGTTTTTAAAAAAAATTATCTGACTAAAATATTATAATCTCTAAACAAAATAATTAGATTTGCTTATAAAAAATGATAATATCTAACAGTGTACGATTCAAACTCAAATTAGTGAAAAAGGATCCTGTATTTGATTTTTTGAAGGAATACCCCACTTAAATTTTTTTGAATCGTTAATTGTTTGTATGAATATCATATCGACACCAAAACACTGAACAAAATATAAATTAGTTTATTTTCATAATTCCATATCTCCAGTACTAATAATCCTGGAAGTATTTCATTAATATTTTTTTATTTCACTAACCTTTTTTGTATAGGGTGATATATTTTGTGCCTAATTTTTAAATAATTTCTCACTCTTTGAATTAATGAGTTAAATATTATTTTAAATAATTTCATATCAAATAACATAACTAAATAGATAAACTATTAAAATATTGTTTCAAATATTTTCATCATATAAACAATTGTCTTTAGAAAATATAGTCGTGGATTGATTATATAAATTTGTCTATGAATAAAAATATATATTTATTGTAATAAAATTATACTTTTATTTCACATGTTATTGAAAAAAAATCATTTACGTAAATGTTTCATCCCGAATATCCTTTATATGTAAAATGTATTTTCAAAAATTTTGACTCTAAAATGATTAATCTGTATTTTTATCTCCAGAATTTGAAACATTGTTTGAAAAATTTTAGAATAGAATGTATCATATTACTCTTTATAATCCTAGATTATTATTCTTGAAACTTATTAAATTGGTTATATGTTAACTCCTTAATATCAATTTCAATAAAATATAAATAAACTAGTCTGATCAAAATAGAGCAATCCAGAAAATAAAGTCCAGATAAAAATAATTCTAAAAATAAAACAAAAGGTAATACTTCTTCAGAAATGTTAAGAGAACAATATTTTTCCTATGTTAATGAATCATTAGAAAAAACATATAGGAATATTATGGAAGATCCATGTTTTGAAGAACTCTAAGAATCATCATCTCAAATGATTAATTGTGGAATGTCCTCTAATGTGAATTCTTTTAATGATAACAGATTAATTGATGAAATACTAAAGAAACATGATAATAAAAATTTATTTAAAAATTCAAATGAAGAATAATTAAAAGTTTTATGTTTCATAAAAGTTTTTTATACACTTCATAGGGAGTATCAGAATATAAAATAAATTTAAATTTAATATAAGTATTTCAATATTTTAAAGTGTAACCAACAAGTTAGATAGAGTCAGTAAAAAAAATTAGTTGTTACTAATTTGAATCATTATGAGATAAATGAGTTTTTGGTCAAACAATTTTTATCCTCTTCATTGTATTAAATATCTGCAACTGTTGAAAGTAGAATAGAATAGCATGAAAGAGACTTACCTGATTTAAGAAAAAAATTTAAAATTTTGAAAAAAATTATGAACCATCTAATCCTTCATAATTCCCTAAGAGTTCTTCATATCTATAGTAAATTTGATGTCAATGTTTTTTATATATTTTCATTAGTATTTTTATTAGTAATAAATGTGTGTTATAAATAATTTCATATTTTATTTTTAAATGTTTATACTCTTTATGTTTTATATAAATGGATATCTTATGTGTAAAAAAATTTATTATTTGACAATATAATTTCGTAACATGAGATAAATTCTTCTATTACTGAAGGTGATACATTTTTCAAATTTAAAATTGTTATTTATTGTTATTTAGGATATTCATTTAATGTTCCATTAATATTTAAAGACATTTTAATATATTTTATTCATTAGTAATTATTATAGGTAACTCGTGGAGTTATTTTAAAAATAGTAGAATGTTTTTAAACAATTGATTATTGTGGAATGAATTAAATGATTCAATACATTAATAGAAAACTCATATTATTTATTGTATAATATTTTATATATTTTCATGGATCCCTGATTTTTAGAATCATGGTTTTAAGGTGATTTTGTATTGATATATTTTATTTTTATCTTTTTCATGTCACAAAAAGAGGGTAAATTTATAAGAAATTTATATTGAAAAATATATAAATGTATGAAAAATATATTAAACTTTCATGATAATTTCAAATTTCTGAAATTTATCTGAATCCTGTAATTTATTTTTCAAATTTCACCAATTATTTGTTTTAATATTAATATTTTTATGGGTTTGTGATCATCATAATGGGGGATATTTTTGACCATTTCTTGATTAATCAATTACCTTTTTTTATTTTTTATTTGTATGTATAGAATCTCCCAGAGTAGTGTTACAAATAATGTTTCTTTTTAGTGAATATATTAAATATGATATTCGTTAGAATATTTATTTTTATTCTAGAAGCATACAGATATCATTAATCTATGGTAATATTTTGGAATATGTATTCTGGACATCTGTTAATATTATATTGACACACTATTCGAACCCTATGTTTGTATGAATAACATATAGTTTGGGAAGCCTATGTTTAGAATAAAACTTCTGGATCATGAACCATATGTGTTTCAAAAATAATTGATGAACAACCCTACTTTGGTATTAAATCATGAGTTTAAGGAATAGACTAATGTTTCTTAAACCCTAATTTTTTAAAAACCTATACATTTGTTGTTTCTCACTAAGTGAACAATACCCAACATTTTACATGGTCAATTACTGTGTTTTAAATTGAATATATTATCCTTATTTTCATCAATATTATCACCAGAAGTAAATATCTCTTTAAAGCTGTTTTACATCTATTTAATAGGATCATACTCAAGAGATTAAATAATTCTAATATCTAAGGTATGATATCACTCTTTGAATGAATTCAAAAATATTAGTAAATTAATATATATTGCTTATAGAGATGGTTTGACCTGGCTCTATTCAACAATATAGATAAATACTGATGATATTCATATTCTGAATATATATGTCCATAAGATATCAAAATATATTTTCCCTTATAAAAAAATTGTTTTTGGTTACATTCATTGTTACACTTATAGGACATTCATGTATTTGTCTTTTTGATTGAATCACTACTGTTTCTGACACTATTGGTGTATGTTATTATTAAATCTTCTTTTGTAAGTGTGATAAATAATTTTTCAGAGTTACACTTAGGAGACATACATGTTTATTCATCGGTATGTTTTTTCTATATAACTTTTTAAAGGAATATTATACAATGTTGATGTTCTAGATTCTGTAACTATTCTTTGTTGATGATAAATACATCTTTTGTTTTCTATTTCTACTATAATAAAAACATATTTCTCTCAATCAACTAAATCATTAATAATTTATTGGAATATCAGTTATACAAACTCAATCACAGCTATAATGAAGTATTAGCTTATTGGAAGATGATGTGTATATTTTAGCTCCTTTTAAAAGAAGCATATGGCCTTGTAATGGCATTATTATAAAATTATCAGCATCCTATACTTGGCTATAGAAGTCCCTGGTAAAATTAATTACTAGTGAAATAAAAAATTGAGTTGAGAGGTCGTTATTGGAGTGGACTAGGGGGTTATTGTTACCTTGGACACTATGTATCATTATGTTATATTCTTTTTCATTATCTAATGATTACATTTTTTTATAGGTTGAATTAAATAATAATTTCATATCAAGAGGTAAATTTCAAATGAATTAATGTTTTTAGTGGATCACAATTCACCCCCATCCGCTTGGGTCTACATCATAATAAATCTAACCTAATAGATCCTACAAAACAAGATACATTAAAACCTATATCTAGACCATAAAAATGGAAGGATTCACCCCACTCTAATGTGGGAGAAATACAGGATATATATGAACGTAAATAAGAATGAAACCACATACCATATAAGTGTCAATTTCTTCCATTGGATGTTCAGTTCATAGATAAAAGTGTTCAATGATCCTAGTAATCCTCATAGGAGTGTCCAAGAGAAAAGGAAATAAAATTAGGATGAGACAATATGATTAGGTATATAAAAAGTGGTTTATGAATTTTTAATTAAATTTAGGGGGAATATAAATTTTGAGTCTATGGTTTTATAGATGATCTGCACAGTGAGATAAAAAATGATCCCTATCTATACACCCTCATTGTATGGAGTACACAGTTTCTCATGGGATGGTGCAAGGTTTTTGTAACCATGAACCAACCATGATATTCCCATTTTTCCAATGGTGTATGTTTCAGGGGTGTCCACATGTTTTGGTCAAACTGTACTCCATGTTCTAATTGATCAAAATGGGGTACATGGTTTCCTAGAGGAAACTATAATTTTTTATGTAAACTTGATCCTACTGTGAACAACCCCTTGGGCATGAAAAATTCTATAAATTCACTCATAATGACCCAAAAAAAACAAAAAAAAATTGACACCAAAAAATAATAAATTAATACCTAAAAACCATTGTGATACATCTTCAAATGGTTGGGATATTACATTCTCCCCACCTTATAATAGCTCATCCTCTAGATTTACTCGCATCAATTAGTAATCCTATGAGGTAATAATTTCAAGAAATTGGGAAATCATATTAGCTTCTCATTCCCATGTTTCCTCCTAAACCAGACCATTCTCCACATAACTTAGACTATCCTCACTTTATTTCCCTATAACACATTCTCAATACAATCTAAAACATCAATTAGTTGATCTTCAATGGACGCTTCATCCTCAATCTCAACATCTTTAACAGACATCATCTGAGAAGGTTTGGGGTGATATTTAGAATGATGTCAAACATGGAAACAAATATGCATATAACTATACCATTTTGGAGGATCCAACTGAAATTCCATCTTTCTAATCCTCCCCACAATCAGAATCTGTTTGAAAAACCTATGCACTAACAATCTCTAACTCCAAATCCATTGGTGACCCAATCATAGTGAAACATGAAGGAATACATGATAACCCACATTAAACTAATGAATCTTATGTCATTGATACGTATAATACTTCTATATACTTTTCATTTTAACCATACATTTAGATATTAATCAAACCATTAATGATGTATCCTTTATGAGACTCGATCCCAACAACTCAGACTCACCCACCACCATCCAAAGAAAGTATATATTAATGGCCTACCATAACGAACCTTATATGGTTCATTTTTAATAGTCACATGATAACTATATATAATGGTAATCTCAATGGTAACTATGTTTTCTACGAAGACTCATCAATGTCTAAGATGCATGCAAGTAGAATGTCGCCAAATAATTGAATAGTACATTCTGATTGCTCATTCATCTGTCGGTGAAATTTTATATTCATAATTACCTTGGTTCCCAAAGCCATCTGTAAGTATTTATAAAATCGTACAGTAAAACTTGAGGCATGAAATGAAACAATACTCCAGATAAATCAATGAAGACATGATATCTTTAAAACATACAATTCACCAACTGATCAACCATAAATGTTTACTGAATTGGAATGAAATGGGACACCTTGATCAATAACTCTACTGTCACCCATATATATTATTTCTTCTAAGGGTCTCTCATAAGACCCACCACAAAATCCATGGTAACTTTATCCTACTTCCGTTACATAATTGGAAATGGTTGTAACAAAACATCAGGTCATTTATGGTCAACTATAACTTACTAATAGGTGTAGTGTAATTTCATGAAACCTAAAATTTCCTTTTTCATTCTATGAAACAAATACTATATCTGAATATCATGGAAATTATTTGTCAAACAAAGGTTCATTTCCCACATTTTTGTGTGAAATTAACATATTACATATTATCGTGTACACATAGGCATGAAAACATGGACCAAACATATATGATATCATCCTCATATATAATAGAATTGGAATGTATCTCCCCACCATCAAGGATTTCTTATAGATACCCACGCATTATAAACAAATTATTAAATGATTTTATCCCTATTAAACCATCAAATACAAATCACGGATCACAAAGACTAGTGTCTTTATAAGACTACGTATAATAAAATAAAAGGATGAAATTATAAATAATGAAATATTTTATTTAATCTACCAAAATTCTATCATCTCTTCCTTTGAGTCTCTACATTTACATTGGATAACATAGGGAATTCATAGCCAAAAGGGATGATCTAAAAAACCCAGTATTGGAATAATAAGGGGAATAAAGCATAGTAAATGGGTTACAATACATAACATGATGACATAAAAAGGAATAGAACATGATTAAACATATGGAATCATAATATATAGAACACGAAATCATATTATCATGGAAAAAAGGAATTTGGAAGTAACATATAACATGACTTTAACATGAGTCAAGGCTAACTACAAAGAAAATATCACATGGTGGAAAAAGTCCCAAAATGGATTAGGATTACCCCATAATCCCATACATGATGTCTCATGTGACAAAACATTTCCCAAAGAATTAGAGAACTATCCGGTCACACCCATCATTACATGTTCATGAATATGTGTTTCACATGAAAAATCAAACATAAGGAATAAATATACGGGTAATCCATGTGGTCCAATCATTTTAAATTAATGTCAATGATTAGAAATTTATTGTTCCTACTTACTACTATAAAACATAAAGTAGTATTTATCCCATGGGAAGGTAAACAATTATTTTTATTGAGAACGTTTTAAACAAATCAACTATAAAGAGTAGACTAAATTTTTTCCTCTTCTTAATTTTTATTATATTTTTTGTAATTATTATAAATAATGTTTCAAGAAACTGCATTTTACTAAGAAACTAAGTCTCATACAATAGTGATGAAAAAATTAACAGGGAAATCTATGTATGAGAATGTAAATAGTGACTAAACACTTTGATCAATTGAGACACTTATGAATTCCTAATCCACTAGTTATAATGATGAATTATCAAGTAAATTATATTGAACCACACATCATATAATGATTGAATAATCTCCCTCACCAAAATGTTTAAAAAAATAGTGGAATGAATATTAGAGTTTACCACCTTAAAAATTAATCAAATGCAATGAAATTTAATGATAGGATGATTAGAATAGAACTCAAATTTAAATTTAAATTTTAATGAAATTAAATCTTCAAAAAAAGATATCACGATCAATATCAATGATTGATCTTGAAATTGTGAATTTTAAAAATTTGATGTGTGAACAATTAAGATGATAATCAGAATAAATCTCACTGATCAATTAATATATCATAGATGAGTAGAGTAATCAAGCTTTAGAAATAAACTAATATATTTTTAAAATTCCTACGCTCTGAAATTTATCTGACAATAATATTTATAACAATAATTCAAAACATTCAATTAAAATTTGAATAAATTGAGAAAAAAGTGGAATAAATATCCCTCTACATCGCATATTTATATTATGTTAACTTGTAAATGGTCTCCATCATTCTCCTACTCTCAAGATCCCATATTGTGCCTCAATTCAATGTCATCGTTGAGATATTTTTGGTATTTTGTGTCCCATTTCATTCCAATTCCTCAATTGTCTACTTTTGGTCACCTATTACTTCCTCTAACGTAGTTGGATCTCTAATGTTTTATAGTCCACATACTTATCATTTCTAAAATTCAAGCGACTTATTAAAAAACCCCTCTAACAACCATCGATCCGTAGTTCTTCATGAAACTGGACATAAATCTGTCTCTTGCTCAAATCTGCACAATGTAAAATTGGGAATAAATAATAGAATAAATTTTTTTAACCTTTATAAATGAATATTTACTAGTATAATTGAATTTTTATAAAAAATAATAGATTATAGAAAATATTATATTATTATACTAATTAATTATTATTATTATTTATTTAAAATTTTTACATTGTTAATTATTATTTTTAGTTTTATTATTTATTAATTATATGTTTTTTATTTCATATTTTTTTAACACCCTATTAAAGAGACCCCTATAAGGTTGGGGGAATCCTTCCTTCCTCCAGATGGATTGCCTCACAGTTCCCCTCCATGGTAGTGGAGGATAATGGAGCATATTTAGTGACTTCTTTAGAAGTTATGGGGTTGTGACCTATGGGGGTCGACCTTAGTTCTTCCCGATCTAAACAAAGGGGTGGTAAATAAGTTGGGATTGTAGTGATAAGGCTTCTAGGGGAACGATCACAATGTAACTGGTGAAGTCAAGTGAAAAAATATAAATAATATACATTCGGTTCATTTAGTGGTTCTTAGTCGGCCTCAGTTCAGGGTTTTAGATCTACTTCGAGTATATTTAATTTCAATTGGATAAATATTTAATTAAGGATCTAAAATGTCTTCGAGTTATTATATTGATTGGGAATGAATTTTAGATATATTAAATTGGATTGATTTAAACAAATTTATTGATACGATTGGAAACAGCTATAATAATGGTTCAAAGATTGGTGAGTAAGAGATGATGTCATCGCTATGGTGAGTTGGATGAGGGAGGAGTGAGGATAAAGACATCGAGATAGCATCTCATGGTTCTCTAGTGGTGTGAAGATAGTGAGGGAGGAGGCGATGATTATGTGTTGAGGCATCATCGCGATTTTCTGTAGCTGGGTGGCAGTGTCTCGATTTGGTGGTGATGTGAATATGGAGGCACCACTCTGCTGGTTGTGTATAGATGTGAATGGGAAGCAAGCGGTGTGTCCCAGTAGTAGAGGGATGGTATAATATGGGCTCACCACTAGCCTTGGATGTGAGAATGGAGAAAATACTAGCAAGTGCTGTCAGTGTGTCAGAATTAATTTCTAATAGTGTCTAGGAGGAACCGTTGTTACTATTGGTGGTAAGAGAAACAATAGTGTCTCATTCAGACACCATTCATTATAGGTGTTGGTGGTATATCAATTTTTAAACAATGACTCATTTGCAGAAAAATATAAATTTTCTAATAACAAATAAAATTAACATAATTATGAATTAATGATTAAAAACATCCTTCAATTAATCTAATCAATTAAATATAAAAAAATTTAATAATAATAATAATTTAATCAAATAACTATTTAAAATATTAGAAACATAAAACTATAAATTAAAACATAACATGAGTTATTACTAATTAATATTATAAAAAATAATAATTAATTTAAGAATTAGAAAAATAAATAAAATAAATTATTTATAGAATATATATTAATTAATGAAATAAAATTAATTTATAATGTTACATCATTTTAACAGAGACAAAATAATATCTTTAAAATCCTTACATATAACATAAATTATTAAAAATTGATTAAATAATAAATTTAACTATAAAATTACAATATTTTATTTATTTAACCATGAGTGAAGAATTAATTACTTATATCATTAAAAAAATAATTAAATTATGTGTAAAAAACATGCAATTTAAGGACACATAAAATTCTATGACACATAAAAATTGATTTCCCTCAAACAATTCTATGATTTGTTACCATTTTAAAAATGACAAATGTTTTTATGAAATATCTTTAAAGAAAGCATGTTAAGCCATTTTAGAATAGAGGAATAAAAAATGAGAACCATTCTATTTAAATGGAATGTTTCAAAATAAATCATGCCTGAATCAAATAATCAGTGGGTGATCAATGATGTAATGAATCATCTACATCTAAGGATTCAATGCCTCGTATATGAAGCTAACAAACTACTTACTTGAATTCAATCCCAAGTTCTAAATCAAAGAGTGATGATAGCTTAAAAAGATGTGGGCTGAAGAACATAAAAAGGCATCTTATTCACTGACATTATAATAGGTTCCAAATGAAAAAAAATTAATTTTTTGAATCACCTTTTTGGTACAACATATATGGTTTTATACAAATCAGTTGTCCCCTAATTCATCTAGTGTACCAAATTTCACTTGATATAATGTAGTCGTTTTGACAACTACACTCTTTTTTGTTTTTTATATTTTCCCTAACTATGTAACTTGTACTTAGAATAGTTCATAAGAACTTATTTATGATTATACAGATGGATTACTCACACACATTGTACTTAGTGTGTTAGAGGTTCACAATGTGTTACCAAATTACCATTTTACTCTAGTTTAAAATTATATATATGAATACCACTTATATTGGCTCACTGATGTGGTTATTTTTTAATACATTAATATAAATGAGTACCCTTGGAATAAATTAAAAGGTCCCATTTCTTAATGTTATGATCATAATTCCACAAATAAGTATTATATATATCACTATCAAACTATGTTCCTAAATAGAAAATTTAAAGAATAAATAAGACAATTTACCCAACAATAATTTTACCTTTAAAATATTATATTAAAAAAACTAATAACTACTCGTAACTAATTTTTCTTCAGAAAGTCTTACTTTAAATGGAAAATTAAGCCTAATGTACCTAAATTTGTGAAATACTTTTGAAAACAATTGAACAATTTTTTGTGAACAATTTTAGTGGTAGATGAATTTGATGGGGTTCCATTAATTAACATGATAGCTCAAAAAAATGTTGACCCCCTCCCCCAAATTTAATACCCAACTTTTTCCAAATTTTGAATTCTAAGGTGGAGGAAAAAATTTGAATTAGATTTCTCACAATAGACTTTACATTAAGAATATTACTTACTTTTTTAAGGGACATAGTGAAAATCAAAAAAATTGAGTTTTCCATTATAAATATATTAACAAATTCACATTAAATTTTATAAAAGTCAGTGATAAAAAAATTTCAATTATTCTATAAATATGTAACATGTAAATCAGGAATATATAGTAAATTGGTGGTAAATGGTTTCAAAATATTGATACAAAAAGTTATAAAATATAGTTGAAAAAATCATACCAAACACCCTTCTTAATGAACAATCAAATAGGGGTAACACCCCCCAAACATAATTCTATACAATGAATATAATTTATAATCAATGAAATTAATTATCTATTAAACTAGTATATAAAATAAATTCCTGAAACATAAAATCATCAATGACTCGTCACCGCTACCATACTAGTGAGTCACCATTGTTTTGACTCACCGTCATTATTGGAATAGTTACTCAAGAGTAATAGTGAGTCATGAAATAAATGGGTACTTCTTTGTTTTCAAAATTACTGTATTTTGAATAAATATATCAATGTATCCAATAAAAATTACGTAATAAAAATGGTTAAAAGATATTGTAAGAATGTGAATTAGTAATGACTGAGAGAATGAAAGAAATCTATAAATTTAAAAACTA
The DNA here is from genome assembly GCA_963277665.1 of Viscum album. Lineage (NCBI taxonomy): Eukaryota > Viridiplantae > Streptophyta > Magnoliopsida > Santalales > Viscaceae > Viscum > Viscum album. The sequence continues at coordinate 709,770,014 of OY728163.1, forward strand.
TTATGTAATAAGGCATTCACATGCAACTTGTTATGATTTCGGAACATGAGGAAGTTCTTCCCCTCCAGTGGCATAAGCATCAAAATTATTCCTTAAAAAACGAAAACTAAGAAGACCAAGAAATCATATATAGTAAATGAGAAACAAAGGGATAGAAGAGAAGCACTTTATTCACAAACAAAATAAAAAAACTCAAATAGTGACATAAATAGGTTGACTCCCATGAAGCACTAAATTTAAATTCATCAATTAGACTTCATAGAAAATTAGTTTTCATGAACAGAATAGTCCGGAAGATCCCTTTGGTTTTCTTATAAAATAGAGTTTTAATATTTGACTATTAATAATAATAGGAATGTTTTTTTCTCCAACAAGAACTACAACATCATTCTTCAACACTCTACTAAATATAAAGGGTCCAAACCACTTATTTTCCATATTACCAAGAAATTTATTAAGTCTTGAATTAAGGAGAAGGCCCTTATGTCCATGTTTAAATTGTCTATTTATATCCTAGAGTTATCATAAGACTCTCTACTTATCCCATATAGCTCATTCAACTATATAAGTCTCCTCTATACACCACTCTTAAAATAAAAATTTAACGACTTAACTTCCCAATATTACTTGTGTAGTAACTCCAAAAGATAATGGATGAATTTCCTAGAAAACATTCTACATGGATAAATACCCCTTCGTGTTTTGAAATATGATCTGTAGTCCCACAATTCCTCATCTAAATTAAGAGACCAATCCTTCCTATAAATTGAGGTAGTTTTCTCTTAGATTTATTTAAGCCCCTATTATATATTTCTCCATATCCACTAGACTATGGATGGTAGGAAGTACCAGTCCAATTGTTTCACCAATATTTTTCCATTAAATATTTAAATTTTTTATTTTTAAAGTGGGATCAATTATTAATGATGAAATATTTTAGCACTCCTATTATTGAAAATATGTTCTATTAATCAAACTGAATAACATTGATAGTTTTATTTCTATGAAATGTTATTACCTCAACCCACTTATACATATAATCAACATCCACTAAAATATACACATTCCCATGAGATGATGGAAATGGTCCCATAATGTCTAAACTGAAAACATAAAAAAATCTCAACTTCTAAAATACAATTCAGTGGTAAATCCTACATCCTTCCTACATTTCCTAGCCTAAAATTGTTTTCAAAACATACAACATACCTCCTAGAATACATAAATAAAGTAGGACAATAAAATTCATCTTGATAGAATTTTTTAGATGTTATTTATCCACCATGATTTCCACCCCAAGGTGAGACGTTTCAACTCTCCAATATAGGTAGAATTTCCTCTTATGGATCACACCTTCTTTGAATTCCATTAGAGGATATCTAAAATAGAAATAGGTCTTCCCAATGTTATTAGTTATGTTTTGAAAATAATTTTTTCCCTTTATTGTTTGATAGGTCATTAGAGATGAAAATAGATACCATATAAGTGAAAAATATTAAAAATATGAAGATTTACTAATTGAGACTGTGAAAAGATTTTCATTTGGAAAGAAAGATTTACCACCCTTTGATGTTAATAGTGAGTATTAGGAAGCCTACAATGGTGGACCAGAAATAAATTTTTATCTCTATGCTAATATCTAATTTCTAGTTAAAACTATTGCAACAAAAAAACTACCTAATAAGCCTTGGATTGTACTCTTTCTTAGACAACAGATATATTAAAACAGAATGATCAGTGAAAATGATTACTTTGGAACCTAAGAGGTAAATCCTAAATTAATCAATAGAAAACCCAAAAGTGAGAAAATTCTTTTCTATAGTGGTGTAATCATTTTTTGATTCATCTATAATCCATCTAGCATAGTAATACACATGCAACTTATTATCTATACTTTGTACTAATAAATCATCAACAACCATGTCACTTTATTTACAAATTATTTCCCAAGGAAATTTCCAATACTTTTTAGTAATGATATGTTATGATGTTAGTTTTTCCTTTAACATATTAAAATATTGAATAATTGTTTCATCAAATATGAATGGGGAACCCTTGAAAATAAGATAACACATGGGATTTATTATTTTAGAAAAGTTTTTATAAACCTATGATGAAAAATGGCTTGCCCTAAGAAACGTATGACACCCTTTACATTTTAAATAGGTGACCATTTTTTTATTTCATAACTGTTGGTAGTGTCTATCTCTAAACCCCTCTATGATACCATATGTCTGAAAACAACCCCTTCAGTGAAAATAAAATATAATTTTACCTAGTTAAGAACTATGTCATCCTTTAAATATCTCTCTAACACCAATTATATATTTTTTAGACAAGTATAAAATGTGAAACCAACTATGGATAAATCATCGATGAACATATCTACATTCCTCGTAATAATATCAAAAACAAATATCCACTACACACCTTTAAAAGTTTGATAGATCACCATATAAACAAATAGGCATCCTACGGTAGGCAAATGTACCATAGGGGAATGTGAAGGTAGTATTATATAGATTCTTATAGTTTATACAAAATTTCTTTTTTGTTCCTTTCTGAATGATAATTGTTTTATTTCTCTAATTATTTATTATATTGAAACCTCCTTTTTCGGGACAACTTGGGCAAGACTGACCCAAGAAATGTTGGGATGGGATAGTTAATTCTAGTGTCAATAAATTTGATAATTTCCCCTTTTAAATCTTGTTTTATATTGGGATTTAATTTTCTTTGATGCTAAATAATAGGGTTTTGTTCTGGCTCCATAGGAATTGTTTGATTTCATAATGAAATTTTAATACCCTTAATGTTAGCTACGGAACAACCTATTACTATTATAATTTTATTTAAAGCATTTATGAATTGAATATATTGATAAACATTTAGTTTAAAAGATATGATTACATGAAGTTTGTAATTATCTCCTAAAAATGATAATTAAGATGTTAATAGAGTGTATTATGTTCTAAGATGGTTGATTTTTCACTTGAATGAAGACTCTTTAGAATGGGAGGTCCAAGGTCTTCAACATGTCTCTTCTATGGTTTTTGAAATGAGGACATAATTTTAATTTCTTGACCAATTTCAGAACTTCCATAACTATTTTCCAAATTAGACATATCACGCTCATTATTGTCCATATCTGAATTTAGAATTTTAATCAATGAAAAACCATAAAGTTCTTTAATAATAACTCCCTTCACTAAATCAAATTAATCATAATTGTTGGTGATAAAAAATCACCCTCATGTTCCATATGAAATTTTTTATGTTCAGAAGAAGATGATATATCTTCAGAAGAAGAATAAACCAAACTATTTTCCAAATCTGGAAAGTATTCTAGATTCACCGTTTTAGTGGATTCAAAATCATGTGAATCATTATTTTCTACTCCCATATTTATTTCTTTAGAAATGGTTTTATATCTTGATTCCTAAAATTATTCATGTTGATTATAATCTTTTATTGACTCTGTCGTTGAACAGTTTTCATTGAATGTTGGTATCCTTACATTATTAAAGAAAATTGAACTCTTATTTTTGGTCCCCAATTTTAAAAATATGTAGACCCTTATAAAAATAAATAACATCTCCACCAGTGGCAAAGAATTGCCTACCCAGAATGGTCAGAACCTCTTGGTCACAATCCATGTCAAGGACGATAATGCCCGCTGATAAATATAGCTTCCTAATTCCATCTAGTAGGTTATCTACACTTAATACATGATGTGTGAATGAACGGTCTACTAACTATATGAAGAAAATGGTGGGTTGGAGATAACACAGCCTCAAATGTTGGAATAATGAATATAAGAGAATGTTGATACATGAACCTAAGTCGTTGACATAGTTGATTTCACTATAATTTTCTAAGGTTCCTTGTATGAAAAAAATTCTTGTGTATTTTATATTTAGAAGTATTTTTTTGGAGTACATCACTAAACTGTTTAGTGTGGCAGTATGCTGCAAATTCATGATGTTTATTTTTGTTTAAATCAATTTCTTAAGAGATTTATATTAAAATGGGATTTTAATCAAGAAATTTATAAAAGGAAAATTCACTTGGATCATAGTTAAAAGGCTAGGGAACTGAAGATGTTTATCCATGTTATTACTTTTGGGTTTTAGTTATTCTGTGAAAGGGGTTGGTGAAGAAAAATTCCTAAGAATGGATGGTAAGTCCCTCATTTTTTATATAGTTTTCTACTTATTATTATTATTTTTATTTTAAAAAATTATCAACTTGAATATCAGGTAAACAATTCAAAAATTCTTAACATTAATAACTACCCTGTTCATTTCGAGATTGTGAGTGTAACTGATTTTTATTTATAGAATTATTCAATTCTTTCAGTTTGTGAATTATTAGAGTTCATTCAGCTTCTATTTGAGTTTTGACCCCACTGATTGTCTCAACAGCCATGAAATTATATCTAGGGATTATTTAGTTAGTACTAGGATGTCTTCCATTATTCATATAAATCAAGTCTCAGTCTAGTTGGCCGATTTAGTTTCCATATTTTACATTCTAGCATCAGAATTAATTTCATCAGAATTATATTGGGCTTTTTATATTCAGTTGAGATTTGAATTTTTCATCTTGGGATTCCATTCTATATAAGATATGATCTAGTTTATAAAATGATTTATCCTAAAATTTTCCTTATGAATTTGAATATTATGCCCTCAGTTGATTTTGAAATTGTTTTCTTGGAAGGGTTTTGGTAACCATGGGTAGTGGGTTTCTTAATCATTCCTCATTCTTCCTAGGAGAGGCTGGGTTGGTTCATATTTACATGGTTTTGATTTATTGTAAATAGGTCATCCTAGTTTGGAAACCTTGGGACATAGTTAACAAAATCTGAAATATCATGTTGTTGGGATAGATGTTAATATTAGGACATAAATTCTTAAAGTGCCCAAACATTTCACAATGAGAACAATATTCTCTAAGAGATTCGTTTCTGTTTTGAAATCCCACTTGATTGAAAATTTGATTCTAATTTTGGTTCATTAATTTTTTGATTTGGTCATTTATTTCAGATAATTATTAATTCATTTATATTCTAGTACCAGTGCTAATAGTATTTCTGTTCACTCTCTAAATTCTTCAATTTTAATTTTGGGTATTCATGAAAAAGATGTTAAAATTTTTTCTAAACTCTTCCTCGGTTTTATCATTGTAATTTCCCCTAGAAAACTAGATAAATAGATTCTGGCCAGAAGATGACTGTCCTTCATATAAGGTGTCCATATGAATAGGGAATTTGAGTTCTTATTGGGGAGACTGCCTAATCAAGTCCATAAATATATCCCACTCCCCATGAAATGATTCACCACCCTCTTGGTAAAAACATTTTATTTTGGTTCTTGACTCTCCTATATGTATTTAGGGATAAAATTTCATATGAAAGTAATTATAGACTTGGTCCTAGTTTGAAAAAATAATTTTATCTTGACTCATTAAATAGTTTTGAGCATTACCTTTACCAAAAAAAGAAATACTCTCATTGACAGCTCATTTTCTATGAGCCCTAGAAGTGGAAGTTAGTGCACTATATTAGAAAATTCTCTAATGAATGTTATAGAGTCCTCATTATAGATTCCATTGAAGGTTGGTAGAAGAGAAAGGTGGTACTATTTTAGTTCATATGTTCTAGCTCTATAAGATAATCTAACGGAATATGGGTTTCATGAAAGCTGAGGGTGTAAGAACTCCCTCTTCCTAGTCATGTCATATCCTCATTGAGTTCTTATTGAATGTTATGTAAATTATTTACATGAACCCTATCTTTTAAGTTCTCCATTTTATTTTTGTTTTTATTTTTAGAGATATTAAATGTTTATCAATTTTAGTGCATATGATATTTAATCTATCAAAAGAGGTTCTTGTGCTCATAAAAAATGTGCTAATAGAAATGAATTTTCACAACAGTAGTAATAAGAAATATGTAAAAGTACAGTAAATGAAAATTAAAAGAAACAATACAATGAAAAAATTATGAAAAATCTAAATTACGTGAAAAAAATACTTTTTTTCATCAATTTTCAATTTTATTTAATTATTTTTTTTTAAAATTACATTTGAATAATTTTTTATTTATTTAGATTTGAAAAGTGGTTTCTTGAAGAATTACAAAAATATTTCCAAATACTTTTCCCTGTCATACATAAACTATGTCAACGTTTAGAAACTTCTTATTCCTACATACTACTGTATAGTGGAAAGTAGGGTCAATCATAAGGGAAGGATAAAAATTAGTTTCAATTACTAACATTTTTCAAAACACGTCCATTATAAACAGTGGACTAAATTTCTTTTTGGCCTTTTTATTTTGTATATATTTTTTGTAATTATTATCAAGATATTTTCATGAAATAATGTTTTACTAAGAAACTAATCGATGAAAAAAAGTGGTGGTGAACATAATAGGGAATGAAATGTATCAAAATTGGAACATGAAATAAAAAATTTATCAATGAGGAAAATAAGGAAATATAAAACCACTCATTATAATAATTAATTATTCAAAAAAAAAGGTAATATCACCTCATAAATTGAATGAATAATACCCCCCATCTTGATATTGAACAAATAGAATATTAAATCTTTTAGATCTCCACTGGAAAAAAGCCTCAACTATGAATAAATTTAATGAAAAGGGAATTGGAATAAAACACTCCATTAAATTTCATTGTTAATGAAGTTATATCATAGAAAAAATAACACAAGTTCAATCTCACTAATTGATCTAGACATTTTGAATTTGAAAAAGCTGATGAGTGAACGATGATGATAATAATCAGAATCAATATCATCGATAAATTATGATTACATAAAAGAGTACATTGATGTTGTTTGAGAAAGAAACTAGAAAAATATTAAAATTAATTAGCTATAAAATTTAGCATAGAATCATATAGATAACAAGAATTGAAAACATTCAATAACAATTTAAATAAATAGAGAAAAAAAGGGAAATAAATATCTCTCTTTGACTCATATTTCGGGTATATTTTCCCCTCCATGGTCTCTATCTTTTTCCTTCTCCTTCTTTAGAGATCTCGAATTTTGTGTCTAATATGTGTTTTAAATGAGGTATATTTCTTCTATTGTACCATTTTTCTTTTAAATTCCTTAGTTTTCTATTGTTCATCACCTATTACTTCCACCAACTTAGTTGGAACTCTTCTTTCGCATCTTCCATAAACTTCTCATTCTTCAAATGCACGTGACTTGAGAAAAAACCCACAAAACAACCTCTAATCTAGATTTCTTCACGAAACTATATGTAGATCTAAATCTTTCTCAAATCCTCATGAGGTAAAACAGAGAATAAATAAAACATTAATATTTTAACATTACTAAATAAATATTTACTAACATAATTTAATTAAGATTACAATAAATAGATTAACAGAAAAAAATTAAAATATTATTTTAATTAATTAATATTTATATTTATTGAAAATTATTTTATTAGTAATTATTATTTTTATTTTTATAGTTTATTTCTTTTATGTTTTATTTATTATTTTTTTATTTATTTATCTTTTTTTTAACTCATGATTACAGAGCCTCCCATGGGGGGGTCTCATTCCTTCCATTAGAAGGATCATCCCATGACTCTCCTCTATCGATGTTTAGTCTCAAGAAGCATCTTCAGTGACTTAACAATGATATTTTGGGACGTTAGCTATGGGGATCGATATTAGAGATTCCATATCTGAACGAGGGGTTGATGATGAAGCTAGGACAACAACGATGAGGCTTAAATCTGATCGAGATTAGTGGATCTAGTGAAGATAAGAGGAGAAAACAGAGCTTGGATTCATTTATAATCTTTATTATGTTTGTGGTCTACCTCAGTTCAGGGTTTCATATAAGCTTTAGTATGTTTGGTTTCAACAAGAACAATTTCACAATGATGATAAAAAATTCCTTTCAGTATCTCTGTTGATTGGGATTGGATTTTCGATCTGGTGAAAGTGGATTTATTTGAAAATGATAATAGATATGATTTGAATGAAATCTAATGGTGTTTCTTATATTGGTGAGTATGAGATGTTGACTTTTTTGTGGATAGGTTGTTGAAGACATTGTAATGAATATGTCATACTAATAATGTCTCACGGATCTCTGGTTGTGTGAATATGGAAAAGGAGGAGATAATGACGGTGTGTTGAGACACCATCATAAATTTCTATTAATTGATGGAGGTGTTTCAATTTCATGTTGATGTGAATGTGGAGGAACTTATCTTCTTGTTGTGTCTCGATGTGAATGGGAAGGTAGTGATGTGTCCTAATAGTGGAGTGTTTTTGGAAGATGCACTCCCCACAAACCATGGCAGTGATAAATGAGATAATGCTAGAGAGTTCTATCAGTGTTCCATAATTTGTTGGAAACAGTGTCTAGGAGGCATCGTTGTATCTACTAGTGGTACGAGAAACAACGGTGCCTCATTCAAACACTATTCATTATAGGACCATCCGATATCTCAATTTGTAAAAAGTGACACATCTATATAAAATATAAATTAGGTGATAACATGTAAAATTAACAAGATTAAAAATTACAGATTAATAACATAATTCAATTAATGTAAAAAAACACAAACTAAAAATTTAAATTAATAAAAATTAAATCAATAAACTAATTAAAAGATGAAAACAAAAAAATAAAAATTAATACATAACATAAATTACAACTAATTAAAGTTATTGAATAGAATGATAAATGTAATAATTATACAATGAATTAAAATATTAAATTTATAGAATATAAATTAATTAATGATATCAAATTAATTATTAGTGTTACCTTATATTTAGAGAGATGTAACTAATAACATTGAACTCCAAAAATATAACATAACCTATAAAAATGATTAAATAATAAATTTAATTATAAAATAAAAAAAATGTGTAATGATTTAACAATTAGTGAAAAAATATTTAATAAATCATTAAAAACATAATATAAATATGTCGTAAAATCATGAAATATAAGGCCAACTCACCATCGAATGAAATGGACATCGTCATCATATTATAATGCCTAACTAAAGGGTATGAAATAATGGTTTTCATGAAATAAGGTATTATATCATTTCTGGGAAATCACAACATAAAAAAAACAACAGATCATGAATATTGATTTCAAACAGAAATAATTTCCTACAAAATCATGTTTAGAAATATTTATATATGAGAAGCATTAGTGCGGTTTAAGGGAAATGATTCATCAGTATTTAAAAAGGTTAAATCCATAATTTTTTTTTTCATATAACCACAATTTAACTAAGAAAGTTTTTCATTATAAAATTATTGATTTTAGAAAATTATTAGTGGATTAAAAAAATTATTTTTTGTACTTGTAAATAGGTAAGAAAATGAGAAGTTTGCTGATCGGGAGGACATGAGAAGTGAAACTCTTTAAATATGTATTCCCCAATAAAAAATGAATTGATATGGATACATAATTTGGGAAAATGTATTTATAATGGAAAAATTAATTAATACATTGCTGTAAAGGGAGATAAATATGAACCTGATGGAAAAAAATGGAGGTTTGGAGACATCCCTTAACTTATGTCCAAATATGTTCTGCACTTACACTTAATGTCCAAGATAATAAAATTATATCCATTAATAATTTAATTCATAAGATTATCCCCATATATTTTATTTCTCTAATTTAGTACTATTTAGATGAGTTATAATTTTTTTATTTTATTGTTATGGTATTGTTCTTTTCATGGTTTTACGGTCAATTCCTATGAGTGTAATAATGGGGGTTCTTTTCAATTTGTAGAAAAACTCATTTAGTAGAACTAAAATGTATCAATATACTTATATAATTTTAAATTATCATATATATAAGTTTTATTAGATATTGTGTTGATTCATTAGAAAATAAATTATTGAAAAATATTTAGATTATCTTAATGGTATTGTAGCCATCATGAACTTGTTGTGATTTATTATTTAAAATTATATATATATATATATATATATTAGTTATAAAACATGAAATAAGTTGTAATAGGAAATTTTTAATTTTTCTAACCATTATAGTTTATTTTTGACCATCCTTAATCTTAGTAATCAAAAATAAAAATTCAGCATTGACAGAGGTGGTGAATCGACAAATCACAGATGTTGTTTTAATTTTTAGAATGAAAGGAGAAGAGATGAAATTTTATAATGGATATTATATTAAAAAAAATTCAACTTTATATCATTTTACAAGATTTATCATGTCACATTGTATAAGGGTGAGGATAGACTAAAAAAAGAGGGAATTTTTAATATAGTGAATGAGGATTTTACATCTTGAATATCCTCTCGTTGAGATACTCATTATAGAACGTATGATTCAACTTTTATTGAGACCATAAGATCTTGGACATGGGGAATAGGATTGAAAATTAAATTGGTCATAATTTATAAAATATTCAAATATTATGATGTGTAAGAATAATGGGTGGTGAGTGTGGTGTTTATAGTGGGGTGGGATGTTTTTGATTATTATATTCATTTGTTTGTAATTTTTAATCAAGAATATCAATAGTGGGGATTCCCATGATTAAATATTTTAAATAGAGCCTTTTATTTAAATATAATGGTAACATACATTGTCTATGAATCAACCATGATTCTAAAATTCAATTATTTTCTAATAATGTTAATCATAAAAAACTATCGTATTTCACTATTTTCTAAAAATTCATCAATTTTAGAAAAATCCAAAAAATTAACCCTAAACATTTTTGGATGTGTATATTTCAAAAATGTACTCCATTTTAGGAAATTAAATTTATAAATATGAAAATTTATATTTTGAATTAAAATCATCATTTATTCTAAAAATACCAATTTTAATATTATAACCAATTTTATGAATCTTTAAAAAATTAATTAACATCAGATATATTTATCTAATAATTATAATAATACATAATTTTAATTTATGAATGTATTTTACAAAAATAAATTTTCATTTAAATCTTTATATTAGTTATAAAATAGTAAAAAAATTATATTTTATAAAAATACCAAGACTTAATTTATCATTTTTGATACATTTATTTACTTATACCATGATATAATAGGTAATATTTTCATTTATAATGTGCATAATTTTTATTTATACATTCATAGTTGAGGTTACTATTCTAATGGAAATATATCTTTTCCTAACGGTCATATGACAATTCTAATGGTCGTGTCACTATTCCAATTCTACAGATTCCTTAATTTATATAAATACCTCTTATTTCATACATTCTTATTTTCACATATATTTTCTATTAATATTATAGATAAAATTTTATCTTTAGGATGAATATTTTATTTGTAAAATAACATTTAATTTCAACAGCCTAATTCATTATTTCGGTCATTCTAGTGCTTAATATTCTCCAAATTACCATATTCTTATTATCTTATTTTTTATTTATTGTCATTCAATAATATTTTGCATTCTTGTTGGCTTATTTTCTAAATAATGTATCATTCTTAATTTATGAGAATAATATTATCTTAGTTTCTCTATGTTCTATTTTTCATTTACACTATATGACATAATTATAAGAACTGAGTTTCCATTTATAAAATTTAGGGTCGTTACATTCTTCCCCCATGTTGAAATTTTCCATCAAAATTATATTTTAAAAACTAAGGTAAAACTAAGTGAGTTTACTTCTCCCTAATCACTTCCTATGGTTCCTATATTTCCACTTCATAGATATGGTCCTTCTATAGTACTTTTGCTAGGTGAGTAGTCTTGTGGCGTAGAATATTATCTCTAACATCCAATATCATCACCAACTTCTCCTCGTAAGAGATATAATTTTCTAGTTATATCAACAATGATTTTATAATATATGAGGGATCTATTATATAGTTATTTTGGAAGGATACATGGATTGCATATTGTACATGATACATGATTGGTGGACATCCTACTGGGTATGTTACAACTCTAATATGATCAATAATCTTAAAGGGGTTGATGCACCTAGGACTTATCGGTCCATTCATCATGAATCTGATGAATAACTTCCATGAAGATTTGTGGGGAAAAATTTACTCACCAACCTCAATATCTAATCCTTTTCCATGATTATTTTCAATGTTCATCAGTGGTCATAGGAATGACTAGATGTGATGCTGTATGGTTTTCACCTTTTTTAGAATTTACATAACCATTTCACATCCCACCAACTGACGTTCACTGACTTCTTCCAATCATGTCATTGTTCTAAATTTTCTTCCATAAAAGGGATTTATATGGGCCCATTTGGATACTTGAGTGTAAATCATTGTTGTAATAGAACTCAACCAGTGGAAGATATTGATCCCATCATCCTTTGATGTCTAGAGAAAATGATATCAACAAGACTTCAAGTGTCTAACTAGCATGCATAGATTGGCCATCGGTTTGAGGGTGATAGGCTTGATTGAAGTTTAAATTATTCTTTAGAGCATGTTGGAGGCCTTTCCATAATATAGAGGTAAATCCAGGATCCTAATCATATATATTCAATAATGGTACTTCATCCAACAACAAAACTTATTTAATTTATGTCTGTGCAAGTTAGTCAAGTGAGAAATACTATAGAAATGAAATAATGTGAAATATATTCGTAAGATGATCCAAAAAAACCCATATATAATTATTTCCTTTGGATTCCTTTGGATGTCTTTTGAAAAACATTATAGTGATTTATTCTCATTTCCATGTAGGTATAGTTAATGGTTGCATCATAACTCTATTTTATTTACTTTCGAACTTCACTTACTAGAATACCATTCCCATTGATGTATATTCATTGATCTCTTTCTTTATATTATCCCTCCAATAGTTCTCTTAGTGATCTTGATACATATTAGTGCTCTAAAGGTGGATAGAGAAGGTTGATTTGTGTGCAACATTGAAGATCTATTTCATAATCTTTGTTTTTTATGGAACACATAGTCATGATCCAAATATTATGACTCCATCCCCATCAATTTTTATCTCTAATGGTTTTTATTATCTGATATCTACCATCATCTTCTGAATCTGTATATCATCACATTGAACATATTTTATCTTCTCAAAAGGGGTGTATGAGTTATATTTTAAGAATTTATTTATGAAGTTCCTTCGTTATTAATTCTCATGTCCACCCTTTGGTGGTATAATAAGATTGTATCCTTCGAAATTATTGTCATTTATTATATTGCAGGATCCTTTCCACTTATAGCATCCATAAAATTATTTTCATTGCCCAGATGGTAGTGGAACGAGAAGTTATGAACATTGATGATATCTGAACATATTCATTGGAATATATTAATATCCTTCTATGTGAATATATATTTTAAGGCTCCTATGATTAGTATATGTCTCACACTTCTCATAATTGAGATAATGCATCTATATGTTCTATAAAAAAAATAAAATCTTCCAAATCCAAATCATCTAGTGGATACTGTTTTTCATGAACATTCATATTCCATGATGCAAAGGCTATCAATTTATTATTTTTCAACAATACATAGCCTAAATACTTCTTTCAAGCATTTATATATACCAAAAATAGTTCCCAACTTGACTGTAGTATAAGTACTAGTTTAGTGATAAGCTTATCTTTCAAATCTGTAAAGAAATACATACATTCATTGCCCCAAATAAACATAATCCCTTTTGAGTCATTTGGTTTAGTGGGTATGAAAATCCTGAGAGATTCTTCAAAAATCATCGATAATACCCAGATAGACAAAGGAAACTATAGATCACCATTACAGATGTTGTTCTAGAATACTGTTTGATTTTCTTTTTATTGGAAGGATACACATATATTTCTTTATGGTGATGGAATTCCCCATAATTTATACATCCTCCATCTATAAGCCACATTTACTATAATTTTCAAATAGTTTGTCTCTTCTAAAAGTTTTTTTTACAATATTAAAATTATCCTCGTGTTACACCTTTCTAATGGTGTATACAATAATATCATCTATAAAGTATACAATAAATTTCGTAACGAAATATCAAAAGTCATTATTCATAATGTCGATGAATATTTCTGGAGAATTTGGGAGTCTGAAGGGCTTTATTATGAAGTCATAGTGTATATAACTCATTAGAATGTTTTTATTTAGAATATACTCCTTCATCAAATTTAATTGTTTATATCTTGACTGAAGGTCTACCTTAGATAAAAACATGGCTCCATATAGTTGATCAAACAATTCATGTATCCATGGAATGGGATACATTTAATTTATCATTATTTTTTTAAGATCATGATAATCAATTCGGATGAGAAATTATCAATCATTCTTCTCAAAGAAGAGGAATGGTGCACCCCAGGAAAAAGTACTCAGGCGTATAAAACCATTGTCTATAATCACTTTTAACTACATATTTAGTTATTTTAAATCTATGGTTGTCATTCATTAAAGATACATTGATATAGGAAGAAATCCTTGTATAATGTAATTTGTGAACTCAACCTCTTGATATTGAGGAAGTCCATGTAATTATTTTAGGAGAAGATCTGTGAATTCCCTTAAAATGGGAATGTCTTCAATAAACATTCTCTCCTTTGTCAAAATCATTTGAGAGACAAATTATTGTTCATAAAGAAATAATATCCACAATTAACAAGAAAATTCTTATGAATATTCATCATCCTCCTTACACTAGTACACAATAGGATGATGCCTCATGACATGAAGAGTGATCTCCCTTTCCCTACAATTGATAATTTATTTATGTAATGACATCCAATCCATTCCCAATATTGCGTAAAACTACACTAAATGATGTAACAAAATATTTTCTATGAGGTTTATTCCAAAACCCTTAATCACGGTGGAGGTATATACTTTTAATTGAATACTTACCCCATTTTCTATTCTTACATATTACTCAATCATTAAATTTTGATGTGGTGTTTTAATAGATATAATAATCATACAAGATAATAAATAATTCATAGAACTAAAATCAAATTGTATTTTCTCTATTATAGAATGAATAATAATTACACATCTCACCAAATAATTAATGGGTACTATCTCAGTAGTGGTGATAGAATCTTCCCTTCCTTTATTCCTTGGATGTTGTTTTTGTTGAATACCTCCAACAACCATTGTCTTAAAGGATAGACTCTCATAATTCCCACATAACTTATAGTTGAAACATTTTACTATAGGTTATTGGTTCAAATAAACCTTCTTGAATTCTTCTATATTATTGTGCTTCTTTAAATCCCTTTAGAAATAATTTTCTAGATACCCCTCTCTTCCACACATGAAGCAACTCTTGGTTATCCTTAGGTATTTTCTAGGATGCTTCTTCCCAAACCTTTGACATAACGATTTTTGGGTTTTCTTTCTTTCATGGGATTTATCTAATGAACCTACCATATTAAAATCCATTTTCAATTTTGATCTCTATGACCAAGAGACTACTGAGAGTCACCAATCTCCATCTCAACCTTTAGGGATCATCAACTAATCTCCACATAGCTTAACATGTTTCAAATAGAATAGTCTTTTCTTATACTTTTTTTTAATATAATAAATAAGTTATCCAAAATTATTCTAGTGTTCTAGAAAAAATTGAAATCTTATCATGATATCACTTTAAATTTTTCATCATACGCCCTAATAGACTCATCCTATTTTTTTTCAGGTTGAAGAACACCCTCTCTATATTAAGAAGAAGAGTTTGGGGAAATTAATTATTGAAAAATATTTTATTCAATCATTTCCAATCCATGGTATCAATTTCAACCTTAAACATTATTTTATTGATCAATTTTCACCACCCATTAGCTTCCCCATGAAAATGAAAACCATAAAGAAAACCCATCTCTTCTTATTATCATTCAAGGAAAGAGAATATATTCTCAATGTAGTTAATCCATTGTTCCTCAGAAAAGGAATTGTATGATCCACTAAATATTGGATGAATTTGTCAAATTAAGGAATCAACTGCCTCTTTTAATTTCATAGGAGAATGAGGGTGTTCCATATGATTCAAGTTGTTATTTAAAATTTGATCAAGTTGAGCCAGTATTTTCATAAATTTTTGGGATCTCGTTCCCATCGGATGTTGAATCTCATTAGAGAAATAATCACATTTCCAATCACATTGATCTTTTTCGTGGGTTATCTTATTTACCACTATTAACTATGATAAATAAATAAAATAAAATTTTTTGTCTTCAATACATAGCTAATGAGTATATAGATTGAAAACATTGAATATAGAAGTATAAAACTATATCCTACTTATGACTCCCTAAACAACAATTTAGGTTATCCATGGTGATAGAATCATCCATGGGCTTCTTACTAAAGGTCTATATCCCTAATCCACACAAATCACTAGATTACGATCTGATACGATCTATAAGAACCATGTCCTTTTACAGAAATTAGAACCTCATATTATCCATATTTAACCATCAAATACAAACCATGTATTTAAAATTATAGTGTCCTTGGAATATTAGGAACATAAAAATAAAAACATGGGACTAGAAATTAATAAATATTTTATTTAATATCTAATAATGAGATCCTAACTACATTTTAAATCCAACATCTACATTGGATGGCTAGGATAAAACATAAACAAAATTAAATATCTAAAAATCATAATAATTGAATAAACATGTGAATAAAGCATATTATATGGGTTATATGGAAAAGAAATATGACATACAAAGGCATGGAAAATGTATAAAATATATAATAATAACATTCATAACATCGGATCATGGGATCAAAAAACCATAGGAATGTGGAAGCAATATATAAAATTACATAAACATGATTCAAATCTAATTTCCAAGGCCATATCAAAATGTGAAAAAAAATCCCATAATAGATTTTTTTACTACATAATCCCATATATGACATCTCATTACACTAAACATTACTCTATGAAATGGGAGAGTATCTTGGAACACCCATTATAACATGTTCAGGCATATGTGTTCCACATGAAGAGTCAAACATAAGGGATGAACATAGCGTTGCTCATGGAATGAATTGGGTATCATAATCATTTCATAAGACATAACCAATGTGTATGTCATAATGGTATCCCTAAAATAAGGGATTACATAGCTTTTGTAAAATAATAATGTAAAAAATTATAATATATCATTAATAATTATTTACACCTGAAATACGTACATCAACAGAGTATATGAAACTTTAGAAATGATTCACTTTAGTGCATTTTAAAGGAAAATATTAAATATTATCTACAAATAATAATGAAATAATTTATTTCATAAAAATAAAAAATAAGCGATATTTTTTTTGAAGATAAAATGGGTGATTTTAGAAACATAATGGTTGCATAAAATATATTATGTAGTATACTTGTAAATTTGTATGAAAAGTATATGTTTCCTTTAATTGAGCTTCCTTATCGGGGGGGTTTGGTATGGGAACCATTAAAACATTTTTTTCCCCATTAAATTAATTAATTGTTTAGAATAAATATTCATTGAAAATATAAATAGAATTTAGCCGAATTATCTAAGAATAATTAATAAATACATTGGTTTAAAGAGAGAGAGTGTGTGTAATGTGTAGGAATAATGGAGGTTCTTTGATATCCCTTAATTTATGTCTGAATGTGTTCTTTACTTTCACCTAATGCCTTAGATAATCATATTAGTTCCAATAATTACTTAATTAAAAAACGTTTTAGACATATATTTTATTTTTTTTAATCATATTAGTACCATTTATGGCGACTTTTATGAGTTATAATGTTTAATTTTGTTTTTTTGGGACTGTTTTTATGGTTTTGTGGTGAGAATATTCTTATCAAATGGATGAAAAAAATAAATTGTGGAATGAAATTGTATTAATATACTTCTAGAATGTTTAATTCCCCTATATATCCTTTTTTTAGTTAAGGTAATGATTCATTAGAAAAATGTTAATAATAAAAATTCTCTTTATTGAGATGAATTTTTGACTGTCATGAACTAATTTTATTGTATTACTTAATATTATAAATATATATCAGTTTTAGAACATGGAAATAGTTATAATATTCATTTTAAAATCTTTTTTAACATTATAATGGTTTCATGACCTTCCTTGAAGTCTGTAACAGAAAACAAAAACTCATCATCCATGCCGGCGGTGAATCAACACATCATCGATGATGTTTTTATTTTTAGATTAATAAGAGAATGGAAGAGATTTTATGATGGATATTCCATTAACACAACAATGTTATAATATATATATATATATGATTCTGCATATTTTAGATCACATTAGAGAGGTATGTGTGGGTAATTTATAATAAATAAATAATTTAGACGAGAAATATTGAGGATTTTTCCTTTTGAATATCCTCTCCCTGAGATCCTCTATTTGCCACATGGGATTGAACTTTTGTTGAGAAAAATTTATTTTGGAAGTGGGGAAGAGTTATGGGAAATTAATTTCATATATTTTAGACAACCTATAAATCCTAAGTGGTGTCAGGATAATGGGGTTATGTGTTGTTTTTATATGGGATGGAGACATGTTTTTTCGTTATTTTATTCATTTGATTATTATATTGGCTCAATATAATCAATAGTGTTAATTTCCATCCCTAAAAAGGTCATAATGGGAATTTTATTTTGGTTTAATGGACACATCAATCATCCCAGACTCAACCATGACTGAAAATTTCATTTATTTACTTATAATGTTGAATACTTATAATTACTGAATTTCACTATTAACAAAAAAATCAAATATTTTATTAAAACACTAAAAATTCACCCTAAACATTTTTTAGCAGGAAGATATAAAAAATGAACTCCAGTTTAATACATTATATATATAAATATGATAAATTTAATTTTTAACTATGATCATCCTTTATTCCAATAATATCTATTTTAATATTATAGGTGATTTTATGACACATTAAAACATTAATTATGACCCAAATAATTATTTTATAATTAAACTGCAACATAATATTAATTTATGAATCTATTTTGTGAAAATAAATTCCCTATTAAAGAATTATTCTAATTATTAAATTATAAATAAAAGTTTTTGTTTTATAAAAACACCAAAAAATTATCTATCATTTTTAAAACATTTTTTACCTATAGTACAATATAAATATATCATATTTCCAATTATAATATTCATAAATTATATTTATACATTCATAAGTGATGTTACTACTCTTATGGATAGATTGGTATTCCTAATGGTCACATTACTATTCAAGTGGTTAGATTACTATTCTAAAAGTTCAAATTCATAAATTTCAATAAATAATTATTATTTCATTAATTATCCGTTAACTTATATTTTATATAAAGGATATATATATACTTTCATGATTAATATTACTATTGTATTGCTAACATTATGTTTTATTTCTATAGATTTATTGGTGGGTGTTGTCATTCTAATGGATCATGCAGATCTAATTTTCTCTATTCTTATTATTTTATTTTATATTTATTCCCCCACTATAATATTTTGAAGTGTTATTAGTTTATTTTATTAATGATCCATAATACTTCATTTCTGGGAATAAAATTTTGTTGGTTTCTTTATGTGATGTTTGTTATTTACACTATATAAAATAATTATAAGAAGGGAATTATCATTGGTAAAATTTGGGGTCATTACATTTCCCTTAAGACCAAACACTTTTTATCCTCATAATTCCTCTCTATAATCTGGCTAAAATTTGTTGAACCACATAATATGGACATGAGGGTCATCTTCTCCTAGCCCTCTTGAATCGTAATGTGTATCTCAGGCAAAAAAATCATCATGTTCCAATGAGAGCCCGACACATGGACTTCCTGATTATATTTATTTATAATTAATGAATTAGAAACACTATTTCCATTAATGGGTATATATGATAGATCAATGTAAAATGAATACATATACTTATCCCATCTCCCCTAATATAAATTCAATTATCGTAGTTAAAAGATTACTTTAAGAATTTTTTCAATATACATAGTAAAATTGTCAACCAAAAGGTAATTCCCAAAAAACATTAAGGAATAAATCACTAGGGATAACTCAAGATCATGGATTGGGTAATTCTTTTCACAAGGCCTAAAATATCCTGACCCATATGCCAAAACATGATTTCTCTACATCAACACTACCCACATCTAATTTTAGATATTTCACAAAACAAGGTATACTTCACTCATGTCTCAGGTATGATCAATATTAGTTTAATAGTCAAACACTTCATAAAGACCTAAAAAATAATTATTATATTCTCAATACCATTAATAATATAAAACCTTCTTGGTCAAGCTGCAAAACTGTAATTCCAAGAGTGAAATATCCTGGAAAATTATATGATAATGCCCCACCAAACCGAATAAGCTTTATATATCAAAATTATTCTTAGACTAATCTAAAGAAACAATTTCCTAAAAATTTTATAGGACCACAAAAACACCCAACTCTAAGATTATGTGACCCATGGAATGTAAACTATTGATCCAGAATTTACACATCAATGACATAGAGTAAATCCAATGCTCTCTTAGTAGACTCAAGATAATTTCGAGATGTTGGGAATGATCATCATGAGTCTTGTATTACTCTAATATTTCATCCACAAAACAAGCAAAACATAATCCTCCAATGGGTGAAATATTTGGTTCTTCAAGACCAAAAACATAGTTGGTGAGTCTGTTAGCCTGAACAGAATCTTAATGAACTCATATAAGTCATACATTGTTCCAAAATATTCTTGTAGTATATCATAGGTTCTAACTCTCAACTTATGATACCCTAATCTTAAGTCAATATTATAGAATATACAATCTCAAATCAATGTGTGAACGAGATCATCAATATGAGGAATGGGGTTCAGTTATTAATTTTTATATAGTTAGACGTACAATAACAAACAAACACACTCAATGTCCCATCATCCTTCTTAGTAAAAAAATCTAGAAACCCTCAAGGAAACATACTCAAATAGACAAATAACATATCCATAAATTCTTTATGATTCACATTAATCTCTTGATGCTCTATTGGTTTAATTCTATAAGGTGGAATAGAAACTAGCTCATCTCCCTTCATGAGATCAATTGTAAACTCAACATCTCTTTAAGGCGAAAGTCGTAATATTTATTTAGTAAACATTCCCTAAAACTGGTCCTCTATGGGTAGAACGATACAAAATATCATAACCATGTCATCTAAAAAATGTAGACAAACTGGGCAGTGAGCTCCCCAATTTCTTATTAAATAGCCTTACAAGACTATCCAATATATCCCATTATCCATGATGAATAAAATGGTTGCCCACAAAATATGTAATGGTTACTCTCATATGATAAAAATCAATGTCGTATAGGTACAATTCCAAAATATAAATTCCCTAAATCAATTCAAACCAGACATGTGAATAATTTATGTATCCCAAAGGAAATAATACTCATATAACTCAAAATAGATTCCCTTTCATAGAAAGTGTTCCTTTGACTATAAACCTAGTGGTGTGTTGATATTCATATCCCCACTAACAATCCACTGATATACTCAAACCATACACAAGTAGAGAAGATATAAAATAATATGAGGCTCATGTATATAATAAATCACTAGATATCATATACGCTACATGAATTGTACCTCCAAATGCCAATAGACCATCCTTTATATCTAGAAGTATATGATGAACCGAATTTTACTAGCATGTCCATGATCCCTAGGCTCTAGTTTGAGTCCCTTGTGGTGCACTAATCTTTTGATGTGGGTGATATATCCTAAATAAACCACATCTACCAAATTTACCACCACAACCTATAGAACTCAAACTACCTGACTGGTACAGGGTCGAATAACCCCTTCCTGTAAAATGGTTCATCATATCTCCTCCATTACTTCCCATTGGTAAGTGGTTCAACTAATACCTATATATTATCCAATCCAGGGGTAGGATTAGTGCTCCAACGATGATCAAGGGCATTTACTATGAATGTGACAGAGCCTACCACACTGATGGAATTACACTCAATCACTACTCTATATAGCTCATCACTCTCTATGGATACTCTTCATGCCACATAAATTTTTAACATTTACTAAGTAACACTTCCAATGATCAGAATAAATACCTCCTAGTCATCTAGAAGAAACTTCCAACACTCCACTAGAATCCTCCTTCATATTCCGTTTAAAAATGATTTTTTAATTCTCAACGAAAACAAAATTATTCAAATTGAAGATATTAAACCTAGACTTAATATCATTTTTATCTCCACCTAGAATAATAAATAATAACATGATCTATTTTTAAAATATTTAAGAGGACCGATCCTGAAAACTAAGAAAACAAACACTCATAAATAACAAAAATAAACTCTATATATCATTAAAATGGCCATAAAGAAACTTATGAAAATTATAATGAATCAAATACATGTAAAATCAGTTATTTATTTAGTAATTAATTAATCTTATTTCATAGTACGTGATATTAATGTGATTAAAGCTTCCATACATATGGTAAGGGGTTTCTCAAACCCAGTTTCATTTAATTGGGTTGTTTCTATTTCATGAAATTTTTTAGTGTGTATGTTCTTTTAAGGTTTCTAAAATATAATTTATTTTTATTAACTATTCTATTTTGGATATAAATGTTTCCTATCTAGTTTTGTGACAAATAAATATATTTTCCAAAATAATTTTTCTTTCCAAACCACATGTTGACTCTTCTTGTGATTGTTTATTCTTCAATCAAGTGTGATGATTCTTATACCATGTATGGTTTCCATTTTTGGAATCACAAATTTTCTTCATGAATGTAAGATTTATGAAATAAAACACATGCATTTTCAGGGGTTACTTTTTATCCCATGATTGATATAATTTCTATTTGGAATGAATGATTATGTAACTATTATGATGTGATGGGTGCACTATGAATTATATAGAACTAAAATTCATTGGTTAATGTGAGTATCTCGAGATATACGGTGAAAATTTATTATTCTGAGGCTCATTTTTTCCAAACTATGTTTGTTATTTGACCAATAATACAATTTTTTTAGAAATTGCCTTATAATATGGATTTTTTTAATGTTTTATCTCATTATAATGTTGCAAATCCGATTATTATGTTATTAGGTTGATGATTATGGTCACCCATGTTATATTGATTCTTTTTATTATCTATCCTTTTACTAGAATTTTATCTCACTTATTTATTTGATGAATATCCTTAGTTTATTACTTACATTAAGGAGTACATGAGGGAAAAAAATATGTTAAGGAATAAATATTTAAAAAAATCTATGTTTTATTATGTAAATATTATGTATGGTCCAATTTTTGAGAGACACTAATCCTCTGGATCCTTGTTTTTTAATGAAACTAATTTTTGTATCTTTAAGATGATGTCAGAAAAATTAGGGTTACTACAGTTTGTATCAGATCATGGTTTAGTTAATTTTTTAATTAGGATTAGAGAACATTAGTGGAAACCAATATTTTTTTACTAAGTAAATGTAAGAACACAAAAATATTTTTTTTTAAAATATCATAAACATCAGGATCCCATAAGATAATCCATTAGGGTTAATTTAACAAATGAATAAATTAACTAATCATAACTCTTTGAATTACAAATTTTCAAACCATATTTATAAAATGGTGGAATATTTTTGAAACTAGGAAAAAATCCCATGTGAGGGAAAATGTAGTGAATGCTCGAAGGCCATCCCCAATGCCTTGGGATGTGGATTTCCATATTTCATAGAAATTATTGCCTACTTGAATCGAGATATGAAAAATAACCTAAATAATGTATAGAATCCTCCTTAACCTAATAGGTAGAAACTAGATTTCAAATCTTTTATATGTCAATGACCAATGAAAATTTAGTGGATCGTTTGATCCACTTTTTGTGGAACAGTTGGTTAAATCGGTGAATAATATATTTTCTATGATTCAGTATTTCAAGATGGAGAAGGTGAATCTTGTTGTCCGATGTTTATATATAGAGGATGAACAATGCTAGGATTTTATTAAGAACACCAAGAAAAATGATGAATTTTAATAAATATAGTGGTAAGTCATGAATAAAATATTTCCTAAAATGTTTTACCCTAAAACACTTCATAAAAATATGGAGAGAGAAGTCATAGAGATGATGAAAAAGGAATGTTAATCTGTAATGTCTTACAAATATAATTTCACAAGTATTTCATGGTACACCTAATGTTTTGTTATCAGAAATGATATAAAAATAGGTACATTCTTTAATGGTTTAAAACCAAACCTTTGAAAGTCTATATCAATTTAATACATTGGGATCTTTGAATAAATTGTTTTACATTATCCAAAAGTGAATATGGGGTTTTGAGAATGGTTCCATGGATATGGAGATTGGAAACAAAAGATGGAGTTTCATGATGGATGATATAATTAAAAAGGTGGAAAAATTATCTACCAATCACATGTAAAAAATATAGGAAGAAGTATCATGGTAATTTTTTCATAGGGATGGAGAAATACTTGATGTTTTCTAGAGAAGGTCAAATAGATCATGAATGTTGAAGAGACATGAGTAATGTAGTATATTGGAGGGGGAATGGAGAGAACAACCCATTGTTTAATTTTTAAACTATAGGGATAATGAGAACTATAAAATCTATTTCACTAAACCTCGAGTCATTGAAGGTAATTTGTTTCATAAGATGCCAAAGACAATAAAGAAATCAAATTCTTATACAATCAATACTCTTGAGGTGGAGCCTGAAAATGATGTGGTGATAGGTACACTAGTTATTGATTCAACAATAATTAGCAAACTATTTTATTAAAGTTCTAGATATTATTTCATATATTTTTAGTTTAGAAGAGAAATTCAAACCCCAACTCAAAATATATGGGATTAAGTTATATGTGAGAATAGTAAATGGGTAAATTATTACATCCAAAGTATATAACTCCTTTCCGATGAATGTTTATGGATTGAACCTCATAGTAAATCTGGTCAAAAATCCTTTGGTGTATTTTTAGACTATATTGAACATGAATTTTATATCTTTATACAAATATAATATCAACGATTTGGAAAGGTATATATCTCTTCACATCCCGAGGCATCCTAAAATTGTCTATGTGTAAGGAGGAATATTGATATAATTTAGAATAATTGTCTCATATGTATATATTTTTTTCTTAGGAGAAATCATATCTAACTTAACTGATTTAGACAAAGAAGATAATCATGATCGATGACGTACCCATTTTCAGGGACTACACTGATGTGTTCCCTAAAAATCCTATATTTTTCTTTCAAACCAAAAGTTTGAGATCGCAATTGAACTTATTCCTTGATCTATGCCTATATCAACAACTCCCTATAGGATGTACACAATTTAGTTTGATAAAATAATGATGTAGTTACTAGTGAATCTGGAAAAGGGTTTATTATTCCATAATGCTTTACGATAGGGTGTTTAGGATCTATTTCTAATAAATAAGGATCGATATATTCTTCTATAAAATTATTATAGAGACCGAGAAAAATTCATGATAGTGAACATGTATCCCCTTACATGGATAGATGAATTCTTCCATTGGATATATTGGGCCAAGTATTTCTCTATGGTGGACCTTCGGTCGAGATATCACCAATTAAAGGTGAGGAATGATTATATTACCAAGAATATCATTAGAATGAATTATGAAAATTATGAGTACATTGTGATGCCTTTATAACTCACTAATAATCCATAATATTCATATACATAATAAATAATGTTTTTTATAAAACCTTGATGAATTTATGGTAGTATTTATTGATGATATTCTAACATACTCTAAGCACAAAGTGGAACATGAAGATCATATGAATATTATGATAATGACTTTGTGGAGGAAGAAACATTTTTAAATGTACAGTGAACATGAGTTTTGTATGAGGGAAATATTATTCTTTGGGCATTGTATCACCATGAAATTAATATTGGTGGACCCTTCTAAGAAAAAACAATAAAAGAGTGGCGCAGAACAACCTCAATAATGGAGATCCATAGTTTCCATGGTCTAACAATGTATTTACAATGATTTGTGAAGGATTTATCATTATTTTAAAACACACTAAAAATTTTTACTCAGAACATAGTAGGTTTTTTATAGACTAGTGAATGTGAAGACTACTTCAAATAGTTGAATAATATGCTTATCTCTACACCAGTAACCACACTAACAATAAGTGGATTCCAGTTTTTGTTATAGAGAGATGCTTAAAAATGATAATGTTGTATTATAATTTAAAATGATAAATTGATAGCCTATGTCTAATGTAAAATGAAAATTCAAGAGAAAACCTATCCTACACATGATATGGAGTTTGATGATATGGCCATAACAAATACAATCTATTGAAATTATCTCAATTGGGAGAAGTTTGAGATATATGTTTATCATAATATCCCCAAATATTTCTTCAAAGACAATAATATTATTATCTTTCAGTGAATATGGTGAGATATCATAAATGAATAAGGATTTCCAATCCACTACAATATATGGAAAGAAAATAAAGCACATATGATCTAAGTAGAAAGGATCTAGAAGCATTATCAATGATGAGAATTGATAAGGATTTGGTATTATTGTATTTTGAAATTATGTAAATGGGAATAATTAAGGATAAAACAACATTGAACCTTTCTCAAATTTTTTCTCAAAAATATCTCATAGAAAAAAAATCCAATGAAATGATGTGGAAATTAAAAGGATGTTGGAAGCTCTCAAAAAGGATAAATCCTTGGAGTTAAAAATTAATGAGTATTGAGTAATAAGACATTGGTGATGCATATATGTATAAAAAAATATACAGATATACAAATGTATTATGAATGGAGGATATAGATAAACATTACTTGTTCACCTAAGAGGCACACATATATATCGCGATTTATAAGAGCAATATTGTTGGGATAATATGCAGAAGGATGTTGTTGGATATACATCAAAGTGCCTATTATTTCAGAAGGTGAAGGTTGGAAGGAAAAATTATAAGTGGATGATTCAACAATTATCCATACCAATATGGAAATATGAAAATATCACCATGGACGTTTTCACCATACTTCTAAAGACATATAAAGGAAATAATACTATATGGATTATTATGGATAGTCTCGTGAAGACATATCACATTATCACAATTAGAGAGGACTTATCACTAGATAAAATTGAATGGATATACATTAAATATTTTTTAAGGTTTCATGGAGTACCAAAATGGATTGAACAAATTGAGATCAGAGAATTGCCTCCATGTTCTTGAAAAGACTCCAACATGATCTGGCTTCAGTATGACTTATCATCCAACTTATGGCCAATATGTGTGGATGACTCAGACACTAGAAATTATGTTGAGATAATTTTATATGGACTTTTATAATGGATGATGGGACCAACATCTACTTCTAGTAGAGTTGTCTTACAACAATAGTTTCACTTGAGGATCCAAATGGATTTATGTCAGTTTTTTATAAGAAAAGATGAAAAAAGTAGATTGATGGGATGATGTTGGTGAATATAAGCTACTTGGGCCTGAAATGGTTAAAGAAGTTGTATATAATGTGAAATAAATTTAGTAATACATCAAGGTAGCCCAAATAATAAAAATGGGATATGTATACAACTGTAAATGATAGCTTGAGTTTATGGTTGGAGACATGGTTGTCCTACACATTTCATCATAGAAGAGAGTCACAATATTTGGGATGAAAAGAAAGATATGTCCCAGGTACATTGGACCCTTTTTTATTATTGATTTTGATAGATTTTTGGTATATTTAATAGAACTTAGCCCAACCATGTATCATGAACACAATGTATTCTACATATCCCTCTTAAGAATGTACATACAAGATCCCTATCATGTACTGAATTCAGAGGTGATACATTTGGAAAATGATCTCTCTATTGAAAAGAAACCATTGAAGATCTTAGACCATAGGGATAATGTTCCACTCAATAATACTAATCACCTGTTAAAATTACTATGGTGGAACCATATGTATGAAGAGTGGAAATTGGAATCAGATTATGTAATGATGGAAAAGTTCCTTAACATATTCTTGGTTTAGTTTGTAAAACAAAATTTCGAGGGAAATCGTTCAAAAGGAGGGAAGAATATAACATCCCCAACATTTATCAATAGAATTTCCAATATTATAATCATGATATATAACAAAAAACACATACATATCACAGAGTTCCCAATAATTATTTTATTTTCCATAATTGGGAATGGGATAATTGTTATTCCTATAAATTATGGAACCTATACCAATGGAATAGTATCTTGATATATAGAAGAGTAATGTGACCATAAGAAATAGTAATATTTATAATATAAAAGTAACATTACCTATGAATGTATAAATAAAATTAATCCATCATATAATTGAAAATATAACATAATTATATCATAGTTTAAGAAAATAAATGTTTTTAAATTGACAAATTAAATTTTGGTATGTTTAGAAATCATAAATGATTATTTAAAATTCTATAATTAACATAATTATTTAAAATACAACATATTTCATTTATATATTTATAAATTAATATTTTTTTCTTATGATTATATGATTATTATATGTGATCTTAACTAATAATTCGAATTGTCAAAAAATAAGTTATAATTTTATAATCATTATTTTGCGAATAAATGATAGTTTTAAATAAAATATAAATATATCATATTTAGAAAATTACTTTTCAAAAATTAAGTTCCTTTTTTAATTCTATGCATCAAAAAATTTACTTTGAATTTTGAGATTTTTTTAAAATAGTTGAATATTTAGTGAATATTGAAATATAATGATTTATGATATTTAACAAATACATGATTTATTAAGTCATATATGATGTATGGATGATTTTATCCCAGAATACTGAACTATAATAAATTAGTTAACATATTTAGTGATTTTTTCCAATCTATTCATTATCTTGAGAAAAAATAATACACTAATGAATAAGATAATCTAGAAACACCCCTCTCCTTCCTATAAATACCTCCCCTCACCAGCCCTTCTCCTCACACCTACAAAGCTATGAATCTTTCCCAAATTATCCCCAATACACTACCCAAGCCAAAAATCTACATCTAAGGGAATTATGTATAAAAAAAATACCAAATCCAATTTTATATAAAGTGTTTCTTATGTAAAATAATTTAATAGGTAAAATCCTATTTGATTTTCTTGTAATTTATTTTCAATTTATTTTCATTTATTTATTTATTTTATCCTACTATTATCCAAGTGGAATTCTAACTCTATTTATATATATAGGTTATTATTTTTATGTTAATTTAAAAATCTACCAACAAACCTCTACGCCTCTCCCTTTTATTCTATAAAAGAAAACATTGTTTATGATGTGTTGATTTATCAACATTGAGGATAAAAAGTTTTCATATTCCTATACCACCTTCAGGGGTGGTCATAATGTCAATATAATGGTTGGAAAATATTTTAAAATGTATGTTTCAAACTTTTTTATGTTTTAAAACATATATATATATATATAATATTAAATAATAAAACAAAACTAGTCCGCGATGATCGAAAACTGCCAAATTAATCTAAATGATTATCATTAAAATTTTATCTAATGAATTATCATAATATATAGAAAAAATATATATAATACCATTTAAAAAACTTATTTTCATTAATAAAATATAATTTCATTTAAGTATAATTTTTATCATTTTACAGGATCTACCATACATATATACAAGTGAACCGATCATGAAAACCAAGAAAACGAACACAGTCAAATGATGTAATTAAAACTACAACTCATTAAATTGGATAGAAACAAACATAATAAAATTATAATTAATCAAATAAATATAAAGTGTTTTTTATATAGTAATTAATTAATATAAATTTATTATCATAGATATTAAAGTGAATAAAGAATTTGAATATAAGGATAGGGGATTCTCAAACGCAATTTTTTTTTTGGTTTATTTGTCCTTCGTGAAAAATTATAGTGTGGATGTTCATATAATATTCTTAAAATATAATTTACTTGTTATGACCTTTTAACTTTTTGGGACATACATGTTACTAATCTTGATTTATGAGAAATGAAAAGATGCTTGAAAAGAACTTTTCATTCTAAAAAACATCTTGACTCCTCTTGAGATTGTTTCTTCTTCACTCAGATGTAATGATTCTTATTCCCAGTATGTTTTTCCGTTCTGGTAATACCAATTTTTATTCATTATTTTACTCCTTATAAAGATAATCCAGTTCCTTTTCATAGATTATTTTATTTCTAGGATTTATATACATTCTATGTGGAAAGACTGATTGTGAAAAAGTTATGATGTGATGGGTGTGACCAAAATAATATGGTGCTAAAATGCATTGGGTAATGTGATTTATCACATTATATAAGGTGAAATTTGGATAATCATGAGGTTATATATTTTCAAAATTATTTATGGTCTTTGGATACTAAGACATGATGTTTCATTTATATTAATTTTAATATTTCATGTTTTTATATAATGCCTCCTCTCATAATTATGGTGACGATCAAATACTTATATTAGGATGATGATCATTATGATCATCCATTTTATATCGATTCATGTTATTATCTAACTTCTTAATAGGATTTCAGATCACTATTTTCTTTGATGTATATCCATAGGTTTTTACTTATACTAATGAGCACAAGAGGGCCACTAATAAGCTAGAGATGAAATAATTAAATAATGTTTATGTTTTATTATATAAATATTATGTATACTACATCTTTTCCCAGGACATAAAACCTTTGGATCCTAGTTCTGTAAAAATACTATGTTTTAATCTTTAAAATAATTAAATAGTTATGAAAAAAGTAAGGTTTCTATAGAAACAATGTATGTGATTCATCTATAACTAATTAAAATAAGAAGTAGTTAGATGAATAACATAGTTCTTCATAATCTATTCATCATGAATGTAATTTTTTTTAAATATGTTTGAATGAATATTTATAGTGGGATGGCATAAAGAGATATATTGAAATGTTTTTATCATTATTTTTTGTATTTCACTATGTTATGTATGAGAGAAAAAATTCTAATGGAATTTACAATGATTATAAATAACAAAACAGAAATGGGAAAAATCATCATGGATTTCATCATCCGACTTCCCAAAAACATCTAAAGAGCATAACTATAAATGATTTTCACCTCATATCTATATGAAGTCCTCATAATTCATTACCATCAGATAATATAATAATCTATATCACATTTTGAGAATACACATTAAGAAATTAGTAAGGTTTTATAGAGTATCATATTATATTGTATCTGATTGGGATCTAAGGTTTACCTCAAAGTTTTGTAGATGATGTCAATAGGATATCCATACAACATTATGTTTCCACATAACATATAATCCTGGGATAGATGTTCAGTATTAGAGAAAATTTAAAACTATATAGGATATGATAAAATATTTTTCTATGAATTTTAGTGGAGGTTGACATCATCCCCTTCTTCTATTAGAGTTATCTTACAAAAATAGTTTGCACTTGAGAACTAATATGGCTCCTTAGGAAGAACATTGTTTATCGAATTGTAGAAAACCATAATTATGGGATTAAGATATGGAAATAAAACTATTGGGACCTATCCAAGCTGAGGAAATGGTTGATATTGGTAGATCCATTTAGCAACACATGATGGAACAACAAGGTTGAAGAAAAACATATAATTAAAAAATTGACATGAAATGGGATTTCATGTTTTTTGTAAGGAGTTTATATGAATTTATCCATGGATAAAGGTTATGAAATTATTAAATTGAATAAAGTTGTGCCCTGGTTATATTGGACTTTTTAGATTCCTGATCAATTATGGATGGTTTCTTATTCCGTGGAAGTTCCTTCAATCATCTATCAAGTTTGCGATATATTCCATGTATCACTCTTGATAATGTACATACATGATATATTAGTTTTACTAAAATCACAGACCATTCCATTACATCGTGATATTTAGTATTATTAAAAACATGTATACATTTTTTATTATAGATATATTGTTCTATAAAACAAGAACACTCAGCTAGACATTATTTATTGGTAAAACTGCAAACATGATGATGCTATAAAGAAACAAAAATATATGAGTAGGAAGAAGTACCATTATTTGTATTTATCTGATTTAAAAAAATCAATGGATACATTCATTTTAAAGGGGTTATAATTTAATAACCTATGTATTTATGAAACATTTTTTATAAAATAAATTTCATTTCATTGATATCATTTGTTGAATGCAACAATATGTTATAATGAATAATGATATACTATTGATATTATTATTTAAAAATGAAAATTACACCATTTCAATAAAAATTTTCTATAAAAATAAATCTAACCCCATTTTGAAAATAAATTATTAAGTTTTAATAAAATGTACTTAATTTTTAGTAAACTCATAATATGCTCTGAAAATACATTTTTCTCAAAAATTTATTTTAATTTATTTTTTTGAAAATTAATAAAATTAATTTCATCTAATTTTAAAAATGAATTTTTAAAAATTGAATATATTTTAGGAATAAAATTGTAAATTTATATTGGTTTTATTTTTTGGTATTTTTATGAAAAGATTGATTTTTTTAATGTATTGTGAAAAATATAAGATTTTATTCTTGTCTTCCTTATCATATAAAATATTTACAGAGATAAATTATATTTTTAATTATTTTTAAAGAAAAAAATATCTCAATATTATTATAATAAATGAAACATAGTTCATTTTAATAAATTTATTATTTAATTTTGATATGAAAACCTATTATTCTAGTGTAAATGTTCTATTTGGAAACCCTTTTTTTGTCATGCTTGTGAGTTTAATATTAAATTAAACTCAGCCATGTATGTGAATTGAATTTGGAAATATAGATTCTATATATTTATTAATCATAATTTATGTTATATAATATGTTCAATATAATATATTTACATAATGACTTGTGAAATAGTAAAAATTAATTATCGTGGTTACGGTGAAAATGGTTTTACTAGTGGTTATA
Source organism: Viscum album (assembly GCA_963277665.1). NCBI lineage: Eukaryota > Viridiplantae > Streptophyta > Magnoliopsida > Santalales > Viscaceae > Viscum > Viscum album. Next base: position 709,803,171 of record OY728163.1, read on the forward strand.
ATAAAATGATTGGAGTTTAAATGACCAAAATTTTTTCCATGAACTATTAAATGGAATTAATTTTATCCAATCATCCCTAAGGTTATATTATTAATAATATTGGAGGTTTTTTTCATTATAAAAAGTTGGCTATCACTTTATCTTTTAAAAAATTCTATTTGTGTCATATCTCCGACTTATAAAAGCCCACAAACTCTACTCCCCTAATCACACCTCAAAATCCATTTTATTAGTCAGTAACTACCTAAATAACATAATTAATTCCTTAACCACATCATACTGTCTATATTTTTATTAGGATTCCCTTTTATGATGGATTTATTTATAAACCTATTGAGGCTCTCTGATGAAGATGTAAAATTATTTAACATTGGTTTTTTTTATTTCTTATTACACCTCATTTAAATATTCAATAACAATGACAATATAATATCACCATTATCTATTATATAAAAATATTTTATTATTTTAATGAAATAAACCATATCCATCTCCTTGTAACGACCCGAATCCAGAGCCACATAACTGGTGCCCCGTACCAGGTTCGCCACATGACCTCAAGCACATTTCCCCAAACGCCAAAGGTTGATGACTAAAAGCAAGGGCCTTGGCTAGTCTGTGGGGAAATTATGCCCTCATTTGGTAAAGTATACTGTGTAAGAATAAACATAAACAATAGCGTTAGAAGTAAACAACATACAACAACTGAACTAAAAGTCGATGCAATGTCTTATATAATAATGATGCAAAATGGTACATGTATCTATGGAAAGCAGTAAACAAATCAACATGCTGAAATACCACTAAAACCAAAGTACTAAACGTAAATAGCAACTCCAACAGCATCGCGAGCCAAAGCCCGATACCATGCTATCCAGCTCCAACCAGCAATCAAGTAAATGAGGATGAAGGACCAAAATCCCTATCTACACCTGCAACCATATAATCTGTTTGGGCCGAAAAATAGGACCCAAACAGGGTGTGAGACAAATCCCAGTAGGCAATCACCACAAGATTTGTGCTCTACTGTTAGTGAGTAATACAGAAAAAGTAAAGGAAAATAAGTACAGTAATGGACTAAAAGTACACCAGTAAATAATCCTAACAATTACCATTCACATTAATTTAATTAAACAACCAGTGAAAACTAGCAAAGCTTTCTAATCCAAGGTAAAGTAAGTAACAAAGTAGTACAAAACCCAATCTTGTTCTTTGGATTGGTAGACTCGTCACAACCAACCATCAAAATTCATAGTGACTCTCTTGGTGTCTCAAACTAGCAGACCCCTATAGTCTAGTAATCAAACAAGGCACAAACACTCTTGGAAGCTCTCACATCAATTCCCTTATGGTATTACAACGATAGCTACAGACTCTCTAAGGAAGCACATACGTCTAATTCCTCCCATGGTATCGATGCATGTGTAAACTAAGAACACTCTTGGGGTGCAAAAGTCCTATTCCCATAGGTCCTGCATACGAAACTAAAACCAACATACCCTATAGGGAAGTACTTAATCATCTATTCCCTCTTTGATCTCCCGCACCAGGTTCTCACAGCCCTGAGCAGTCCAGTCATGCGTAATCGACTGTCATTAGCCCTAAGTAAGTTCAAAAACATCTTTTATAATAGCTACCATGAACCAAAATCATTTAAACAGTAGGCAACACATGGAAACAGTTATAACATGCAAAATACCAATTGCAATAGGGTTTGCCTCACAGGAAAATGGTGTCGAACGGCGATAAACATCCAAATAGGGAGAAAACACCCATGGGGTGACCCTAAAATATGAATCCAAGCATAAATTAGTATCAAATAATCATAATCTAACAAGAAATATAAGGAAAATAATCAATAGGATTGAAATCGTAAAACCGGGCTACTAGAAACATGGGTATCCGGCACTTTTGCAACCAAAACATAAAGAACATAAACGTATGGAAACAAAACACCTAACAAGATCCTCAAAGATCGATATACTTGAACCTCAACCCGTGAGTCGGCTTATAATGGGTTAGATCTGCAAAAATGTCCAAAATGTTCAACCTCAGATAACTCACATGAGAGGTGGAATTAGGAAACAAGGCCATAGAAGAACCAAGAACTCACTGCTGCGATTCATCTGCAATCAACAGAGTTTGATTCGGACTACCGTTGAAGGATTTGTGGCTCGGAGAATAATCAGCCTCCTCGGATTCTCTGGATGGAAATAGGAGGAGAAGAAGACGTTTATGATCATTAGGCATGATCCTGGTTCGATTAATGAAATAAAAGGAAATTAAACAGTGTGTACTTGGTTTTTTCAGTACTCTGATTTAAGAGGCTGCCACATCATCCCTACACACCGTGTGTGTGGCCCGGACATGGCCAGCACACAGCTTCGAGTGGCAGAAGAGTACACGGTGTGTACTCATAAAGTACATGGCGTGTACTCTGAAAATTTCCAGATTCTCCATTTTCCTTAAAAACCCATAAAAGAGATCCGTAGTTGAAACCAAAGATCCATGTTCTTACAAACTCCCCACCTTAAAAAAAATCAACCTTGAATTTCCCTAACAAGGCATAGAAGAAGAAACCTTGAACAAATCTGACCATTGTGATCGCATATCAGCCTCCCTCTCCCATGTCTCATCCTATATACAGTCGTGCTACCATGGAACCAGTACCAGAGGAACAAACCGACCATAGAGTACCTTTGCACCACGGTCAACAATCCTGAGGGGATGCTCCTCGATTTATGCATCCTGCTCCAAATCAACCTCATCAGGTTAAAAAACATGAGACGGGTCTGAAAAATACCGTTGAAACTGAGAAACATGAAAGTCATCGTTTATAGCCTGGTACCTCTGAGGTAACTGCAACCTGTAAGAAACCATCCTGACTTTCTCTAGAATCTCAAATGGTCTGACATATCTCGGTGAGATTTTCCACTGTCTCTCATTCCTCTTATATCCCAACCTCAGGGTAACACGCAAAAAAACATGCTCTCAAACCTTGAACTGCAAAGGTCGTCTCTGCTGATTAGCATAAGACTTTTGCTGAGACTGTGCAATAGCCATTCTCTTCTGACTCAACTCTATGTGCTCTAAGGTATCCTGAACAAGACGAGGTCCCAGCAAAGCTACCTCTCCTGCCTCCATCCAGTATAAAGGTGACCACCATGGCCTATTGTACAAAGCCTCGTAAGGTTCTATCTGAATAGTCTCCTGAAAACTGTTGTTGTAGGAAAACTCCACTAGAGGTATATGCCTCTCCCAAGTACCTCCAAAGTCTAGAATTCATGCTCGAAGCATATCCTCAAGCAATTAGATCATACGATCGGACTGGCTATCATTCTGATGATGGTATGATGTACTCAAATGTACCTGTGTACTCAAAGCCCTCTGTAGCCCCTGCCAGATGTATGAAGTAAAACATGCATCCCTGTCTGAAAAATGGAGTGTAGAACTCCAAGCAGACGAAAAATCTATCGAATGTAAAACCATACCAAACTCATCAACACTGAAGGTCTCCTTTATCAGTAAGAAGTGTGAAACCCTCGTGAGCCTGTCCACTACAACCCAAACCACATCATTTCCTCGAGGTGATCTCAGTAACCCTGTCACGAAGTCCATCATGACTTCATTACATTTCCACTCAGGGATGGGTAGCTGCTGTAAAATCCCTATCGGTCAATGATGCTCTGCCTTCACCTGTTGGCAGTAGGAACATCACGTGACAAAACCATCCACATCCTTCTTCATACCTGGCCACCAATACTGACGGTGTAAGTCTCTGTACATCTTGGTGACACTAGGATGAACTAACCAAGATAAGTCATGAAACTCCCACATCAGCTCATCATGTATGTCCACCGAAACCCAAATGCGGCCATGAAAACATAGCACATCATCATCTCCCACTATCCACCTCGGAGTAGGGTCTTCAACTGACACACCCTTCCGTAGAACTATGACTTCTATGTCTGATAGCTTCCTCATTCGAACTCGATCCAAAAGAGTATAGGTAACAACTACAGATGAACGAATTGTCTGTCCCTGACTATTGTGCACCTCCAAATGCATCTCTGAGAACAGATCCATAATTTTCCACTCACTGTTGGCCTCCTAAACTACCTACAACTGAGTCCTCCTGGTTAGTGTGTCAACCACAACATTGCCTTTCCTGGGTGTATAAGAAATCTAGAAGTCGAAAGACTATAGGTACTCGACCCACCTCCGCTGTCTCAGATTTAAGTCACACTGCGTGAATATATACGTGAGGCTCTTGTGGTCAGTATATACCACAAAATTCTCTCCCATTTGATAGTGCCTCCAACAACGCAATGCATGAACAACCGCAGCCAACTCCAGGTCGTGTGTAGGATAGTTCTTCTTATGGGGCCTCAACGTCTGAGATCCTTATGCAACAACACGATCCTCCTGCATAAGAACTGCTCCATGCTCGATGTCGGATGCATCACAGGAAACTATATAACTCTTTCCAGACTCTGGCAGAACTAGAATCGATGCTGAGGTCATTCTCCCCTTCAGCTCCTGGAAGGCTGAATCGCAAGATTCTGACCAAACGTACTTCACACCTTTATTAGTCAAGCCTATCAACGGCGCTGCTAAGCATGAGAAGTAATATATAAACCGCATGTAATAACCAGAAATCCCAAGAAACACCGTACCTCGAAGACATTCTTCGGCTGCTCCCATGTAACTACTGACCTCACCTTCTCTGGGTCTACTGATACTCCTGTCTCTGAAATGACATAACCCAGGAAGTGAATCTCGTCCATCCTGAAGTGGCACTTTGAGAGAATATCATATAACTGATGCTCTCTCAGTGTACTCAGTATGATCTCAATATGGGTAGCATGGCTGTGTCGAGTGTGGGAGTACACCACGATATCATCCACAAAAACAACGAAGAAAGTGTCCAAGTAAGGATGGAAAGCTCTGTTCATCAACTCCATGAAAACTGTCATCACTTTCGTGAGACCGAAAGGCAAAACTAGATGCTCGTACATGACATACCTGCTTCGGAAAGTGTGAGAGGTATATTAGATGGTCTGACCCACAGCTAATGATAGCCGAATCTCAAGTCGATCATCGATAATACCCTGTCTCCTCGAAGCTGTTCAAAAAGATTATCAATTCTCGGAAATGTATATCGGTTCTTGATCTTCAACTGGTTCAGCTTCCATTAGTGCACACAATTCCGTAAGGTACCATCCGCCTTCTTCGTAAACAACATAGGCGAACCCCAAGGGGAAGTACAGGTCAGATTAAACCCTTCACCTACAACTCCTCCAACTGCTTCATGAGCTCCTGAAACTCAGGCATATACATCCTATAAGGAGGAATGGATATCGGTGCTGCTCTTAGCACATGCTCAATAGAGAATTCTACCTCACGCTCTGAAGGAAACCCTAAAAATTATTTTAGAAAGACATCCGGAAAACGGTCAACTACTGGAGGAAGTCCATCTGAGAAGTCCCTTGATCGTCCAGATATAAACTAGAAATCTGGGCTATAACACTGCCTAACCCATGATGCTCTAGTCCAGCTCTGCTTTCCTGGACTTCCCATTTTCCCTTGTGAAGAAAAGACCCTCCTTCTGGTGACCTGAAACTCACCCTGCAGCGATAACAATAAACCAAGGCCTATAAAGGAACTATCCAGTCCATTTTGAGAATGAAAACATAACCCGTCATCTAAAGGAAATAAAGATCCCTCAAGAAGTGACACCCACCAACCTCAAGGGGGAACTCCTTATACTGACGCACACTAGTAGTTCTATGTCCCAAAGGAGTGTCTAGTGCCAACGTATCATCAGAAGTAAAGACAGTAAGTCTATGTCTCTCTACAGTGTGCACAGAAATAATGCTATGAGAAGCTCCGGTATCAAAAAGTGCAGAAGATAAAACTGAGGCTATTAAGATTGTTCCTCGAACTGTGGATGGTCTATGATCCAACTCCCGGTGAATTTTCTCTACCGTAAACGTCTGGCTAGTACCGTGGCCCTGTGTAGCAGCCTGATATCCCTGAGCTGATCCTCCCTGATCCTAAACACCACATCTACGACCTCTTCCCTGGACTGAATGACTTGAATAACTCTAGACCCCTGTCTACTAAAGAACTGGTAATCCAACTCCTGTACAAGGAGTAGGAACCGATCCTCCTTCACTAGTTGCTGGAAGAAGAATCCTGCAAAAACATTGCTGATGATCTATCTTGCCTCAAGATCGGTACCCCACTGCATCTCTCAGGAACTGAAGCTTCTTATAACCACTCTTTCCACACTTATAGCACACCACCTGGTTGCCAGAAGGAATATCTTGTCTTTGAGAAGAATTACCTTGCTTCATCTAATCACCTAGAGTAGCCTCTCGATTGCGCTTCCTGTTGTCAGTATGAAATGAATCAGTTTTGGATGCTGAACCGCCCTAGTAAACATCTTCAGTCTCCCTCATATTTCATTCATTGATCATCTCCTAGTTGATTATTAGGTTAATAGAAGTCAACTGGAAGACGTTCACCTTTGATCTGATCTTTATTTTGAGGCCTTCCTCAAACTTCCTTGCAAAAAACAGCTTTCCATTTCCTAGAATGAGAGTGAAACGCTTCATCTTAGTGAAACGGGAGGAATACTCCATAAATGAAATAGTACCATGCTGCAGGTTCATGAACTCTCAGGATATGTCAGCCCTCAGTGTCGCCGGGTAGATGTAGTCATAGAACATACACTAAAATTCATCCAAAGCCATATTCCGTTGGTGCCCTGCCTGCGAGACTACATACCACCACCTCTTGGCAGAATCTCATAGCATGTATGTCGCGAGCTTCACCCTTCTTTCTCGGGATGTCTGCAAATGCTCAAAAATGGACAGTATGGTTTCTAGCTATGACTCTGCATCCTGATTTCCTCCATCCCCTATGAAAGTGGTAGGATGTTGCTGCTGGAAGAATCGTGTCAACTCTTCCATAGACGGGGCAGGATGATGAGCTCCCTGGAAGGTCTGCATGAACCTCATGAAATCCACTCTGAACAGAGCATTGGCACCAGTGTCTGTAATCCCTCCAGGGTGTGAGACTAATCCCATTAGGTAACCACCACAAGATTTTTTCCCTACTGTCAGTGAGTAATACAACAAAAGTAATGGAAAATAAGTACAGTAATGGACTAAAATTACACCAGTAAATAATCCTACCAATTACCATTCACATTAATTTAATTAAACATCCAGGGAAAACTAGAAAAGCTTTCTATTCCAAGGTAAAGAAAATTACACATCATTACAAAACCCAAGCTTGTTCTTTGGCTTGGTGGACTTGACACAACCAACCATAAAAACTTACACTAACTCTCTAGGTGTCTCAAACTAGAAGACACTTATAGTCTAGTAATCAAACAAGGCACATACACTCTGGGAAGATCTCACGTCAATTCCCCTATGGTCTTTCAATGATAGCTACAGAATCTCTGAGGAAGCACTTATGTCTAATTCCTCATGTGGTCTTGCTGCGTGTGTAACGTAATAAAACTCATGGGAAGCACAATGTCCTATTCCCGTAGGTCTTGCGTACGAAACTAAAACAAACAGACCCTCTAGGGAAGCACATAATCGTCAATTCCCTCTTTGATCTCCCGCACCAGGTTCTCACAGCCCTGACCAGTCCAGTCATGCGCAATCAACTGTCAGTAGCCCTAAGTAAGTTCAAAAACTACTTGGATAATAGCTACCATGCACCAAAATCATTTAAACAGAAGGATACACATGCAAATAGATATAACATGTAAACTAGCAATTGCAATAGGGTTTTCCTCATAGGAAAACGGTGTCAAATGGTGACAAACAGCCAAACAGGGAGAAAACACCCATGGGGTGACCCTAAAATATGAAAACAAGAATACATTAGTATCAAATAATCATAAGCTAACAAGAAATCATTGGAAAATAAATAATAGGATCAAAATCCTAAACCCGGGCTACCCGAAACATGGGTATCCGCCACTTTTGCAACCAAAACTCAAAGAACATCAATGTAGGGCAACAAACCACCTACCTCGATCCTCGAAGATCGATATACTTGTACCTCGGCCCATGAATCTTCCTAAAATGGAGTAGATCTGCAAAAAAGTCTAAAACGTTCAACCTCATATAACTCACATGAGAGAAACAATCAGGAAATGAGGCTAAAGAAGAACCAAGAAATCACCGATGTGATTCTCCTACAATCAGCAGAGTTTGATTCGGACATCTGGTGACAGATCAGTGGCTCGGAGAAGAATTGGCCTCCTCAGACACTCTGGTTGGAAATAGGTGGAGAAGAAGACGTTTATGAACATTAGTCATGACCTCGGTCCGATTAATGAAATAAAAACAAAGTACACGACATGTACTTTTAGAGTACACAACGTGTACTTGGTTTTTTCGGTACTCCGCTTTAATTGGTAGCCACATCATCCCTATACGTTGTGTGTGTGGCCCGGACATGGCCAGCACACATATTCGAGTGGTAGAGGAGTAAACAACTCGTACTCATAAATTACACGTCGTGTACTCTGAAAATTTCCAGATTCTCCATTTTTCCTTAAAAAGTGCATAAAATAGATCCGTACCTGAAACCGAATCTCTGGGTTCTTACATCCATATCTATTAATTGGGAAATATAACTGTTGATAATGTGTATGGTTGACTACCACCTCTTGAACTAATGTAGTTTTTTTCCATTAACATCATTCAAGGATGGATATAATGATGAATTTAACATATTTAGATGATATTTATAACATTATTATACTTAATAAAATATAATATCAAATCCCAATTGTGTTGCCTACCCCAAATAATTGTGGCACCCTCTGCGGATATGGATTGAATACATTCCACCTGGTTTTCCAACCATGCACCCTCTAAAGAGAAATCTTGCACCCCCCCCCCATAATAAGAGGAGAATGGTTTTGGTGAAATTTATGGAAAATTGTGATCCCGTACCCAGGAAAAAGTGTGGTGGTTTTTATTATTTTGAAAATTGGTTATTAAAATCCATAACACCCATGACTTCACATTTTTTCAACCAATCTCAACCCAAAATGATTTCTCTCATTTTTAAAATCTCTTGAAGATATTAAAGGGCCTTTACACCTATATTATTGAAAATTAGAATCTGATAATGAAGATATATACCTCTCCATTTAAGATGTTCTCATACTAATTGGTTTCCTCCCTCTCTCATGTATTTCTCTCATCCATTAAAAGGGATTTTCCACTGTTGGTGGTGGATCTACATCTAGGATTTGATAGTTATAATATGTTAGATCATAGTATTAGGTTTCAAATCTATATATCATTCATCATCGTCTTCTTGATCATTCCTCTTCAATTGTGGATTTCTATTGGATATAATTCATTGTTAAATTTTAGGTATATGGTCTAAATTCAGTTCTCATATTCTTGGATTAAAATTTCATGTGCATGTTTTGAAATTTGTATTAGAACCTTTGGAAAATTTGATTTTTAATTGAATAGATTAGTAGAATGATATATTAATGGAATTATCGAATTGTTGAATTCATTTTCCATTAGATAAATAAATGATTTACACCTGAGATAATTGACATTGTGTAATTCTGATTATTCAATTGGTGGAATTAGATTATTTAATTGCTTAATTAATCCATGATATGTTGTAATTGTGAAATTTATGGAAAATTGGGATTGTATAATTTGTACATTAATGTGATTATGAATTAATTAACATTCGGGGCTATGAGATGGTTGAATTGACTATAATGGGTCAATGGGTAATATGAATTGAATAATGAAAATTGGTTTAATAGTGAATTAATCTTGATTTCCATGTGATTAAAGTAATGAATAGTGATTTTTTATGAAATGGTAAATCATGATGTGAAATGTGATAAAGGGGTTAATTTTGTTTTAAATTGATTGGTGTGATATATATAATATGAGTGTGATTGAATTATATATAACTGTGTGATAGGGACTGAGGATCCAAATACCCATGTCTGATAAATGTGTGTGGGATAGGGACTAAGGTTCCAAATAACCATATGTGGTAACAAGTGTGGGAAAAGGAATATGGCCCCAAATACCCATATGAATTTGCGTTGTGGTATTGGGAAAGAAGTTATAGATACCCATGGGGGGTTAAATATGGTGATCTACATACATGATATTGGTTGTGGACTATGGTTTCAAATGACTGGGATGTGAAATGGAATGCAATGGATAATTAAATCCATTGTGTTGTAATGAATTGGGAATTTCCTATGTGATAATGTTCAGACACATTCTTGGGCCAAATAAGATATTGATCGCAAGGGTTTCTTGAGGAACCTGAGGTTTTATGTGTTTAAAATTAATAATAATTTATATTTGGTAACTTTCTACTTATTTAATTATAATATATTATTTATATAACGACATATAATTTTATTTACTTGATTTTTTTAGAAACTGTATGTTGTGTCCTACGATGTTGTACTCGACAATACTCAAGATGCTGGATTTGTACCCAAATATAATTTATGGTCGTAGAAATGATAGGGGAAAAAATCCTATGTTAGATGGATGAGTTGGGATAGATAATGTACGAGGGAACCATATGTGATTTGGGACCCTCTTTGTATTTTTTAATGTATTTATTTATTTTTGTTTTTTATATTGATACATGACTTTTATTGGGAATGAAATATCTTCTAGTTTGTCTTTCACATTGTGTTTCCTATTTTGGTTATTACGTGACACTTGTTTGTTTTGGTTATTATTATTTATTTACATTGTGGTCCTACTATAATAAAGAGGGTATAATATCTCCATGATAAACATTAGACCATATCCTGTAGTTTGTAGACTCTAGTATATCGGGAGGTATGCCTAATGTCATGTGACCAATCAGCTTGGTGAACCAGTATGTGGCATCTATGTTGAGAAGCTAAAAGGTTTTATCAAATGATTTTATTTTATCTTCATTTTTATCACAATTTGGGAAAGGTATATAGGAGAATAGGATGATTCAATACTTGGTTAACAACTTGTGAATGGGAGTATCTAATCCATGTATGAGTGAAACATCCATGTACCTAGGGTGGGATTATTTTTATTGATGTTTTTTGTTACTGTTGGATGTTATTTCATATTCAAAGATCCACTTGTTGTGTGATGTGATTATTTTTTCTGAGTATTATGATATTTTACTCATGGTCCAATATGGAACAATATTTGAGTATGCACGAATCAATCTAGGTACTCAAAATAATTTTGTGACATGAATAATTTTAGGAACTTATAGGAAATGGATTTTGGTTAAATTTTTTAAATTGAAATGTTATTCCTTGATTATGAAATTATAATGAAAAGGGGCCTAATATTGATTCAAATAGTACAATGATGCAAAATGTGCATAAATGGGAGTATAATAAAACATCATATGAGGAGAATGTGTTTTATCTTGGTTTACCATGACCTAGATGTATGATGGTTAAGGGTAGTGATAGTAACTCACTTTTCACCATGTGGCGGGTTAAGGGAGATGAATTGTTATGAATTAGTGTGAATCCATATAATGTGAATTTGTTGAAGTTTTATTGTGTGTGTTGAGACATGTGGTTGGTATTGTTGATGTTTTCTTCTATGTAGAAGTTTTATGATAGAATTAAAGGAGGTATTTTCTTTAAATGATACTTCATTAGTATAATATGAGGCACTGATAGTCCCATTTGAAGGAGACAAAGAGAATTTCTGTGAGAACATTTCTCTCTTCATGCAGTTAATGGAGAGAGACTAAGAGAGGGATATGAAGAGTATATCTGACCTGACATTAGAGTTTCAATTATAGTACTCTCTGACTTTCACCATAGTGGGTGGACTTGAGGGATATAATTTTTGGATTTAGTCAATCCAGACTATACATGACCATTTGGAGGCTCCTACGGAGACGACAATCATGTTTTATAGCAATATGGTACGAAGAATAGAGTAGTAGTGGTGGGATGTTTAGGCTCAGACTGGGAAAGTGGATGTTATAGTACGGAAGGAATTTTTTTGGGATGTTCCAAGAGCACATTTATCCATAGACACTGAGACAGGAGAAGACATCTATGCTCATGTGGTTCACTTAGGGGAGCATATTTGTGATAGAAAATTTCGTTGACCTAACCGAATTATAGTGCATTTCTACAACACTAGTAGGGGGAAGATATAGTTATGGAAGGTATTTCTAGGATGGTATTAAATTTGATATTAATTTCGAAGATAATATATTTTTGATGAAAATGTTATCTAAATTGTTGGAAAAGGCTGTCAAATATGAGGGGAACCTGAAGGAGGCTTCCCGAGGGGGACATGTAGTTCTCTATAGGAAATCAAGTGGTACGAATTCCGGGATTTTGAAGAATCACTTTGATATTTTTTAATATATATTTTGAAAGAGGACTGGTCAGGGTGACATATTAGTTACATAGGATCTTACATAATTTCTTTACATTCAGTGTAGTAGGACAGGCCACTTTCATAGACATTTTCCCTAACCATTAGTAGAGTGTCAAACTTGCAACAAGATATGATATCTACATATTTTCTATAAAAATCCATGGTAGGAGGGTAGTGATGTAATAGATATATAAAACCTGAATATAAGAAGGGGATATTCTACACCATATCAATCTAAAATTCAGATTTCTACTAGTTTTTGCAGGTGAGGTAGTGGACATGGTCTTCTAGAAAGAGTATTTATTTTAGTATAGTGGCGTAACATAGGGAACTCAAAATACATCACATGGAAGATGGTAGTGTAGTTGCATGTGATTCATCCTACATTAGATAATGGAGAGGCTAGAACATCGACAGTTAAGGGTACTATTCTTATAGATTCTACACTAGCTAGTTCATTATTTGAATCTAGTTCATCTCATTAAATTATGTCTTCTTAACTTTTAAATGGTTTGAAACTAAAAGTGGAGTTAATTAATGGGGTTTTGATGATAAATAAACATTTTGGATTTTTTTGATAGACATCTATTTTTCTATTGTGTGTTCTCCCATGTAAGGGGAGTATCATTTTATATGGGATCTTTACATTCTATAAATATCAGGATCTATCTTAATTATGGGTATGGAATGTTTTTTTTGTAACAATCCCACATTGATTTTTACCAATAGAGAGTGAAATTTACATATCCAATGGGTGACAATTATATTCCCAATGAATAGTGGGATATCTATGTGGACCGTGCGGGTCCAGTTCATTTGTATCTAGGGGACATCACTGCCTATGTATCTGGTATATTATTTTATGATAGTGGTGTAACCCGTGATGTCTTTCCACCGACATTGGAAAGGTTCTAGGACAGGTTTCTTGGGGACTTATTAGGGATTCCACCTATGATAGATATAGAATTTTCAATTGAGAACATGTTAAGGGATATGATAGTTTCAATTCCACCACACATAATGGTGCCAATAGAGCTTCAAGAGATTAAGACTCAATAGGAAGTGTTGATGGACAAGGGTTTTATCCATTTAAGTTCATTGCTATGGGGTTCTCTAGTTTTTTTTCCTAAGAGGGTTGATGGGAAACCATGAATATTTGTGTATTTCTAGATGTTAAACTAGATCATTGTGATGATGTAGTATCATATTATTCATATTAATGACCTTTTTGACCAGTTGAGTAGAGATCCTATTTTCTCTAAGATTGACATGAGATCGAGGTATCATAAGATGACAATTCAACCATTTTAAATACCTTTGAATGCTATGAGAATCATTTATGGATTTTATGAGTTCATAATGATGTTGTTTGTGCTTAAGAATTCACCAGCAGTGTTTATGGCCTAGATGAAGAGAATATTCATCCCATACCTAGATATATTTTTTACGGTGTTTGTGGATGATAGATTTTTGTTCACCAAGACTCATGAATACCATTCCCATTATCCTAACCTCTTACTCGGTACATTGAGAGACCATCAGTTATACACCAGGCTATATAAGTGAATGTTTTGGATTTGTATCATACATTTCTTAGGTCACATCATCTCAGAGAAAGGTGTGTCAGTTTACATAGAGAAGGTATTGTAATTTTTTTGGGAGGATCTGAATAATATTTCTAATATCCATAACATTATGGGTTTGAATCTTATTATAAATGATTCATCTAGTAATTTTCTAGATTGGCACCACCACTTTCTGGACTGACCAAGAAGGAATTAAATTTTGAATGGATGGAAGTATGTGTGAATTACGTTCAGGATCTGAAGAAGAATTTTACTATTCCACTGATCATTATCCTACCCGACGCATGTGGGGATTATATAATGTTTTTTCATGCTTCTAGTAATTGTATTTTACTAGTTTTGATGTAGGGAAATAAATTTGTGGTGTGTGGATCTTGTTAGCTAAGGCCACAAGAATGAATCTACCATATTCACAACCTTGAATTAACTGAATTTTTTTCTACATAGATGTGGAGATGGAATTATCTATGGTATTATAATTTTACTGTGTATATAGATAACAAAATTATAATGTATAAATTTTCACTATTAGGATGAAATAACTAGAAGTAGAGATTTTTTGAGTATTCATTTTCATTTCACATTGATCTAGCACATAATCACGTGATGGGAAATAGTTTGTCTGGTGAATTTACCATGGAAAATCAGACTCATGATGTTTATAAAGCTAGCGAATACTAGAAAATTATTATCATGTTTGTAGGGATTCTTGTTTTAGTTTTGGAGAGTCATGAATGTATAACATTCATATTAGTTTCAGTAGATTCTATAATTTTGATCTATTTTAGAGGTGATAAGTATGATGATCCTCGGTGTTTGGACATGAGGTAAAACCTTAAAGGCGGGGAGCCACCTTCATATGGGCCCATAGATTAGAATGAGATCATCTAGGTCAATAATCGTGTCAGTGTGCCTTTCAGTATGTGCAATGAGCTTGTGCATGAATTTCATGCCTCGTAGTGGGTGGTGCATCCACATTTGACAAAAATATATCACAACCTATGAGGGCAGTATTGGTGGCCAGCCTTAAAAAAGGGATAACACTGTTTTTGGCTTGATGCTACGCCTATAAATAGGTGAAGATAGAGAATCAATTATGTAGAGGTTTAAATTTATCATATACCATCATATAGTGATAATGGGATGATGTTACTATGGAATTTTTTATGGGTATACAAACAATTCTTTGTAAGAATGAAGATATTTGGGTATCTATGGAATTTTTTCCAAAGGTAGTGCATTGATTTTCGATTTGGTATAATTTCTTAGTAGACCATATGTGAGACTTATACATTTTAGAGATATTCTATATACCCAAGGTATAGAACCCTAGACATTTTCACATAACATTACATGATTTGTTTCAAAAATCTACATCAGAATAGAAGAAAAGGATCATGATGTCTAGTTTCATTGAAGACTAGGTAAGTAAAACTGAAAACTGGAAACATTTCTTTATTTAATATTCATATTGAGCTCATAACGTTCATTGTACTCATACATCAGCATATGATAACCTTGGAATAACATGAAAAAATGGGTGAGCTAAAAATACTAATAAGGGAATATAAATGAGAATAAATCTTTATCATAGTGGTTGAGAAGCATGATATAATGGTATAAAAAGGCACATAACATATTTGAACATATGGAACCATAACATGCATAACAATGGATCATATATACATGGAATCATATTAATGGTAAGAAACATAAAACAATAATTTAGCACAAGTCAAGGATCAGTGCACATAGAGGATCTCATCTCAAGGTTAACCACCAAGTCCATTTCACATGGTTTCACAAGTCAAGGGTAATCACCAAGAACATTTCACATGGTAGCACATGTCAAGGCTAACCGCCAATGCCATTTTCACATAATGTATCATGAGACTCAACATTAACTATTGAATTTTATTTCTATATGGGAGAACCAATCGTAAAATTTTAATGAGTATGCATGCCACATTTAGAATCATACATAATCTATCAGACATAAACAAATGGGAACCCATGTAAAGGAATGGGTATCATAATAATGTCATAAAACATAATTTAATGGTTGTATCAAAAAAATTTCCATGAAATAAGTTAATTATAATATACATGGACATTAATATGAAAATATAGGCATATATAATGGGATGTTATGTCAAACAGTAGTGAAAACATGTAAAAAAATATTTCGGAAATTTATGCATTTTAACATTTTAGTGTCGTTTTATGGAAAATACTAAAGAGAATTTAAAACTGAAAAAGAAAAAATCATTTATATGAAACCAGAAGTGAAAAGGGAAGGATTTCATAATAAAAATAATGATTTTATAAAAATAATGGTGTCTTACAACATATGGTATAGTGAACTTGAAATTGCATAAAAATTCAGAAAGTTCCCTTAAAACAGTTTTTCTTATTGCAATGTATTGAGGATGGAATCTTTTAAAAACACATATATCCAAGAAAGAGAATGATTAATGGATATTTATACATGATTTAGGATATTTAAACAGAAATTGCAATATGTTTATAAAAATAATATATTTTTACATTCGATTAAAAGGTGAGAAAGGTCAACCTAAAGGAATAATGGAGGTTTGGGTAGAATCCATTACCTTAAGTTTGATGGTGTTCTCACATGATATTAATGACCTAAATAATAAAGTTATGTTCATTAATTAATATGAATAGAATCGCATTCACATTTAATTGATTTATTATAACCATTTTGAGTTCATTCCTAACCTTTTGGAATGGTTAGGTTGTTCAATTTCATTGTTTGAGTCAGTTTGTTTCAAGATCAGATTAATTATATTCAAGAATGGATAATCATTTGATACGAGGATTGTTATCCTGAATTCTAGTTATATTATAGAACATCCCAATCGTTACATGTTTGTAAATTTCATTTTGTTACTTGGAGTGAAGATGATTCTTTATATAAAACATTTGTGATAACCTTTTTGGTTATTTGGCTGTTTTTGACCACAACGAACTCATTTTATTTTATAAATAAAACAAATTTCTAAAAAAATATTACAAAACCATTTATGGGACATAATAAATATATTATAGTATTCTTCACCCATAATAATGGTTTAATGACCATAATTTAAGACAATAAGGAAAATTGAAAACACGTCTTCCTTGAATGTAGTAAATTAACAAATATCGGATGGTGTTTTTACAACTAGTTTAAAAGAAGAGTAAATGAGTGATGATAATAATATTTTCCATTATAAAAAATCATCCAGTAAATATAAGGTACAATATTTTTCATACTAATTGGATGAGGAGTGGTAAGTATAGAAATTAAAACAAAGGAACTTGTAAGAAATGTACACAATTGAAAAGAGGGAATTTACCTCTTTAATTAATCTTCCTTGAGATCATCTTAAGGGAGAGGATTTTGTGTTTTGAGGGGAAAAAGGGATGATGGACGTGGGGGTGATATTGAGGAGTGATTTGAGCAGATTTTTGGAATGTAACAAGGCTTTAGAAGAGTGAAGTAAATAGGGGAGTGTGGGGGGTTTTACAGTGGAGGGGTGGAGGGTTTTCTTCATATTTTAATCATTAGTTTATTATTTGTACATTATACAAGAAATATTGATGAATTCATGACAAAAAATAGTAATATGTTCTTGTGAGTTCGGACCAATGGTACTTATATTAGAGACAGAATCACCCATGAGTCAATAATTAATCTATTTATTTTATTTTGTAATTTATCCTATTTCACTATTCATAAAAAATTCAAGTATTTCAGAAAAATGCCAAAAAATTCACCCTAAAAATATTTTGAAATGTAGAACAAAAAATTGAAACTCATTTTTCAAAAATAGTTTTCTAAATATTATTAATTAAAACCATAATTTAATCAAAAAATATATATTTTAAAACTATAACTGATTTTATAATGCATTCAAAAATTATATGAGGTCTTAAAAAATTATCTTAAAACCAGAAGACACATATATGTTAATTTATGAACACATATTAGGAAGTTAAATTATATTTTATATTAATTAATTCATTATAATTAATTATTTATGACTTACAAAATATCAATACTTTTACTATGGTCGTATTATACCTCGTAAATTGGGTCCGATTAAATCATCCCCATAAAATATTGATAAAAAGGTAAATAAACAAAGTCAGGTGAAGCATGGAGTTTTACAAATCTAGGAATAACAAACTCCCCTAATATTAGTCTCTACCAAGGATGCACTAAAGTCAAGAGATCAGAAGGACCAAATGGTAGTGATTGTAGTGACTGCCCTCTTAGATAAGGAATATTCCACTTGATTGAACTATTGGTAGGGATGAGGGATCATTAAGTTAAGATTATTTACCTACTTAAGACATCAAATCCAGTGAGGTAGAATACTCCATGGAACATCCTGAGTTCTCATTCAGAGTGCATGTACAGAAAGTTCAGAGTGTGATTCAATCCAAAATAGATTCCATCTATGAAGGACAACATGCTTAATGGCATAGATAATGTCCCATAGCTCATCTTCATAAGAAATTCTTATCCCAATGAAATTATTAATATGCCCTTTACAAAGCCATGGAGCGTTTGAAATACACCTCCACATACAATCAACCCGGCGCTCCAGAAACAGCTCCATCAACATTATCTATAACACATGGAAATATCAATGGGATCCAATGAATAAACTTAACCATAAGTGGCTTATTTAGTTTACCTGAAATACCATGTATCCAAAATTTAGTTAAATCTGAAAAAGTATTATCCATGAATCCATTCTGTATCACATTGGTAGCATGAAAGTCTAAATGAAACAGCATTGCACTTGCAAGAAAGGAAAAATCCTTGCTGTCAAATAGGAGGTTGTTCTAGGATACCTAGATGGCATGACAAACGGTTGATGTATCAACCCTCAGTATATTCTAGACTGGATCGCTCCTTCCATACTTTGAGATGCATATCATCAAGTCTTCCAACAACCTATGTGAGCCTAAATCCATGTTGAAGAGTTCTGCAATTTATTTCCATAGTTTCTGAGAAAAGGGATAACATATGAAGATGTGTTGTACTATTTCATTTTAATTCAGGCATAGATAGAAGGATAACACAATACATTTAACAACCATTATTAATTTATCATGCATTGCTAGCTAGTTCCTCCACATTATCTAGATAAGAAGATGTCAGGAGGAATATACAAAAGGCGCCTTAATCCTATGTAACGATGAAGGAACTTGTGTGGATCCAATAAGCTACATGTTATAGGAATCTTTGAGATTAATGTGTCCATTCTAATTTTTATTCCATACCGGGGTATCTCTATCCATGATAGGGTAGGTGTGGATTTCATGTTTATCCTAGGTAGTAACCATGATTTTAGGGCTATCACACTGATCCAGAAAATCTTCTATAGACATGTCCAGTAGATAAGTGGAGATGTCACCAGAATACAAGGGGTTTTCCAGCCAAGGACTATTACAATAGTGGAAGGATTTTCAATGGAAAGTCCATACATTTGATGATTTGTAGTGAGGGTAACCATTAATAAGCCTCATTCTGAACCTGCGTGATTTAAAATCCATGGATGAGTCATTGGAGTTTAGATGCTTCCATGTGAATTTATTAATCAGTCCATCATTGAAGTGTTGAAGTTCCTTGATTCCAAGACCACCCGACTCAATGGGTTTAATGAAATCCTTCCAAGAAATAGTAATCATCTTCCTTTCAGTGATAGAGCATGTCCAGGTGAAATTCTTCATCATGCATTGAAGTTTCTTGAGCAGATTGTTTGGTCATTTATAGGGAGAGAATGAGTAAACAAAATTTGAGGTGATCATCATGTTAATATGAAACACCCTCCCAGCTTGACACAGGGATTTACCCTTCCATTTGGCCATCTGAAGAATGATACCAGAGTAAATTCCATCAATATATTATCTACGTATCTTACTACAAAAGATTGGAACTCCAAGATAATTGGATGGTAGAGCCCCTTTTCTGAATCCGAGGGACCTGATGACCCTATTTTGTTTGCAAACATTTACCCCATAAAAAAAAAAAATGAAGGATTTAATTCATCTTATATGTGGTCCAGCAAAAGTCTCATAGTGTGATAAGAAGGCCTTGATTGTAGAGATTGGATTCCTTGAGGCTTCCCCAAAAATCAGAATATCCTCAGCATATAGTACATGAGATGAACAAGGTTATCCCTACCGGCTTTTATCTATCTAAAAATACTATTTTGGGATATCTCATTTAGACATATACTAAGGTATTCTTCACCAATGGAAAAAAAGAATCCCAGAGAGATGATCACCGTGTAGTACACCTCGGGTGCAGTGAAAGTATTTCCAAGGAGATCCATTAATTAAAATGGGAAACCATGAAGATGTAAGAATACTTTAGATAATTTTTATGAAGGCACGTGATAAATCAAATCTATTGAAGACATCAAGGAGGAAGCTCCACCTGAGGGTGTTAAAGGCTTTGGAGATGTCTACATTGAGAGAATAATTTCCATGATTTGCCGTCTTTTTTATGAGGTTGATGACTGCCGATGATGTGAAAAGATAGGTCTGAATGTTTATACTAGGTATAAAACCATCTATAATGGTGTGACATATATAGATTTAGGAGAGGAATATGGTCTTTCTGAAGTGAGTGTGAATGATATGGATGTTTCTGCATGTTCTAAGGGACAATCTATCATGGTGTAAGATGGTGCCCCTGCATAGGTTGTTCATGAATGTGTATATCCTTCCCACCTTGATGATGGTGAGGTCTTAAGGGATTTGCAGTTTCCTATTAAAAATGATGAGTCATCACACTTTTTTCCCCTTCCAGAGGAGCCCTTTCCAAGTGTTTCTCTCATTGATAGAGGTTTATAGGGGGAGGGACTTCCTATGAGAATGGGCCATGCTCCTGGGGTGGAGGAAGTTGTGCTCATAGAAGTGTATATTATAGAAGACTTGTAGCATCAAAAAGGATTTTCCGCTACTTCAAGGAAAGGGGATAAACAAAAATGTGGGGAGGAAACATTAGTAGTGAAACAAGTCAACTACAATCCAGTAACCAGTTTTCCCTTATGGGTGGCATCTTTTCGTCTGATGATGTTGATGGCCCTCAAGACGTGTAGGATATCCCCGCCCTGAGTGTTCAGATTGGTGCACCTCGTCATGATCTCAATGATAGTGAGTATTTTGACTCCCATACTGATGCTGGATTGAAATTAATATCTGATGTAAAAGAGAAAAGGGAAACCATAATAAAAGTAAAAGGGCCAATGGCTGTCAAAAATGAAAAGAGGCCCTTGACATGGAGACACACACTTCCTCAATGAATATTTTTTTTCTGAAACATTCAAGGGCTTGGGAAAACCCCAATGGCCAGGGCCCTTAGACACTACATTGTGGCCTACAAATCTTTTTTTTTGTATTGCAAATCCAAAATTGTTCTTTAAAATGTGTAATGATTTCAAATGGAGTTCTCTTGGTTACTATTTTATTTATCAGAATCTGCATGGTCATATTATAACTTATAAGATATAAAAATATTATTTATACATTTAAGGGTGAGATTACTATTCATTTGGAAAATTTACTATTCAGAAGTGTCATATTACTATTCATAAGGGTAGGTTGATATTCATAAGGGTAGGTTACTATTCACCAAATTTATGTTTTTTCTATTAGAATCCAAAAAAAACCCGGAACACAATCGTGTATGTCATATTTTTGAACTTAAAATCACAAAAGGTGACAATACTATATTTAATGGTCATGTAGTACTTAGTAGTTACATGTATTGTGATTCTATGTGATTATGAGACATAAGTATAAGAATTTAATTTTCATTGACAAAGCATTGGGTCTTTAAATTCTTCCCCCCGTAGGAAAATTTTCACTCGAAATTTCATTTTACATTAAAAGCTGTAAATAGGGGTGTGTACTTTTCCTTCATTGGCACCTACAGTTCCCAAGTTTCCACTTAATACTCATTGTTTTTTCATTGTACATTGACAAGGTGAGTAGTCTTGTTTCGTAGAACATTGTATCTACGATCCATGATCTTTATTGGCTACTTCTCATAAGAAATACTATTCTCCAACCATACCACCTCTGAATATAGTACATGTGAACAATCTGATATGTACATTATTAATAAAGATACATGTTATACATCATTCAAATTAGACAACATAGGTAGAAGTGCCAACTCTAACATGATCTAATATCTCGAAGGGGCAATATACTTGGGACTCACCATTCCTTTTTTCCCAGACCTCATGCCCTTCATCCATGGAGATATGCAGAGAAATACCATGTCACTAACATTAAACTGAAGGTCTCTCCAATTATTTTCTACATAACTCTTTTGTCGACTTTGTGCTTCCTTGATTTGTTGCTGAATGGTTTTCACCTTATCCACCATTTCTTCAACCATTTAATATCCTAAAATATTATGCTCACTGACATAATCTCAACACTCTGCTGTTATGAACCTTTTCCCATAAAGAGATTCATTTGGGGCCATTCATATGTTTGAGTAGAAAATGTTATTGTAGAAGATTTCAACTAGTGCAAGATTTTAGTCCCATACTCCTTTGTAGTCCTTAGAAAGTTCTCTCAATATGACTTCTAGTGTCTTAAAATTTTCCTTCTATTGGACATCATTTTGAAGATGATAGGTCATACTAATGTTTAGTTCAATTCTTATAGATTGTTGGAGACCTTTCTAGAACATTGCGATGAATCTCAGATCTTTATCAGATATAATAGATAGTGGTACTCAATACAACCTTACAACCTCTTTGATATATATATATATATGTTATATTTTATCCAATAATAATTCATCTATAATTAGGTTAAAGTGATATGCATTTACAAGATGATCCACAATAAACCCTATTACATTGATTCCTCTTGATGTCCATGGATGTATGGTGAAAATTTTCATAGCAATGTTATCCCACGTTTATGTCAGTATGAGTAGTGGATGCATCATCCACATAGAATTTTTCCTTTCAGCCTTCACTTGTTGACATAATAGGCACATTGCAGTATACTAAAAAAATATTATTTTTCCTACTTTCCCACCAAAAGTTCTTTTAGATATCTCGATACTTCTTTGTGCTCACGGGGAGAATAGAGAAGGATGAGCTACACACATCATTTCAAATATCCTCCTTTATCTAATGATTGGATGTTACAAAATGTTGGGACCCAAATCTCATAACTCTTTCCTCATTAATGATGAACTCAGAGGATTTCTGAATTCTAATGGTTTCCACCCTTTTTTGAATTTCCCTATATTTTCATTGATCATCCGTTATTTTCTCCATGAGGGAAGGTTGATAAATAATTTGGGAAATGATTGATTCTTTTACTCCCATAAGGATTCCCATGCCCATCCTATACAAATAAAATAATATTGGACCCTTTTCATTTCTCATCATTGAAAAAGATGTAGGATCGTTGCAACTTATAACATCTCCAACCTTATTTTTCTTACCTAGATGGTAGGGGACTGAGCATTAATAATACATTATGAGATATAACCATATTTAATAGCACATATTGAGATATTTTTTTTGAATATACATTTTAACCATTGAGATAATGCCACCAAATTTTCAATGCAAGGATCATAGCCGCAAATTCCAGATCATGTTTAAAATTGTTTCGCTAATGAATTTTTATATACCTTGAAGTGTAGGCTACCACCTTATCATTTGTCCCCAAAATATAGCCTTAGACAATATTTGAAGCATAAATATACACCACTAAGAGGTCTACACTTATTGTGAGTGTGAGTATTGGTGCAGTGATAAGCCTCTTCATTAATGTAGTCTTCACATTCGTGAGTCCAGACAAACTCCATCCCCTCCCATGTAAGATATTTCATTGGTTATGAAAATTGTTATTTGTTCTGAACAAATCATCGGTAATACCCAACTAGATCATGGAAGTTATTGATCTTTGTTACATATGTTTTACTTGGGATAGTATTCAGTTTGTTTTGTCTTGTAAGGGTCCATAGATATCCATTTTCTTGTGATAACATGCCCTGTGAATGAAACTTTCTCCATCCAGAACTCACATATGTTGTATATTTCATATATTTTCTACCATTACATAATCGTCAACATGATATTAAAATTCTATGCATGTTCCTCATTCCTGTTGTAGTATATTAGAATATCATTAATAATGACTGCCACATATTTGTTGAGGTAATCTCTAAAAACTCTTTTCATTAAATCCATGAAAATTGAATGAAAATTACAGAGTCTGAAGGGCATCACTATGAACTGATTGTGTCCATATCTGGTTCAAAATATAGTCTAGGGAATATCTAACTTTCTCTCCATTAATTAGTGATATCCCAACTGATGGTCCACCATAGATAAATATTTGGACACATGAAGCTGATCGAACAAGTCATCTATCTGGTGTTGGGAATACATGTTCATTTTCATGATATTATTGTGCTCACGATAATCAATACAGAGGTTCATTTATCCATCCTTATTATTGATGAAGTGGACTGGCACACCACACAGTGAAGCACTCTGGTGTATAAAACCCTTCTCTAGAGTCCCATGTATCTTCTTTTTTATCTCTTCCTGTTTTACGGTGTCGATTCAATAAGTTTACTTTGACATAGGCAGAGATCCAAGAATATGTTAAATTGAGAACAAAACCATCTGGTCAGGTGGAAGACCAGGAAACTATTCATGGAATACATTATTGTAATCCCTCATAATGGGAATATCATTGAGAAGTATCATATCATTTGTCTCAATCATTTGATCCTGACATGCTTGATCATAATACTGTAATATACACATATGAGACAATGATTCCAAAGGATATTCATCTTCCTCTTTACACTTATAAAGAATTGGATGATGCTTTCGGATTTGAAGAGTGATATCCCTTTCCTAAATGTTTATGTTGACTTTTTATAAAGCTAGTAAATACATTCCCAATATAACATTGAACTCCACTAAATAAAGTATGAAAAGTTTTCTCTACGAGGTTCAGTCCACAAACATTTATTATGGAGGACTTATAAACCTTTGATGTAATAATTCCCCCATTCACTATTCTCATAGATAACTTATCCTCAAAATTTTGAGGTGGTGTTTGAATAGTTCAACTAAACTTGGAATATAAGAAAGAATGTGTAGAACAAGAATCAAATAGTTTGTTTTCTATTATGGAATGAATAAATAGTGTATCTTTTACCACATCATTGGTTGGATCCACCTCAGTAGTAGTGATAGCATTTGACCTTCAGCCTTGCCTTGGAGGATGTTGTTGACTTCCTCAAACAACCCTTGGCATAGGGAAATTGTTCGCATAATGACCACACTCCTTGAAGTTGTAACACTTCACCACTAGTTGAGTTTATATCTAAACATTTCATTCTTCATCCACATTAACCGGATTGATCATATCCCTTTAGTTTTTTTAGCTAGATGTCACATTATTTAATAGTTGAAGATATTTCATGTTCCATTTAGATAGTACATTGTATACTCTCTCAACAATTTTTACACATGGGATGTTATATCTTCTTTCCATCATGGGAGTTATTTTCCGAAAACTCTATATTAGACTCATTTTTATGCATCATAAAACTGGGATCATGAGACCATTGTGAGTCACTAATCCCCATTTCAACCTTGAGGTAACAACAGAAAATATCTTCATAACTGTCACAACCTCAAATCACCAATGCTTTTCATAGTCATAACATTATTTTGCTAAATAAGTGATCCACCTTGATGATGGTGTTCCTGAAAAAGCTAGTGGCATACCTTTCAGGACTTTTAATTTGTGGTTTATACAACTCAATAGACTCATCTTCCTTCTAAATGAGACTGAGGAACTCCATTTCAATCTTGAGAAGGAGGGATTAGTGAAAATATTTATTGAAGAACATTTTATTTTATTCATCCATATCCATGGAATAAATTTTGTCTTATAACTTCATATTATTGATTAGTGTCCACCACTTATTGGATTCCCCATAAAAATTATTGACTTCCAATACGACATTATCTGCATATGATCACTAAAGTATGAAGAATATCTTTTCAATGGTGTTAATCTACTATTCCACGAGGAGGGGATCAGATGATCCACTAAACATTGAAAGTCTTTGATTCATGAAGGTTAAAATGGAAACATTATCTTTTCATAGAGGATGAGGGTGTTCCACTTGATACAAGTCATTATTCATAACATGATCAAATTGTGGAAGTACTGTCATGAAGTTTTGAGCACTCATTCCAATCATATTTGGAATATAATTTGAGAAATATTCAGATTATCTATCACATTGATTTTTTGAAGATGTTCTTCTATTTCCTTCCATTAACTATGAAAAACAACATAAAATCAGGGGGCTTGAATACTTAGCAAATATTCATAATATGGAAACATTAAACATAAATGTATGAACACATAAAGTAAAATTATATCCTAACTTGTGATTCCATAGTTCTTAATCTAGGTTATCCATGATCTATTTCCAAAAATATATTCGTATGGTTTTTTATTGTTCCCCTAATAATGGTTCCTACTAAACTCATGAATTTCCCAAAGAATATCTCCCAAGAGTGTCAAACAAAGAGTGCAGAATGGACCATTGTCGTCCACCAATTATCATTTGAGTTTATCTCAAAACAGTGTTTTTGAGTTCTACCCCTAGATAGATCTGTTCTAGAGCCACGCCTACCTATTTATTTCCATAATGGTATGTATTTTCTTGGTAAACCACTTACTCTATACTTAAAAAAAATCTATTCTTTATTAAACATAGTCTTATCCTTGTGGTTCTTACTAAATTTCTTTATTCCTAATCCCCAAAAATAATAGTACTGTCCTATAATGCCAACTATAGAGACAAAAATTTTTTTTCACATCACAAAAAATTATTTAATTCATATTTATACATCTAAATACAATCCAAGGATCATGAATTCTAGTGTCTTGAAGACTAGGTATGTAAAACTTAAATCATAAAACATTTCTTTATTGAATCTTAATTTTGAGCTCTAAACTTTTACTGTGCTCATACATCGATATAGGATAACTATGGGATAACATGAACAAAGGGGTGGGAGAAAATCCTAATAAGGGAATAATAATAATACATATTTAGAACATTGGTCATGAATCATGACATAATGATATAAAAAGGCACATAACATAATTGAACATATGGAACCGGAGCATTTTTATCCTGGGATCATATAAACATGGAATCGTAGTAATGTGAAAAAAATGAATTTAACAAAATTCAGTGATCATTGACCTTAGTAGACCACAATTCACGGTTATCCCCCAAGACTGTTCCACATGGTAGTATAGGTCAAGGGTATCCTCCAAGACTGTTTAACAAGGTAACACAAGTCAAGGCAAACCTCCATGTCTCTAGCACATAAAATCTCAAGAGACATAACGTTATACAATTAATTAGAGTTCTATCTGGGCACACCCATCATAAAATGATTATGATTATGATTTACACATATTTAATCATACATAATCTATCATACATAAACATATGGGAACTCCTGGAATGAAATGAATATCATAATCATGTAACTAATCATAATTTAATGGGTGTATCATAAAAATATCAATAAAAAATGGAATTAAAACATTCATGGAAGTTAAAATGGGAAAATAAGCATATATAATGGTAATTTATGTTAAGCATAAAATTATAAAATGTAAAAAGAGTATTTAATAAATGATATCATTAAAACCATTTAGTGCGGTTTTAAGGAAAACAATAAATAGATTTAAAAATAAAAAAGGGAAAAATATTTTATATAAAGTCCTAAGGGAAAAAATAAATTTTTTTCAAAGTATAATGTATTATTTTATTAAAACAAAAGTGGCTTAAAATAGATTGTATAGTGAACTTGAAATTGGGTAAAAATTCGGGAAGTTCCCTTAAAACGGTTTTGCTTATCGGGATGTATTAAGGTGAGATTCTTTTAAAAACATGTATCTCAATGATATAGAATGAATAATGGATATTGATACATGATTTTTGAAATATAAACAGAAATTAATAGATGTTCATAAAAATAATATAGGATTTCATTTGGGTAAAAAGGGATTTAGAACTTCCTAGAGGAATAATGGAGGATCTGGTAGAATCTCTTACCTTATGTCTGATGGTATTATAACATGATATTAATGTAATGAATAATAAAATTAGGTTCATTAATTTATAATTTCAGAAGCTATTTTACATTTTATTTATTTGGTATAACTTTCTTGAGTTCATTCATAACCATTTTGATTGGTTATGATGTTTAATTTCATTGATTGGGTCTGTTTGTTTCATGACAGGTTTACTTGTATACTTGAATGGATAATGACGTAAAATGAATATGGATTTCCATATTTGGAGTTATAGTATTTATCATACAAAATATTACATGGTTTTAAATTTCATTTTGTTACTTGGTCTGATGATTATTCAATATATAAAACTTTAGTTAAAACCTTTTGGGTTATTTGGAAGTTTTTTATCACAATGAATAAATTTTCATTTATAAATGAAAAGCATTTCTTAAAAAAGTTTTCAGAACCATAGATGATACATAATACATATATTATTTTCTTTTTCAACCATAATAATGGTTTTATGACTATAATTGAATATAGAAATGAAAATTGGAAACACATCTTCCTTCAATGTGGTAAATTAACACATCTCAAATAGTGTTTTAACTAATAATATAAAATAACAGTAAATGAGAGATGATAATAAATTATTCCATTATCAGAACAACATTAAATTATATATAAGGTATTATTTTGGTAATATCATTTGTATGAGGAGAGTCTAGAATAGAATAGAAAACAAAGGAACTTGAAACGAAGGTAAAAGAATTGAAAAAAGGAGTTTACCTCTTGAATTAATCTTCTTTGAGAGCCTTTTAAGGGGGTGATGATTTGGTACTCTGGGGAGACCAAGGTCCTATTGACGTGGGGGGAGGTGCTTGGGGAGATATTTTATTAGAATTTAGGAAATGAAAAAGGATTTATATGAGTGAATAGAAGAGGGGAATTTGAGATGTTTTTATAGGGGAGGGGAGGAGTGTTTTCTTAATATTTTATCATTGGTCTATTATTTTTCCATAATACAAGAAATAGTGATGAAATAATGATAAAAAATAATAATTTTAACATGTGATTTTGAACCAATTGTACTTCCATCATAAGAAAATCACCCTCGAGAAAATAATTAACGTATGTAACATATTTTCTAAACTATCGTATTTCTTTATTCATAAAAAATTAAAGTATTTCAGAAAATAAAAAAAAATCACCCCAACCATTTTTTAGTATTTATATTCCTAAAATAAAACCCATTTTACACAAATAATTTACTTTATATTATTAA
The DNA here is from genome assembly GCA_963277665.1 of Viscum album. Taxonomy (NCBI): domain Eukaryota; kingdom Viridiplantae; phylum Streptophyta; class Magnoliopsida; order Santalales; family Viscaceae; genus Viscum; species Viscum album. The sequence continues at coordinate 709,832,639 of OY728163.1, forward strand.
TTAAATTTTTATTTAAAATCCTAATTTACTTGAAAATACATATTTAAAAAACAATAAATGATTTTATAATGCTTTCAAAAATAATGAAAGGACTTATAAAATTTTCTTCAAACCAGAAGACACAAAATTGTTAATTTTTGAAAAAAAAATTAGGAAATTATATATTCTTTTAAATTAATTAATTAATTCTAGTTAATTATTTTTACTTAAAAAATTCCAATACTTTTACCCGGTTATATTATCACTTATAAGATGCCAAAATTTTACTTATACATTCAATGGTGGTGTTACTATTCTTTGTGAAAATTTACCATTCATAATGGTTATATTATTATTCATAAGGGTAGGTTATTATTAATTAGGTTTGGTTACTATTCACTAAAAATTGTGTTTGTTCCATCAAACCCTATAAATCAGCCTGAACACAACCGTGTATGTCATATTTTGGAAACTCAAATAACAGAAGTGACAATATTGTGTTTAAATATCACATAGTACTTATTAGTTAATTCTGTTGTGATTTCATGTGATTATATGAAATAATTATTAGATGTTAATTTCCATTAATAAAACATTGGGACGTTACACACGGTTCCATGGAGTATTATTTCAGACTATGACTCATCTTTCACTTTGAGCTTCCAATAGGTCTTATAGAAGGCACTTTGTTCAAATGTATTATAGAGTACAGAATTATACAAAGAGATAGATGTGAATTTAGGAGGTTTTATACTTGTAAACAAGGATATGCATTGGGGATGAATTTTTAAATTTTGGGGTTCTATGGGGAAGAACCTATAATAGGTGGAGTTCTTGAATAAAAATAGGTATTGGGAGATAATTTAGAGGAAACAATATTAGGATATTTATGGTAGGCTATATAGATCATGTCTATATTGGATGAAGGTAGGTGAGTAAGGTATATCGGGGGAAAAAATTTGTAGGATATTTCATATTTGGTTTAGCATATTTAGAAGGGTATTGCTACAGTTCAATGTATTCAAAATATGTATTTTGATCGATGTTGATGAACCTTGGAATATGTAGAGGGTGATTGTGGATTCCTTCAGGTGTCACCAATATTGGGTCACCAAAGGATATGGTGGAAATGCAATTCAGTGCCTAGTTATGTTGGATTGTTTGAGTTTATGGAGAGGATCATGCATGTGGTTTACCGATTATCTCTTCCATATAGGATTAGTGTTATGAACGATGGTTTCTGTATCTCACAACATCAATGGTATCACTCTGACCTATATCATGTGATTGATGAGGATGACTTTGATCATGTGACTGATGCATCCTTTGAGTAGCATATGATACATCTGTTGGATCAAAATGATAATGTGTTGCATGGGTAGACTATGTTAATAGTTCACGTTTGGTGGAACATGGTTGTGCGTAGAACAAGACATGGGAGAGATAAAAGTAAATTTGGGATAAGAGTCCATGTCTTTTTAACTAAAAATCTTATAGATTTTTTGGAGTATCTCTTGAGGATTAACTTTTATTGGGTGGGAATATTATAAGATCCTATCCCTTTTTATTGATCCCTTGAGCTTTTTATAGGTACCATATTACCTTATTTTTATTATATTAGGGTTTGTTCTAATAATGTAACTATTTTGGTTGAAATTGGAGGTTTTTTTACAACATTTTGGCAGCGTGTAGTTTGAATATATTCTTCCAAAACAACGCATCTTTCCCTAGAAAATAGTATAACCCCATGTAGAGATGTATTGTATGGTGGGTGAACAGTTTTTATATAGTTTACCCTTTTAAGGGTAACCATTCACCCCACCCCAAGTATAGGATAATGGTTTATTCTTTTGTTTTTTAATTGTTCTCCCCTCCCTAAGAAACTGTGTTTGTGGTTTTTAAAATTCCAACAGTTTACTTTTAAAATCCCAGATCTTCCAGACATTTCCCTATTCCAACCCCACATGTCCCTAAATAATATATATAAATTTTGGATGGTCTAAGATGGATTCAAAGCCATTATGATCGTATTTATTAGTGATATGAATCCCATATTGATTATCGATGCCTCTATAGAAATGATATTATCCTCATGATTGGTTTACTCCCTCTCTCATAACTTTCTCGCATTCTTTAAATAAATTTTTTCATTATTGGTGATGTATCTATATATAGGGTTTGAAATATATATATTTTTTGATATTCATATTAGTTTTTCGATCTAGATCATGATCTTTTTCTTGTTCTTGATCGTTCCTCTTCAACTCGTGATTTAAATTAGAGTGTTTCTATCATGAATTTTAAGGTGGGTGGTCTAAATTCAGTTCTCATAGTAATGAATTCCAATTGCATGTATGTTTTGTAAAATTTATATTGGTACATTTTCAAATTGATTATTGAGATGAATAAATTAATTAAATAATTTATTTATTTAATTATGGAATTTTTTAACATATTTCCATGAGATTATGAAATGAATTGATCTTGGTGAAATTTACATTGTGTAATTGTGATTATATAAGTGGTGGAATTGGATTAATTAATTTTTTAATTAATTAATGCAATGTTATGATTCTAGAATAGATGGGAAATTGGGATATCTAATTGGTAAATCAATGAGATTATGAATTAATTGACAATGGGGATATTGATATTGTTTATTTAACCTTAATGGGTTAATGTGTTATATATGTATAGACTGTTGAAATTTTTTAATATTGAGTTTATAATATTTCTCACTTTGATTAATGTAATTAATCATGATATTTTGATACATGAAAGAATATATAATGATTTGAAATGTTATATAGGGTTTAATGTTTATTAAACATGATTAATGTGATATATGTGATATAAGTCTGATTGATCTATTCCTTAGTGTGGACCATGGAGTAAGGCTTCAAATACCTATGTGTGATAAATGAGTGTGTGGGATAGGGACTAAGGCTCCAAATACCCATACGTTGTAACAATTGTGGGATAGGAGCTAAGTCTCTAAAATACCCATATGAATTTAATGTATTGGATAGGGATAGAGGCTCTAAATACCCATGGGGTGTTATACATGGCAATATACACCTATGATATTGTAATTTTACTATGGTTCTGATTGGCCATTAAGTGAAATGGAATAAATGTTTTAACGAAATCTCTTATGTTAAAATGAATTGTGAATTTCTTATGTGATATGGTTCAAAATAAAACATGGGTCGAAGAAGGTTTTGATAGTGTGGGTGTACTCCAGAACCCAGAGGTATATGTGTTTAAATTAAATAATAATTTTAATCTGGTAATTATTTTATTATACATTGTACTCTATTATTTATACAACTGCATACACTAATATTGAATATATATTATTTTATCATTTTTTTGGGTGGCCTGCTGATTTGTAATCACACCCTACATGGTATACCTTATCTGTAACTGAATATGATTCATGATTGCAAGATACGTTAATGGAAAGAGTCTTATATTAGATGGATGAGTTGGGACAGAGCATGGATGAGGGATTTGGAAGTGATTATGGACCCTCTTTGGAGTTGTCAGTGTCATTACTTAATTTTGGTGTTTCCTATATACACTTTAAATATATTTGGAAAGACCTATCTACTGGTAAGTTTTGGATATTGTATTCTATGTTTTTTTTGATTATGTGACACAAGTTTGGTTTGGTGATTAGATACCCCATTAGGATATTCTTATTTATTTCTGATATTTTTCTACTTTGATAGAGGTTATTATATCCTCACCACTAGTCTGCTACCTCTAGAATATGAGAGGCATTCAGGAGGACATTCTATTGACTGGACCGAGCACCATAATGTGTTTCCAGATTTGGGGTGTTAATATGTCATATTAAAATAAAATATTTTTTGTCTCGATGAATGGTGTTTCATTATAATAACATGGAAATTTTTAGAATTTTTTGAATATATTTGTATTTGGATGATGAGATAAATCCTCAACATGGAAGATCATATCACAATAGTTCAATGATTCTTGTGGATGTGGCCTGTTGGGTGGATATTTCCATTGAAAATTAAATTATATTTTATATTGATTTTTTATTCAAATGTGGGCATATAATTATAATGAAATGATAAATATCACACAATATTTTATTAAATTGGAAGGTATTTATGTTTCCAATTTCATTTTCACATTATATATATTTTTATGTTGAATAAATATGTGTAACGTCACATATAAAATATATTCCTTAATAACAAATTATCATATCCCAATTATTGTATTAGAGGAGAAAAATTGTTTTATTAGGGGAAGAAATATATAAAGGGATATTAGGTTTTCCTAAATAAGGTTAGTGAGTCAAGAAAAAATGTTTACAGGATCCGATATAATGTTTAATATTGAAATGGAGAAATCACAAGATAGTGTGTATTGGAAAATTAATAGAATTATCCTATGGATGTGTGGATTTTCATAATGGGGTTCTAATATAATTTTTATATGTTACACCTCAATATGGTTCTCAATTAGTTTTTTGTATATAAAAAATTGTATCATTAAATACTCGCATTTTTTGAGGTAAGGTGATCCAATATTACTTTGTTTTTTGACCCCACAAAAGATTCACTTTATAGGAACCTGGTACATGTGGTCCAAGATAAGAATGTTACCCCATTAAAAAGAAGATATGGTGTCCCATGTATCACACGTTGATTCCTCATAGATGATATATTATTCTTCAAAAATCATAAATGGAATTGAATTAATTATTTTATCGATATTAAAACTAACTATGAAAATTATGGAGGTCAATGGAAGGAAATTAATAACAGTAATTTATTTATATCAATAAATTTATACAATAGAAGAGATTGTATTATTCAAAATGGATGGAATACCAAAAAATGATATCACCAGGGAATATCAAGGTGAACCCTTACTGTAGTATATATTAATATACAACATGTTGATGGACTAGATGATAAAATCATAATCGGAATCCATAACTAAAAGAGTCATTTTATAGGATTTGGGGATGAATAAATCTTATTAATTATGTTCTATGTTATATTTATAAATGCATACCTTATTTTATACAATATCATAGTGAAAAAAATATAAAAAAATATATTCTTAGAGAATATTTTGGATACACATGTGCAAATTCGATTCCACTGGGTGAGCTAGATATTTGTGTGCAGACTGACAGATGATGTGGGCATCAACATGAGAGTGATTAAAGCCACTATGTTTTACTTATATAAGAAATAATATTATTATTATATTTTAGTAAATTCATTTATGGATCATTTCACATTGTATAATTATGGGATTATTACTAATGAAATTATCAAACCATAACTGAACACTTCCGCTCTATAGAGTGATCATGAGGGATAATTTCCATCTCAACATGAGAAGTAATGATATACAATCAGGAAGGGTGAAAATGATATTATGGGAATAAATCTTATATGATATGTTCACTACATCAATATTTTCTATGATATCATGTTTCTTTTTAACAAATAATTTCCTTAATATTATGAATATTAAATATAGTATAGATCCATGGTGAAAAACTATTTCGGGTGATCACATACCAAAAATATTGAGCATTATAAATTCATTGGCATGAATTTTTTCACAACCAACTGATAATGGGAGATACAGAAGAATAATTCAAACAACTACTAATTGTGTATTCATGGAATTTAATAAACGAAAAAATTGAGGATTACCTCTACCATTGGATTGGATTTTCCTGGAATAACATGGTGTTTCTTGGATGCCACATTTAAATTAATCCTTATTGTATCAACTTTTAATGTTATTTTCATACGTGGTCTCAAAACATGAACCAAATCTATAAAAAGTGAATGATTCATGATATTTCATTCACAATAAGAATTGGAACTTATGGGAAGAACATAATAATTTTATGTACATTTAAATTCATTTCAATAATATTTATATTCACTGGAATATTCATAGAATAAATAGTAATATCTCACAATAATTACTAGGAATAATAACCGATCACATCAGGTGATAATATGGTTTTCATATATTACTTTAAAATGAAAGTAAATTGTGTATTATATATTGAGAACCCCAATAATATACATAAAACATGAAACTAATGAACTTCAAATGAATTGAATAATACATAGAGGGTGGGGGTAGGCATTGATTACATTTTTCAACCCTTTTGTTATTCACCAAAAATTGTTCAGTTGGTAATCCCCTTCTCCTGGTACCATTTTTTCTATTGATTGTTTTCATATTTTGAAAGTTTTTTAATATTACATTATATTTTTTGTATTGTGTTATTATCTACTTGTATGTTACATGGGGTGCACTTCCCTTACATGTTGGTCAATATATTATATACTAGGGAAATAGAAGAATTTGGTTGATCATGAAACTTTTATTTATTATATTTGGTTTGATGGAAACATGTAAAAGATAATATAAAATGATTCTACCATGACCAAATGCATAAAACGTCTCAATATTGAACATCTATAAATACTCAACATAATTCCTCTGTCTTAGATAGATGACCTGATGTGTAATGATATAGTAGAATCTCTTGAATTATATGAAGAAAAATATAGTATCTCTAATGTTATGATGATTAAAAAACATAAATTAGAGAACCATGAAAACTAACACCATATAATGGTTAGTATTGTTCATCCCAGGTGGTTGCAGCTGACATGAACCATAAGCTACTCTAATCGCACTCTGTACCAATGTAACACCAAAACTAATGTGTGACACATCCAATAAATGACATAAATATCCATGGATATCTATGAAAACTGAAAATTTATTCTCAATATTATTTATCAATTTAAATCCCCTTTCACACTTGTATTCCAACTAGAACATCACTCAAATAATTACCAATGTAGGCATAGGTATTGATGAATGATAGATGATCATTATATAACATTGATAATATAATTCTAAACCCAAAAATCTCATAATCTAAAAAATAATCAAATTATGTATATAGTACATCACTTAATAAACTTTATATAGGTTTATGGATATACCAATCTCATGCACAATTTTTTCCTATATATTCTCCTCCTAAATCAATTTGATATAATTAAATATCTTGGAATAAAGATGATATGCTCAATGTGTAATCAAGACTGTATCTATAATTATGGAATGCTTCTCTAGATTTATTGAGTAGACTACGATGTAGTTAATAAACACCATGATGAATGAGTCATGATATTGGTGGAAGATATTATTCATGAGATACTAGAAAAATGTCATTGTATTCATTAATTAGAATAACATCACCGTGAATTTATATAAACTATTCATTCTCTAAAACATTTTCTTCAATATCACCATCTTTCTAACCTACTTCTTTTGATATCATGATAAAAGGTCAATATTACATCATCCCAAGAACCCCAATAACTTATCAAAGATATTTTTGAACCAAAGAATGTGATATCAATTCATTAAATTAACATGTTTTACAATCTGGTACTCTTTATATAAGAAAAGACTAAAATATGAATTCATGGAGAATATGAAATGTTCACCCTTAGGTTATTTACAAGCCTTATGATTATATTTTTCTCCATTTCCGCATGTTTTACCATGATCATCTTTATCTCATAATGTACCATAAGATAAGGGTTAATCATAATGGGATGTCGGACTATAATTACCTCTATCATAATGTCAACACCACTAAAAAGAGAATTCCAATGAATTAATATGGAAAGATTCTCTGATAGTGCCATGTGACTTGTGGAAAAGAAAAGGGGGTAGCTCTGATCCTACTAAATGATCTAATCCCACAATCTATAATATGATTATTCCAATATGCATAGACCAAATCCAATTTTTCCTAGTTCCCACTCTCTGAATGTCATATAATTATATCCCTTATATGAACTAAATGATAAAAATCTATGATAAAAATCAATGTGATCTCATAATCTAGTTAGATAGTCCAATATGAGAATAAAAATAAAGCTTTTAATCTTCATAATGATGATTAATCATTGATTTCTACTATTGATATTGATTATAGGTGAATCTAACAACCAGTAAAGACATTACAACTTAGTTCCCAATAGTGTATTAATTGATAATAACTCATAAGAAAACAATAATGGTAAGCCTTCTCTAGTAATAAATTTTTTAAGGATAAAGGAATGAAAATATCTGGTAATAAAAAAAGTGGTAGAAAATGTATAAGTGATCAAGATCATTCCTAGAATAGTATATAGTCCCTCAACAGCATCATATAGAGTCTGATACAATGAATAAACTCTTCAGTCTATATCTCTATGGTCCTACCCCTTAGTTAATGTAGTATGTGAAGGTTCATCCTCTATTAAGGTCCTCCAACCCCTAAATACCCTAATCTACCAACACTTTAATGTGAAGACCTGAATAAAATTTTTAAATAATGACCATCCTTTCCGTTATGGTGGAATTAAAAAAATGGATTCTTACATTTATTTCACTAATCATCCATTTATTAATAATTAATGAACCTATTAGAATCATATCTTATAGAGGGCACTATATATGTTCTACTTTTTCAATAATTCCTTCTACCATACTTTTCCTTTTCCACCTTCCTCTTCCTAATAAAATAAGTAACACTCATATGAGTTAAAGTAATAACAATCATTGGTCCTATATGGACCAAAAACAACCAAAAAATTGATGGGTTTCATTTACATATCATATGATCATAAATTGAAAATGGAAAACGAAATCAATAAGATATATATCATCCAGAATAACAACACATGGAATAATTTTGTAAAATAGTGTACCTAGAATTAATTTACAATAGTTTATTCCATCTTATTTATTGGATACTATTTGAATAAGATCACTATGAGTATTTAATTTATGAACCATGACTCTAAGAGATTATACTGGAAACATGTATCCCCAATCATATCATTAAGTAAAAAAATATGATGGTTTTTTGGTTCATTTTTTGTGAACTCATAAAAAATATTATGAAAGAGATATTTCAATATAAACCACCAAAATAAATGATTTACTCATCCTCATTTTTAGATGAAGTCTCAGTATCCACACATCAAATGTGTTTTAGACTATTGGGGATAATTCGTTGAATGTCTTAAATGAATTTAATGTGAATCCTTTATAAAATTTTAATGAACTATAATGGATGGAAAACCATTAAGGATAAATTATAATACACATATATAAAATATATTCATTTATTTATCTTATTCATCACATTCATAAATAATAAATTCATAAAATGAATCTAATATATATATATATACACGTATATACTATATATATTATCTTATTATATATATATATATAACAGGCATTAGAAAATTGTTTACATGCAACCCATGCATGATAATTTTAATGCACATCCAACAATCTCCAACTAGAACAATGTTCCTATACAGAAATTTTGAAAAGTGGTACAAATCCCTATGAATCCATCTAAATTCTTTTTTAAATGGGTTTTAATGAAAATATCTTCATTTTCAGTATATATTTTTTCTAGAATATTATCCTTTTCCAAGGGCCAAACATTGTGACCCTACATTCCAAAAACTCGTTAAAAAATACTATCAAACCCAACCTTCATGTATTTAAGAAAATAGGTACCACTATAAATTCATTAATGTTAATCTATCTACTAAGGGGTTTGGTGTAATATCCTTCAAACATATTCATATATCAATATGGACACATCCACCACCAAATTATCATATACATCAAATATATCATATATAACCCCTTTGCGAATGAGAATGAGAGACCACTAAACATGGTGCATTTCACTATAGTATTAGTGTAAGAACCCGGTTTTTTCTGTGAATGACTTTGGAATATTTTTTATGATATTCCAGAGCAGCGCCTTCAGACGGTGTGTGATTCCGAGCCCCAGAGTGGCCGGAATCAAATTTTTAGTGCATTCACACTGTAAACGCAAAATAAATGTGATAGCTCCTAAAAGGTGATCTGAATCATAGATCCGAGTGTACGAATGGATCCGGAATGGAGTGTTTACCTTAGGAACGACATAAAATGTGTCGGAGCGGGATGTTTGAACCCCTCGCTCGCTTTTGGAACGTTAAACGGATAAATTAATTAATTAATTTATCCGTTTAATGGTGAAATTCTAGTATCTCTTAAACGGTGGCTCGGATTGGAAAACTGAGGGAACCGTTGAGTTCGGAACGTGTCGTTTACCCTAGGAGGGGTGTAATTTTTGCGGGCGCATCCCATCTGTGAGAAATGCCCCCAGGGGCGTTTTCGTAATTTGGCGAATTTGGGCGTTCAGCTTTATAACATTAAAACGAAAGCTCAGTTTCAAATTCCGAGACCACCGTTGTGCTCAGGAGGGGGTTTTTACCCTAGGGGAGGATTAAAGTCGACCCCATCGGGAGTTTCAGATGCGGGTCTTTTCGGGGGTTTTAAATTAATTAAATTATTTAAACACCCCCTTCCCCTTCCTCCCCTCTTTACCCCTGGTGCCAGCAGCTCCCCTCAGCGAAGGAGGAATATCCCCTCCATCACCTCCTTCTCTCTGTCAAGGTACGGCTCCGACGGATCGCGGCGAAGCTTCGGGCGAAGCCCATCGAGGTAGGATTCATCGTTTTTATTTTATTTTCCCGCACCTACTTTGGGCCCGATGTTTTGTATAGAAACACTATCAGATTATCAAGAAAAGCCCATGTATCCATAGTGGAGTTTTTTTACTTTTCGATGCATCTCTCTGATTTCATTTTCAAGTCCTGAGCTGCTCACGGATGTTCGCCGAAGTTTGCGGGAATTGGGGGATCAGCAGTGTGGCGTGGTGGTTCGGCCGAGCATTAGGCGGTTGGGGGTCTTTACCGCTGCAGCATGGGGGTGTCCGCGGGTGGCTCCAGCGAAGCACCGGGCGGCTGCGCCGGCCGGTTGACGTGGAGCTCGGGGTCGCGGTGCGCAACCCCTCTCTGGAGGCGGAGACCCGCTGAACGCGGGTCTCCCCGTGGAGAAGCGACCGACCTCGTGGCCAGTCGGCTTGGAGGCGTGCAGTGCGCTCGGGGGAACTGTGGCCATGGCGGTTCGGCCGGCAGAGCCGCGGACCGGCCGGCTTGAGGTGGTCCAGGGTCCGGTCCACCCCCACTTGCGTCTGACGGCATTAAAATGCCGTAACATTCAAACAGTGGGTTGAAAATTCGTGCCGTCTGCGGCGATGCGACCCTTAAATAGAGACGAACTTTTTGAGATGGTTTCGGGAATTTTTAATTCCCGAAACGAGGGGCCTCGGAGGCGCGGTGCGTCTTTAAATGTTTTGACATCATTCGGGGAATCTTGTTTTGAGCGGCGCGGACGCATTCGACGTCCGTTTTGAGCGTCGTCAGTGGTGTTGGAACCCTAGCCCCGAGGCGGAGCTTTAGAGGGCGGTTTCAGCTGTTGAGGCCGAAGCTGATGCATAGGCCCCACGACCCATCTTTTGAGCTGCGCACAGTGTTTAGTAACTTTTCGTCGGGCGTCCGTTCAGGGTGAGTGAGGAGTCATTTTTGGGTGTTTTTCTGAGGTGATTGCAATTGTGCAATCCGCCTGCTTTAATTCCGCACGGTGGTGCGAGCCCCATGAGGGTCGTTTGGGCGTCGACGGTGATTTTCTAGCTTTATCACCAGGCGACCGTTTTGGATAAGTGAGTAGTCCATCTTGTGTGCTTTTTCGAGGGGATCGCAACGGTGCGATCCGTTCGTTGAGTTTTAGGACCGGGATGCGGGTCCCACGTGGCACCGCTCATGTGCGGTGGACCAGAATGCATCTTTTTATCCTGATACTCATTCCATGCAAGTAAACAGTCAATTTGACGTGCTTTTTCGAGATCATTCTGATGGTTCAGTTCGCCCGACCTTTTTCAGGGACGTGGTGTGGGTCCTACTCGACCCGGCTATGGTGAATAGTAACTTTTTCACCGGGTGTTTGATTTGGACGATTGAGTACTCAATCCCGGGTGTTTTTCTCAAGGGAATCACAGTGGCGTGATCCGTTGGTTCAGTTTAGGGATCTTGGGGTGCCCCCCCCCCCACGGGTTTGGTTACGGTGAATAGTACATTTTTCACTGGTTGACCGTTTCAGGTGAGTAAGTAGTCTATCTAGCATGTTTTTCCGCTAGGATTACAATGGTTCAATCTGTTTGGTTGAGCGGAGCCTTATACGAAATCTTATTAAATGTGGAAGCATGAACGACGCTCCGGTGGCGGTTCATCCTACCATGTTTGTACCGGACCATTGGCGTGTGATCGCACACTCCTGGGATAGTGATATAAATGATTTACGAGATGTGGTTGTGCCATCCCTAGGCCATTGAGGTGGAGTTGTTACGTCACGCCTTCGCATTAACGATGGGTGTCGTGTGCACGTCAGCCCTTGGGCTGGAACGTGGTATACTCGGGGAGTATACGGGAGTGCTTGGAGGTACATGTGGTTGTTTGTACCTGGGAACATTTGTGCGTTCGGTTGGGGTTGACTTGGGGCCACACATCGTGTGGTCCCCATGTGCGTGCCATGCTCTGCTTTGCGTACTTTGACCTCTCGCGACGTAGAGGGTCCTTCTGTGCTCGTTTGTTTGACCATCAGGGTGGAGTTTTTCCCCTAGCTCGGTGGTCATTAGTTTGACCTGTAGGGTTGAGTGGTCTCCCCTGTAGAGACCCAAAGCCTGACGTACAAGGACATTACATTACTTTTGCAGAATACTTATTACATAACAAAAACACACACACAAGGACCGTAATAGTTTAGTGTCTTTGGAAACTCGGAACGTAATCTTCTAATCATGATGAAAGATCTTCAACATCTCCCATAAAGATCTTCCCTTTTTTTTTCTTACATAAAACCTGTATTTATATCCTGGGGAAAAGAAAACATAAAAGGGTGAGCTCAAATGCTCAGTAAGGGTAAAAAAAAAGAAAAATCAATCACATCATATTCATAAGAACATAACATTTTGGAAATCTTAAGCTGCAAAAGAGATCATAATATCATAACATGGGATAAATCATAGTAGTGAAATGAAATCCCAATAATGATAACATAAAACATGCAACTTTGTGGAATACACACATAATCATAGAGAATCATTTCTTATTAGTCAAGGCTCATTGCCAAGATTATCTTAGTGGACAAAGTCCCCTTCTGAACCGAGTTCACTCCTCGTTTTAGTCCTGTTTCACTGAACCGGTATAACCTACCGTTCCAGCCTTGTCTATCTCATGAGATATAAAATGTTTACCCAATGCATTGGAGGGAGATATAGGTCCCACCCATCTCATAATGATACCATTCTTATGTGTTCCACAAAATCATAAATCATACATCATTGCATAACCCATGTAATAAAAATGGGATTCTTAAACATCATGACATCATAAAACAATTCATATAAGATAAATGAATTCATAAAAATAATTCCATCACAACATAATCAAATCAATTTAATAATAGGGATATAAACAGAACCCTTTATTATCTTAGATGGAAAATAATTTTGATAAAACTCTTGAACTCCATTCTTGAGGAAAATATCCTTTCTACTTCAAAAAAACATTTTCCTTTCTTAACATGTCATACAATTTTAAACTAAAAGAGTTTATTAAAAATAAACTTGAAAACTTGTAAAGGAAGCTTCTTGAAAATAATGTTTTAAAAATCCATTCATGCCGTATAAGTTAAAAAAAAATTCGTACTTTTGTCGGAAAAGTCAAAAAGTACATCATACAAAAAACGACAAAATATTCCTTTCATATCTTTTACTAAAAACTCACCGAAGGGTAAAATTGTATTTAAAGAAATTGTAGGTGGATGGAAATAATGTTACATATTGAGGAATCATGGATGTGGATGATAAAATACACCCCAGTAAATTCCAAAGTATAAACAGTCTCGGATAAAAATTAGATTGTGATATTTCCCTTACCTTAGGTCTGATTTGCTTCGTAAGTGTCTGAACTTCCTGTATAATAGTTTAAATAATGTCATTGACTTATTCCAGAATCATACTCGTTGTTATGATATCATATATGGTTCACTTATGAATTTATATTACCCGTTCTTTTGTAAATTCCATGCTAAAGAGCGTTTTGGGTAAAATTGTTTCATTTGTCGTCCGTGTTTTGACTTGTAATTATTAATATGATTACTTAGATCCTGATTACTTAATTAAAGAATATAAAACATGATTTATATATAATATATATTCAGAATATACATATATATAATAAATCAGTAAATGGAATGAAATACACCGTTCATGGAGACGGTAGGCCGTACGTACGCATGAACGCTGTTTTCGTTTCCTTATTGAGTTTAATGTAATTAAGTAGATGACATAAATATATATACACATAAATACAGTATCATTATTATGTCATATATTTCATGATTACTTATTATATGTACTTTATAATCATTCATAAATGGTTAAAGTGGAGAATGAATCTCATCGCGTCGTGGAGACGGTAGTCCGTACGTACGCACGAGCGATGATATCGTTCTCATGATCGTGGGACTGTATTGGATTGTATGTATACTATATCAGAATCAAAATCACTTTAAAAAAAATCATATATAGTTATTATTTACACCATTATACCCATCCAAGTAAGGTGGTGGTGGAAAATATATTTCACCACGGTGTGGAGACGGTATTCCGTACGTACGCACGCGCGGTGATTTCGTTTTTCGTAGGATGGATAGATGGTGAAATAGGGTTGTTTCATATTTATAATAACATATCAGTATATGAGTGATACTTATGTTATTACTCTATAATGAAACAACCTAATAAGAATAAGTGGAAGAAGAAATAAAGTTGAAAGAATCGGTAATGGAAATTACCTCTTCTTTGAAACGCCTCTTTGAGATCTCCTTTTAGGGCACTAAAATTGGTCTTTGAGGAAGACCAGAACCTCTAAGATGTTTATATGGAAGTGGAGAAGATAATTTGGTAAGGTTTGGTCGAGATTGAAGCCTCAAAGTTGTATGAGGAAGAGAGGCAGGAGGTTCCCTTTTATAATGGAGGAGAGGGGCTCCTTTGGAAAAATAAAAATATTATTTTATTATAAAGTCAAATTCAGTTTTAAATAGCTCCAAATTGATTTATTTAGAACATAAGGTGTGGATGAGTCGAAATCCTCTCATCCAAAAGAATTCAGACAAGTTTAGGTATCAATTTTAACCTTATCATTTAGATTTAACTTTAAGTTAGATAATTTAACTTTTACCGTGTCTTCTTGTTTTCTTACACTATAAGGTTAATAAACTTACTATAACAATCCAAAAGAACCCCAAGTTGTTTATTATTAATATATATAACCTTATCTAAGTCATTTTACCTAACCTTAGATTTTTAGGAATAAAATAACAATTAATAATATAATATTTGTTTTAAAAACTATTTTATGTCAATTGTGACACTATTTGGTAATTGATTTTTGTGAAATTAATAACAGAATGATTAATTCAAAAAACGTTAATTAAATCAATAATAACATTTCATATTAACCTATAAAATTAGGTTAATTCATAAAAAGTCTCAAATAAAATTTATTTGGGTAGTTATAACATCAATTATGTCAATATTTCATTAATATTATAATTACTGCATCAACATTGTGTCTTAAATATATTAATTTATTTAATGTCTAAAAATTAAAAATAAAATACCATTATGTAGGAATTCGTTTTAGATTTATAATGAGTATTTATAGTCTAATTTATCTTATGTATAACCCTATATTAAAAATGATTTAATTATTAAACATTGATTTTAACTATTTTAACATTTCTTTAAATAAATTAATAATAAATGTCCTAATATAATCCAAGTGGGCCTAAATGATCATATTTTATTCCTAAGTTTGTTTTTTTTCGAATTACACTTATCCAATAGAATCAGAACATGTGTTAGGGTAATAATAACAACATTTTTACCCTTAATTACCGAATTTATTTTTAACCGCGGTAAATAAAAGTAAAAAGATACTATTCACCAAAAATTATTTTCATCTCATTGAACAACATTTTACTTACTAACATCAACTGTGTCTCTTGGATTTTTGAAATTCCACTAACAGAAGCGGTAAAATTAAGTTTTATGATAAATTCAGTTTTTTTTAACTACCACTTAGTGGTTTTACTATTCATCAAAAGATAAAAGTTTTCAGAAAAATACCAAAAATTAGGCCTATTCTATATTTGATATTATGAATTCAAAAATGATGTTTATTTTACAAAATTCAAAACATATCAGTTACATTAACTAATTTAAAAAATTAATTCCCCTCGTCAAAACAAATAGCTTGTTTTTAAAAGATAATAACTATCAAAAGATTGACACTTGTTTATGTCTGGTTTAAATATGAAATTACATCCAATGACCAACATTGTATTAAATTGTAAAAATATATTCTAAATACACTTTAAAACCACTCAAATTAATAATTTATCACTATTAATTATTTTGATTAAAAAAGTTTTTTTAATTAAAATTTAGTAATTTTCACTATTCATCAGAATATGAAAGTTATCCGAAAAGTACCAAAATATCACCTTAGGCTAAATTCGATACTCCGATCCAAAAATGAATTCCATTTTGAATGATAAATTTTATAAAATTTTAAAAGGTGGTTATTACTATTCATAACGGCTAGTTTTAATAATATTTTAATAGTATATCGTTCTTTAGTGAAACTCGGTATTGCGTAATACACATGCTATCGAGGAAGGTCGTGATTGCGTGTAATGCAAGGCATGTCAAGGATGTGTGTTGTGCAAGATCCGTTTGGTGTAGCATACAACACAAGACATTAATCAAATTAAAAAAAATATTTTTCATAAAATCTCGGGGTGTTACATTCTACCCCCCTTAAAATGAATTTCGCCCTCGAAATTCATTGGGGTTATAAATGGTTCACTATTAGAAAGTTTATTTGAAAGAAACTCACACCGTAAAAAGGAATACCAAAACCATTCTTTAAATACAAAAGTTTGAAATGTAATGGTTACCCAAATAAACTAATCACTGGGTTTCCACATAGGTGAAAATATGGATATGGAAGAGAAATCTAACCATCATGTTCTGATGGAGAGTGGTAGAGAACATGGCTATGGAAAAGCCAGCAATCACAAAGCCATAAATTTGTGATGATCTAAGGTACCATCTGATTCATCAGATATAAGAGCACTAGGACAACATTTTTGGTTTTCAAGATCATTTCCCTAAAGTGATGAATTAAAAGAAATACTTGCATGATTTTGGTACAATCTCACTATTGTTCGTGAATTTAACAATTTACACTTCATCCCATAAAGAAATGAAGTTGAATTTGTTATTCGCGATGTGTTAGCAGATCATGTGATAGAATGATGGGTCATTCCATCTATTTCAAACAAAAGGTTAGAAAATGTTATAAGTCTATCTTATGGTTACATTAATCGTATATGGTTCCAAAAATGAACTTATACTTCATATATCATACCACTTAATAAAATAAAACTAGTTTCTTCTAACCAGGGACTTCATGTAGGCCAGTTGTAGGCGATAAAGGCCAGTCGCACTTCGTTTGTGGGTTCGATTCCCACAGCCTTGTCCGACGCGATGGGATGTCACCCGTCCTGCAGGTTGTCCTTTTTCTAAAACTACATTACTATATCATCCCATCCATAATATCGAAAAAGGTTCTATCCTTAAACAATACTAACTTTTGTCCAACAAAATCCATTCCAATATTTAGTCTTATCCATAATACTGCAGTCCACTCTCATAATATAGTGAAAACGATTACCAGAGATTTAATACCATCATTAATCCCCATATATCATAAGATATTTCTTGTTGGTCACATTCCAAACAATCGATGGCCTTAATCATGTATTTTCTTGATAAATGAATACCCATTGAACCTTAGTGAAAACATGAATGCAGTTAAAAGTTAACACTTTCCACATACCAAAATCCTCAAAATTCTTTATACTCAAATCATGATATCACTTAGTCCTTATATCAATCATGAGCTCATTAATACAATCAAACATCTCATTATCTTCTTATCCCTTCATTATGCGCATATCATCTTCATTCCAAAATATTTGATTCACATTTCATGGTTACTGGTACCTTAAAATTATTGAAAACCACAATAGAATAATACAAAAATATTCTAATACACAATAAAAGTACCTCAACAACATTATCCTTGAATACTAATACATAAACACTTCAATCCATCCTCGTCAATTATTTTCCTAGAATAAGTCCTTCCTTCATTTAGAAGTAACTTTTTATGTCAGGGCATTGAGTTGGGTAATGCCCATGTTCTCCATAAATAAGACATTGAACTCCATAACAGTCCGTCACTCTATGACCCTTTTCTCCACACATGTAACATATTTCCCTCCATTTGCGGTATTCCTCAAGGTTCTTATTCCCTTCTTTATAAATCTTAATCTTCCTTTCTTTATGATCCTCAACATGCGAACATGCATAATAGTCTATCTTCCTCTTCTTTGATGAATTAGGCATACCACTAAATTTCACCTTGTTAATCGTATATGGCGATGACTGATTCGGTATAATCACAATATATTTCTCTCTAGGCATTACACAATTTTGTTGCTCATAGTCAACAATTTGTCCATTGGATTCAATGTTAACCGAATTCCTTATGGTTCCCTCCATTAACTAAAATATAAAAAAAATTATATGAGAGGAAAAAATCATGCTAGAGAAAACAACATAGTAAAGGCGGAGTACCTTAAATATCTAACATCTTGGGTTACCGTAATTATAGTACTATAACCTATACTTATACTTAACCTTAGGGACATCCCTAGACATACCTTAGAAATATTTATAGGGATCTCACTAAATCTCTTGCATCCTAGTTTCCAAAGGATGACTAAACCTTTCCTCTGATACCAACTGTAGAGACCCGAAGCCTGACGTACAAGGACATTACATTACTTTTGTGGAATACTTATTACATAACAAAAACTCACACACAAGGACCGTAATTGTTTAGTGTCATTGGAAACTCGGAACGTAATCTTCTAATCATGGTGAAAGATCTTCAACCTCTCCCATAAAGATATTCCTTTTTTTTCTTACCTAAAACCTTTCTTTATATCCTGGGGAAAAGAAAACATAAAAGTGTGAGCTCAAATTCTCAGTAAGGGTAAAAAAATGAAAAATCAATCACATCATATTCATAAGAACATAACATTTTGGAAATCTTAACCTGCAAAAGAGATCATAATATCATAACATGGGATAAATCATAGTAGTGAAATGAAATCCCAATAATCATAACTTAAAACATGAAACTTTGTGGCATACGCACATAATCATAGAGAATCATATATTATTAGTCAAGACTCATTTCCAAGACTATCTTAGTGGACAATGTCCCGTTCTGAACCGAGTTCACTCCTCGTTTCAGTCCTGTTTCACTGAACCGGTATAACCTACCAATCCACTCATGTCTATCTCATTAGATATAAAATCTTTACCCAATGAATTGGAGGGAGATATAGGTCCCACCAATCTCATAATGATACCATTCTTATGTGTGCCACAAAATCATAAATCATACATCATTGCATAACCTATGTAATAAAAATTGTATTCTAAAACATCATGACATCATAAAACAATTCATATAAAATAAATGAATTCATAAAAATAATTCCATCACAAAATAATCAAATCAATGTAATAATAGGGATAGAAAAAGAACCCATTATTATCTTAGATGGAAAATAATTTTGATAAAACTCTTGAACTCCATTCTTGAGGAAAATGTCCTTTATACTTCAAAAAACATTTTCCATTCTTAACATGTCATACAATTTTAAACTAAGAGAAGTTGATTAAAAATAAACTTGAAAACTTATAAAGGAATCTTCTTGGAAATAATGTTTTAAAAATCCATTCATGCCGTATAAGTTAAAAAAACATTCTTCGTACTTTTGTCGGAAAAGTCAAAAAGTACATCGTACGAAAAACGACAAAAGATTCCTTTCATATCTTTTACTAAAAACTCACCGAAGGGTAAAATTTTATTTAAAAAATTTTAGGTGGATGGAAATAATGTTACATATTTAGGAAACATGGATGTGTATGATAAAATACACCCCAGTAAATTCCAAAGTATAAACAGTCTCGAATAAAAATGAGATTGTGATATTTCCCTTACCTTAGGTCCGATTTGCTTCGTAAGTGTCCGAACCTCCTGTATAATAGTTTAAATAATGTTATTGAATTATTCCAGAATCATACTCATTGTTATGATATCATATATGGTTCACTTATGACTTTATATTACCCGTTCTTTTGTAAATTCCATGTTAAAGAGTGTTTTAGGTAAAATTGTTTCATTTGTCGTCCGTGTTTTGACATGTAATTATTCATATGATTACTTAGATCATGATTACTTAATTACATAATATAAAACATGATATATATATAATATATATTCATAATATACATATATATAATAAATCAGTAAATGGAAAGCAATACACCGTTCATTGAGACGGTAGTACGTACGTACGCATGAACGCTGTTTTCATTTCTTTATTGAGTTGAATGGAATTAAGTAGATGACATACATATATATAAACATAAATACAGTATCATTATTATGTCATATATTTCATGACTACTTATTATATGTACTTTTTAATCATTCATGAATGGTTAAAGTGGAGAATGAATCTCATCGCGTCGTGGAGACGGTACTCCGTACGTACGCACGAGCGATGATATCGTTCTCATGATCGTGGGACTGTATTGGAGTGTATGTATACTATTTCAGAATCAATATCACTTTAAAATAATCATATATAGTTAATATTTACACCATTATACCCATCCAAGTAAGGTGGTGGTGGAAAATAGATTTCACCACGGCGTGGAGACAGTATTCCGTACGTACGCACGCACGGTGATTTCGTTTTCCATAGGATGGATAGATGGTGAAATAGGTTTGTTTCATACTTATAATAACATATCAGTATATGAGTGATACTGATGTTATTACTTCATAATGAAATAACCTAATAAGAAGAAGTGGAAGAAGAAATAAAGTTGAATGAATCGGTAATGGAAATTACCTCTTCTTTGAAGCGCCTCTTTGAGATCTCCTTTTAGGGAACTAAAATTGGTATTTGAGGAAGACCAGAACCTCTTGGATGTTTCTAGGGAATTGGAGAAGAGAATTTGGTAGGGGTTGGCCGAGCTTGAAGCCTCAATGTTGTGTGAGGAAGAGAGGGAGGAGGTTCCCTTTTATAAGGGAGGAGAGGGGCTCCTTTGGAAAAATAAAAATATTATTTTATTATAAAGCCAAATTAAGTTTTAAATAGCTCCAAATTGATTTATTTCGAACATAAGGTGGGGATGCATCGAAATACTCTCATCCAGTAGAATTTATACAAGTTTAGATATCAATTTTAACCTTATCATTTAGATTTAACTTTAAGTTAGATAATTTAACTTTTACCGTGTCTTCTTGTTTTCTTACTGTATAAGGTTAATAAACATACTATAACAAGCCAAACGAACCCCAAGTTGTTTATTATTAATATATATAACCTTATCTAAGTCATTTTTCCGAACCTTCGATTTTTAGGAATAACATAACAATTACTAATATAATATTTGTTTTAAAAACTATTTTATGTCAATTGTGACACTATTTGGTAATTGATTTTTGTGAAAATAATAACAGAATGATTAATTCAAAAAAAAGATAATTAAATCAATACTAACATTTCATGTTAACCTATAAAATTTGTGGAATTCATAAAAAGTCTCAAATTAAATTTATTTGGGTATTTATAACATCAATTATGTCAATATTTCATTAATAAGATAATTACTCCATCATCTTTGTGTCATAAATATATTAATTTATTTAATGTCTAAAAATTACAAATAAAATACTATTATATAGGAAATCTTTTTAGATTTATAATGAGTATTTATAGTCGATTTTATCTTATGTATAACTCTATATTAAAAATGATTTACTTATTAAACATTGATTTTAACTATTTTAACCCTTCTTTAAATAAATTAATAATAAATGTCCTAATCCAATCCAAGTGGGCTTAAATGATCATATTTTATTACTAAGTTTGTTTTTGGGTGAATTACACTTATACAATAGAATCAGGACATATGTTAGGGTAATAATAACAACATTTTTACCCTTAATTACCCTATTTACTTTTAACCGTGGAAAATAAAAGTAAAAATTTACTATTCACCAAAAATTATTTTCATCTCATTGAACCACATTTTACTTACTAACATCAACTGTGTCTCTCGGATTTTTGAAATTCCACTCACAGAAGCGGTAAAATTAAGTTTTATGAAAAATTCAGTTTTTTTTAACTACCACTTAGTGGTTTTACTATTCATCAAAAATTGAAAGTTTTCAGAAAAATACCAAAAATTAGGCCTATGCTATATTTCATATTATGAATTCAAATATGATGTTTATTTTACAAAATTCAAAACATATCAGTTACATTAACTAATTTAAAAAATTAATTCCCTCGTCAAAACAAATAGCGTGTTTTTAAAAGATAATAACTATCAAAAGATTGACACTTGTTTATATCTGGTTTAAATATGAAATTTCATCCAATGACCTACATTGTATTAAATTGTAAAAATATATTGTAAATATACTTTAAAACCACTCAAATTAATAATTTATCACAATTAATTATTTTGAATAAAAAAGTTTTTTAAATTAAAATTTAGTAATTTTTACTATTCATCAGAATATGAAAGTTATCCGAAAAGTACCAACATTTCACCTTAGGCTAAATTCGATACTCCGAATCCAAAAATGAATTCCATTTTGAAAGATAAAATTTCTAAAATTTTAAAACGTGGTTATTACTATTCATAACACATAGTTTTAATAATATTTTAATAGCATATCATTCTTTAGTGAAACTCGGTATTGCGTACTACACACGCTATCGAGGAAGGTCGTGATTGCGTGTAATGCAAGGCAAGTCAAGGTTGCGTGTTGTTCAAGATCCTTTTGGTGTAGCATACAACACAAGACATTAATCAAATTAAAAAGAATATTTTTCATAAAATCTCGGGGTGTTACATCCCCCTAGCTTCGTTCTCGATGGATCGGTCGGTAGCGGTTCAAGTGACGCCCAGTGATGGAGAAGACGTTGAACCTCTTTTGGGAGAGTTGTTCGGGTGTTGGGGGTTGCGTGATACCCACTCCGTGTTCAGTTGTCCAGTGTTGTACCCTCCGCTGGAGATGGCAAGGACAGTTCTGAGTTTTACCCTCCAGCGGGGCTGGGCAGTGGGTTACTCATCAGCTTTTAGGGTCTATCCTCCAGAAGAGACTGGGCAGTGGGTCACCCGACGACACTCATAGGGTCTACCCTCCAGCAGGGACTGGGCAGTGGGTCACCCGACGACCTCTTAGGGTTTACCCTCCAGTAGGGACTGGGCAGTGGTTCACCCGACGACCTCTTATGGTCTACCCTCCAGCTGAGACTGGGAAGTGGGTCACCCGACGACTCTTTATCACTCTCTATTGTACTCCTTCACTTTTCCTGTGCGCTCTACTGCTCACCCTTCGGTACCTCCTTTGTTGCTCCATCAAGCCTTCAGGGTATCCTACTGAGTATTTTTTATACTCACCCATGCTTGGGCTTTTCCCGCACTTGGTGTGCCCTTGCAGACGATGGACATGATGGTTGTGACTTCAGTGGAGCTTAGTAGTTCAGGAGCTTGGACCACGTGCGATGGTCATGGTTAGGTCCCAGGTGGGGGACCCCTTCCGGATATTTTTTTTCTCTTGTTTACCTGTTGCCGGGTTATGGATCCTTTTCTGTTTGGGCCCATGTTTTTCCCATTCTCAATTCAGTTTACCTTCAGCTTTTTTTGTACTTGTAGAGGTCGATGCACTTTGTGGTTTATATATAGCAGTTTCCCTTTTTCTTTTCTTTTTACACTGCACTTTTTCATTGAGCGTGTTGCATGTGTGTGTACAGGTGCTTAGGCAAAGGCCACCCCGAGTTGTTGTGCCGTTGGCACTGGTCGCTAGCCCCTGGCCTATGGAGGTGGGCTTGGGATGGTTGCAGTTCGAGCCCAGTAGGGTCGGGTCATGAATAAGTGGTATCAGAGGTGGTTCGTTCCATGGGATGCTGTTCAGACGTCCCTAAAGGAGTAATTGGTTGGGATTTAGGGCATCAGTGTTAAAGTGTCTCAAGGGCGGCTCTCAGACCAGGGAGTCCAATGATGGTGCGGCGGCCGACGTATCCATTCACCCGGACATTGATATCCCACTTGTCGACATGGCATGCTGAGACACATGTTGTAGGGATAATAGGTTTGTGCATCACATAAGATCAAGTCTTTGATGGTCTTTCTTGAGTCAGCTCCCCATCGTAGTTATTGGTATATACATAAATGCTCATCTGACCGCGGCACTCCTTGATAATATTCAGGATGTCTCTGCGAAGACAGCCATCCAGGATACCAACATTGGTTCGTGATGAAGACCCTGTGAGCTATGAGGCCACATTCCAGGACCCATCATGCGAGCCCTTTACTCCGGGTGGGCTGGAAGCAGCACCCCCACCTGTTTAGAAGTAGACAGCTTCAGCAGAGCAGGCTGAGTTTGAGAAAATGTTGAGCGCGCTCCGTGAGTTCCAGCGACAGAGACCGCTGAGGTTCAGTGGTGAGATAGACCCTCAGGCAGCAGAGGTTTGGCTCGAGGCAGTGGTTCACCTTTTCAGGCTTGTGCAGACGCTGACAGATCAGAGGGTGGCTTTGGCAGCTGACCTTTTTCGTGGGGTAGCTTGGCGTTGGTGGAGTCTGGTTACTCAGCTTCATGATGAGTCGTCGCTTCTGTGGGGAGACTTCCAGTTGTTGTTTCGTGAGGAATTTATCCCCTCCTTCTTGTGCTAGGCTTGGATTCATGAGCTCCTGCAGTTTTAGTAGGGAGGGATGACGGTGGCCGAGTACGCGGCTAGTCTTGCACGCCGTGCACGCTTTTACCCGGACATAGTCCGTGACGACGATATCCGAGCACGGAAGTTTGAGCAGGGTCTCCATAGAGAGATTTGTGCTGTCATAGTACCCATGGAAATTTCCATATATGCTGAGGTGATAGAGAAGGAGCTGGTGACATAGAGCTACCTGTCACGTTCTAGAGTTGGTGGTGGCAGCAGCCACGTTGGAGCCGAGACGTCTGCCGCAGCTCGTGGGCATCGACAACCAGAACCTCGACGTAGGTGGATTACTGAAAACCAGACTCTAGGGCGTGGTCGTACACCACAGTGGAACTGGAGGGCACCAGTGCAGCCCAGAGAGGGTCAGTGATATGCTTGTGATGGGAGAGGTCACTTGGCACGAGACTGCCCGACCCGAGTGGCTGAGAGCTTTGGGCGGGCAGCAGGCGCACCACCACGACAGAGGCAGCGCCGTGATCGGAGTAGCGCCCAGAGAGGTGGTGCTAGAAGAGGAGCGGGAGGAGCTGGTTGTGGGGGAAGACGATAAGAGGTTTTCTCATCCCCGTCAGGTGGTCCACGTCAGGCTCCGGGAGCTGACAGATGGGACCACGGACAACCGCGAGCCTTGGATGTCTACGATCCTGTAGAGCATGGGATGGTGAGAGGTACCCCTTGCGACTCTTCTACTTCGTGGAGTAGAATTGTTAAACTCTTACTGTGAAATTATTTCCTCCCTACTCCTTGCTAGAGTTGTTACCAAGGTGACGCAGGGTGTCGGTGTAATCCTGTGTCGGTAAGGTAAAAGATGTAGGACCTTTTCTCTTTAGTCGATGGTGTTGACTCCTTCGCTCTTCGAGCGTGTAAGAGAGTCTTGGTCGCGAGACATCGACTATGGAAATCTTGCGTGACCAGATATCCTTGGGTGTTTCACCGTATGGATATTCTGATGGAGGGATTCACCGGGCCTTGTTCCAGGTGCGTGCAGTGATTCCAGTCGCGGCGTGCGATGTAGAGGTTTGACTGGGGATGTGAGCTACCCCTGAGGGCCTTCGGGCCTTTTGAGACCATGCAACGGGATGGAGAGGTACCCTACCGCCTTGACCAAACCCCAATGTCTGGAGTGGGAGCATGATGTCTCATGTGTGGTTTACTTGAGGAGATGTGTGCATTCTCCTATGCACGTCATCGAAAACGGCAGACCTCGTGTGAACAGATTGATCCTTTGCTCTGTGTGCGGTGACACAAAGCTGTGCATGGGTTCTTCTGGGTATGTGAAAGCCAGGCGTGGGCATAATACCCTGTGCTGCTCCCAAGTTTTTCTTTTCAGGGACGAAAATCTTGAAGGAGGGAATGATGTAAGAACCCGGGTTTTGCTGTGAAATACTTTGGAATATTCTTGATGATATTCCAGAGCAACGCCTTCAGACGGCGTGTGATTTCGAGCCCCGGAGTGGCCGGAATTAAATTTTCAGTGCATTCACACTGCAAACGCCAAAAAAATGCGATAGCTCCTAAAAGGTGATCCGGATCAGAGATCCGTGTGTACGAATGGGTCCGTAATGGAGTCTTTACCCTAGGAACTACATAAA
The DNA here is from genome assembly GCA_963277665.1 of Viscum album. Taxonomy (NCBI): domain Eukaryota; kingdom Viridiplantae; phylum Streptophyta; class Magnoliopsida; order Santalales; family Viscaceae; genus Viscum; species Viscum album. Next base: position 709,859,233 of record OY728163.1, read on the forward strand.
ACGTGTCGGCGCAGGATGTTTGGACCCCTCGCTCGCTTTCGTAATGTTAAATGAATAAATTAATTAATTAATTTATTCGTTTAATGGTGAAATGCTAGTATATCTTAAACGGTGGCTCAGATTGGAAAACTGAGGGAACCATAGAGTTTGGAACATGCCGTTTACCCTAGGAGGGGTGTAAGTTTCGCGGGCGCAGCCCGGCTGTAAAAAATGCCCCTAGGGGCATTTTCGTAATTTGGCAGATTTGGGCGTTCAACTTTATAACTTTAAAACGGAAGCTCAGAATCAAATTCTGAGAGCACCGTTGTGCTTAGGAGAAGGTTTTTACCATAGGGGGGGCTTAACCTTGACCTCGTCGGGAGTTTCAGATGCGGGTCTTTTCGGGGGTTTTAAATTAATTAAATTGTTAATTAATTTATTTAAACACCCCCTTCCCCTTCCTCCCCTCTTCTCCCCTGGATCCAGGAGCACCCCACAGCGATGGAGGAATCTCCCCTCCTTCACCTCCTCTTCTCCATCAAGGCACGACTCTGACGGATCGCGGCGAAGCTTCGGGCGAAGCCCATCGAGGTAGGATTCATCATTTTATTTTCTTTTCCTGCACCTACATTGGGCCTGATTTTTTGTATCGAAACTATGTCGGATTATTGAGAAAATCCCATGGATCCGTAGTATAGTTTTTTTCCTTTTCCGACGCATCTCTCAGATTTCAATTTCGAGTCCCGAGCTGCTCACGGATGTTCGCCGAAGTTTGCGGGAATTGGGAGATTGGCAGTGCGGCGCGGTGGTTCGGCCGAGCATCAGGCGGCCGAGGGTCTTCACCGTGGCAGCAGGGGTTGTCCACGGGTGGCTCCAGCGGTCGGCAGAGGCTGCCTAAAGTGGCAGGCGGTAGGGGGGGATCCTCCGGGTGAGCTGGGCTGCAAGGCAGAAGCATCGGGCGGCTCTGTCGACCGGTTGACGCGGAGCTCGGGGTCGCGGTGTGCGACCCCACTCAAGAGGCAGAGACCCGCTGACTGTGGGTCTCCGCGTGGAGAAGCGACCGGCCTCGTGGTCAGTCGGCTTGGAGGCATGCGGTCCGCTCGGGTGAACCGTGGCCGTGGCGGTTCGGCCGGCAGAGCCGCGAACCGGCCAACTTGAGCCGGTCCAGGGGGTGTGGACCGGCCGGACCGGTCCGGTCCACCCCCACATGCGTCTGACGGCATTAAAATGTTGTACCATTCAAACCGTGGGTCGAAACATCGTTCCGTCTATGGCGACGCGACACTTAAATAGAGACGAACTTTTTGAGATGGTTTCGGGAATTTTTAATTCCCGAAACGAGGGGTCTCTGAGGCGTGGTGCGTCTTTAAATGTTTTGATGTCATTCCAGGAATCTTGTTTTGAGCGGCGCGGACGCATCCGACGTCCGTTTTGAGCACCGTCAGTGGCGTTGGAACCCGGGCACCGAGGCATTGCTTTCCAATGTGGATTCAAGCATTGAGGCTGAAGTTGAGGTGCGGGCTCCACGGCCCGTCTTTTGAGCTACACGCAGCATTTAGTAACTTTTCGTCAGGTGTCCATTCGGGGTGAGTGAGCAGTCATTTTGGATGTTTTTCCGTGGGGATTGCAATGGTGCAATCCGGCCGCATTAATTCCGCACGGTGGTGTGGGCCCTATGAGGGTTGTTTGGGTGTCGACGGTGATTTTCCATCTTTATCACCGGGCGACCGTTTTGGACAAGTGAGTAGTCCATCTTGTGTGCTTTTTCGAGTAGATCGTAAGGATGCAATATGTTCTTTGAGATTCGGGACCGGGATGCGGGTCCCACGTGGCACCGCTCGTGTGCGGTGTGCCAGAATGCATCTTTTTCTCTGAATACCCATTACACGCAAGTAAGAACTCAATTTGACGTGCTTTTTCGAGAGCATTGCGATGGTGCAGTTCGCCTGACCTTTTTGAAGGACTTGGTGTGGGTCCCACCCGACCCGGCTACGGTGAATAGTACCCTTTTCACCGGGTGTCCAATTTGGACGATTGAGTACTCAATATCGTGTGTTTTCTCGAGGCGATCGTAGTGGCGTGATCCGTTGGTTCAGTTTCGGGCTCTTGGGGTGGGCCCCCCCACGAGTTTGGTTACGGTGAATAATACATTTTTCATCGGTTGACCGTTTTAGGCGAGTAAGTTGTTTATCTCACGTGTTTTTCTGCGAGGATTACAACGGTGCGATCCGTTTGGTTGTGCGGAGCTTTATACGCGATCTTATTAAATGTCGAATCATGAAAGGTTCTCCGGTTGCGGTTCGTCCTAGCTTGTTTGTAGCTGGACCCTTGGCGTGTGATCATGAACTCTTGGGAGAGTGATATAAATGATTCACGAGATGTGGTTGACTGTCCCTGGGGCTTTGAGGTGGAGTTGTTAGGTCACGCCTTCGCATTGACGCTGGGTGTTGTGTGCACGTTAGCCCTTGGGCTGGAACGTGGTATACTCGGGGAGTATACAGGATCGCTTGGAGGTACATGTGGTTGTTTTTACCTGGGAACATTTGTGTGTTCGGTTGGGGTTGACTTGGGGCCACACGTCGTGTGGGCCCCATGTGTGTGCCATGCTCTGCTTTGTGTACTTTGACCTCTTGTGACATAGAGGGTCCTTCTATGCTCGTTTGTTTGACCAGAAGGGTGGAGTTTTTCCCCTGGCTTGGTGCTCATTGGTTTGACCAGCAGAGTTGAGTGGTCTCCCCCTGGCTTTGTTCTCGATGGATCGGCCGGTAGCTGTGCTAGTGACGCCCAGTGATGGAGCAGACACTGATCCTATTTTGGGTGAGTTGTTCTAATGTTGGGGGTTGTGCGATACCCACTCCGTGTTCGGTTGGCCAGTATTGTACCCTCCGGTGGAGATGGCTAGGACAGTTCTGAGTTTTACCCTCCAGCGGGGCTGGGCAGTGGGTTACTCATTGGATTTTAGGGTCTACCCTCCAGCAGAGACTGGGCAGTGGGTCACCCGACGACACTCTTAGGGTCTACCCTCCAGCAGGGACTGGGCAGTGGGTCACCTGACGATCTCTTAGGGTTTAGCCTCCAGCAGGGACTGGGCAGTGGGTCACCCGACGACCTCTTAGGGTCTACCCTCCAGCAGAGACTCGGCAGTGGGTCACCCGACGACTCTTTAGAGTCTACCCTCCAGCAGAGACTGGGCAGTGGGTCACCCGTCATCTAGTTCCAGGTCTACCCTCCAGCAAGGCTGGGCAGTGGGTCGCCTCTCGACTTATTCCTGGTCTACCCTCCAGCGGGGCTGGGTAGTGGGTCGCCCGATGATGTATTATGGTTTACCCTCCAGCAGGGCTGGGCAGTGGGTCACCCGATATCTGGTTATGAATTACCCTATAGCGGGGCTTGGTAGTGGGACATCCGTTGGCATTCTAGGCTCAGTCCTTTCTACTAGGCTAGCCTGTGGCTTTCCTCCATGATTACCGGAGTGGGACCCTTGGTTATACGGGTCATTTTTGTGACGACTTTGACATTGAGGAGACCTCTTGACTACAGGGTAGTGACGAGGTGCGGTTTGACTTTCCCTAGAACTATCAAGTACGAGGGGCACTTTCCCCACCGAGACATGATCATGGGATGCGATCTAAAACCGTGCAGGTGAATCAGTGCCACCCAAAGTGGATAGTGTCGAGGTGCGGTGGTTTGAGCCCCTTGGCTTGCGGTTCGTGGATGACGTGCGGGATGCTGGGCGTCGATGGTGTTTCTTCTGGGACTTTTGGCGACTCTTTTCTTATGCTGAGCTACGGTACATAGATTCCCTTACGAGATTTTTTTGGCTTCTTGACAGAGCATATATATGTATATACCTCTTACGAGTACCCACTCCTTGTGTTTCGGCTACTCTCCTTCTGGGAGAGGCGAAGACACGTGGGGTATTCCACGTGCTTTCTGTGTCTAGCTTCTCGTGGTTAGACGAGTCTACTCTTCTGCTATAGGTAGAAAAGTCTCAACAAGAAGTCCATCTTCTCACCATTTACAGCTCCTTTTGTATGGATGAGTCTACCTTTTTTCTTTTGTTGGGTTGAGCTGGACTATTTGATGGTATTCTACATCACCCTCTATTGTACTCCTTCACTTTTATTGTTCACTCTACTGATCACCCTTCGATACATCCTTTGTTGCTCCCTCGAGCCTTCAGGGTATGATACTGAGTATTTTTTATACTCACCCCTGCTTGGGCTTTGCCGTCACTTGGTTTGCCTTTGCAGACGATTGATAGGTTGGTCGTGACTTCAATAGAGCTTAGGAGTTCAGGTGATTGGACCGCATGCGGTGGTCATGGTTAGGTCCCAGGTGGGGGACCCCTTCCGGCTGTTTTTTTCTCTTGTTTACCTATTTCTGGGTTGTGGCACATTTTCTGTTTGGGTGTGTGTTTTCCCCGTTTCTTTTCAGTTTACCTTCAACTTTATTTGTACTTGTAGATGTCGATTCACTTTGTGGTTTATATATTGCAGTTTCCCTTTTTCTTTTCTTTTTACATTGCACTTTTTCATTGAGCGTGTTGTGTGTGTGTGTATAGGTTCTTAGGCAAAGGCCTCCATGAGTTGTTGTGCCTTTGGCGCTGGTCGCCAACCCCTGGCCTATGGAGGCAGGCTTGGGGTAGTTGCGGCTCGAGCCCGGGTAGGGTCGGGTCGTGACAATTAGTTTCCCATCATTTGTTAATTTTCGTGGTAAATTATTACTATGTTAATGAATATATCACATGTGAGATATTTTTTTACCATTTAAAAACTGCAAAAATAGAATTAGGATATTGATATCTCACAAATAGAACATTAGTCTCATGTCGATGTAACACTTAGGTGGTCTGGGGAGGTGTCTCTTATAATATATAATTGACTTCTCATCTCAATAAAATATAACACTATCTTATGTTATATTATATATGATATTTATGGAATCTATTAAAAATAAATAAATTCTAAAAAATTGGTCATAATTTTTTACTTTGTTATGTTGACATTAAATAAAAACTTGGCCACCTCCCCCATAAAAATAGTGTCTCATGTGAGCTATAAAACCAAAAAAACACATATTTAACACAAAGGGAAGGATCATAAAAACAATTTAAGCTATTTAGAGACCATTATTTCTATTATCATGAAACAAAATATGTGTGTAAGACTATATAAGGTATGTATTGTAGCTTCAAAAGGGGGTGACATGAAGTTAACTTGAAACTCAAATTTTTCACCCACATGATATTTTAATTTATTTAGAATATAAAATATATATATATAACAAATAAATAAAGAAAAATATACACTTGTAATAAAACTATCAAACTATATGAAATATATTTGATTAATCATTCTGGACAATCATAATTAATAATATAAGATTTAAAAACAAAGAATTCTATATTGGATAATAATCCAATATACGGTATTATATGTTATTATTAGAAACATAAGGTTCACTTTCAGAAGAATTAATTAATTATTAAAAATTAAAATTTTAAGCTTATATAAACCTCAGTAATTATTGACATCTCTATTCATATGCATATGGACTAACACTTACAGAGGTTGAATGGTGATTACCAAAAATCTATAAATAGTTACATATATTAATATTACAATGTCTAATTGATTATTTTGAATCATAGATTCCTAGTTACATTAAGTCAAATTTATCCTTACAAATAATGTATTTATTATTATAGAACTATGAGAGAATGATCAAGATGAAATATAGTGAAAAAATATATATTCGGAATTGGAGTAAGTCAGGACAACATTGCATTACATGAGTAAGTTACATAGCATGGTTACAATGCATATCATATTTATGATGCATATCAAGATTAAGATGCATATCATGATTACGATGCATATCGTGATTATGAAACCTAATACAATTATGATGCTTAACATGGAAAATGTTCATATCATGGTTATAATTCATTTCTTGATTAGAATATATAACATGAATTCAATTTATAATATTATTATGATACATGGTTATAATTTATAATATGATTACAATGTATAGCCTTGTTACGATGCATATGGTTATAAAAAACATCATATGTGGTTACTATTGTAAAAAAACATATATGATTTATGATGTAAAATGACAGAAGTGATTATGATGTAAAAAAAGTAATTTACTACAATATAAAACAACATATATGATTTATGATGTAAAAAACATAATTGATTATCATGGAAAATTCCATATATGAATATGATAAGAAAAAAACATATATGAAAAACAAAAAGTAATTTGGGATTTCCAAAATAAATAGATGAATACGAAAGATGAAATACATTTTGACTCATCAATCTCCCCCTTTTTATAAATCACAAAACAGAACAAACAATAAATACTTATCTCACCTAGAGTTTAATAACTCTTCTAAATGTAATAGTGAATATGACTAATTCCACCATAGGATGAAAAATATCACTATGAAACAAATTCTCTTTAAATTTATATGTGAGTTCTCTTGCTTCAAAAAGTATTCAACCTTTTTGGTTTTTATGAAAGAAATTTCTTCTTTTCCAAATTATTAACCACGATTTTGATTTTCATAAATAATAATGGAAAACATTAGATTCCTTGAAGAATTAAATAAAAAATGTATGAAACAATAGAAATTACTTGGAATGAAATAATATTTTATTACAATAAGAGTTCAAAAATTCATTCTTTTACCATTGGTTTTTCCAAGAGGTTGAACATAGAAAGCATCATCTTCTTGAATTATTTTCTATCCTTAGGAAATTTGTAAAGGGATTCTTTCATGAGCCTTTAGCTTCACATCCTATTCTACAATAATAATTTCTTACATCCAGAGCCTATCTTCATGAAGCCGATTGATTTATTCATATTCTTTATGCCATACTTCCTGAGCACTGAAATAATCCTCTCTGAGTTTTTTGCCCTTCTATAGGATTATAACTTAATTTGATATCAAAACAATCACATTACATACATTCGACAAATTTTCGTTCAAATGATCGACCTCTTCAGAGGCTATTCTATTTGAGGTACACGATCATTGAAAGACTTCAAGTTTATCATTCAAATCAACGACCAAATTTGGTATACTGAATTCAGATCCTTTTACTACTACACTAATTCATAATCCTTATCCACATGATACTTTATATTTTCATCAAAGTTTTATTCCCACATAACAACCCTGTTACAAGCCTTTTTATGCTCAGCAACACATTCATTGAATGCTTTAAAATTATCTTCAAGATTCAAAAATATGTCCATCAAAGTCTTGACAGAATCCATTCTTTCATTATGACTATTGAAATGATATCAATCCAGGATTCAATTTTTGGAACTATTAGTATTTTCTTTTCCTATGTGTTCAAAGATTGTTCGATGTATTGAATTCTCTTCACTGTGATTGTTCTTTCTAGATCTTTATAATCATTGTATTCTGGGAGATCTTCAAAATTTGTTTCAGTGCCGATAAATTGTGTTGGCTGATTCCGATTTTTATAATATTTTCTTCTTGTAATTTATTATAGATTCGAAGGAATTTTTTAGAAGAAATCATTTAAAATCATCTTTTTATAGCTGAGGATCCGGATATGGAAACATAAAATATTGAACGTCTAACGTTTCTACCAAAAGATTTATCTTTTTTATATATTTATTCTCTTCCACTAATACTTCTTCTTGACCTTTTTATTATTCCCCATGTTCTTGTTCACCATGTTCTTCTTCTTCCACTTCAATTTCTTGATTGAGACATTTTGTAGCTGACTATTGAGATGCCTATTTATCTTTCCCTTTCTCTACTAGAACTGATTTAATTTTAATAGGTTATTCCCTAATTAAAATTCTTGTTTTGGATTCATCATATATCTTAAGAATACTATTAATATCAATAGTTCGAGACTATCTATTCATAATTTTCTTCTTCCTTTATTCATCATTTAATGTTTCATTGTTTCTTATTTTCACTACTAGGGATTTAGCTGAATCCAAACCAAATTGAGGATCCCCTTCTTTCCTTTCTTCCTTATTCTTCCTATACACTTATGTAACCTCATCTGATACTGATTGTTATTTCTTTGACTTCTTGGGGGATGTACCCTTATCTAACTTTATTTTACATGATGTTTATTTGGAGAGATTTTACGGTTTTTCACTTCTTTTAGCTACTTCCTTTCCATTGTATGCTTCCAAATATTTCTCAATATTTTTGGATTTAAGATTGAATCATAACATGACTCTTTTGATCACATCCTTACAGGTGAGAGGAAACTTGAATGTTGTCAAATTTAACTTAATTGAAGCCTTAAAAATTCGTAAGAACTCTTTCAAAACCATTCTAAGAATTATGGGCAACATGATCCGTTGAGACTATATGGAACCAGATTTAAGCTTCTTGATTTTCAAGAAACTGTAACCCATAAGATTTAATTTCCTCATATTCACCAGATAATCAAGCACATAAACATCAGAAACCTTCAATGTTTCCTTATATCACTTTCTCGGTACTAGAAATCCTTTCATCCAATGGTCAATGAGACGATTGTATACTGATAGATGATTAACCTTCCACTTATCATCATGAATCACAAAAATATATTCCTCTACATACCTATTATAAAAAGTACCATCAAGTTTGGGTTGTTTGTTGGAAGGACAAAGGGAATCACCCTCTGATGGAACTCTTAGGAATGTAGCTGCTTGTTTTCTAGAGGCCATTTATTTCTTATCATAAATCATTAACAATATCTTGAGACTATTTTATATCTCCATTATTTTATAGAATTGTAAATCCTCCTCATAAAATAGAAATTTTTTATCTGAATTCTATCTTTCAACACAAATGGATTCCCACCCTTGGAAATTTATTATCCTTTTCAATGAAGAATCTAAAGTCTCATAAAAATCTCAAGTAACAAACCTTTCGGCTAGAAATTTCATAGAAGATAAATAATTTGGAGACATTTTCTTTGGGGATGAAGTGGTTGAGTCAGACATGAAAAACTTGAAAGAAATTCTCGAACACTAGATTTTTTCTTGGTTATGAAAGCTGATGACATATCTGATTAAGATAACTGAGGTAAAATCTGATTACAAAACCATGATGGTTATTTATAGACCATAAGAACATTAAATTAAAAAAATTAAATTCAATGTGGGATTGGTAATATGGGGTTCATTAAAAAAGAAATTTTACAGTCGTGATTTGATTTAAAATATCCCATGTTTGATAATTACTTTTCACTCTTCAGTTTTTTCATAAAAGAAAATCATATTCATAATGAAATTGATTAGAAGTTAAAATAAATAATTTTAATACTAAAAATTTAAAATATAGTGAGAAAATAAGTTTTTATAAGTTTTACCTATCAGAATATCAGGATACATAAATTGATTTCAATATAGTTTTTATGTCAATAGTACCACCAAAATTGTAATACCAAAAAGCATATGAAACTGATAAGAATTATCAAACTGATAAAGTATTATAATAATGATAAAACATGAAACTGATAACCGTTAAACTGATATACATGAGACCAATAATCACGATACTCATAATCATGAAACCGATAAACCTGAAACTGATAAAATGGAAACTGATAAAAGGTAAAAATGATAATCTTTTAGATAGATAAAATGTAAAACTAATAAAATGTAAAACTAATAAAATTCAAAATGGATAAAATATAAAACCAGTAAAATGAAAAACCAGTATAATTTAAAATCGATAAAATGTAAAACTGATAAAATGTGAAACTGATAAAATGTAAAACTGAAAAAATGTAAAATTGATAAAATTTAAAATCCATAAATATAAAACTTATAAAAAAATATGAAACTGATACAAACATGTATAATCCCCCTTTGAAAAGAGGTATGTTAATGTAAGGAGCTGGTTTAAAAAAGAATTATGCATGAATGATTAATTTATAGTGAGCATTCCAGTCTTCTATTTAATGTATTCAAATCTATCGAAAGATATTGGTTTTTAAAAAAAATGTCAGAAAGTGGTTCTTGTGATCCGGCGAATTTTAAAATAATATCTCATTTTTCATGTGATCTATTTGAAAGTGATTAATAATATCTATATTTATTTCACATGAGTGATGTGTTGGGTTTTTACTAAGAGCAATGGAACTTGTGTAATCACATAATTTTTGAGTTTTGGACAACTCATGCCATAGTCAGTGAGTGTGTGTTTCATTAATAAAATGTGTGCACAACAACCTCTAGTTGTTTCATATTTTTCTTTAGCAGTAGAAAGTGATACATAATTTTATTTTTTTCTTGACCAAAAACCTAATGAATCTCCTAATAAATGACATGTTCTATATTAATTTTTCTATCCATTATATAACCACTAAATGAATCATCCGAAGACCAATTTAAAACAAAATCATTTCCAGAAGAATAAAATAGTCTTAATTCCATGGTTCCCTTTATGTAGTGAAAAATTAATTTCATTGCTTTTAAATGATATTCCATTGGATTATATTGATACCTTTCATATAATCATACTGAAAATATTTTATCTAGACTACAAGATGTTATGTATAACAAAAATCCTATCATACCTCCAATAGATTATTGATCTACTAGTTTCCCAGCTTCATTAAGATCAAGTGTATTTAAAGTACCAATTGAAGTTCTTATACATTTAGTGTTTTCATATCCATACTTTCAATGTAAATCATTGATATACTTATGTCAGAATATATAGGTTCTTTCTGTTTTTTAGATATTTGAAAACATAAAAATAATGTTAACTCACCCATCATACTCATTTCAAACTCAAATTCATGAGATTGGAAAAAAATCAGTTTTGGATTTCTGAGTTGATCCAAATATAATGTCATCAAAATAGATTTGAACAATAAAGATATTTTTGTTTTTCATTTTTATAAAAATAGTTGGATATGTAGTTCCTTTAGAATAATTTTTAAAACGAAATCTTATTAGTCTATGAAAAAAATATCTAGGGGCTTGATTAAGGCTATATAAGTCTTTGGTAATTTTAAAAACATGATCCGGATGTTTTGAATCTATAAAACCAGGTGGTTGTTCTAAAAATACAACTTCTTGTAGAAATACATTTAGAAAATCACATTATATAGCCATTTGAAAGGGTTAAAGTTAAAGAATGATGTGAAGGATAATAGAATAATAATTGATTCATGTCTAAGTACTGGAGCACAAGTTTATTCATAGTATATTCCCTCTTATTGATTATAGCCTTTAGCAATAAGTCTTGATTAATTTCTTATATTGACTACATTTTCTACACAATTATTTCTAAACCCCCATTTTACATCAATTGGATTTGTTTATTTAGGTATTTTAACAAAGGTTCATACTTTATTCCTTTCAAATTCATATTGTTCATCTTTCATTATGTTAATCCAATGATCATCACCTAAGGCCTCACTATAAGTTTTATATTCAAATTGGGATAGAGAAGCCAGATGTTCTATTTCATTTCTCAAGGAATTTCTAGTATTTACTGGTTGATTTACATCACTAATGATACTATCATTGGGATGATTCGCAATAAATAATTGAATAGGCTTTTGTAAAATATTTTCATTAACATAATGTAGAAATTCTTTTGGGGTAAATATTTCAAAAACAAATCATGAGTGTTTCCCTTTTCAGAAGAGTATTTAATCAAAGGTCGATAATCATTTTGTGAAAACGCAATCGTTAATGTAGTTAGGGGTTTTTTAAAACAAAAGGATCTATTTCATCAAATATAACATTAACTATTTCCAAGACAGTATAATATTATTTATTGAAAACACTATATGACTTAGAAGTAGTGGAATAACATATAAATATTCCTTCATCAGATTTGGGTGATATTTCATTTATGTTATATTTAGTATTCAAAATGATTTCTTTTCATACTAATAATATGAAGTAAGAAACATTAGGTTTTCATCCAGTCCAAAAATATTAAGGTGTTTTATTAAAACAAGGTCTAGTTAAAACTCAATTTATAATATATCATGGAGTTCTTACAGCATTAGTACATAAATTCTTGGAAATTGAGTATTCACTAAACATTGTTCATTTCATTTGTAAAAAAATAATATTTCTAATTTTAACAACATCATTTTTCTTAGTGGTTCTTGGAGATGAAATGTTGTGAGTAATACCTTTCTTACTAATTTTGTTTTTCAAAATATGAATTTTGAAATTCTCCACCATGATCACTTCGAATAGTTATCAATGGTAGGTTTTTATCATTTTTAACTTGGGACTTAAATGTTTTGAAATAGAAAAAGGATTCAGATTGGTATACAAGAAAATAGACCCATGTAAATCTGTTATAGTCATCAACTAAGGTTAACAGAGTTTTTGAAGAATCAATTCTAAGATCTTGTAGACCCTTATCACGTATTTTCCATGAGAGTTTACAATGGTTCCTAAGGTTAGTGTGCCCTAACATTCTATTCCATAACAAAGATTGGTCTTTCATTGCACTTAAGCAAGGTATGTCTTGGTTCCTACGGTCTTCTATGTTATGTGTGTATACATTCTCATGCCTTTGCGTAGAGATAATGAATTTATCCTTGGAATTGTGAAATAAATATTTATCATTCCTAAAATTCACTAGTTAATATTCATAACATAATTGACTTGTTCTTATAAGGTTGTTCTTAAGAAATTTGACAAAAAATCATTTGAAATTAATATTTTTCCTAAAATAACAATATTACTTATACCAATGATCATTCCATTAGCATTATCTCCAAAGTTTACTCTTGCACCATTCATTTCAATAATATTTTAATGGAGATATTTATTTCTAGTCAAATGTAGAGAACATACACTATCCATATACCAAATATTCATATTGTTGGAAAACTTTTTGTTTTCCAGATATAATAAAACAATTATGTTTTTGGAACCCAAACATGTTTGGATCTGGAAATGTTAGATAAATGAACTTTATAAATTCAATTTTTTTTAAATTTAGATTTATGAATTACTAAATATTGTGTTTTATTTATAGAATTTATTTTCTCCCAATGTCAACCACCTTGATATTTGGTGCAAAAAGAAGAAATTTGGGGAGAAAATTAATAATGACTACAAACAGGTTCTGAATGATTATAACCAATTCCAGAACTATTCATTTGAGGGATAATTTGAGAATACATTTTTTTAAATTCATTCCTTCTAGTAGTAAAATTTGGTAAATGTTTAATAAGATAAAATATTTCATATTTTAGTTTAATGGATAAATTTTCTATGTCACAAGAATTTGTTGAGGAATTGTTTTTTGTTTGAAAAATATTTCCCTCTTATAAATGTTTTTAAAAGTCCTTATAAAGTTTATCCTTCTTAGAATTTACATCCATAAGTGTTTTTGAAATATTTTCAAAATAAGTAGTTTTCTAATTTATATATTTTGAAAGATCTGATACTTCTTTTGTAATAATAGATATTCTATAATTTCCATTATCAATATTTTTCAAGAGTTTAATGTTTTTATTCTCTCATATTTTGGAAAATAATGATACTTTTTAAAAATAAGGTAGATTATCCTATACTGAGGAATATTTTTTATCCAAAGAGTATGAATATTTCTCATCACGGTAATTGGAATTTAAAGATACATTTGTGAGAGATTCACTATTGTCTACCTTAGCCATTATATACTGATTTTTATAGGTATTCTGGCTATTAGTCCTTTATTCTTCTGACCAAAATATTAATATTCTAATGAATAGTTTAATGAATAACCATCATTGGAACTCCAAGTATCATTTTATTTCAAGATATCATTTTTCTTAGACTTGTAATAATTTTTCATGTTTAATTTAGAATGTTTATCATTCCTATATTTTCTTTTAATAAAAGGAAAACATGTTCTTATATTACCATCTATTTTACATTCCTAACAAGTTACTTATGATCATTTATTGTCCTTTCTATCATTCCTTTTGAATATGTACTGAAAGTCTTTCTTCCAAACAATCTTGTTCAATATTTGAGAAATATTGGATAATTTGTTCTTTGAATGATCCCTCTAATTGGATTCGGATATAACAATTGAATTATTATCTTTGGATCCTATTACACTATCTATTATCTTGTATTTATATGTATTATTTAAATCCACACTTCCATTACTATTTTTCTTTTTATTAAAATCTGCATCTCTTTTCATTCTTGTCTTGGGTTTTATGAGAATACCAAATAATTCATCATGGATGATTTGAGTAACATTGTTTTTCTAATCAATGGATTTCCATTTTGATTCCCACTCATTGTGGATTATATCAATTATCTTGTCAAAAATAACTTCATTATCAAGACCTTTTCTCCCATAGATTGAATACTATTGACAATTTTCATAAATCTCTGTCAAATCTATCATAATAGTTCTCCATAGGGAAAACCGATGATATTCAGCTCAGATCATGGCTCTTCTATTTTTTATAACATTAGTTGAACCAAAATGTGTGACTTCTAATTTCATCTAGATACACTTGGATTCTTCTCAATAAAATATCTGACTATATATATTCTAGGTCATAGAACATAACAAAGTATTGGGTACATTGTAATTTAGGTGATTTTCTAGTTTCTCTTGGTTTGTGAAGGATCTTAATTCCTTGTATGGAATTTTGTAATCTCCAGTGAGAATTAAAAAATTATCTACTCTAGTATTTATAAAAAAAAGTCTCCATTCGATCTATCCATTACTCATTATAATTTCCATAAAAAATAGGCTGTCCAGTTGGGTTTATATTATCAATTAATATAATATTCATTCCATACATCTTATAAGAAAGAACTTTTCCACTCCACATGTTAGTAGAGTAAGTAAATATAAACAAAGCGTTTATTTCAAAAATATATATGTCATACATAATGAAAAAAAGGAAGTAAAAAAAATCAATGGAAACCTCCTCTGATACCAATTGTTGGATCAAAATATAGATGTAAATGTATATGAGATGGCTCAATACAAGTGGGGTGAATTGTAGATTACAAACATTGTATTTAAATTATTCTTAATAATCATAGTTTAAGATTCTTAAACTAATACAATTCACAAACAACACAAATGAGTGAACTGGTCCTCGATCCGATTATATGATATGATATGATTCCACAAGTAGTCAAAAAACCATTGTATTTGAATTGAATACAATAACATTGTTTAAAAAATGTAAATGATTATACCATATAGAATATATAATCTATTGATACTATATGTACAAAATGTATCATAATTAAAATAATTACAATAGAAAAGAATATGAATAGAAAGAAGAAAAATTTTGATTACCTTTCTATTACAAAAGGAAGAGGAAAAAATAAAGGTATTCAAATTATTTTATCCCAAATAGTAGGGTATCCATTCAAGTTGGATAAAATGTATGTCTCACTACCATATTAGTAATCCCTCGATACAAAGATCGACAGGTATGTTTTCTTATCCATGGATGCCCCTGATTTAGAAGGTAATTATCACATCTGTCTTTCAAATACTTCAAATCCCTCGATACAATGATCCAAATCAACATCTTCTTATCCCCAAAAGCCCTGTATCATTATGATAATTACTGGTTTCATGAATAAAAACAAATAAATTTTTAAAATAGAAATACTAAAAACGATTCATTCACAGTTTTTAATTTCAAGGCATTCACGCAAAGCAGGATCGATGTCACATAGTCTCTCTCAAGAACTTGAAATATGTAAAATTCAATTACATTGGTTTGAATGACCACCTATTTATAGTCCTTATGTTCCTGCAGTCACATTTCCTCCAGCAATCATACTTCTTAGGATCACTCAAAGGGTCTTGGACACCTGGCATTATAACAGTCAAAACAAATAGAATACATGACATCATTTTGATTTGTATATAAAAAACGGAACAAAATCGTTTTCGTTATAAAATAATAAGTACATACATATGACAGAAAGGGCATGATGAAATATAGTGAAAAGAAGGCATGTGACATTTTAGTAAGCCATGAGTACAATTCATTACATGAGTACGATACATAACATGGTTACAATGCATATAGTGACTAAGATTCATATCATGGTTATGATACATAATATTCTTGTGATGCTTAACATGGATAAGATGCATACCATGGTTACAATTCATATCCTAATTATGATACATAACATGAATATGATACATAATCTGTTTATGATGCATGGTTATGATGCATAATATAACTATGATGTATAGCTTGTTTTTGATGCATATGGTCATGAAAACATCATGTGTGGTTATGATTGTAAAACAACATATTTGATTTATGATGTAAAGTTAAATAAGTGATTATGATGTAAAACAACATAAGTGATAATTATATAAAACAATATATATAATTTATGATGTAAAAAGACATTAGTGATTATGATGGAAAACAACATATATGATTTTGATAATAATACAACATATATGTAAAATGAGAAGTAATTGGTGATTTCCAAAACAAAAATATGAATGGGAAAGTCAAAACAAATTTGGACTCACCATGGATCTCTCACATATATTTCTTGAATGAAATTTATAATCTGATTTATTATCAAAATTTAATCCCATAAGGTATATAAATTATTCCCACGAAGACATATCAAAATAATTTTTGACCTACTAATCAGAATCCTAAAAAAGTTATATATTTTCAATGGAAAATATTATATCCTCAATATAGGTTTTGATAATCATGATTCCTATAGAAAGGTCATTTCTATAAAAAATTTCTAATTTCTAATTTTTGAAACCCATTTTTTGTAGGATTCCATAATGTTTTGAGTGCCAAAATCTTGGAACCTTCTTCTATATATAAAAATATTATTATATTTTTCACACCATTATTCAATCACAATTAAGAATGGAACTTTTTTATTTCCCTATAATCACATCCTTCTCAAGATTACCGTTCAAAACATGATGATTGCACATATATTTCTTAGCCTTTATATTGATTATGTAAAGTTGCTAATAAAAAAATCCAGAATTTTCTAGCCTTGATACTACATTCAATGTTACTTTAATTTTTATGAATTCTATTTGGGAATATCTATTAAACACTAATCTATATTTATTTATTATTTCATCACATTTTAAAGTCTTTTTTTCTCTATATGCCACTTGGTCCTGATGAATTTTTTTTCATTTGGACTTGAGATAATATCTAAAGTATAGTTATTCTCAATTTGATATAGAATATATTTAAAATAGTGTGTCCACTATTCATGGTCTACTAAATCAATAGATTTCTTTTAGTTAAATCAGTGATATATGATCTATTATTATTCTATTATCATTCATCTTCTAGATGTGTCTAGGGAATTCAATTTGACTATTATATTTTCAATATCAATAATATTTTCATATTTTGATATATGGAAACATATTTAGTTGTATCTTAATCTTCATAGGCCATAGCTATGTAAATATAAATAATAATATACTCAAATTATATTGTTTTTGGTTTATCAATTATAAAATTATTCTCACATGAAACTTCTAAAATCTAATCCCTCCTCATTGTCTTAAGAAGGAAGAAAGTCATAGTTGGCCTTATATGGCATCCCCAAGGAACTAGAGGCTAGAAATAAATTTCCAGGGCTTCGTAAATATATTTGGGACTATTTTACCTTAGATAAAAAACAACCCAACCAAAAATACAATAACAAAATTAATGATACATGATGTATGATAACAATTTAGAAAAACTCAAGTTATACAATTGATATCAAAAATCAAACTATGAAAAGTACCATATCGTAAGCCAAAAAACATCCTAGTAAACAGAGGAAGGCATAACCAAAAAACCCCAAAGACTCTGAAAACCCTTTCTCTAACCATGCTCCATGTTCTAACTCCAAAAAATATCCAAAGTATCATTATGCACCATTAGAGAAGTTTAATACATTACCTTTATTCATGTCTAAAAAATGATATCTACCAAAGAACCAAAGTACCAAATAAGGGTTTAGTAAAGAAATATATTAGGATTTCCAAAAATAAATTCCATAATCACACTAGTAATATAGAATAATGTAGCACATTTATATATAACAATTTATATATAAAGCATTCAAATAGTTTATATTAGGATATAAAACAGATGCCATAAAAAAGAAACTTTTCTCAAAACCAACCAATTTATTATGAAAGAAACAAAAAAAAAATCATTAAAACCATTTCACAAGTTCCATTTTGGTATAACAAATACATTCCATATATCCATAAATAAAACCACTAATGCAAACTTGGACATCACTATACTCGTGAGTGGTGAGTCATCCTTTCACTATGTCGTCACATAATGAAACATTTTGATGAGGGAGAGCCTAACCCTTATTCATCACACTAATAATTGGGGATAAATATTACCCTTATACATACTAAATACACATCCACAAACATAACTATTATGCCCAAAAAAAGTCCCAAAACAAAAATTTCAATAAAATATTAATTTTATTGAAAACCATAACAAAAACCCATTTCAGTAAAACCACGCCATTTTTTGAAACCCATTATCCATCAAACAATTTCTATAAAACATAAATTTTACTAAAAACCATTTCCAATGCATCAAATCCAAATCAACATTATAAAATCATTTCATCAAATTATGCTTTCCCCAAAACATAAAATTTTACACAATACCAAAAATTAGTAACATGAAGGTTTCCAACAATAATTACACCAATATTTGTCATTAAAATTCACAAAAAACTACTAATATGGAATAAATAATTAATTTAAAAAATATGTGAGTCTAGAGTAAAGCCACATACCTTATGTTTTATGGAGAAAATGAATAACAACATAAAAATAACAACAAAATCGGGATTAATCTTCAAATACCCTCCTTAGATCCCTTCACCTATCGTAAAAAATCCAAATATAATCATATATGGCATCAAAAAAAATAATTATATCCACATAAGTACTAGATATATATAACATATAGAGATAGATAGAGATAATTATATCGATTTAAAACAAATATAATCTACCATAAACGATGAGTTTCTTCAAGAGTTGGGATTCAACTAAACAAGAAACGCCTCTAGATGACATCCAAATCGATGTAGAATGACTTCCTTTCCATATAGAGGGATAAATATTAACATAAGGATGGTTTAGGGTAAAATTATTGGGGGAAACACAATCCCTTCCTAGATATACTTTTTTGGGTTATATTTTTTTAAATTTTCATGGTAAGTCATAGAGGTAGGAAAATGATGTGTTAACCATGAGCCAGCCACTACCTTAAGGGGAAACTCGCATGGTTGGCCCACATAGTTGATAAAATATCTACCAACCATGAAAAATCCCTATGTCCAACAATACATGGTTTATTATAGGTGATCACATGGTTTGGGATAACCAGGCGCCTGCTTTGGTTCCTTCGCCATATCCCCTTGTCTAATTGAGCCTGGTTCCCTATAGGTGTCGAACAGTTTCAAAAAATCATGAAAAAACCGTGTACCCTTATAAAATCCCCTAGAACATTAAAAACATTTTCTAAACCCACATAAAATTTACCCAATCACTTTATATACATAAAATAATAAAAAATGGTTACTTCCTCGAAACTGGTGGTGCTATAAAACTAGAATTTCCTCACCTCCACACTCAAAAAAACATCTCATATTTATTATTTTTTTAAAATATTTTTACATCAAAATAATAAAAATTTCATATCGTATCTTATTATAGAATATATACTAATGTTAACAATAGATATCCAAAGAAAATCCATTCATCTGATTTCTCTTCAAATGGTGCCATCTTGTTTCCATTGGTTTTTCTAAACCATGGACTACTGGAGACATTGAACTACATGAATGTTGGATTATTCATATGAAACATCTCATATGGAGAAATTTTTTTCTTCGTTCTCAAAATTCACTGGTTCTAAATTTTTATTGATAAATACAAAACATCTCTCGAAAACAAAATTATACATTATTCTTAACCAATATTACTATTCCAATCTCAACAATTATTCAATTATTCCTCTCTATAGTGCCATGATATTGGGGAGTATATAGTGTTTTGAATTTATAATTAATTTTAGTTTTGAGGGATATATTTTGAATACCTCACATATATATAACATGAAATTATTAGAGCATGATTTCTTAATGCTGAGCCACAATGAATTTTTAAATTTGTCTCAAATGAATTTTAATCATCTCAACTTCCTTTAACTTAATATATTTGAGAATCATATTGTTAATATTTTGATAATAATAAATGAATAGGATGAATTATAAATCACCTCTTATAGAATTTTATATGGATAATGTTATACTTTTTATGAGATTTATCAGTCACTTTCTCTTTCTGAGGTATTCTTCAAAATTTTGTACTTTTTTCATTTAGATTGCATTTATCTCTCAAAAAATAATGTTTCAAAATTATTATTCACTTTATATGGTTGATATTATAAATCATTATTCTCTATAATATAATTTCATCATTTTCACCCATATAAAAAAATTACAAATGAAAATTTGAAAACAAATTTCTACTGATTATATTTCGTTATTTAATGATTTTTTATTCATTAATTATATAAATTATAAATGATTTTATTTTGATAAAACAATTATAACCATAAACACACGGTTTACTATCTATCAAAATATTGTACTTTGTCACATCCATATAAAAAATAACATTAATGTTTTTATACTGATAACCAATTTCATTATATCTGATCTCCCTGATCATTAAAGAATCATCATTTACAATGGTTATAGTTCCTATAAAAGTCAATAAATATTTTTTCCAAATCTTCATATCACATTTCAGGTTCGAAGAAAATCATATATCAAGAACCCATTACTTAGTTTAGTGGATGTATTTCAGTTTATTTTCTTTTCAAAAATATTTTTATTTGTCTGGATTATGATTAATATTTTTTCTCAATATAGGGAACCAATATAAGAAGTAATGACATATAGTTTTCTACCCTCTAAAATTTCTAATCACACCTACCACACACATCCTCAAGGCACCTGAATATATATTACTTCGGAATATTGGAAGTAGTTTTCTTAATAGACAATCTTGTTTTAGAACAAATGTTCCACACCTCTAAATGACCCCTAACTTCATGCATCATTCCCAATAGCGAAATATTTCAACATAATATGTAATCCATGTTCACAAAAAATTTAAAATACATTAAATAATTATAAAATATTGTATCTTGTAGGATAAAAAATAATTTTCTTATAATTGTATGCATATTTGTTTCTTATTTTATCATCAAGTCCATATTTTAACTTATTTTTGTGGAAAATAAATTCATATTTCCACCTTCCATTTAGGGAAAAGGGGTGGTTATTTTCCCCATTTTTCATAATCTAAAATTTTAAATACATTAAAATTTAAAAATTATTATTAGTAAAAATTTTATTATAAAAATATTTATTGGTTATTGTTTTAACATTACTTTTTTTCAATATCTATCTAAAGATTTAGATAACTTGTAGGTGACATCAAAAAATGTTTTATCAAAATATTTAAATTCAGTATCACATTACCAATATACATAAACTATATAATTTTTATTTCATTCATATGGGATACTTTATTCATTAAAAACTTTTTATTCACTTTAGTCAAACTCATATTTTATTTCTTCAATATTTTCTCTTATTTTATAATAATGGTATTATACTGAAAACAAAATTCATGTTCATCAATCAATATTTCCTCCAATAATGTAGTTTCTGAGATTTCTTCTTCACTACAAGAAGATTCAATATATTTAACAACATGATTCTTTGTATTGTTAAATTTATCAATAGATTTACCATTCGATTTACCGTTACAAGTTTTATCAAATTTTTAATCATTATAAATAATATATCATCTCATGATTCAAGAAAATATATGTTTCTTCTTAAAAATTATTATAATTACTTAATAATTTTGTAAAACAAATTTTTATATGGTTTCCCATCACCATTTTTATAAAACTATTCTCCGTTTTTGTATAAAAAAATGAAAATTGTATCAAATCTATAGAATTTGTGGTATCTAATTGGAAACATATGTTTCCTCTATCCCATTCCCTCATTAAATCTATTTAAAATTTGATAAATAATTTTTTGATAGTCTCCATTATCCCTTTATTTTTCATATATTATTTATACTTATTCATAAATATTTTCACTCATTTTTAACATTCATATTTCAAGAATGTTCATTACATCATTAACATTTTATTCATGGTTGCAAGTTTTATAATCACATTGATTATGAGATTTATATTAATTATTTTAGATGAGAGTTTTTTTATATTTAAGATATAATATCATAGGTTCAACAAATCCATGAATGATTATCATATGCTTTTTGACAATGGTGGAGTGTTTATAATTTTCAAAAATTATATAGATATTTATAACCATTTCATTTTCCCTTTTAAAGTAATGATCAATGTTCTCTTTTATATTCATATTTATTTAATCAATTTGGATTCTATATATAAATAGTTTCACCCCCATAAATTGTAACATCCTGGTTCCAGAATCCACCCAGAGACACCCCGTACTCAGTTGGTCACATGGCCTCAAGTGCATTTCCTCGAATTCCAGAGGCTACCGACTAGCAGTGAGGGCCTTGGGTATTATAGTGGGGAAACTATTCCCTCATTGGTAGAGTGACACAGTGGAAGTGAAACAAGTATACAATGGATGAAGCAGTGATAATCTATACAAAAGTAAACAGTAGAAGACTAGAAATAATAAACTAGAGTGCACATATATATATATAAATGATGCATGATACATATGTCCAGGAAAGTAGCCAAACAAATCACAACATTGGAATAAAATAGTAATAAATCAAATTACAGAAGAAAAACAGTGAACAAATCCACAGCATCACAAGACATAGCTTGGTCCCATCCTCTCGAGCTCCATAACCAAAATAGAACCTGAACTAGAAGGGCCCTTGCCCTTATCTGTACCAGCAAAAATATAATCTGTTCGGGCCAAAAGCATGGACACAACAGGGCATGAGACGAAATCCCAGTAGGGAACCACCATGAGACCTATGCCTAACAGTTATTGAATATATGGAAAGTAAGTACAAAATGCAGTAAACAAGGATTTACTCAACAGTAAACAATCCACAGTTTCGAACCATTGAAACAACTACATATCATGAACTAGAAAAACAATGCATATAACCACAACAGGTAACCCTCTGGTACTACTAGAAACACAAGCATGCAACTAAAGCACAAAGGTATCCCTCTAGGAAGTACTCACATCCTATCCCCTATAGTCATATATATCAATTAAAAGTAACCCTCTAGGAAGTACACTCAGTATAACCCCTATGGTTCAGCTTAAGCATAGACTCTCTAAAGAATCAGTCACCGTTAATTCCTCCTATAGTCTCGTATCGACAACTAAAGGTGCTCAAGGGAAGCACTAATTTCACATTCCCTTTATGGCCCGCGTTGAGGAACCACATACACTCTGAGTAAGCACTCAACATCAATTCCCCAAGTGGTCACACATCATTAGTAAAACAGACACTCTAGATAAGCCCTCAACATCCATTCTCCTTATGGTCTATACAGTATGTTCTCGCGGCCCTATGTAAGTCAAGAAAGTACAGTCGCGCGTAATAGCCCACGTAAACCTCAAGAACTACCTGGATAGTTGTCTACAACATATCAGTATAATAGAATAACAGTCACACCATCCAATAATACTAGGAATGAGAAAGTAAACAGCAGCCTAATAGTCAAACTAGACCCAATGGTCAAAACATGAAAAACAAGCATGTGAAAACTACTCCAAATCATAGCAATTCACCATATTTACAATAAATTAGCCTCTACTCAAGCATACATGTGTAGCATGAAAACAATAGGTCTAAAATGGTAAACGTACAACACCCCATTCATGGGCATTGGGAAAATTTGCACATATAACTCAAATACATTCAGCGGAAAGGCACAAACCACCTACCATTAGGGTTCCAACGAAGTCGATCCATATGATACCAATCCTCCTCAAATCATCCGAACAGACCACCGAAAATGTTATATATCCCCTCCTCTAACATCCACAAGTCTTTAAATCAATACCCAAGTTATATAAAACCCTAGATCTACACAAAACAGGTGTAGATATAGAAAACTAAGAGAGAGAGATATATATAGATCTAGAGGAAATCACACAAAAAAAAGCAAGAGGATAGACATACCTGGGAGAAACCACCTTCAAACCACCTTGAAATCCCATTGATTTGCTTCCAAAAATAGTGGGAGAGTCCCTCCAACACTTGAGAACCAAATATACTAAGAGGGATTCTATTTGGAGTAATAATGGTTGAGAGATGGAATATCCTGAGTGTCCCAAGACTTAAAACCCCTAACTTTAAGTGTCCATGTGGTTACCCCACACGGTTTGGAAACCCGTGCACCAACCATTCAGTTTCCAATGTCTCACCTAGGAACATCACATGGATTTCACTCACGGTTTGACAAACCTTGCGCCACCCATGCGGAGCCTACTGTAAAGGGTGCACGATTTTCCTAGGTTGTCTGCACAATTTGTTCAGACCGTGTGCCAACCGTGCGCCCCTGCACAACCTCCACAACTTCAAAAGTTTTTCCTAGAAAAGTAAAAACATCAACCAACTAGAGAAGGAGAACATACCTGAAAGAAGGTTCAGGTTCTTACAAACACCCCCCCTTAATGAAATTTTTCTCTAAATTTCCCATGCACAGCGTAGAATAAGAAACCCCAATAAGATCCGGCTACTATGCTCATACTTCAGCCTCCCTCTCCCATGTCCCATCTTGTACTCACTCGTGATGCCATAGAACTCGTACTAGAGGAACAAACCTACATAGAGAACCTTTTTACTATGACCTACAATCCATATATGGTGCTCCTCGAATGACACATCCACTTCGAGCTCAACCTCCTTAGGTTGAAAGGCATTAGATGTGTCTGAAAAGTAACGTCGGAGCTGAAAAACGTGGAAAATGTCGTGCATAGCCCAGTGCCTCTGATGTAATAACAACAGATAGGTAGCCATCCCAACTCTCTTCAACACATAAAATGGCCCAATGTACCTTGGAAAATTCTTACCCTGTCTCCTTATTCTTCTGCACCCCAACCTAGGTCCGATATGTAGGAAAACCATGACCCTGACATCGAACTCTAGAGGTCATCTCAGATGATCAGCATAACAATTCTGTTGAGACTGTGCAGTATCTATCCCTTTCTGAATTATCTCTATTTGCTCCTTGGTCTCCTGAACAAGATTAGGACCCAGGAAAGCTGCCTCTCCTACTTCCAGCAAACATAAGGGTGATTGGCATGGCCTACCATATAAAGCATTATAATTTGACATCTGAGTAGTTCCTTGAAAACTATTGTTGTAGGACAAATCTATAAGAGGTGTATGATTCTACCACCAACCTCCAATATCAAGAATGCATGCTTATAGCATGTCCTCAAGCACCTGAATCATAGGCTTGGACTGGACATCTGTCTGGGGATGGTAAGATGTACTCAATAGTACCTATGTACCAAACGCCTTCTTAGGCCCCTGCCAGACTCGAGAAGTAAAAGGATCATCCCTATCTGAAATAATGGAGTGTGTAACTCCATGTAGACATAAAATCTAACGGATGTAAAACCTTCCAAGCTCATCAACACTAAAATTCTCCTTGATTAGCTAGAAGTGAGCAACATTCGTGAGTCTGTCAATGACAACCCAAACTGCATCATTCCCTCGAGGAGACCTCAACAAACTGGTCATAAAATCCACCGCGACATCATTCCACATCCACTCGGGAATATGTCACTGCTGCAAAAGATCGGTTGGTCGCTGATTCACAGACTTCACATATTGACAAGTGGAACACATAATGACAAAACTAGAAACATCTCTCTTCATACCAGGTCACCAATACTAACGGTGTAGATCACGATATATCTTGGAGAAAGTAGGATGAACTGCCCAAACTAAGGAATGATATTCCTGCATCATCTCCTCATGCATGTCTGATGGCACCCATACACACCCCTAAAAATGAAATATATCTTCCTCTCCTATGGTCCATCAAGTAATACCGTCCTTTCCTGAAATGATCTCCCATAGGACTAGGCCTTCTAAATCTGATAGCTGCCTCATTCTCACTCACTCAATAAGAGTAGAGGTAACAACTACAGAAGAAAGAAACGTCTGCCCCTGTTTTTCGTGCACCTCCAAATGAATCTCAGATAACATATCCATAAGCTACCACTCAATGAAGGCCTCCTGAACTTCATGTATTTGAGTCCTCCTAATCAGTGCATCGGCCACAGTGTTGCATTTCCCAGGCTTATAGGAAAGATTAAAGACAAAATATTGAAGGTACTCAACCCACCTTCACTCTCTCAAATTCATGTCATGCTATGTGAAGATGTACTTGAGAATTTTGTTGTTAGTGAAAACCACAAAATTATGTCTGATCAAATAATGTCTCCAACAGCAAGAGGCATGAACAAAAACTGCCAACTCGAGATCATGCATTGGGTAATTCTTCTCATGTGGCCTCAACAGTTGAGACCCGTATGCAATGACTCCTTCTCCCTGCATAAGCACAGCTCCCAGCCCGATACTTGATACGCCATAGAAAACTGTATAGAACTTTCTTAGCTCTGGGAAGAATAGTATCGATGATGAAGTCAGTCTCCCATTCATCTATTGAATGGATGACTCACAGGAATATGATCATAATAATTTTTCACCCATCTTAGTTAGACCAGTTAGTGGTTCTGCTAATCGTGAGAAGTCATGTATGAAACGTCTGCAGTATCCAGTCAGCCCTAGATAACTTTTTACCTCAAAGACGTTCTTCGGCTCCTCCCAAGAAACATCTACTCTCACTTTCTCTAGGTCTACTGATACACCTATCTCTAAGATAACATGACCCATGAAATGAAACTGATCCATCAAAATGTTGCATTGTGAGAGCTTTGCATATAACTAATGCTCTCTCAGTCTACTAAAAATGATCTCAAAGTGAATAGCGTGGTTGTTTCGAGTGTGAGAGTACACCAAGATATTGTCTACGAATATGACAATGAAAGAATCCAAGTATGGATGGAAGACTCGGTTAAACGGTGCTATTAAAACCATATGAATGCTCGTGAGACTAAATGACATTACCATATACTTGTATAAACCATGCATGGTCTGGATGGCTATGAGAGGTATATCAGATGGTCTAACATGCAACTGATGATAACCATACCACAAGTCAATCTTCGAGAACACCCGAGCTCCTTGAAGCTGATCAAGAAGATAATCAATCCTAGCAAAGGGATATCGGTTCTTGACCATCAACTAGTTCAACTTTCGATAATCCACACAAATCCTGATGGTACCATACATCTTCTTCACAAATAGGACATGCAAACCCCAAGGAGAAGTACTAGGTCATATGAACCCCTTTGTGTGCAACTCCTTCAACTGTTTCTTGAGCTCCTACAACTATGGTGTAGACATCCTATAAGGAGGAATGGACACTGGTGCTGCTCCTGACATGAGTTGAATAGAAACATCTACCTCATGCTTCAAAGGCAAACTTGAAAAGTACTCTGAAAATAAATCCCTAAAACTATCCACCACTAGAGGAAAGTCTAACTGTGAAGTCCCCTAGTCATCCAGATATAAACTAGAAATCTAGGCTGTAAGTCCTCCTAACCGATGATGCTCTGGACCTTCTCTGCTCACCTGGACATCCCGTTCGACGTTATGAAGAATCAATACATCGTCTAGTGATGAGAAACTCACCATGCGACAATAATAGTCAATGACTGCATGGAAAATAACTAACCAGTCCATTACGAGATTGACATCATAGACTGTAATCCATAGGACATAGAGGTCCCATAGGGAGTTACACCCACCAACCTCTAGAGGGCACTCCCTGCACTGACATACAGTAGCCGTTCTAGTCCCCAGAAGACTGTTTAGCATCAACATATCAGCAGAAGAATAGATGCAGAGACCAGGTCTCTCCACAACAAAAATAGATATAAAGCTATGGGAAGCCCCTGTATCGAAATGGGAAGAAGATAAAACTATGTCTACAAAGATCGTACCTCAAATAGTAGAATTTTCAGGATACTTCTCCTGTTGGGTCTCCTCCACTGCAAAATTCTGGCCTGCTCCATGGCCATATGACCATGCCTGACCACTCTGAGCTAATCTTCCCTGATGTCACTAAAGGACTAGAGACTTGCCACCATGGCCACGACCTCCACCTCAGCCAAAACTACCCGATGTACTTCAGTTCCCAGACCGGTGAGAAACTGGTGGTGCTTCTCCTGAACAAGGAGTCATGGAAGAACCCATGTCACCATATTCCGATGAGAAGATCTGATAGAAGCGTTGAAGATGACCAATGTTGTCACCCGATCGGCACTCCACTGGGTCTCTCGTGAATTGTGGCCTTGTAGGCCCACTCTTCCCGCACTGGTATCACTCCACCTAGCTACAAGAAGAATTTTATTGCCTCCTTGGACCCCCACACATAAACTCTCTATGGTGATTCTTTCTGTTTAGAGGAGGAATACTAACTCCAAATGTTAAGCCACCCTAGCTCACAACTCTAGAATACTTCATATTTCACTCTGTGATCATCGCCTGTTTGACTATAGAAGTGATAGAAGTCAACTGTAATATTTTCACCTACTGTCTGATTTCGTGCCTTAGACCGTCCCCGAACATCCTTGACATGAATAACTGATCACCTCTTGAAATAGGTGTGAAGCGCTGCGCTCAGTAAAAAGAGAGGAATAATTCAGGACAGAAAGTGTTTCCTACTCCATAATCATAAACTATCAAATGCGATTTCCCTTCAAGGTATTTGGATAGATGTAGTCTATGAAGGCGCACTAAAACTCATCCCAGACCAGGATTTGTTGGTGTACCACTTTTGGGATCACATCTGACCATCTCTTGGCCGAATCCCAAAGAATATACATAGAGAGCTTGACCCTCCTCTCTGGAGGCATATCCTGATGCTCAACGATTGTCAACCAAGATTCTAGCCATGAGGTTGCATCTTGGATTCCTCTATCCACCGAGAAAGTTGGAGGATGCTGCTTCTGAAAGACCCGTGTCAAATCTGCCATCGACAGGGCTGGAGGCGGCGCTCCCTGAATGTTTTGCATCATCCTCTTGAAACCCTCTCTAAACTGTGCATCAGCACCTATGTCAAGTAAAATGGCTGGTGCCAAGGCTAGCACAACTGGGGGATCCGCGGGAAGTCCCTAATCGGCCATACCCAGTGTCTGATCACCGCCTTCAAACTGGCGAACAACCGAAGGATGTCTCGGTGGCATGAATCTGCAAGGTCAAATGCACACCTTAGATCAAGTTTATCAAGGACTGAAAAAAATGAAGTGCGAGAAGGGAATAGGAGGAACAAAAGCATCCATGTTTTAAAAAACATGACTATAGGTTATGTATAACTTAAGGTACTATACATCTATATTTTTAGTCACAAGGGTGGACATGGGGTTGACACAACAAAATGTTTGTGGATGGTGCACAGCGTGTTCACTCCAAGTTTTCCCTATCCAATGCCTCTTTCACACGGCCTATGACTCAGCTAGCGACTACACGTCATGTACATACGACATGCAGTTTGTACTTAAGAAAAACAGTTTCTTCCCGAATTGAAGAACATAAGATGTGTATTCAAAACTACATGACATGAATTCTGGGTTTTTCCGGACAGTAAGCCCCAGAAACAACCCCGGAGCCCAGAAAACACTAAAAAGTACATTAAGTGCCAAAATATTTTCTTTGAGGGCCCATAATCCTCGCGAATCAATGCTTTTCATCTTATAATTGTTATAAACAAGGTAAACTAGGCAAAAATCCACCAATTTTAGGTCCATGAGGGCCCATAACACCTTAAGAACCAAAATTTAGTGCTCATTCAAACAAAAACTTATACAAAAGATACCATATCAAATATCATGTATTTATCAAAGCAACTATCACAACAACATGCATATTCTACACAACATCTATCACAAAAACATGAAATTGCTAATGCATCTTAAATATAATGGCAAGAATGCATGACATGTCATTTCTAGAAAGTGTCTATATGATTCATGAGATGGCGTACCCTCATCTCATCGGGTTTTGATAGAAATATAACCCCAATAACATCATCAATAATAGAACAAAACATGTGAGTCACCCAACGGTAAAAATCAAATCAACCGTGAACTTGAAAAACCAGAAAAATTTCAATAAACGAGGTAGGTTGGATTTTCCCTATAAACGGGTTAGCTACTCCTTGGCAAAACTTATTACCAAGTAACTATTTCTTCTTATCCCAAGCTAAAGGCTCTAAATAGTAAGTCAGGAGAAAAGAATTCCTCTGATACCACTTCGTAATGTCTTGGTTTCAGAAGCCACCTAGAGAATCCTCGTACCCAGTTGGTCACATGGCCTCATGCACATTTCCACAAATTCCAAAGGCTGTCGACTAGAAGTGAGGGCCTTGGGTTTGATAGTGGGGAAACTATGCTCTCATTGGAAGAGTAACATAGTGGAAGTAAAACAAGTATACAATTGCAGAAGGATTAGTAATCCATATGAAAGTAAACATTGGAAGACTATAAATAACAAAATGGAGCACACATATATATTTGATTGATGCATGATATATATGTCTGGGAAAGAACCCAAAATAATCAAAATGTTGGAATACAACAGTACTAAACCAAAGTAAAGAAGAAAAACTATGAAAACTCCATAGCATCGCAAGCCATAGATTAGTCCCATGCTCTCTAGCTCCACAGCTAATCCATAACCTGAAGTAGAAGGACGCTTTCCCTTATCTATACCTGCAGCAATATAATCTGTTTGGGCCCAAAAGCATGTCCCAAACTGGGTGTGAGACTAAATCCCACTAGGAAACCATCATGAGATCATTGCCTAACAGTCAGTTAATATATGGAATGAAATTATAGAATGCAGTAAACAATGACGTACTCAGCAGTAAACAAACCACAGTTTCAATGCATTCAAACCACTACATAACATGAAACAACTAAACAAAGAAAATAACTACAATAGGTAACCCTCTAGTACTACTAGAAACACAAGCACACAGCTAACGCACAAAGTTAACCCTCTTTGAAGTACTCATAGCCTATCCCCTATGAACCAACATATCAAGTACAAGAAACCCTCTGGGCAGTACACTCAGTCTATCCCCTTTGGTTTAGCTTAAGAATAGACACTGTGAGGAAGAACTTGCCATAAATTCCTCCTATAGTATCGTATTAGTAACTTAATGCGCTCTAGGGAAGCACTTAAGTCACATTCTCTCTATGGCCCCCTTCGAGGAACTACAGACACTCTGAGGAATAAATCAACGTGAATTCCCCCTGTGGTCTTGTATCGTAAGTAAATCAGACACTTTGGAGAAGCCATCAACGTCCATTCTCCCAATGGTCTATACACCAAGTTCTCACAACCCTATGTAAGTCATGAAAGTATAGCCGTGTGTATCGGCCAATGTAAACCCCAGGAACTACTTGTCAAGCAGTCTAAATCATATCAGCATAACAGAAAAACAATCACAACATCCTATAATACTAGGCATGGGAAAGTAAACAGTAGCCTAATAGGCAAACTAGACCCAGTGGTAAAAACAAGAAAAACATGCATGGGAAAACACATCCAAACCACAGAAACTCACCTTATTCACAATCAATTAGCCTCTACTCAAGCATACAATATTTGCAGGCAAAAAATAGCGCTAAAACGGTAAACGCGCAACACCCTATTCATGGGTATTGGGAAAATTTGCACATTTAACTCAAAGACATTCAATAGAAAGGAACAAAAAAGATGCCTCGTACACGGTTGGTCACATAGCCTCAATTTAATTTCCCCAAACACGGGACGCTACCGACTAGTAGTGAGGGCTTTAGGTATGAAAGTGGGGAAACTATGCCTTCATTGGCAGAGTAACACAATGGATGTGAAACAAGTATACAATGGCAGAAGCAGCAATAATCCATACAAAAGTAAATAGAGGAAAACTAGAAATAATAAACCAGAGCACACACATATATATGAATGATGCATGATACATATGTTTAGGAAAGTAGTAAAACAAATCACAATGTTGGAGTACAACAGTAGTAAACCAAATTACTGAAGAAAAACTGTGAAGAAATCCACATCATCGCAAGCCAAACCTTGGTCCCATGATCTCCATCTCTATGTCCATTTAAGAACTTTAAGTAGAAGAGTGCTTTCCCTTATCTACACCCGCAACAATAAAATCTATTTGGGCCCCTCAAGCATAGCCCAATCAGGGTGTGAGACTAAATCCCAGCTGTAAGCCACCGCGAGATCTGTGCCTTACAGTAAGTGAATATATATCAAGTAAGTACAGAATTCAGTAAACAAGGAAGTACTCAGCAGTAAACAATCCATAGATTCAAAGCATTCAAACCACTACATAACATTCAACATCAAAACAATGCAGATAACCACAACATGTAACCCTCTGGTACTACTAGCAACATAAGAAAACAGCTAAAGCCCAAAGGTAACCCTCTAAGAAGTACTCACAACATCTCCCCTATAGTCCTACCTATCATGAAAAAGCAACCCTCTGGGAAGTACAATCAGTCTAACCCCTTTGGTTCAGCTTAAGCATAGACACTCTGAGGATGTACTTTCCGTCAATTCCTACTATAGTCTCGTATTGGTAAATAAAGACTCTCTAGGGATGAACTTATGTAACATTCCCTTTGTGGCTTGCGTTGAGGAACTACAGAAACTCTGAGGAAGCACTCAAGGTCATTTTCCACTATGGTCTCACATCGTAAGTAAAAAAGGACACTCTGGAGAAGCCCTCAACGTCCACTCTTCCTATGGTCTATACACCAGGTTCACATGGCCCTGTTTAAGTCAAGAAAGTATAGTTGCATGTATCGGCCCAAGTAAACATCATGAATTACTTATCTAGAAGTTGACAACATATCAGCATAATAGAAAAATAGTCACACCATCCTACAATACTAGGACAGTGTATGTAAAAAAGCAGCCTAACATGAAAACTAGACCCGACCATCAAAACATGCAAAATATGCATCGACAAAAAAAATCCAAAGCACATAAATTCACCCTATTCACAATCAATTAGCCTATACAAAAGAATACAAGATTATCCGGAAAACAATAATGCTAAAATGGTAAATGCGAAACACCCCGTTCATGGGTATTGGGAACATTTGAACATATAACTCAACGACATTCTACAGAAAGGCACTAACCACCAACCATTAGGGTTCTGGAGAAGTCGATCCAAAAGCTACCACACCTCCTCAAATTTGGAAAACACACAAATGAAAATGATCTATATCCCCTCCCCTAACATCCACAAGTCTTAAAATCAACACCCATGGCAACCACAACCCTAGATATACACACAATGGGTGTAGATTCAGAAAACCGAGAGAGAGAGAGATAGAGATATGTAGATCTAGAGGAAAACAGAAAGAAACCACAAGGATGGACTTACCTGAGAGAAACCACCTCCAAACCACCTTGAAACCCCTTTTATTTGATTCTAAAAAGAGTGGGAGTGTCCCTCCCACCCTTGAGAATCGAAAATCCTGAGAGAGCTTCGTGTAGGAGGAAGAATGAAGGAGAGATTGAGAATCCTGAGTGGCCAGGGACTAAAAAACACAAACATTATGTGGTCTCACGGTTACCCCACATGGTTTGAAAAACTATGTGCCAGCCATACAGTTTCCATTGTCTCACATAGGGAATTTTCACAGCTTTCCCACATGGTCTGAAAACCCGTGCGTCGCCCGTGTGGAGCCCTCTTTAATGGGTGAAAAATTTTCTTGGGCTGGCTGCACGGTTTGTTCAGACCATGCCCCAACCGTGCGCCCCTGCACAACCTCCAAAAAATAAAAAGTTTTTCCATGAAAAGTCCAAACTTAAATCAAACTAAGAAGGAAAACATACCTGAATGAAGTTTAAGGTTCTTACAATCTTCTCACCTTAAATAAATTCATCCCCAAATTTCCCTAGCACGGAGTAGAAGACGAAACCCCAAAACAATCTGGAAACGGTGCTCGTACGACAGCCTGCCTCTCCCAAGTCTCCTCTTGTACTCGTTCGTGATGCCATAGAAATTATACTAGATGAACAGACCAGCCCTGGAGTACCTTTGTCCAACAATCTATAATCTGGATAGGGCGCTCCTCGAATGACACATCCACATCGAACTCAACCTCCTCGGGTTGATAGACATGATACATGTCTGAAAAGTAATGTTGGAGGGAAGATATGTAGAAAATATCATGCATATCCCAGTACCTCTGAGGTAACAGAAACCGATAGGCAACCGGACTAACTCCCTCCAATAACTCAAATGGCCTGACATAACTCAGAGAAAGCTTACCATGTCTCCTGATTCTTCTGTTCCCCAACCTCGGTGTGACACATAAGAAAACCAGATCATCGACCTCGAACTCCAGTGTTCATCTCTGCTGATCAGCATAAGACTTCTGTCGAGACTATGTAGAATCCATCCTCTTCTGAACCTACTCTATCTACTCTGTGATCACCTAAACAAGATGGGGTCCCAGAAAAGCTGCCTCCCCAGCCTCCAGCCAACATAAGGGTGATCAGAATGGCCTACCATACAAAGCCTCATAAGGTGTCATTTGAATATTTTCTTGAAAACTATTGTTGTAGGAAAACTCCATAAGAGGTATATGCTTCTCCCACCAACCTCTAATATCATGAATGCATGCTCAGATCATATCTTCAAGTACATGAATAGTACACTTCAACTGGCCATCTGTCTAGGGATGGTAAGCTGTACTCAAAAGTACCTGTGTACCAAATGCCTTCTAATGCCCCTGAAATACCTGAGAAGTAAAATGAGAATCCCTATCTAAAAAAATGTACTGTGTAACACCATGCAGACGTACAATTTCACTGATTTACAACCGTCCCATCTCATCCACACTATAAGACTACATGATCAGCGGGAATTGAGCATCCTTAATGAGTCTATCAATGTAAACCTAAACTGCATCATTCCCTTGAGGCGACCTCGACAAACGGATCAAAAAATCCATCGTGACATCATTCCATTTCCACTCAGGATTGGGTAACTACTACAAAAGCCCTACTAGTCACTAATGATCTACATTCACCTATTGATAGGTGGAACACTTCATGACAAAACCAGAAACATATCTCTTCATACCTGGCCACCAATACTGATGGTGTAGATCATGATACATCATGGTGACACTATGATGAATTTCCCAAACTGAGGAATGAAATTTCCACATCAAGTCCTCATGTTTGTCATCTAGCACCCATATGCACACCTAAAAATGCATGATCTCATCCTTGCATATGGTCCATCCAAGAATATGGTCCTCTCCTGACACGCTCTCCCGTTGGAATATGCCTTCTGAATCTGATATCTACTCATTCGCACTCGATCAAGAAGAGTAGAGGTAACAGCTACATAAGAAATAATCATCTGCCCCTGTCTGTCGTGCACCTCTAAATGCATCTCAGAGAATGAAACCATAACCTGCCAATCACTACTGGCCTCCTGAACTGCATGTATCAGAGTCATCCTGCTCAGTGCATTGACCACTACATTGCTTTTCTCAGGCGTATAGGCAAGCTCAAAGTCAAAAGACTGAAGGTAATCAACCCACCTTCATTTTCCAAAATTCAAGTAATGCTGAGTGAATATATTCTACAAACTTTTGTGGTCGGTGAAAACCACAAAATGATCTCCTAGAAAATAATGTATCCAATAGCGTAAAGCATTAACAACTGCTGCTAACTTGAGATCGTGTGTCAGGTAATTCTTCTTGTGTGGCCTCAACTGCCGAGACCCGTATGCAATGACTCCTTCTCCATACATAAGAAAAACTCATATCTTGATACCTGATGCATCATAGTAAACAGTATAGGTCTTGCCTGTATCTAGCAAGACTAGTATCGGTGCTGAAGTCAGTCTCCCTTTTAGCTCATGGAAGACCGACTCACAAGAATCTGACCACAATAATTTTTCACGATTCTTAGTTAGACCCATCAGTGGTTCTGCTAAGCATGATATGTCTTGTATGAAACGTCTCTAATATCTACCCTGCCCTAGAAAACTTCATACCTCAAAGTCGTTCTTCAACTGATTTTAGGAAACTACTGATCTCACTTTCTCTAGGTCTAACGATACACCTGTCTCTCAGATAACATGACCCTATAAGTGATTCCAATCCTTCCAAAAGTAGCATTTTGAGAGATTTGCATATAAATAATTCTCCCTCAATGTACACAAAATAATATTAAGATGGGTAGCATGGTCGTGTCGAGTGTGAGAGTACACCAAGATATCATCCACGAAGATGACCATGAATTAATCCATGTAAGGATAGAATACTCTATTCATCAGTGCCATAAAAACTACAGGCGTGTTCGTGAGACTGAATGGCATAACCATATACTTGTATAGACCATACCTGATCCGGAAGGCTGTGAGAGGTATATCAGATGGTCTAATGCACAACTGGTGATAACCAGAACTCAAGTCAATCTTCGAGAACACCCGTGCTCCTTGAAGCAGATCAAAGAGATCATCAATCGAAGGCAAGGGATATTGGTTCTTTACCATCAACTGGTTCAACTTCTGGTAATACACACAAAGCCTGAGGGTACCGCCCGCCTTCCTTTCAAACAAGACAGGAGAACCCCAAGGAGAAGTACTAGGTCAGATGCAACACTTTGAGAGAAACTCCTCCAACCGTTTCATGAGATCAGGAAACATGGTGTAGCCATCCTATAAGGATTAATGGATACTGGTTCTACTCTTTACATGAGTTCAATAGAAATGTCTACCTCAGGATCTGGAGGAAAACATTAAAAGTTCTCTAGAAATACATCCCTAAAATGATCCACCACTGGAAAAAAGTCTTACTATGATGTCCACTGGTCATCAAGATATAAACTAGCAACATGGTTTGTAAGTCCTCCTAACCCATGATGCATTGGACCCACTCTTCTCGCCTAGAAATCCCATTTGTTGTTATGAAGAAACGATACACCCTTTGGTGATGTGAAACTTCACCTACAATGATAACAATCGACGACTACCTAGAAAGGAACTAACCATCCCATTTTGAGATTGACATCATAACATGTCATCTCTAGGACATAGAGGTCCCATATGAAGTGACACCCACCAGCCTCTAGAGGGAACTCCCTGAACTAATGTACACTAGCTATTTTTGTCACCAACGGAGTGTATTGAGTCAAGATATTAGCAGAAAAAATTATTTAGAGACCACGTCTCTCCATAACCACAAAAAAATAAAGCTATAGGAAGCCCCAGTATCGAAAAGAGAAAAAGCTGAAAATGAGGCTACTAGGATCATGCCTCGAATGGAAGAAGGTCTGGGATCCTGCTCCTACTGTGTCTGCTCCACTACAAATGTCTGGCATGCTGCATGGCCCTGCGACCCTACCTAGAAACTCCGAGCTAATCTACCCTAATGTCACTGAAATACTGGAAACTGGCCTCCATGGCTATGTACTCCACCTCGGCCTGAATGAACGGAAGAACTCCAGTTCCCAGACCGATGAAAAACGGGTGGTGCTGCTCCAGAATGAGGAGTCATGGATGAACCCATGTGCCCAGCTGCCGGTGAAATGATCTGACAGAAGCACTGAAGATGACCCATCTTGTTGCATGGTCGGCACTGCACCGGGTCTCTCGTGCAAAGTTTCATGTATACTCACTATTCCCGCACTGGTATCACACCACCAGGAAACTAGAAGAACTGTATCACCTACTTGGATACACGCATATAGACTCACTACGGCGCTTCTTGCAGTCAGGAGGAGGAATACTAACTCCAGATGCTGAGCCGCCATGGTTCAGAACTCCAGAATCCCTCAGATTGTGCTCTATAATCAGCGCCTGGTTGACAATAGAAGTGGTAGAAGTCAACCGAAATATTTTCACCTACGATCAGATGTCGTGGCTCAGACCATCCTTGAACTTCCTTCCCATGAATAACTATTCACCTACTGAAATAGGTGTCATGCGCTGAAGCTCGGTAAATTGAGAGGAATACTCCATGACATAAGGAGTTCCATGCTCTAGACTCATGAACTCTCGGGCTTGATTGGACCTCAAGCTCTCTGGATAGAAGTAGTCATAGAAGATGCGCTGAAACTCATCCCAGACCATGACTTTCTAGTGTCCAACCTGTGAGATCACATCCCACTATCTCTGGGCGGAATCGCAAAGCATATACATAGCGAGCTTGACCCTCCTCTCTGGAGGCATCTCCAGATGCTCAAATATCTTCAACATGTCTTCTATCCATGACTCTGCAGCTTGGGGTCCTCCATCCTCTGATAAAGTGGGAGGATGCCGCTACTAAAAGACCTGTTTCAAATTTTCCATCGGCGGGGATGAAGGCGGGGCTCACTGAAAGGTCGACATCAACCTCATGAAACCCTTTCTGAACTATGCATCAGCAGTTGTGTCAGGTATAACGGCTGGTGTCAGGGATGACATAACTATGTAATCCACTGGAAGTCCCTGACCATCCATACCCAGTGTCTGATCAACGCCTGACAACTAGTGAACAAACGAATGTTGTCTCAGTGGCATGACTCTACAAGGTCAAATTCAGACCTTAGTTCAATATTATCAAGGACTGAAAAACTAGAATTGTGAGAAGGGATGAAGTGGAAGAAAAGAATCCATGTTTTAAAAAACATGACTTCACGACGTCCATAACTTATGTTAATCTCCTTCTGTGTCATTAGTCACACAAGTGGACACAGGTTTGACACAACACAGTGTGTATAGAAGATATACAGCATGTTCACTCCATTTTTTCCCTATCTCGTGTCTCTTCCCACACAGCCTATGAATCAGCTAGAGACTACATGTCGTGTACATATGGTACACGGTGTGTACTTAAGAAAACTCGTCTCTTCCTGAACAGAAGAACACAATCTGTGTATTCAAATCAACATTGCGTGTATATAGGGTTTTTTCAGACTGTAACCCTTAGAAACTACCCTAGAGCCGAGTAAAATACTTAAAAGTACATTATGCACCAAATTCGTATCTGTTAGGGCCCATACTCCCTGTGAATAAAATCTTGGCATATTATACATGTTATAAACAATGTAAACAAGGCAATGATCCACCAATTTTATGTCCATGAGGGCCCATAACACCTCATGAACCACAATTTGGCGTTCATTCAAATAAAACCTTATTCAAACGATACCTTATCAAATAGAAGGTATTTATCAAGGAAAATATCACAACAGAATGAATATTTTACACAACATCTATCACAACAATATGCAATTTCTAATGCACCCTAAATGGAATGGCAAGAATGCAGGACATGTGATTTATATCAAGTGTCTATATGATGCATTAGATGGAATACACTCATCTCATCGAGTAGATATAGATATAGAACATTAATAACATCAACAGTAATAGCACAAAACATGTGAGTCACCCAACAGTGAAAATAAAATCAACCAAAACGTGAAAAACCAATAAAATTTCAGTAAACGAGGTAGGTTGGATTCTCCCTGTACACGGGTTAGCTACTCTCGGGCAA
Source organism: Viscum album (assembly GCA_963277665.1). Taxonomy (NCBI): domain Eukaryota; kingdom Viridiplantae; phylum Streptophyta; class Magnoliopsida; order Santalales; family Viscaceae; genus Viscum; species Viscum album. The sequence goes on from OY728163.1 coordinate 709,898,968, forward strand.
AACATATTACCAAGTACCTATTCCTTCCTATACCTAGATAAAGGATCCAAATAGTAAGTCATGAATAAATAAGTCCTCTGATACCCCTTTGTAACATCCTGGTTCCGGATGCCGCCCAGAGACGCCCCAAACCCAGTTGGCCACATGGACTCAAGCACATTTCCCCAAATGCAAAAGGCTGCAGACTAGCATCTAAGGCCTTGGGTATGATTGTGGGGAATCTATTCACTCATTGGAAGAGTAACACAATGGAATTGAAACATGTATACAATGGTAGAAGTAGTAATAATCCATATAAATGTAAACAGCAGAAGACTAGAAATAATAAACTGTGGCACACATATATATATGAATTATTCATGATACATATGCCTAGGAAAGAAGCCAAATAAATCACAATATGTTAATACAACAGTACTAAACAAAATTACATAAGAAAAATAGTGAACATCTCCACACCATCTCAAGCCATAGCTCCGTCCCAGACTCTCAAACATCACTGCCAATCAAGAACCTGATGTATAAGGGTGCTTTCCCTTATCTATACCTACAACAATATAATCTGTTTGGACCCAGAAGCATGGCCCAAATAGGGCGTGAGACTAAATCCTTGTTGGAAACCACCACAATATCTGTACCTAAAAGTCAGTGAATATATTCCAAGTAAGAACAAGATGCACTAAACAAGGGAAGTACTCTGTAGTAAACAATGCACATTTTCAAAGCATTCAAACCACTACATAACATGAAATATCTAAACAGAGCATATAACCACAACAGGTAACCCTATGGTTCTAATAGAAACAGAATAATGCAGCTAAAGCACAAAGGTAACCCTCTGGGAAGTACTCATAGCCTATCCCCTCTAGTCCTACCTATCAAGTACAAGTAACCCTCTAGGCAGTACACTCAGTCTAACCCCTCTGCTTCGGCTTAAGCAAAGTTTCTCTGAGGAAGCACTCGCCTTCAATTCCTCCTATAGTCTCTTATCGGTAACTATAGGCTCTCTAGGGAATCACTTATGTCACATTCCCTATGTGGCTTGTGTCGAGGAACTACAGACACTCTGAGGAAGAACACAACGTCAATTCCCCCAGTGGTCTCACATCGTAATTAAAATAGACACTCTAAAGAATCCCTCAACATCCATTCTCTCTATGATATATACGCCAGGTTCTCACGGCTCTGTGTAAGTCAAGCATGTATAGCCACGTGTATCAGCCCAAGTAAACCTCAAGAACAACTTCTCTAGTAGTCAACAACATATCAGCATAATAGAACAATAGTCACACCATCCTATAATACTAGGCATGGGAAAGTAAATAGCAGCCTAACAGGAAAACTAGACCCAACACTCAAAATAGCCAAACACGCATGGAAAAACACAACCAAAGCACAAAAATTCACCTTATTCACAATCAATTATCCACTACTCAAGCATAAAAACTTAGTAAGCAAGAAATCGTGCTAAAATGGTAAATGTGAAACACCCCGTTCTTGGGTATTGGAAAAATTTGCACATATAACTCCAAGTCATTCAACAGAAAGGAACAAAAAAGACGCCCCGTACCCAGTTGGTCACCTGGACTCAAGCACATTTCCCCAAACACCAGAGGCTACTGACTAGAAAGGAGGTCCTTGGGTATGATAGTGGCGAAACTATTCCCTCATTGGAAGAGTAACACAATGGAAGTAAAACAATTAGACAATGGTATATGTAGTAATAATCCATACAAAAGTAAACAACGGAAGAATAGAAATAATAAACTAGAGAACACACACTCACACACACACACATATATATATATATATATATAACTGATGCATGATACATCTATCTAGGAAATCATCCAAACAAATCACAATGTTGGAATACAGCAGTACTAAACCAAAGTACAGAAGAAAAACATTGAACATCTCCACATCATCGCAAGCCATTGCTTGGTCCCATGCACTCCAAATCCACATCCAATCATGAACCTGAATTAGAAGGGAATTTTCTCTTATCTATACCTGTAATAAAATAATATGTTTGGGCCCATGTGAATGGACAAAACAGGGCGTGAGACTAAATCCCAGTAGGCAACCACCACGAGATCTGTGCCTAACAATTAGTGAATATATAGAATGTATATACAAAATTCAGTAAACAAGGATGTTCTCAGCAGTAAAAAATCCACAGTTTCAAAGCATTCAAACCAATATATAACATGAAATAGCTAAAAAATCATATAACCACAACATGTAACCCTCTAGTACTACTGGAAAAACAAGCACACATCTAAATCACAAAGGTAACCCTCTGGGAAGTACTCACAGCCTATCCTCTCTGGTCCTACCAATTTAGTGCAACAAACCCTATTGGAAATACACTTAGTCTAACCCCTCTGGTTTGGCATATGCATAGAATCTCTGAAGAAGCACTCGCCGTCAATTCCTCATACAGTCTCGTATCAGTAACTAAAGGCTCTTTAGGGAAGAACTTACATCACATTCCCTATATGACCCTCTTCATGGAACTACAGACACTCTGAGGAAGCCCTCAATGGCAATTCCCTATATGGTCTCACATTGTAAGTAAAACAGTCACTCTGAAGAAACCCTCGATTTCCATTCTCCCTATGGTCTATACACCAGTTTCTCACGGCCCTATGTTAGTCAATCATGTATTTCGCGCATATCTGCCCAAGTAAACCTCAAGAACTACTTGGCTAGTAGTCTACAACATATCAACATAACATAAAAATATTCACACCATCCTGAAATACTAGGCATGGGAATGTAAACAGTAGTCTAATAGGTATACTAGACCCAACGGTCAAAACAGGATAAACATGCATGGAAAAACACATCCAAAGCACAACAATTCATATTATTCACAATAAATTATCCTCTACTCAAGCATAAAATCTTAGAAGGAAAAAAAAGTTGGGTTAAAAATGTAAACGCGCAACACCCCAGTCATGGGTATTGAGAAACATTTCACATATAACTCAAATACATTCAACAAAAAGGATAAAACCACCTACCTTTAGGGTTCTGAAGAAGTCGATCCACAAGCTACCACACCTCCTCAAATACGGCGAACAAACTACCGAAAACGCTCTTTATCCCATCCCCTAACATACACAAGTCTTAAAATCAACACCCAAGGCAACCACAACCATAGATCTACACACATCGAGTGTAGATCAAGAAAACCAAGAGAGGGGGATATAGATATAGAAGAAAACACAAAGAAACCAAGAGGAGAGACTTAAATGGGAGAAACCACCTTCAAACCACCTTGAAACTCCTTTGATTTTCTACAAAAAAGATTGGGAGAATCCCTCCAACCCTTTATAACTGAAAATCCCAAGAGAGCATAGAGTTGGAGGAATAATGAGGGAGAGATGGAAAATCCTGAGTGGCCCAGGACTTAAAAACCCTAACTTTATGTGGCCACATGGTTACCCTGCACAGTTTGGAAAACCATGTGACAACAGTCTGTTTCCCACATTCTCACCCAGGGACATTGTACGACTTGCCCACATGGTATGACAAACCATGCGCCACCCATGCGGTTTCCTCTGTCAAGGGTGCATGGTTTTCCTAGGATGCCCGCACGGTTTATTCAGATGATGCACCAACCATGTGCCCCTGCACGACCTCCACAACATTAAAAGTTTTTCCCTGAAAATTACAAGCATTAAACAACCAGAGAAGGAAAACATACCTAATAGAAGGTCTAGGTTCTTATATAAATTTCACATTTATTATATTTATACTCTCTATCTATTCAAGGAATTATTTCACTGATTAAGATCGCATCACATTGTAGTATTCTATCTTAAAAATAATTATTATAATAGTATTCTATTTATTTCCATAAAACTAATTATTTATATTATCTATAATGATATTTGGTGTATTCTCATTAATTTTTAGAAAACCTATAATAACAGCATGTCAATCCTTTAATCCAGGTGATTGAATATATAGTAACCAATAGTTCTTCCAACTATTATAATTATCTATAAAAACTGATTGAAAACACGTTCATTTAATAAAAACAAAATTGTACATCATATACAACTGAATGAATAATATATAGGAAGCCTTACTTTTTTTATTTTGGAATATCCTAGTATTGGATATCTACACTATAAATGGGGGATGAATCAGTGAAGACGAGATTTTTACAATTTTTTTCATATTAAATTGATCATTGTAACTTGTTAAACTATGATCCACTAAAAAACTAATTCTCAACACGACTCACACATTTATAATATTTAAGTGAATGAACATAGTAATTTTTTCATGGTTTGGGACCCCCTCCTAAGGACTATTCCTTGACATGGTTTATTAAACTCCACAACCATTTATTATTTACTATAAGCATAAGTAAATTATGATTAAATGTTTGAGAGTAACACTACACAATAATATTCCAGAGTGAGAGTAAAATATAGCGATTCAAACTTCATATGTAATATATTTGATCCATAATGAGAGGGACATATTTTATGGTCTGATTGTAATAGAAATAATTGTTGATTGTATTCCTTCATGAATATCTATAATTTTATAGAATAGCTTGCTCACAAAATGTGGTATCAAATAATGATATTCTCCTTAATTATCAAATTCAAAACAACTTGCTAAATATTGATCTCAATCAGATATATATGATAACTATAAATCATCAGGCATAATTTTTACTTGTACTATCTTAACATATAAATTTTTGGTAATTATCAGCATTATTTTTTCTCTCTTTGAAAGATAAATGTACTATAGACCAGAGATATTCATAATTAATAATAATTCGATGAAATATGATTTGTAATATGAATTATCAACTATTACATTATAATAAATTTAAAAATTTCTCCTATTGTCTTCATCATTTAGATATGGTCATAGACATATTCTATGATCAAGAGAATATTTTATTTACAGGGCATGATATCATGTATCCATCACAATTCCACTAATACCCTTCATCCCCTTTTGTTACTCAACCAAAACCCATCCAAGAACCTCTTACTACATTGATCATTACAAATAATACATATATTGTGTATTCAATAATTATAGTAGTACCCATAAAAATATTCAAACTAAAACAAACTGAAATTAAGTTCAACAATTATATTTGGTCCCAATGAAATATTGCATAGTGGAAAACTAAAAAACATGGTAGCTTCAATAATAAAATACATAATACCATATAGAATCACTCCATAAAATTTTTTCATGTCATTAATTGAATTTTAATATATAGAATAACAACATCAAATTAAAATAAATTAATTTTATTATGTTTTATCTTCTTCAATAAATAAATATTTTAATATCATAGAAATTTTTATAATAATTTGTTCTTGGTTTCAATAATATATTTGATAATTGAAATTTATTTCAAATTCTATTATTAAATAGGTTGAATTAGATTACTAATGTAATGTTTTAGGAAATAGATATCAATATTATCACTAACTTTTTTAGTTTTGTCTATACATAAATACTCTAATACAATGGAATTTTCATTTTGTAGACACCTCATAATTTTATAACATATTGATGTTATGGAGAACTCATCTTGGATACACTCTCAATCTGGTACCCAACCCAAATATACCCATAACTAAATAATGTTTCCAATTATTATAGGATGGAGATTAGAACTTGAGAATCAACAAAAAACTTGGGGAAATATTTATACCAAACTAAAGTAGACATGATTACATATACACAGTTATGAAAAAGAAATTGTGAAATAAAACCTGAATATATATATATATGTATGTATATGTATATTATAATAGATATAAAAATGGTATTAAAATAAATGGTAGAAACCCAATCTTAAAGATACAAGTCCAACTAAAAAGGATGAAATAACTAAAACAGTTACTCCAACAGTCCCCATTGGATGGAATGGAAAAACTTATACCATATCACTACTATCTACATAAACCCAGAGGATTGAATACATCACTAGATCACTATCCTCTTTAAAATAATCCATGCATGATCAACATTAATGAAAACATGACATGATCTAAAGATTAAAATTTAAATCTCAAAATCTTAGTAACAAATTAATTTCCCATTTTTCCACAATTCCAATTAAATAAAGTAAATTTAAATGAATTTGATATACATATATCAAAATAGAAATACAAAATATGGAATCACGTATCATATCAAAAACATGGATGTATAACCAATCTAGTACATGACAAAATATCCCAAATCATCCAAATCATAGGTAACCACATGACTGGTATCACACTAGGTCACAAAATCTTAGACCCACAAACCCTTAACCATATAAATTCACATTCACATCAATCCCCTACTCATATTCATAAAATCATGGCAGGAGAGGAACACCACAGAAAGTGAACCCTCATAATAGTGTCTATCAAGTCCCTAGAGAAACATGCCTAGGGAGAAGAAGAACACCCCACGACTCCCCCCTCCAAATAGTATCAATGGATGAGGCCAATTAATATAAATTCCACCTTTGAACACATGTCTTCCCATGTGTTCTATTTTTCAATTCATTTTATCAATTCATTTCATCAAACCATGCTTCAAAACCCATTTCAATGAACATTGATAACCCTTTTCAATTATTGAATCTTGGGAAAAACAACTTTTACCAAAACCTCATTTCCAAACACCCAAATCAATTCAATCAATCAATCTATTTTAGTTATAAAAAAAATGAATACCGTTGTAGTGGAGTTTACCAACACATACTGTAGATGAAACCACCTACCTAAAAACATGGATCTTACATGTCTCTAATGAGATCCAAAAATAAATATGAATAAGAAAGAGATATTGTAAGACCTAAAATAAATCCTAGAATATATTTTTAATTTATTTAATAAAAAATGTTTGAAACAAGCGTAGACCGTTAAAATCTGATGAACACGCACCCACAACACAGTAACCAATAAATGAATGGATCCAGATGAAGGCCACACAACAAATCTTGAAGAGGACAATAGAAACATCATCTCAAATAAATATATCGTTCAAAAAAATAAATGAAACTACTTTGAACAAAGTAAATGATGATGTAATAGGATTCTATCACACAGAGAGGTGTCACACACAATCTTGATGATCAAATAGAAAATGAATTGATTCAAAATGTGTGAAGGTTCCAAAAACCTCAAGGGAGATGATCTATGAGTCATGTGAAAAAAATACCTGATATAGAATAAAGAAGGAATCACTTGTATGACACTCTAAAAATCTACCCTCCCATGAATTATCCTCAAATTAATTTTTTGTATTATTGAAAATTCACTTTGAGGTAAAGTGTAAACCTTACATAAGTTACATAGATTCTTATAAAAACAAAATGTGACAACGTAATACAATATTCAAAATATCCAAACATCCCTCATCACCAAACCACAAACGATCATAATTAACATATCTAAAATTTCATTAAAGTTACCATCATGATCACCTAAACCCTACCACCTCATGATGCACACCCTATCACCCACAAAACCTCTTCAATACCAACTTGTTGATGAGAAACATCCACCAAAAACCAACATCACCACTATAAAGCACATACAAAATCTGTGCGAACATCAAACAACATCATAACCTCTATAATAGAAACACCAACACCAGAGAGACCTCTACATTATAAGAACAACTCATAAAGAAGAATGAACACATCACACCACATTCATCGACACCAGATATGAACCAAGATCACCATGCCTTAGAAGTAACACACATGGAGACCAACATCGATAAAACCTATAAAAGTGGAAGATTGCTACCTGTCACGCCTCCTAGAACCCCCTTCCACTCACCAAATTATTCACAAAAATCACCACAAAATACATATCAACCAAGCATCTTGGAAAAAGCAATTTACATTGAATCGAGAGGACTTTGAGAGTGAAAAATACATCTATAGAGATCCACAATGAATCCAAAACCATCGATCCCATATCATAAATCATCATCGAACCAGAACCATCCCAAAACAACCGCAAACACTGACATAATGAACTAAAAAGTTGGAAAGCATAATATGATTGTTTGAAAGGGTAGAGAATGTCGAATCATGCTAGAAGGAAGCCACAATAACTCATACCATCATAATACCAAACCACCAGAGTTCCTTCATGATAAAAAATGTTGATTAGTGTTAAGTCTGAGATGATAAGAGTATAGGAGTGATCGTAAAACAACCCCTAATTTGGAGAAAAAAATCAATAAGAATAGAATATGAAAAAATAAAAATTATAAAAGAAAACCAAGGTTGTCATTAGATCTGACAATAGAGAGGGGAAGTAGGAGGACTGAGGAGGGGGAGAATCAGAAAATCTAGGTCTTTGAACAAGAGAGGACCAAAAATGGTATCAGAGAGCATAAATAATGAAATGAGAGACAAAAGAGATGACCTGCACTATAGCTAGGGGAATGATCCATGTATTTTGGAGAAGTGTTATCAAGATAGCATGCCAGGTGAGAATTGATCTATTAACCCTGTACCAAAATCCCCCCAAGAACAACATAGAGTGTAACACCATTACATGTCATATAATACATTCAGTCTATATATTCTGAAAACCCTATTTCCTTTAAAATAAATTGATTTTTCAAGATTAAATGGCATGTAGTCTGTATATATAATGTACTCATTCATGTTGTGTACTCATTTCAAGAAATGATGCTAGTGAAAAATACATGGAATGTAACTACTTTTCATTATGTGTAATCACCTAGTTGATAGTGAAAAGTCTAGTTGTCATCATTAAAACACTAAAATATCTCATGAATTCTATGAATTTTGAGTATAAACCTATAAATCCATTAAACATTTATACCCTGAATCCATTAATTCAGATAAAAACACTTCTCAAAAAAAGTAGTTCATTTTCCTCAAAAAATGTTCTCCATATGTGGGAGTCCCAATACTAACCCAAATAAAGATGAAAATGAGTAAAGAGAATGTAATTACTTATAAGGAAATAATGTGATGTTACAAAATTCTGTCCATAAGAATTTATAACCCAAGGAATCCATCTGGAAGAATAAAGTCTAATAAATAGGTTAGGATAATACCCCTCATCAATTACTCATGCTCCCAAGTCTAATGTGAATATGATTCATGCCACAAAAACACTATGTGCATTAGAATAAACATCCCACTCATGATTTTCAATTGAGATTCAATGATCTCTATTGGATACACTATAATAGAAACATTTGTATTTGACTCAATCACTTCCCACCTCATAATGTGAGAGAGATCATGATCGTATTTCTTAAGATATTATATATTGAAAAAATAATTAATACATTTCATGTGAAATGGAACTTCAATCTGATAAGAAACATCCCAATCAATTTAATGATACAAATGGTCCAACATATCTCAGATCCATGATTCCCAATTTCCTAAGACAACTGTGAACCAACCAAGAAGAAAATATCAAGAAAACCTACTCACCAATATATAACCCCAAAATATGATTATCCAGATCCATTAAAGATTTTGTTTGAATCTGAGATGTAACAAAAAACCGATGAATATTTTGAATCCAAATAGATGTCTCTTGAACCAAACTCAGTCCCACAAAAGATTCTTTCTCCACCACTTCCCACAAAAGAGTTCAATTCGTAGGAGACTATACAAAGCCTCAAAGGGAGACATTCTGATCCAGGATTAGTAGGTTTTGTTATAATAAAACAAAAATATTCCCAAATTTCTATCCAATGACCCACCCAAATACCGGACACAAGTAAAATGCATATCATCTAGGATTTGAAAAGCACAGTCTTGATGATATATCTATGGATGGTAACTTGTACTCAACCTTACATAGTCTGCATCACCAATTGTGGATTCCTACAGAATAATGAAGCATATCTAGGATACTTGTATGATATAATATAAGAAGGAAACCCTTATATCCTCGTAATCTCCTACACAGAGAGCTTACCTAGATCATCAACTTTCTCAGTGTCACTGATTGGGTCAAATTAATATGACTTAGTAAACCGATCAATCAACATCTAGATAGTATTCCTCCCTTTATGATTATATTTTTATATAAAAAAATACATTGATACATCATCCCATTTTCAATATGAAAAAATAAGAGGCTCAAGAAATCTAAATGGTTTCATATGATCTACATGTATCTGTTTAAAGGTGTAACAACAAGACATGTAATCTGCAATGTCCCATTGTAGACTCAGTAACCAAAATCATCATCTCATGTCATAATACATTTTCATATCACCCATAATAGTGGACCACAGAAAATGATGAATGCCAAAAAAAAGAGCTTCTCACTGCTACAAGGATGTCAAAATGATTTCAAAAAATGGAGAATACCATCTGAAGAGAGAGACAACCCCAAAACGATCACCCCACTGTATAGGGTTTCTTGAATTCCTTTAATATCATCATCATGCTATTGTATTTGTAGAATAGACTCAAGTAAATATGAGTATAACTAAATAACTGTTGAAACCAAATCTCAAACATTCCCCTAATAATCAGATGCAACTACGAAAATTGTCTACTAAGGTTCCATTCCACCTTCTATCCCAAAACAACATGTGATTATTCTTTCCTACTAAAGAATATACAACACCATTCCCCTTTCATGGGGTGTTAGTGACGTCAAACTCCAAAAATTAAAGGTATTTTACCCACTACCACTATATTAGATTAAATTGATTATATGATATGTTATAGACTAGACTCTTATGGTTAGAAAAGATATTGAATCTCCCCCAAAAAAGATTGTTTCACCAATACATAAGGACATGAATAATTTTATAAATCACTAAATTTTGATTGGAATAAATCATCTCATGTTCATAAAGTTAATGAGAGTCATAAGACCCCACATAGTCATCCTGTATGATAACACAACCCAAACCAGCACTAGAAGAATCACAAAAAATCACTTTCCCCTTAATAGGCTCTGGTAAGATTATAATAGGAGAAGATATCATAAGTAGTTTCATCATTTCAAAAGAATACTGAAACATTTCATCCAATATGAATTTCACCCCTTTACTGGTAAAATAATTCATATGGGACGTTAATTTTGAGAAATCCATGATAAACAATTGATAATATCTAGCAAGACCATTGAAGCTCTAAATCTAAAATACATTTCATGGTTCTCCACATTACAATAATAACTTTACCTTCTTAGGATAAATTGGTAAGTCGTGCTCAGAAAAAAAATATCCTACTAACATCACTTATCTAATACAAAAAAAATATTTCGAAATATTTCCATTCAAATGGTGTATCCTCAGGATTTCTAAAACCAAACACAAATGGTGTTTGGGTTTATTCTTATATCTCAAATAAACCAAATAATCATCCATGAACACTACCAAAAAAGTATAAAGATAATGATCTAATATCTAATTCATATAATCTATAAAAATATCAAGATCATCAGTCAATCCAAATGGTTTGACTAGATATTCGTAATTTCATTACCTTGTGCTAATATCCATCTTTAGTATATCATTCTCTCAAAATCTAAGCTAATGATATCCTGATGAAAGATAGATCATTGAAAACCAAATTACCCCTAAAAATGATCAAACTAATCAACCACACGAGGTAAAGGATACATGTTCTTAAACATTTTTATGTTTAACATCAAATATTCCTCACACAATCGGATTGAACCATATTAATTCTTGTAAAAATACAGTAGATTTACCCAATAAGAAACACTAGGGAGAACAAAAAACATCACTATTATATCATCCAACCAAATCATGATATATTTTAGTTCTTCTTGTGCTATATGATACAAACGTATTGGAATTTATTATGTACCTGATACTAGATTAATTTTAAACTGCACCTATATATCTGGAGTAGGATTAGAAAAATCATTTGGGTTGACATTAGGAATGTCCTGAAAAATAGTGGGAAGAACAAAAAGGGAAGAAATTCCATTGGGCTCATCTATAATAGATGAAAAAAACCTAATGAGATTGGTGTGGGATGTTCTTTCATATTCATTTTTCAAATCCCACTCCTCATGAAACCCCCATGATATCTCATCGGCCCTATGAGAAAAAGATTGTTGATAATAAAAAATCTAATTTATCATGATGAGAAAAAATAATGTATATACCAATGATGTTTTAAATTAAATATAGATTATGAAAAATAAAATAACATAATAAACTGACATCAGTAGACAATATTCCAAGTGACGGAATTGAAAACCAATTCTATATAATCATACGAAGAGTTGTTTCTAACTCTATAAAAATGGTATAATATATATATATATATATATATATATATATTAGTGGGAACCACCATTATCAAATAAATTAATCACTACTGATGATACAATATAGATGGTAACTATAACTATTACTTGAATTTCATTAACCATTTGGGGGAACTCATCTAATGTGTGAAGGTGATTCACTCCTGAGGGATTTGGTTGGAGCCCTACAGTCATTGAATCTCTTTATTTTCCCATAGTATCCTTCAAAGTTGAAAATCCTGGATAATATTGAGGTGTTGACATAGCCAGATAGAAACCCTGTAGATGACCTTAACATCCAAAATATTAAAAATATTTTCAGGAATATGAAAAAGAAATCATAGTGTTCCTAACCTTTCTACACTAATAGTAAGTTAGAGGAACAATATTATCAACAACTTGAGGAGCCAAAGTGGACTGCTATAGAGAACCACTTACACCACTACTATGATGATCTTGTCACTTCAACATTTTCCCATTTTTTATAATCAATCTTCCTTTAGGTGGAAGATAAGAGGAAGATTAACCTGAAATACCTGTCATATACTTCTGTTCCATAATATTCATATGCATGGCCACCATATAGTTTGAATGTTTTTGTATAAATACATGTGACTGGTTATCAAATGGAAAACCCTAAAGGTAATTCTATGATTTTATTTGAACATTCCTAACAACCGCAGGTTCATAACGAACCAGCTTTACAAACTGATTGGTGTACTCCTACACTATACACATTCCCTAATAAAAAGATATTTACTTCCAAGGGTTTTCAATAATTAGTGACTCTAGAATTTTTTTTATGAATAGAGTCTTAAAACCATTCCACCTGAAACCCACATACCTATCTTCATATACCATAGAATCCCACCAACACATGTTGGGACCTTCAAGTATGAAAATAGTGCACTTATAATTCATTTTATCAGATCTATTTAGAAAAAAAAGCACATACCGATATTATATTTCACGCAATATGCATCAATAGTTCCATTCATACCATTAAAGGATGGTGGATTATCAGACAAGAACTCATGTGATCAGTCCCTCTATCCTATAGCTCATGATTTACCTCCCCAATAGAATGACGGAAAATTAAGATATTATTATGAAAATGAATATGTCCTAACACCACTAGAATAAAACATAGAACCCTCAAGGAGGGAAAATGATACAGACCAAGGGAATATCCTTGTACAAAGTCCTTTCAATCCAAAGGAAGAGAACCCAGTATATTATATATTATTAACTCTTCTTTTGGTCTCCCAATATAGTAAAGTGCATTCACAACAAAAATGGCCTCCCTCAATCATTTTTGAACAATAAGCTGAGGGTTGGCCTCCAGTTCACATATCCGGATCAGATAAACCATGTCCCATAGAAGCTCATACTTACACTGAACCATTATCATCAGGACATCTGAATGTTACTCAACCTTATATAAAAGGAAACCAAACCTCCTATAGGCCATTAGGCTAGTGTGAATCATCCATGCCTCCACACACAGATAATTACCTAGTCGATAAATTTTGTTAAATTCTATAAAGTCCGGACAACAAGAGTCATGAAGAAATCCCTTCCTCTCACCCACCACCCATTCACACATTAATGATAGATACATCCACATTAATCTTCAAACCACATATAGGATGACTCCATCTGATCTAGGGGAATCTTTGGCTACCATTAACATATGGTCTGGGGAGGATATTTCATACCATAATAGAATTTCGTCCCCTTTTCAGCAATGGAACCTACTCGAATATTAGATCCATTAACCTTATCAAAAGTTATATAAAAACTAGTGATCAGAGCTGAGCCTTGTCTGGTTTCGAGCCTCCCAAGTGATCCAACAAATAGAGGAAATCGTGATATTAAAAACATTGATTTCCATAACCTTTATCTCCAAACCATGATACTAGCAATCCAAGAATCATTTAATGGATAACGGATCGTATTTTAAGTAGGGATGAGGATTGAAAAAATAAAAAAGATATCCATCCAATCACTCTGAAAAATGATATGAGTTCTTGATTCACTCACTGTGATCTCATAGAAATATAAATGAGAAACCAATTGGATACCCTTACATTTATATTCTCATCCATTGTTAAAGCCTTGTTCTTGATACTCTAGATAGGAATGTTCATTTTTGTGGTTATATCCTTGCACCAGACCTTTAAAGGCCACTCATCTGAATAAATCTATGTATGTATCAAAATATTGTAATGTTTAATGTCAAACTTGTCTGAGCTCGAACCCCTGAAAATAATATTCTCACCTTTGTATTCAGGATAATTCATTTATACACCTCCTTTTGATTATGTTTGATAAGTAACTAGATTAGAACAAGATGACTGTTTTTTAAGGATATGTTAGGGGTAGGATATCCTAGAAAATACAACCTCCCACCAGTCCATTTTTCCTTCCAAAAACCAATCTCACATTTCCCAATGATCCACTGATATGATACATGGAGCATTTCAAGGTGAGAGAACATGCACCTCTATAATAAGGAAGGACGTGAACTACAAGTATCACAGGCCTCCCAGTACTCCATCTACCACACTCTAATGAATGAAGCCCACAAGGAATCGCCTACAATGATATCCCAAGAAAGTACTATTTTCATGCCCTGTATCGATTTAGTAAGATCAAGTATCCACACGCCACCCTCCTTGACAGGTCTTGAAATTTTTCCTAGGATGCTCAATAGAATCGGCGCATATGATTGGAATCCCATAGGTACACTATCAGTATATAATACATTCCTACAATGGTCCTATTAGGAGGCTTGATAATCGTAAAAATACATCATAGTGGAGGTAAGAACATTTTCGATCAACTAGACCCACTATCTGAATTAAATGAACATTTTTTAGCAAAAAAACATCCACATCAATCGATTAGTGATATCATTGAAGAAATGTTTCCTAATGCGGCCACAGGATAAGGGAGAACCAGGATACGTAATAGGCAATTTCTTACTTTGATACCTTAATATATCTTGATTATCCCTATAGCATCTTCCTGAACACTTATTAGAGATAAAAAAGTGGAATGTCATTGAATTTATACTCTTCCCACTCAAACAACCATACACAAATATTATCTCTATGAGGCCAATAATGCATATCTACCTACCATTAGTAAAGATCAAAAAATAATCAACAAAATTCATTTGGGAGACTCTTTCACTGTCATTCTTTCCATGGTAATAAAATGACCTCCTTCCCTCTATTCTTCTATACAGATTCTGAGATATAGCATCTTGAGCCAAAATGAACAGATCTGGGGACGGAGGATCTCCCTAACAAACTCCCCTCAATGTTTTAAAGAAACCAAATCATTACCCCTAAGAGATATTGAAATAAATAGATAAGAGTAACATCTAATGAAAATATCACAAACCCATTCTTGAAACTAGAACATCCACATCACATGAATAATGATACTCCATTCAACTTTGTTGTAAGACATATCCATATCGATCTGGAATGTGTAATTTGATCTAACTAATCTTCAATTAATATCATTCAACAGGTCGATAGTAATACCAACCACCCCTTATATTCTTTGCCCCATGACATTCACATGTTTCTCTCTAGACCCCATCCTAGGAATTACAACACTCAACCTTCTTGAAATAAGGCTCTCTATAATTTAATAGGACACATTTCAAAGGAAAATGGGCCGATACTAATGAGGATTTTAGGATAATTATACATTGATATAAGGACATCCTTGGAGGAACACACATTATACTATTATGGGAACTATCAAGAAGGAAGTCTTTAATATCTTACACCTTCTAGAGATCAATGACATCCCATGATGCCATGAAAAATAATCCTAGAAACCCGTCTAGACTATGGGTACTATCATGAGGCATTGTAAGAATAATGCCCTTTATTTTCTCCTGATATGGCATATAAATCATGAGCTCATTATCATAACTTTACACCATATGTGGAATGAACCCCCAAAAATACCTCGTCCCCTTCATCACCTTGCATATCCTTATATCTAGAAGGATCCACCCTATCCATGAGACTATCAAAATTATCAAGAGTCAACCAGCCAGTGACATCCAAATCCGAAGTAAAGACTACATTCCCAAGGCTAATATTGAGCCTGATGTTACTATTATATTTCAATACTCTATGGAAGAAGGAACTATTGAAGTTTCCCTCCATCAACCATCTCACCCAAGATCTCTTTTTTTCCCTCTCAATCACTAAAAGATTCTCCACAAGAAAACAATGCTTATTTGACAGTAAAGATATCATAATCTCAACCATTATGAAGACCCTTATATCTCCTTCCTATGTCCTCGTGAATAAAATCCACACCCAAATTATTTTTTGGCCTATTAGTCATCCAGTCATGAATGTACATCATAAGACTTTTAAGGTGATTGTAGATGTCATCCCATGACATCTCAGCCTCCTCAATATCCCATGAGCATTTCAGCCTCTTCAGGAAACAGTCAATCTGGTGATGGTTATTGGAGTAATGGAAGGCATGATTCCCAGAAACACTCCTTTTAATCACCACAAGAAAAGGTGAAAGATCATATAGGGAACTGTGTATGTGAGTGACTATTTCCCGAGAGAAGTAACCTAAACCTTGTAGATTGAAAATCCATCTGCCAAGTTGGCTCTAGATGAAGTTAGAACACTAGTGGTTTTTGAAAAAAGTGTATCTATTGCATATGAGACCCATTTTTTGGATCCTCAAAGATTAAATTAAATCACATTAATCCTAAATACCATCATTAAACATTTTATAAACATCTCTATTACTTGAATAATCAAAAATTTATTTGAAATCACCCCCACAATCCAATAAAGAATGCTAGATTGGCATATACACATATAAATAAAGAAACAGTAAAAGAAAACATGAATCTATATGGCATAATAGATAGATAACAATATAATAGATACAACTGCATGATAGGAAAACCATATCCGAGTGACCAATCCAACTGTAAATAATGAAAAAACTAAACCAGATAAATCAATAGTGTCCATGTGATATTGTAGGAAAACTCCCACCATGTCACCACCAGTAACCAAAATTCAAATGGTAGAAAACCTCACCATATCACTATGGTTCCTTTCTTTTATCTAGATATAAATTCATAATAAGGTCTATGCACCACTAAATGGGTGTTTAAGGTGTGAACTAATAAGATCAGTAGGATCCCACCGAGTTGTCCCATAAAAAGACTTCGTACAAAAATCTAACTGTACACCACTTTCAAAACAAAAACTAGGAATTATATACAGTTTATCATTTTCATAGCAAATGAATGGAAAAATACATTAATTTTTCATTTTCCCATATTTAAAATAAATCATGTAAATCAATTTCCAATCATTTCATATCCATATATCAAAAAATATATATCAAATCAAGAAAAATCATGTATCATATATCATATCCAAACCAAAGAAATACAACCAAAATATTACATTTCATAATATCCCAAATTAGAAAAAGAATATATAACATAATGACAAGGATAACAATAGGTTATGATATCTAGGACACCCATAAACTTGGTTATAGAAAAATCACATGTGCAACAGGTCCCTATATATATGCATCTAATCTTGGTAGAAAACTAACCATAGAAAGTGATCTATCTCAATAGGTTCTACCAGGTCCCTATAAAAATAGGAATAATGATCATAAGAACACACCATGAGTGAAACACCTAGTAGTATCAATGGATGAGGTATATTACGGCTCCTTCCACCTATGTACTCAAGGCTTCCAATTTACTTAATTTTCCAATTTGAATCACCAAACCATTAAATAAAACCATGCTTTGAAATTTTATTCAAAAAATCACTTCAAACTACATTTAAAACCCTTTTCATTTACCGAAACCATGGAAATCTAATATTATACGAAAAAACCATTTCCATTAACCCAAATCAATCCGATCAATCATGACATTTGATTTAAAAAGTTATCAACAATAGAATAATGTAGTTCACTGGGACATGCTAGAGATGGAACAACCTACCTCAAATCCGGGGCTGTACATGCCTTCCACAAGATCCACCTACATGGATGAACAAAAAAATTACAATTGAGGCCCTATAATCAAAATTCATATATTTTAGAATTGGTTCAATAACAAAAAGGGTGTTATATATGATAAATCATGATAGAACCTGAAGAATTCACACACTCTACACTGCAACAAACAAATGAATATATCCTACAAAAGATCACATAGTGAATCTAAATGTAAATAATAGAAACATAATCTTAAATAAATTGATATAAAAATGAAATACAAATGAGATAATGTGATAAAATGAAATAAATAAGAGAAAAAAACATGGATCCTTTAAACCCTGATTGGTCATGAAGGTTTTTCACAATGTATCTAATGGTAAGATAATCCGTCAGATTATGTATCTATTCAATTGTTTATATATAAACAAAAAAACATGGATTTTATACAAAAAAATTTCAACATTACATGGAGTTTAACCAATACACTTATTGTACCCTATCACAGTGTATATTCAGCTCATGAAATGATCTTGGAAAAGAAATTCATGGCATGTAACCCCTTTACATGGTATGTAATTACCCAACAAGCAGTAAAACACCCAATTTTAAGTAAAAAGCTCCAAGATTCCTTGGGCATTCTTTAAACTCAAGGAGAACATTTCCATGTTATTTAATGTTTATAACAAGAATACGTTAATTAAATAAAATATATATTCCTGAAATTTACCTCATTTTTTCTAAAAAGAAATCTCAATCCTTTGGAGTCCTAAGACGGACCCAAATAAAGAGGAATCCCATTAATT
The DNA here is from genome assembly GCA_963277665.1 of Viscum album. Taxonomy (NCBI): domain Eukaryota; kingdom Viridiplantae; phylum Streptophyta; class Magnoliopsida; order Santalales; family Viscaceae; genus Viscum; species Viscum album. The sequence continues at coordinate 709,918,118 of OY728163.1, forward strand.
ATTTGGTAATTATGTGAAAGATGGTAATTAGATATTATAGATTCTTCGATAGATGTAATGATTCTTATATTTTAGGAATAATGTTTCCACACAAAAAGAAAATGGTTATTCATATCATTCTTATAGTGTTTTGATAATTTTTATACATCAATGATTCATTAGTATAGAACACTCAATTCATCATTATAAAGGAAAAATGTATTCTTATCGATCAAGTTGATTTGAAAAAAAACCATAACCATTATAACATAGATAGATATATAATTATTATATATCTAGTGATATTATGTTTTCATATCTAGTGAAAGGAGACTTTTTTAATAAATCATTACCTAATATTCAGCTCCAAATATAATTTAAGGTCCTCTTTAAATACACACAAAACCATTTTAATTTACCATAGATCTTCTCATAAAATATCAAAACAATTATTTATATATTATAAAAAATACATTATAAAATTAATATTATTCTCAATAATTATATGTAACAATTTAAAACCATAAATGTCTCCAACATTATATCACATATCAACATTTTCAGATTGGAATATAGTATATCTGTTACCAAATTCACATATTTCATTCACTCCTCAATTGATTAAGAAAACCTCCATAGTACATCTCAAGTATTTGTAATTTTATTTACAGAAATATAATAAATCTCATCAATATTAGATATTTATCAACAAGTTATTCTTCATATATAGGAGACATCATGTTGATCACACTTCATGAAATACATGATATTCCCTTTGGTAGATGTATACAAGATTTAATACGTCATTGGAAACTCATAAAAAGGTTGATCAATCTTCTTTGTATTTTTTCTATTTAACACCATCATTTTCCAATTTTTGGTTTTATCAATTCTGAAACTCTTTATAAATTTTCCAATGTATGATTATTGACTAAGTTAAATTATACTTATAGATTTAACGTTATATTTTTTATATCTAGTTTATAGGTAACATCACCAAAATAATTCATCAATAAACATTTACCCAACCAAATCATCATATGGTGAAGGGTTGATATGTCATTTTTAATAAATTATATTTTCAATATATATATATATATATATTAAATCCATTATGACACAATATATAATATGTTTATTTTAATATAAATCATATATATTATTTCATAAACAAAACTATTTGATTCAAATGAAAAACCATATATTCTTACATAGAGAAGCATGTAAAGGTGTATAAATAAACCATTAAAGATTTGATACATTAGTAGACTCATTTAAAACATAAAAACCATTGGTTTTTATCATATACACATAATTAATTAATTTTCAATTATGTGAAATGGTTTTTAGAATCCATCTGATATATTTAAAATCAACAATGAACTAGTATGACCAAAAAAATATGAATGGAAATTTTTATTAGTGAAAGTGAGAATATTTATTTATAGTTAATTAAAATAATTTCTTCCTCTCCATTTACCACTATATAATACTTATAGGTATAAACTCTATAATACACTTCTTTTTTCTTATGGAAAATTTAGTTTTACCATGTGCCACTCACCCAATTAGGTTCATTAACTTTGTTCAAAACATGTTTTGTTTATATAGAGTCCATTTTTATTTACGAGGATTTTATTTATTTCTCATAATCGTAAATATCAATGGATTCACGATAGGTAGGGGGTTTATCTCTCATAAACATTAAATCACCTTCATTTTCATTGAAAAAACACACAACACATGATATATAGATAAATCCTAGAAGACTATCATTATCCTTTTTTCATGGTATGGTTATTCTTTTACAAGTCATTATAGAATATTATCAATATAAACCTTATGCACACATTATTTTTTTTGTTCTTTAACATCTCTCTATTCAAAATTCCTCTAACTAACCCCTTGAAATATTTCTTAATTTTTATAGAAACTAGTATGCAGTGCCACATACAATTTATGTTCAATAGAATTATAAAAAAATATCTCTTTTTGAATAAGATATTAAAATGTAATCTTTTATTTAATCTTGGGATATCTTTATAAGATTTAAATCATTACTTGAGTTCTTTATATCCATAAATCTTAAAAAATTTCAAATTGGGAAATTTACCATATCATATATAATACAATAACATTATTAAAAACAATTATGGAACACAGTTAAGTAGGAATGTAATAGCCTCTATAGAATAACCCACGAATGTAATAGTAAGGTCACACATACCCACAATTCATTAAACAATGTACAATATTTCATGATTCCTCCTCTTAGACACACTATTCCATTATAATGTCCTATGAGGAGATAGTTGGAAAAAAATTATACAATCTCTATGATGATTTTTGAATAAATACATTAAGTATTTACCAAACTAAACTGAAATGATAATCTTAATAAATTATCATTCATTATTTATTTACTTTATACTAAATATATGTGAACATTAAAAATTTTAATAAATTTGTTTCATCAAAAAACTTATTTATTAATATTTCCTCATAAAAAATATTTTCATTAATCAAACGATTCATAATATAATAGTCTAAACAACAATCCTTATAGAGTTTTTTGAATTGTTTCTAATTTATATTCCTATGGTCATAATTCAAAAGTATGTTGAATTATTATCAACAAAAATATTTTTAATATAAATGTTATAAACGTTATTACACACATCTAAAAGGTATATACAATTTATAATATTCCAAATTCCATAAAACATTCAATTTTCACACACACACATATATATATATATCAATTGTTGTTACTAATATTGAAAAAAAATCCAAAATTTTCTAAAAAATATTTAAAAATTAAGTTCAATTTTATAGTGGAATTTTATAAAAACCATAAAAGTTTAGGTTTATTTGACTTTGTAATGGCATTTCATAACTTTTATCCACTTAAACTGTAACTCTTACTCCATTAAAAACATGAAGATATACATCACTATTGGTCAATTCCCTTATATCTCTATGTAAAAACCCCAAATTTGATATCCTATATCCAATGTTGACTTTAATAAATTGGAATAGATAAAAGATTTGTAGTGTCAAAATTCCGATCAGTTTTGTATTTTTTGAGAATCAGATACATACATGATGCCCTTTTTATGTTGTGAATAGAATAAAAAAAATTGTATTGGAAAACATTCATCATAATTGAACTCATTAAATGAATTATTCTTCATGTAATGGAAAAAGGAAACTGAATAAGAATAAGCATGAATAATAAAAATGGGTTATATAAATTGGACACAATCTTGATTAAATAAAGAATAATCAATATTGAAAGATATATAATTGGAAACACATGAATTTTAATTAATATCTTGAGAATGAAATGCATCTATGGACAATATAAAAAATAAATCACATGGATAAAAATATATGAATTTTCAATGAATGAAATTATTTCTATATGATTTTATGATCTTAGAAATCATGATATCTATACCTTCAATAGATTTTACTAAGATAGATTAAAATTATTGTTAAACCCCATTTAATATGGCCAATCGATTTTTCAATTGAGACTTGTTGATGAATCAAGGGGTTATATAAATATGAACCCCTCTTATCATTACTTTTATAAACAATTCCACATATGTCAAATAATTTATTAAATTCACAAACAATATTCCATATCTTAAAATAAATTTATTGAATAAAGAATGCATTATATCAATATATCCCCCATCAATCAAATAACCTTAAAAGTAAAACATCATATATCGAAATCAAATACAGTATATATAATAAGTATTTTCATGATAAAAAAATACATATATATAATAAAAATGTAATATCCAGTAAGCATAAAAAATTTAATGTTCCAATAATATAAAATGATAAAAATATGAATAATAGATTAGATAAGACCATCATTTCATCGATAATTTTGGTTTTGTAATATAATCATAACTGTTGAAATAATAAAGGTAGTCAAATAAAATATTAAATTTTTTTTTCAAAATATTTTTCTATGTAAAACTATTTAAAATTTATATAATAATATAAATTTTATTAAAAATTTAGGGTGTTGGGGAAATCAGTTATCACTATATTCATTAAAAAACATTCCTTTTGACTTTTTATGAAATAGGTAAAAAAAATCATTAGAAAAAATTAGAATTATTACATTAAATCCCACTTTAGAATTAAAAGATAATAAAAAATATTCTTAATAAATAGTTTTAGTAAATAAGTAGACTTTTTATTTCAATTTTTAAATTATGGATATGGAAAAAAGTATCCACAACTAAATGTAAAAAAAATCATTTTTTCATTTAATCTTTTAATTGATTGATTTATGTGAAACAATTTGGAATATTAAGAATAAAATATATAGAATCCTTAAATATAATGTTAATTACATTATTATTGGATCATATAGTTGATAAATAAAAATATTAATTCAATCGAAATATAAGAAATCACAAAATAATGTGAGATTATAAAATAAATTTTAACCACTTTGGAATGTTTTGAATTGTAACCCATTGAATTATTAAACATGAACTAAATATAAATAATAATTAATATAATTTTATTCATCTTAATTATATAAAATGGGAATCATATACACCATATTGAAGTTAATAGGTTCATAATTGCGAATATGTCTCAATTGAATCGAAATTGAGACAAAATCTATTACCTCACATTTCCATTTAGTTAAATATGAATTTACCTCTATTAAAATGATAAGAAAGGTTATTAATATATAATATAACCTTATATATATTTAAAATAACATACATGATCCTCTTATGACATATTGTGACTGGTTCATTCTTAATATTTTATTATTACCATTTTTCAGGTGTCAACTACTTCGTTTTCTCTTGCATGTTATATCATGGATGTTATGGTTCTTATGGATATGATATATTTAAATAATATTCATAATTATATTATGTTTAAAAATAAAATTGGTTTTCATTAAATACATGTGTATATTTTTTTTTAAATGGACATGTAAAATGAATTGCTTCACTTAATGGATAGGCTAGATCGTACATACAAAAGAGTGATGATAACATCTCCATAATATGTTAAAATGTAAGGAATTGGATTAAATATTTAATTTATAAAATAAATACCATTTAATATGTATCATATAAATTAATTATTTTAATCATTACTATTATCCATATTCTTCGGTTATGGGAACCAAAATAAATCAGCTCGTGAGAGGGTAGTTCGTATTACACACTAGAAATTGTTTTGTTTCCCATTATGTGGATAAGGAGTTACTTACATATTATGAAGTAATCATAATAATATAAATTTATATGGGATATAGTTATGTAATTTTTTATGTGTTCTAATTTAATTATATGTGGTAAAATAAGGAGGAAAGATAAATTTCTTAGTAAAGACAACTGCCTTCTCTTAAATGAACCACCTTTGCATCTCTTTTTTAAGGATAAAAGGTTAGGTATTTTGATAAATTCATCACATAAATAATTCAAATAAGTATTATTTTTAGTGATTTAGGAATATCTTATTTTAACTATATGGATTGATTTATGTAAATAAGTTAGTGGAGGAGATCCCCTTTATAATTGAGGTGAGTGGCACAATTGTAATTTTTCAATGTTTTCATGTAATATCATGCCAATTTCTTGTTCATATGGATAAAAAAAGTGTCAAATTAAATGGGGAAAGGATAATTTATAAATACATCCAAAAAAATTTGTTTCATCATGTTATTATGTTATTTTTACTCTTTATTTTATAAGTGAACTCCCAAGTAAATATATTCTTACCGTAACGATTATAATTAATTTTAATTATGTTAACTATTGATTTGGACAAAAAAATAAGTTGAAATCATTACATAATATAAATATGAATGATTAATAATATTTAATTGATAATTATAAATTCATTTAATAAAATTATATTGATTTAATATAGAAGTAAATCGTTAAAATTTTGTCAAAAATGAAATTTCAACAAGTGCTTTTTTCAAGCCAAATATGTTCTCATAGTAAATATATTATGAGTAATAATCATTGGATGGATTTAAATTAATATATTTAGATATATAAAATATATTTATAATTTCAATAATTAATAAATATGTATTATATTATTTACATAAAATTGATAAACATTAATCCATTCTAAAAAAGTCGTTTCTCAAAATAAAATAGATTTTGAAAAAATAATATCCTTTTTTTCCAAAAAATTATATAATATTTTTTAATGAAATTTGTATTCAATTAAATGATAATATTATATATTATAAAATATTATTATATATAAACAGATAAATATTTAAGTAATTCATATTCAATTATTCATAGAAACTAATTTCAATGGAGATATTTAAAAAATTCAATAATGGTGTATTTTAAAAAATTAAGTTCAAAATAAATATTCATTATATGATATTAGGATATTAATGTCATGAAATATTGAAATTGTTATTTTATTATTCCTTTCTTCAAATAGATGTATCACTTACCATAATTCAGTATTGAGTGCAACAACCTATGTTTTTTTGTCAGCAAAAATGTGTGACACACATGCAGTATCTTATACCCATGAGTCATAATAAGTGAAATTGAACTCAATGATATTAAAATTTATATTATCATAATTATTATATTATGAATATTTTTAAACCCTCCACAATAAGCACTAAAGTTTTATAGTTTATTCTAATATTTAATCTCAATATCATTATCATGAAGTACACCATAATCTATAAAAAAGGAATATCAGGGGGTAAGTATCTTGTTCTATATCATTTCTTAATGTATTTTTAATGAAATGTATCACAGTAAAATTAATAAACCAATATATCATAACTATTTATATTTTCATGATCCAAATTTCACTAAGCAATTAGTCCTCATTTGTGACTATACCACCACATTGTTATTTAGGTTGGGAATCATGTCAATCAAAATACATTTGATTTATGGATAGTTGAGAAGAAAAATCTTTTTATATATAAATCTTATTAAAATATTTCCAACATGATTCCTCTAATGTCCTAATAAATATTGTCCATATCTTGTGTATATAAAACAAAATAACATTCATATGGGAGTAACCATTATGAAAACATCTTTTCATGTTTTCCATACACAATATAAGATATGGCCACCTAAATTAGGCATGAGACTACGCAATTTGATGGTTTATGTTTTGAAATATTTCAATTTTCTGGAATCTCACACTTGTATGTGATGGGTATTCAATCAAATTCTCAAAATATACAATTAAATTATATGGAATTTAATTTTAAAAACATTTCATTTTACATTTATATGTTTTATTCTATTTTGTATATATGCTTCTAAAAATTTTCTTTTTTAAAACCTTATGTATTCAAAAAATTAATGTTTTTACACAACATAAATATATTACTCTCCACATAACCAATAATATTATGTTACTCACACACAAAAATATTCTTAGTATATATATACATATCTGATTATATCCGATGGAAAATTTAAATGAACCTTCTAGTAGTGGCATAGATTTATATGATATTCATAATCAGAATAGGAATAATCCTAGAGTAACACATATATGAACCATCAGCTTCATAAAACTAGCAATATAACTCTGGTCATGGGTTTTCTATCCCCATGTCCATCTCCCCAGGGATAATTTACTATGGAAAAAATTAAATTCATTATATCTATAATCCATAATATGCATAAACTATATTCAATAACTATTACCAGGATTATAAATCTAAAAAGAATCCATGGTCATACAATATAAAACAATAAATATTATTATTTAGAAAATATAATGAAATTAAATTATTATTCTCTTATAAGAAATTTACCACATAAATAAAGGGATTCCCCTCATTAATATTCTATAAAAAAATTAATCATGAATTATATAATGTAATAAACATTTATGTTAATATTTTATTTATCATGAGGAAAAAAAGATGAAATTTTTATATTTATTTTAGTCTTAAAAATATTATAGACCTTAGAATTTGAAATTTAAAAAATATTTATACATTATTTTGAGAAAATTATAAATTAAAATTATTTTTTTATAGAAATGTTAAATTATTCTACTGAAAATTTACTAAAATTTATTATTATTACACTGTATCTTTTAAGAATGAAGTGTTGTTTTTTAACCCATTCTACCAGATCACACAATATAATCTCACAATAGAATGATGACCATAACATTACACTGATAGTAAAAAATATATGTGTATGATTCCTCACAATACTCTGACACTCAATATATCAATATATGGACCAAAATTGTTATTTTTTTATGATTGGGATTCATGTGATAATATTCCTTAATGTACACTACACTCATACACCACATTTCAGTAATTTAATAAATAATATATAGTTTTCAAAAATAATAATTATTTGATAATGATGAAATATATTTTTATAATACCAGATATAATTTTTACATATGTATCAACGTGTTGTTTTTTAGATTACATTTTCACTCAATATAGTATAGTAATAGAGCAATATGAGTTAAATCATCATACAACCTAAAATCATGTAAAGAAAATAAAATTACATAGAAAATAATTATAATTTTATGTTAAATGATTCAACTTATAAGTCATAGACATATTCTACATTAAAAAATAATGAAATCCACATGCTAGTTCATTAAAGAAAATTTTACTGACTTCAATCATGGGTTTTCATTGTTCATCACACAGATGATACAAAGGAATACAATTGATATACGCTTGATATATCTGTAAAAGAATCGACATTTATGAAAAATTGTTTACAAAACATACCTATATCAAGGTATTAGGGTCCATTATTTCAATGGAATATTCATAATGAATAACAAGAGTTATATAATGGTATGTTTACTACCTATGAGATATTACACTTTAAATTGAATCCACAATAGTATCTTGAGAAAAATCATACATAAAGATGTGTTCAAGAACAATTAATAAACATGATTAATAATTTTGTGGCTATAAAGACTGAATTTGAAATATTTTCCAGAATGTGATTATTTTTTTACATTCACAACAGGAGGGATTGTATCCCATTATATATTAACCCATATGGCTCGTTATTTAATGATACATTTCAAGAAAAAAATGTAATGTATAATTTTTATATTTTATATCCTGTTGGGAAATAATATTGAACCAATTAAATATAAATTATTTCAACAATCACTAAAATCATAATGAATTACAAATTTCAATAAATAATATTTAATTGGGGTGATAAATACATGCACCAAGTTAGTAATATATTCATTATAATGAAACATTGGGATAAGGATAGTAGATATATTGGCAACAATGCATCCTTAATATATATTTATAGAATAGATATTTTTTAGTGCACAACCAAAAATGAATAATCCCAAAAGTATATTATTCCACTATTTCATCTTATCTAAGGAACTATTAACTTTTATATTATTGTGGCTCGAGGGTTAATAAGTAGGACCAAGGTATCCACGTTCCAAACCAATAACATATTTTTCTAAAATATTCTGGTGTTAAAATGTATACTCTAAGAGAATCTTTTACTGAACCATAGTTATTATAAAATTTTTTTCTCAAGGTTCTATTCTATTAGAAATATCGACGGTATGTCTAGAAACTAGGACATTATATAGATATGTAGTATATATGTAGTGGATTGGGAACTCGTAATATAATAAATCATAGAAAACATATGATATAGTTTGAAAAAAAAAAGAAAATATTTGAGATTGTACAATTATTACTCACAATATAGAATCTGAAGAACACATTGATAATTATTAGAACTAATGCCCCCAAAATTATTGATATTATGAACAAGTATTTGAACATAACCTTTCAATTTATCTATTATTCCCCAAATGTATAAAACTGTTTATAAATGATTTTTTAAGATCTATAGAAATATCTTGAGGTTTATATACAATATAACTAGATGTATATCTATATTACAATGGATTCCTTGAAAAAATAATAGATTAATCAATTATTTAGAACATTGTGTTATGAATTAAGTCTACATTAAAAATAGACTAAAAAATAAAAAAGTGAGTGAAATTAAAATTGTTTTTTGTTTTCTGTTATTAAAAATTGTAATTTAAATAGGCCATTTTAGGAAAATGTCTCAATGATCACAAAATATTTTATAATAAAAAAACACGATATTATAAAACAAATGATTTCAAATGAATTAAGGAACTCCATATTACATTAGCTATACTTACTAGCTATGAGAGATAAAACATGAAATTGAAAAAAAAATCAATAAAATGATTCTTCTAAATTTAACCCCATGTTAATGGAAAATAATATCCTATAATGAAATAATTTATTTCACTATAATCAAAACACATATAATTAATTATAATATAAAGACATATGTTTAACTCCTATAGATGATGTGCATAAAAATTCATATATTTTATTTTACTTCAATAGAAACACACATAATCCCCCCCCCCATTAGGGCAAATCAAAATTAAAAAATAAGAAAAAAATTTGATTAATATAATAGTATTTAGCAATATAATGACATCAACCTATAACTACTATATAACATATATGGAAAGAAATAACCATACATCTCTCAACATATCAATTAATATATCACCTTTTGATTATATATTATTGTACTATGTAAACTGAATTATATATGGTGACATCACATTCCCCCATTGTAAAACCTTTATATAATATCTCTCTTTGAAAATGACAATGTACCAGACCTTTATCCTCTATTAGTAGTATAAAATAAAAAAATAAACTAAAAAGGTAAAATCTAGGAAATTTTTTATATTGAATATTCCATTAAAAAACATATATTATAATACCTATGGATGATGTTCATTTGAATAAGATGGATCGTGGTTTTATATTGTGAAATTTCCACTAACTAATATATAAAATATTGGAAAATTTTATTTCATCAAAATTTCATCTTCATCAAGGTTTCGTTCATTTACTCATCATGTATGTTCTATTAAAAAATAATCAATTATATTTAATGAAGATCTAGAAATAAAATTATTTATATATGGATATAGTATTACAAAAAATAATATTTTTTTAAGTATTAGATCATAAAAAATAAATACAAATATAAATATAAAAATTAATATAACACTCACAGGAAATAATATGTTAAACACTAATTGGTATGAATATAGTAAAATCATTGATAATATTAAAAATAAAATATTAAAAACACATCATAAGGTATTAATTATTTCAAACATGAAAATTATATATTGATTTTCTATATAAGATTGAAAAGATATAAAGTAAATGTTTCCGTATAGATGGTAATTATTGTTAAACTCTAATATCATGGTAAATTTCATTGGATGTTGTTCTAGAATATATTCAATGTACATCATTTAAAAAATATATATAATTTAAAAAATATAAATTACCTTTATAAAAACACTTCATGATTCTAAAAAAATAATTTCATCCAATTTTTATAATGTTTATTTTTATTTTTAGAGATAGTGAGACAAAGTGTAGAGGTGATTACAAAATACTGATCATACTCAACCACTATTTCATATATTCATCAACATAAAAATTTGATGGATTATTAAATTTTTTATCATGGTGATATTTAATTATAACAAATTTTGGAATAATATCACATTTATGTGGGGGATACCAATTAAACGGGAGTATTTAATTTATGTGTCTCATCCATGAGAAAAATATTTGGTCTTAAAACATGAATAAAATTATAAATAAGTATCATATGTTTAATAATATCCCCACCATTTGATGAGAACAACCATTATAAATGTATTAATTGTTCTGGATGATAGTAGTCATCCTTTTTTATAAAGCTGATAAAAATTGAACCGATGAATTCTAGATTTTATTGATGATAGTGAATAAAACTAGAACATATATTTCAAACTCTATGACATTGATTATATTATAGTTATATATAAATATAATCTGTATGTGTTTCGTATGATTGGATAACTTTTACTGAACAATGTTTCATCAGATAACATGTTCTGTGTGAATTAGTATAGAAATGTATATTTTACCAAATAAAATAATTATAGTGGAAATGTGAATTTCTTGATGTTCAAAAATTTCTTGTGGATGTATCCTTTTGTTTTTACTATCCTAAGATATTATCAATGATTACTTTTCTGAATTAAAATATGATTTAATATTTTTTAGAACATAAAACATAGAATTTAGTGTCACAGCTAATTTATGATAATTATTACATGAAATAGAAAAACGTTAGTCTTTTAATAATTATGAATTCTAGGAAAAAATATTTAGAATTAGAAATATTATCCATGACCAAATAATAATCCTTCAACAAATTCCTTTTCTTCTCAAGGAAGTTCACATATATATCATTTCTTTATATGATAGAGATTCAATCTCATCATTATACTTGTAAAAAAATCAATGTTAGATAATATTATAAGGTTATAATAGAATCTATTGTTTCCTTTCCAATATTGAATAAAACATTTAGTGGCCCCTTTGTATGGAATAAAAAAATCTTTCATGTATCGTAACTATATTCCAATGAACTCTCAGATATATTTCATTCCTCACTAGCACTCCATGGGTCTATATCCTTCAAAACCTTATCAAATTTTATAACATATATTTGTATTATAATTTTTCCCTTCTTCAGCAAATTTGTAATGTCTATTCTAATGTGATCTATATTTTTACACTCATAATTGATATCTTCAAAAGACTCATTCTAAAAAATTTTTATTCTATTCATACAATGGAAATTGTGAATGATCTTATTTCCATAAAATTTATTCATTATACTAATACATTTAGAAATTTTCCGTCACTAATTTTCTGACAACTGTTAATTTAATAATTATTTCATTTTAACTTCAAATTAGTAGACATCCTGATGTTTTATTTAGAAGATAAATGTTGAGATGTTAAATAAATCATAACTCATATTTTCTATACATATACATTAAATAATTTTTAATTCAATTATCATACATAATGAGTTTTTAAATGAGATAAACACGTAAAATATTTGATAGATTATTAGTACAATCAATTAATACACATTCGCATTTTATTTATTTTTTAAAAAATGTTAATAATATTTTTCATATTTTTCACCAATATATTTATTTTAATCAAGATATCTCTACCCAGTATATTCCAGCATAACCCCATTATGAATTTTATCAAATGTATCCCTGGGATAGAAATAAGATTATTGATGTATATATACATGTGTATCAGTCTGCTAGTCTCATAAACATTATATGTTTAGAAATATTTAAATTCTAATTTTCCATAAATATCAATTTTCATTTAACTATGCAAATTTTTTTAGATATTTCTTTTCTTATTGTATAATAGAGTACTTGAGAACATGAAGTTTAATTGATACAAAAAATTTCCTTTCCTAGTAATAGAAGATATTTTTATCTCTGTAATTCCATAATTCTTGTTCAAACATTTAATAATTTTTCCCCGTGATTTATTATCTAAAATCATCATCAGATCATGACAATACTCATAGTCATCTCAATCAATAATTATTGGATGTAATGATTGAAATTCTCACCTGTTATAATTTTTAGCCCAACAATAATAAACAACTAGTCATTTATTTTCTAAAAGATAGACTAAGTAAATTGAATATAAATCATTAATAAACATATAAAATCTATTTTTTTATACTTTAAGTGAGAAATTCTCTGCTTAAATGTTAATCATATAAAAATATATTTTGGTTGGATATAATAAAATGTGTTTTTTATAATTAGGAATGTATGGTAGCATTATGAGGGGTGTAATTGATGCAAAAAAGTGAAAATTTAATTGTATTCAAGAACACAAGTCTTCTATAAGACACAACTTTTCAATAAATATAATATTCAAAATGAAATAGATGGTTGATGTAAATGGTCATAAGTTAAAAATTACAAATAAGAAATCTAATATGAAATAATAACAAAAAAATATAAAAAACTATAATAAGTATTTGAAAACATTACTAATACTATAAAAATGATATTATTAAATCATTATTTACCATTATGAGTACACACTTATTTTATACTAAAGTGGGAAGAGGTCAGATAAATAGAAGCATAGTATCAAGGTTCACCACTATGTAATTCTTCAACTAAACCCATCAGAAGTAAAATTTCATCACTAAAAACTTCTTATGAAGAAGCATCAGCTACATCCCACTTTATTCAAGTGCTCCTCTTTGAATATTCTAATCGATAGTAAGTCCAACACTGTAAAATTAATTGAACATCATAGCTTAGATGAAATAGATTCCACCATTGAAATATAGTGAATCAAAGTTATTACAATATATGATTAAAAAAATATAAATAAACTACGTATATGTTAATTTGGAATAAGACGTAAAAATATCAAAGAAAATGTAAACAAAAGTTTAGAATAAAATCTCTCAAATGTAGTGAGATGATGTGAAAGACCATTAATTAAATGATTTCAATTATATATTATTCCTTAATAATCAGTATCTATTTATAAATTATTATATAATAATATCCCTTGGGAAAATTATGACTAGTTTATATAGAAGTATAATAATATATATCATTTATTGTAGTAATTCATTATGACTTCACTAATTACAATATTATAGATTGATCAATCAGTTCACCAAAACATATAATCAGAAGATAATATAGTGAAAAAAAAGAATATAACACAAATAAAATTTTTGAGAATGTAAATAAATTATATTCTATGATTAATAAAAACTTTGGATCCATAATATTCTCTTCATGGAAAATTAATCTATTTTCTCCCCATTTTTTATAAAAAAATCCTGTGAAGATACCATAAATAAATTAGTTTAATTATAGAACTCTATTTTACATCCATGGAAAATGATTCCCCTTATATACTTAAATTTAATTTTAAAAATAATTCCTTAAAAATTTTATCTAACTTTTCCCCTATGGTCATTGAAAATATTTTCCGCAAAATAAAATGTTCACTTCCCTACAATAGAAACAACAATACATCAATGAAACTGAAACACACATACATTTCCACTATAGTTAATTCTTGTAAACATTAACATATTAAATTTTATTGTAATACAAAACTCATTAATTTTCCACATTTAGGATTATGAAATATATTTTATCTGAAAAATAATGCATTTATCAAGTCTTTATATGTGCTAAATTTATTACTTATAATAATAACTATATAAAAATCTCCTGAATGGAATATATTTTCAAATAGTATACTATTTCTCATTTTATGTATCTACATGGAAATATATATTCTCCACCAATGTAAGGTTTATTTTCAAACATGATATTACATATCCCCCTTTTTGAAACCATCATACAATCTCTCTCTATAAAGATCTAAAATAACACAACCATTCAACTCCTTTAAAAAAATAGATTAAGGAGAACCATGTATGGGAAAAATATGGAGATAACTAGAAAGAACTTAAACATTTATAATTTGTCTTCTAATACCCATATATGATGTAATTCTAAAAAATATGTCTATAAAATATGTATTGAATATATCCCCTTGACATTCATTGTGAATCTTAGAAAATTTCATTTCTCACCTATGACTTATTTAGTAAGGATTCTTTCTTCTACTCATCATGTTAGTTCCAATAAAATCCTTCATTGAACTACTATGTTTTATCTTGTAGGATATTTTATATTACATATATTCTCTCTAAAATGAGTTTGTGAAACAAAAATAATACCCCATTCTTATGGTATAGGTCATACAAGATCCCTAAAACTATAATGTAAAAATACATTATACTCATAGTGATCAATACATAAAAATGCATTCATATAAGTATAATAAAATAAAAGATAAGAATAAAAATAATTTCTATAAAAGTAAATAAAAGGGATTCAGTAAAAAAATAATAATAAATCATATAGAGGGTATATATATAATATTATAAAAACATATAAGGACAACTGTTCCTTCACAAGGTATTTTACTTTATCTTTAATGATCATTGTATATTTCTCATGCAATTGATCTGGAAAATTTTAAAAGTACATCATATAATTCCCATTGAAAACACTTTAAAAAATATAATATACTCATATAAATTTTTATCTTATTTCTAGAAAAATATAGTTCTCCCTATTTTTGAAGGATTGTTTCAATGATAGGATATAATGAAACAAGGAGTGAAAATATATCACATAAAATTGATCAATAATAGAAATTTAAATAATTTTATTCAAATATAGCATAATTTTAATTTTTTATAATAATTTTACCTGAAAATATTCAATTTTAAAAAATTTGATTATAATAACTCCTATGTGAGTTTGATCTCGATGTAAGTGGTATAATTTACCTCTTTTTATCAATGAGTTTTGTGTATTGTTCTAAAAGAAAGAGTTCATTTGAAATAATATTTTTGTAAAAAACACAAAAATAATGAAACTTTTATCACAAAAATTTCCTCCAAATACTACTTGTCATCCATCTATGTTAGGTACATTGTTTAAGTTGGACTTATTTATAGTCATGTTCTATTATAAAAATTTTACATATACAACGTTTTCCCTCTAAAAGTACTAATCCATTTCAAATTAAATAGATAAATGTAATATTTTTATATTAAAAGATGATTTCCTCCATTGATATTGAAAAAAAACATTATAAACCCACATCTATTAAACCATATAATTTTGAATATAATATGGTTATCTGGTAGTATAAAAACTTTGAGTTTCCAATGTTTGAACATTATTTGAGGGAAAATATTTCCTCTAATAACCACCTCACTTAATTTTAGTATAAGAATGTTCATTTCCCATTACAAAATAATTTGACTAATAATTCTACTTTCATGAAATAAATACAATTATAGAAGATGTATAAAAGGATTTAATCGCCACTTGAGCTTATTAATGTTATATTTAAATAATCTAAAATTATATAGAATTATAATTTGAAAATTATCTTAGGTCATTGATTTGAAAACTAATTTCTGATCAATATTAATTTAAATATTAATATATACGAAATATAACTTGAAATGGTGTTTATAAATTGTCCATTTATCCTTAAAAAAAATATTCCTTAGACATATAATGGACATAAATCAACTATTTATATTTTTTTCAAGTAAATTTTAATATATATAGGTTTCTTAAAAAGACATAGAATCGTCTGTATCTTCTAATAATAAGGTATTAAAGATAAATATAATGTTAATGTTATAATATCATCAAGATTCACATTTCCGTCAGAGAACAATTATTTGTGATTATATTTAACCTAATATATAAACATTATAATTATCCTAACTATATTAAAATGAACAATCCATATTAAATGGGGATTCTTTATTTATCCATGTGTTTGTAGCCTTCAACACCTTCATCAATTTTCTCTCTGATTTTTTTCTAGAATATCTTCTCTTCTTCATAAATTTCAGATAATATTGTATAATGAGACCATGCTTCTAATATTGGTAATAATTCTCTTAGAAATAATCATTATTTTGATAATTTTAATTATTTCATTGCGATTTTAAATCTATAAGTGCATTATTCCAAAAATCATGTTAATTATCCTTCAATGTTGAAAAACTTTACCTTATGTGAATTAAGAAATAATTCCTAGAATGGTTTTGTATTTTTTATTTGTAGTAGTAGACATAAAAGTTTTATATCTATATATTATCATTTTACATGTGGATAAAAATTAAAAAAATTCAATTATATTTATTCTTAGAATCCTAATGAAACCAGTTATCATATTGCATGAGTATTCCAATAAGATCATCATGGATATGCTTCATCAGATGATTGTATAATTAATAAATATATGTTTAGGATCAAATTACATCAAGATAAAATTTTACACAATACTTTAATCTTGAAATTTCTTTTCTCGTAGATATTATCACCCATTAACTAGCGATCAAGAAAATTAATTACTTAAAGAAACAAACTCTCCCAAAAGGAAGTAAAATGGATGGTACCCAGCTCTAAGAATTTAAATTCATATCTTTAGATGGTTATATATTATTAAATATATATTTTTTATAATTTTATAAAAAAATTATTTGAATTTTAACATAATTACTTTAGTTATTTCCATTCAAAAAATTTATAATTTCCTGGTTATAAATTCCAATATATTCTATGATAGTCTGATAATTTTTCACTGAAATGCGAATAAAAAATGTCACCATCTAATAACTGTAGAACTCATAGTCAACCTTATACAAAAAATTGGATAGATAAGATTTAGATTTTCATTATTTATTTTTTGGAAATTGGAAAAACAATATTTTATCTTCTATACATTAGAGTTGTGAAACTGAAAACACTTCAAATATCATGTGATAAAATCTAATTTTTTTAATATATAAAGATAATATGTAATAAAAAATTTATACGATAAAAATATTTAATATTAGATTTTATAAATAGTATTTCCTTAAAAATTTAATATATGGTAGCTTTTAGAAGAGTAATTCAAGTGAAAATTTCCACATAATTTGCACCTACTTTTATAATTTCAATTTTATAGCAGATACAATCACTAAAAAAATTATTGTTTCAAAGTAAAATACATATAAGAATATTATGAATTCAAATATCATAACTAATAAAAAATTTAAGAAAATTATATATAATAAGATGAATATTAAATATAATAAATAGTGTACTAAATAACCATCCAATTACACATAAAATTATATTAATAGAATGATTGTTCTAATCAATTAAACTATGCACAATTATCACAATGTAGTTGGTGGTTTGATAAATGAGGAAATTCTATCCAAGTTTATCAAAAATAATGTATTTAAAAAAATCAATTAAGAGGTTAAATTTAAAAAATAAAAACTTACTCCATAAAACCATCAGTTGTTGAAAATTCTCACCAAATTCTCATGATCAATCAATACGATAAAACATATTTTTTTTAACATCATAGATCACTAGTAGCTGTTTCTATCCCATGAATATAATTGATCACATTAGAAAAATTAAATTATTGGAAGGTATAAAATCATAATGCATCTAAATATTTCCTCACTCACTGTAAGCTCTAAAAAATGAAAACGAATACAATTGAGGCATCAAAAAATAGTTAGGTGATGCATTCAATCTAAAATGAAATAATTTTTTTATATAACATTCCTCCATTCTCATTTTCAAATTAATAATGATGACATAACAAACTAAACATAGATAATTGGGTTCAAAATAATTGAATTCAAAATAAACTCTATTATTTAACAATTGGACTCAATATAAATTCAAAATTTTCTAGAATGCATATGGATATATAAGTTCCCTAGAAAAAAAATTCACACATTATTTCTTTTTCAAACACCTAACTAAAAAAATTATCGTATATGTGTTTAAATTAGGTTTTTATTGTGATTCATCCAAACAATATATTTAGAAGATGTAATATTAGTAAAATAAAACAATTATGCATTTAGAAAACCTTGAATTAAACAAATGCACACTCTTCAAAAGTAAATTTCCTTACTTCCACCAATAATTAATCTACATTAAGGCTATCTCATGATGGTATGAGTGTAAATGGTAATTTCAAGGCCTTAGAATAAAATACTCCAATATTTTTACATATGTTAATCATCCCATTTAAAATATGAAATTTAGATTGTTAAAATGATTAAAAATTACATTAAGACACCATTTAATATCTTAAATATAGACCATTGGGGCTCTAGTGTAAGGGTTCCCATTAGACCACCTCTTCTTTTTTCAACAGTTGCTATAGATATTTTTAATCATAGTTCTATTTAATCTATCTTCATGATAATATTTTCATATTTTACCATCAATAGAGTTATTCCCATCTATATACTATCTCTAAATTGATAAATAGGGTGGAAACCCCAGAATTAATAAAAGTTGGAGTATATGTTGTTATTTGGATTTTATCTATATTTTATTATCCTCTTTTGGTTCTTATTAATATAGGGAGATGTAAGAATGTGAGAAGATGATGATCTACCATTTATCTATTTTTCATAGCCTTTCTTCTAAAATCAGTAATTATTTTTTAACACTATTATTTCACCTCACTTTGAATAAGGTTTATCCATGACTAATGAGAGTTGAATAATAAAAGAGATTGAGTTAGAGTTTTTGAATATATAATGCACTCGAGAGAGGAATTTATTTCCTAAATATATAATGAAAAAGTCAATGGTTAAAATATTTGGTGAGGTTATAATGGGTTCTTGACACACACACATAAAAAGGTGGATGGAAATTGATAGACTAATATATAATTGAATCATTTAAATTGAATAAAATAAACATTTGAAATAAATGAAAATATACACTAAATCCCCTCTAGGTTCAAAAATTCTCTTTATTGCATCATCATTTTTTTTATATTAATTTTTTATTTATTTCATTTATTTTGATCAATTAAAGATGATATATTTATTTTATAGGATTCTGAAAACAAATGATCAAAATGAAAGAGAACCCTCTATAAATTATGACTATCAATTTAAATTTCCCATTTCACGGTGATTGTATTTTTTGAAAATAACATTGTAAATATATGTATAAAATATCATGTGATATTTCAACCTAATGGCTTTTATAAAGGTTCTCATAATTATCCAGTACTGAATCATCTTCTATTGAATACTTGGCCTGATAGATTCAAAGGGAATATCAAACATGATACTATTGATGAAATTAAGTTATTACCTATGAAAAGGGATATAGTTTTTGTAACACCCCAGGTAAATAAAGAATATGAAATTTTTATATTTATCCCTATTTGTGAATAAAATGTTATTATTAATTTAATGGGAACGTTATGCTTGATGGCTTGCCCAATATGAAACAACGAGTTTCTTTGAAATCTTACATTGCTCTATAATAATAATATAATATTATATTAAATGGTAGTTAACACCAAGCCGTTGTAATGGAGGGAATGAACAAAACTCACTAAAAAATTATTATATAATTTTTTAAAATATTTTTACTTTTTAAAATAAATGTTAGAGGATTAAAAATGTGAATGAATTCAATTTTAAGCTTAAACATTATAATAATATTTAGAAGGTCGATTAACCGCCTTTTGATGGAGAAACTCTATTAAATCCACTTTTTGGCAATATTATGTGTTATATTTGAAAAAAATAAAATTCTTCTTTATAATCATGACACCAAAATTTACATTGTGTAAATTTTTGGTATCTTTCCGATAAAAATCATTTTTTATGAATAGTTAAAAATGTTGTATTTTAATTCAAAACCTATTTTTAATATAATTTATTGATATGATTATATTATCTTTTTAATTTTTTTAAAGTAAAATTATAATATATTTTTACCATTTAATACAATAATGGTCATTGGAATTAATTTTATTTGAAATTGGACTTAAACTAGTGTCAACCTTTTAATAGATATTGTTTCTTAAAAACACGCTATTTGTTTTGACATCGAGAGTTAAATAATAAATTAATTAATGCAATTTATATGATTTGAATTTTTTATAATAGACATCATTTTTGCGTTCGGAATATCAAATATATCTTAGGGTGAATTTTTGGTATTTTTATGAAAAACATTAATTTTTGTTGATTAGTGAAACCAATAAGTGGTAGTTAAAGAAACCGGTTTTTAGTTTAAATGAATCTTTTCCACCATTGTGTTTTGAATTTTAAAAATCCAGCATACATGGTTGTCATTAAGAAGTAAAATGTGGTTCAATGGAATTAAAATAATTTTTTTGGTGAATAGTAACATTTAAGTTTTTAATCGCGATTAGAGTTAATTAGTGTAGTTTAAGGTAAAAATAATGTTTTAATAATATGATATGAGCTTGACACATGTCCTACCCTTAATGGATATGTCATGTCTGACCAAGAAAATCCATGGGTCAACTTGGGGATCCCATGGTGCCACTTTGGTTGGGAAATGACATAAATAACTTTTTATATAATGTAAAAGTAAAAATGACACAAACATTAGTTGTTTTACTAAAACAATTTTTACCTGGGGTTATACAAGTCATATTTCTGTTATAAAAATTAATTGGAAATATAAAAAGATTTCCTACATCATGATATTTTTTTTATGATTTTTAGACATTAAATAAATAAAATTATTTATGACATCATAATGATGCACTGATTATCTCATTAATAAAGGATTTAAATAAAATGAAAAGATAATGTAAAACCTATGACCTACACATTTCCAAAACCTATTGGATTGGTGGATTTAGAAACCGTATCACCTTATCCTAGAATTATATCAATTTGGGACCTTTTAAATCCGGAACCCATTTTCAAATAAAGTAACATTTCTTTACTTTCCAAGAGTGCCTCTCCTCTCCTATTATAAAAGGCCCCCACCTCTACCACATTACCCACACTTCTAAGGCATCTGGATCGGCCAACCCCTGATCATTTTGCCTCTCCACATCCCTCTTTTACTCTTAGAAGCCTCACTTTGCGCAGAAGTCTTCCCAAGGAAGCCTTTGAGCTCAAATCAAAAAGAGTTACTCGATTTTAAGGTAATGTCTTCACTTGTGTTCTTTTGTTTTATTTTGCTTTTCTAACCTCCTAAAATCTTTTTATTCATTTCATTTGTAACAACTACAGTATCTTCAATATACTAGGATGTTTTTATAAGAATAATTCTAGCTACACTTACACACACCTACATCAAATGGTTAATGAACATACTATTTCTGTGGATTGCAAATTTCTGCCTCACGAAATGATGATTGTTCAACACTCATATAACACCTTAAAAGTTGGCCATTAAGAAGTCACTATATTTATATATGATATATATTATTTTTATGTTTTACTTAAGCTTCTGTATTTTTCTTTTGTGGCATCCATTTATGGTTTCCATTGTGGGTAAACACGATAATTTCATTTTAGGAAGTGCGGACTATCGCCCCTTCAAAGTGATTTGATTTGTTAATGCCATATGTGGGATGTATAATGGATGTATTTAAAGTTATTATATATTATATATGTTACACATAAATGATGAATATAATTCTGGAATTAAAAAATACATACCTCTCATTTAGTTTTAATTCCATTAATATGACATAGAAATGAAAGTAGCGTTAATGCGTACGTACGACTTACCGTCTCCATGAACGGTCCATTTCATTTCTTACCTCTAAATGATTATGTAAAATTATAAATACATTTATATTCTGGATATATATGATATCCAAATCATGAATATCATTCTGGCTATAATGAACCTTTGACCACACGAACAACATGTCATTGTAAGAAGTCCACTTTCGACTTAAGAACCAAATATCGACAAAACAAACATTATTAACTTAAATGATTACATAATGTTTATAACATGAAAATAAGTGATATAAAAGGAATAATGAACTTGAAAAAGGTTCTTAAGAAAGTAGGCATTAACTTAGGTTTATTATTCAGGACGTTAAAGAACGATCGAGTCAAGTCGGACCCGAGGTAAGGGATCCTACTCCTCTCTTTCTTTTTAAGTACACTCTTTTATGTCATTCCTTTTAAGCTCACCTTTCTTGTGATTGGTATGTTATTTTATATTACTCTTACTGTAATTTTTATGTTCATATGATGAGAGAACCTATTCTCTCTCATCAATCCACTTTGGAAGTTTTGAGTGGCGCTGTTAGGCTGCCGAATTTTCGTAAGAGATCTAACCTCTATCTTTCTTTTTAAGTACTCTCCTTTATGTCACTTCTTTTAAGCTCCTATTTGTTATGTTGTGGGATGTTATTTTATATTCCTATTTCTGTAAACTTTATGTTAATATGATGTGAGACTCTATTTGATCTCATCAATCCATTTTTTGTATGTTTTAAGTGGCGCTGTTAGGCTGCCGAGTTTTTGTAAGGGACTTTTCATCTCACTTTTATTCCCGTGATATTTATGCTACATTTTCCATAATTTACATTGAGTGGTGTATGTACTACCCATTATTTTACTCATTATGTAATATACTTTCATTTATGAGTATTTACATCAATGTTGTATTGTCCTTTTTCACGGGGTGTATGTTTTGAAAGATACCCATGTAGGTAAGGGAACCATTCACCCTCCTCTTTTTAAAATAATTAATTTTTTAGGTCTTTTAATTCAAATAAAATTATGTTGGGATATGTTCTTATATATCCTTAGTGATTTAATGTTTCTTTCCAAGTGATGAGATACCCTTGTTATCTCTCATCAACTCATTTTCTGAATTTTGTAGTGACACCGTTAGGCTGTCAAATTTTTGCAAGGGAACTTCTTAACCCAATTTTGATTCTTTGGGATAAGCTTGTACTCCTTGAATATGTCGTTCTATGAATATGTGTGAATAACCTCTGATTTTTTTACACATAATATCCACTTATATTTGGTGTATTAGTTTGTCACACATATTTATGTAATTGATTTATCCTTAATGCATGGATATCGTCTTTGCATTGGACTTCATCTCAATCTCCTTTCATTGAGGCATATTTTGTTTTATACACAACCTCCTTTTATACGGTGTATAAATACCTTTGACTTTTACGTTTATCCAAATGGAATCTTTTTTATACAAAGAGGTTTACTAAACGACAAAAGGGAATGTTTTTGTCGTATGTATGCGGCGACAGTGACTTCTCCGCCACCATGACCATTATTTGATTTTCGGCTTCCTCTACAAGCCATAACTTTTTTTAAGAAAAATAAATACCATGTTTTACTTTTCTTTTATTTTGGTATTGAAAATGGTTTTAATAATGTTTTTGTATCATTGTGTTGTATTGATATCTTGTGATTGAAATGTGGAAATGTTATGTTTCCTTTATGCATGTTTTATGTGATACGATTATGTTATGGTTCTTAGGAATTATTATGAAGATGGGTGGTTCCGTGATAAACTAAGGGTGGGTGAGCCCGATATAGCACTCCAATGCATTGGGTAAAGCGAAGCGGTTAAACGTTAAGGTTTCTCCGAAGAGATTTAGGGAATATACTATGATGGGTATTCCAAACGTAACCAAAAGGGTTACTCCCTACGTAAGAATGTTATGAATGCCTCAAGTTACCTTTATGTCTTATGATTTCTATGATTTATTTATGATTTTATGAGGTATGATAAAGTGCTTATATTTTATGGGTAAGGTATGATTTCATTATTATGTATACATGTACTCATGTTTCCATTCCATATTTTTATATCCCTTACTGAGCTTTTTATGCTCATCCCAAGTATTTGAAATGTTTTTCCCAGGTCAAGGGAAGGGTACATGATATGATGATAGTGTCAAAGAAGTGTCAAGAAAGAATCCATGTTTTATTTTAAATATGTTTCCGTTTATGGGAAAAATGAATACTATCTTTTATGTAACCACTTTGTTTAAATGTGGAATGTAATGCATGTTTTATGATCTAATTCTATAAATCTCTAAACCTGAAAAGATTCTCAATGTGTAATCTTGTAATAACTCAAGATTAAGTAAGGTTTAAGTATGCGGCCTTATAGTTGGTATCAAAGTTCAGTTTAGATAACTATAGATGTTAGGGTATTCTCTAAGCACAAGTGAAATTACCATAATGGTTAGGATTTGAGAAAGAGTCCTAGTTTTAGATAAAGTGAATGAGTAAGTATATATTAGTGTTTACCTTCCTCATTAGTACATGATGGTTTTGTTGATATACTCTCACTGACATTTCTGTTTTTATTGAATGGATGGATCTAGCAGGCACCAAAGAGAAAACAGGTATGAAGGAAACTATGGTGGTTCTCTGGTTAAGATACTAGATAAAATGGGGGATTCAATGAGGAAACTCGTGGTTGTTCTAAACCAATTATCAAGGAGTCATGATCAACCAAATTAACCTTCGTATGATCTGTAATTCATCATGTATGAGATGACCAATCGATGTGGAAGTTCAGGTAATAATTATAAAGGTAACCATTACAGTTTATATTATCCTTACTTTTTAGGTAATTATGGGTTATTATATGTTATGATGGAAAATGAAAGGCATGAGATAAAAATGAGGTTAAAATATGTTATGATCATTTTTGAAGATTTTATCTCTTTTTGGGGAATGTTTTAAGAATTATATAGTTTTGGAAAATGGACAACAGGCAGACCGTGTGACAACCCATCGCGTTAGACAAAGCTACGAGAATCGAACCCACAACCAAAGTGCGACTGGTATTTATTGCCTACCACTGGACTACGTGAAGTCCCTGGTTAGTTTGACTAATTCTTTTTAGTTAGGTGACTTTAGGAATCAAGAGTAAGTTTATTTTTGGTTATCTATGGAAATTATTAACCTATCATCGAGGATATGTGGTTAGGTTAATTACTTTTCAATATGAGAATTTAAGAGCAACTGATGTTATTTAGAGATAAAAGTAAATTTGTACCTTAGAAGACTATGTGACTAAATCATTCAAATATTTTTGTTTCAATATTTGTTTGGTTTAATTTGAAGAATTTTATGGACAAATTTTTTTTCAAATGGTCCCCGTGGAACTTTTGGTTTTGTTGGAAAAATTTTGGATATTAAGAATAGATTTTCTTTTTATAAAGGGTTATCCATTTCTGGATTATCTGATCTTGTACAATACATTTTGGTTTTGGTTTTGGTTTAAGTCTAAAGACATGGCAAGTATATAGTTCTCTTTCGTGGATTAGGTGATTCTCTAGTAGTTGATTATAGTACTCTTAATGTGAACAAGTCTTCCTAAATACTCATCTTTTGGAGAAAATATGAGTTTGTGTAAGAAATATAATAATAGTTTGAAGTCAACATGATAAGTGATTATGTTTCCTTATGAATAAATTCCTCAATAAAAATAAACTTAAAAAAATAATGTTGTCTATTAAATTTTCCTCCTGGGGAATCAAATACCGTTTAACCCATCACAAGTTTTTGATTTTCATGTGGTTAACTTCCTCCTAGACATGTTTACTGTCACTCTCCCTTAGAACATGACCATTTGTTTTTTTCCTCCATGTCCATATTTTCTTGAATGGAATCCTAGTATGGGTTAACTCGAGTGACCTATGTACTCTTCTTTCTTTCTTTTAAAGTGATTGTTTTACCGACTCTTGTTCTGATGTGGGACTTTCAATGATGTATCTGAGCCCAATTTTAAAATTGCGAGGATGCAATTCCCAAATGGGGGGAAGGATGTAACACCCCAGGTAAATAAATAATATGAAATTTTTATATTTATCCTTATTTGTGAATAAAATGTTAATATTAATTTAAAGGGAACTCTATGCTCGATGGCTTACCCAATATGCAACAATGAGTTTTTTTTGAAATCTTACATTGCACTATAATAATAAAATAATATTATCTTAAATGGTAGTTAACGCCTAGCCATTGTAATGGAGGGAATGAACAGAACTAACTAAAAATGATTATATATGTTTGTCAAATATTTTTACTTTTTACAATAAATTTTAGAGGATTAAAAATGTGAATGAATTCAATTTTAAGCGTAAGCATTCTAATAATCTTTAGAAGGTCGAATAACCGCCTTTTGATGGTGAACATATTTTAAATCCACTTTTTGAAAATTTTATGTGTTATATTTAAAAAAATAAAATTCATTTTTAGAATCGAGACATCAAAATTTACTTTCTGTAAATTTTTGGTATCTTTCCGATAAAGATCATTTTTTATGAATAATGAAAAATATTGTATTTTAATCCAAAAACTCTTTTTAATATAATTTATTTATATGATTATATTATCTTTTGATTTGTTTTTAAATAAAAATTATAATATATTTTTACCATGTAATCCAATAATGGTCATTGGAATTAATTTCATTTTGAAATTGGACTTAAACTAGTGTCAATCTTTTAATAGATATTGTTTCTTAAAAACACGCTATTTGTTTTGACAGCGGGAATTAATTATTAAATTAATCAATTAAACTTATATTTTTTGAATTTTGTAAAATAGACATCATTTTTGAGGTCGGAATATCAAATATAGCTTACGCTGAATTTTTGGTATTTTTCTGAAAAACATCAATTTTTTATGAATAATGAAACCACTAATTGGTAGTTAAAGAAATTGATTTTTTGTTTAAATGAAACTTTTACACCTCTGTGTTTTGAATTTTAAAAATTCGACATATATGGTTGTCATTAAGAAGTAAAATGTGGTTCAATGGAATTAAAATAATTTTTTGGTGAATAGTAACTTTTATGTTTTTAATCGCAATTAAAGGTATTTAGTGTAGTTTTAGGTAAAAATAATGTTTTAATAATATGATATGAGATTAAAACATGTCCTACCCTTATATGATGTGTCATGTACGACCAAGAAAATCCATGAGTCAACTTGGGGACCCCATGGAGCCACTTTGTTTGGGAAATGGCATAAATAACTTTTTATTTAATGTAAAAGTAAAAATGACACAAACATGAGTTGTTTTACTAAAACAATTTTTACATGGGGATATACAAGTCATATATTTGACTATAAATAGTAATTGGAAAGCTAAAAATATTTCCTAAATCATGATATTTGTTTTATAATTTTTAGACATTAAATAAATAAAATTATTTATTACATCATAATGATGCAGCGATTACCTCATTAATAAAGGATTTAAATAAAATGAAGAGATAATGTAAAATATACGAACTAAACATGTCCAAAACCTACTGGATTGGTGGATTTAGAAACATATCACCTTATCCTAGAATTATATCAATGTGGGACCTTTTAAATCTGAAACTCATTTTCAAATAAAGTAACATTTCTTTACTTTCCAAGAGTGCCCCTCCTCTCCTCTTATAAAAGGCCCCCACCTCTACCTCTTTACCCACACTTCCAAATCATTTGGCTTGGACAACCCCTTCTCATTTTTCCTCTCCACATCCCTATATTACTCCTAGAAGCCTCACTTTGGGCAGATGTCTTCCCAAGGAAGCCTTTGAGGTCAGATCAAATAGAGTTACCCGATTTTAATGTAATGTCGTCACTTGTGTTCTTTTGTTTTATTTTGCTTCTCCAACACCCTAAAATATTTTTATTCATTTATTTTGTAACAACTCCAGTATCTTAAATATACTAGGTTGTTGTTATAATAAGCATTCGAGCTACACTTTCACACACCTACATCAAACGGTTAAAGAACATACTGTTTCTATGGATGGTGAATTTCTGCCTCACAAAACGATGATTGTTCAACACTCATATAACACCTTAAAAGGTGGCCATTAAGATGTCACTATATTTATATATGATATATAACATTTTTATGTTTTACTTAATCTTCTGTATTGTTATTTTTTGGCATACCTTTATGGTTTCCATTGTGGGTAAACACGATAATTTTATTTTAGGAAGTGCGGACTACCGCCCCCTCAAAGTGATTTGATTCGTGAATGCCATATGTGGGATGTATAAAAGATGTATTTAAAGTTATTATATATTATTTATGTTAAACATAAATGATGAATATAATTCTTGAATTTAAATATACATACCTCTCATTTAGTTTTAATTCCATTAATATGACATAGAAATGAAAGTAGCGTTCATGCGTACGTACGACTTACCGTCTCCATGAACGGTGCATTTCATTTCTTACCTCTAAATGATTATGTAATATTATAAATACATGTATATTCTGGATATATATGATATATATGATATCCAAATCATGAATATCATTCTGGATATAATGAACCTTTGACCACACGAACAACATGTAATTGTAAGAAGTCCACTTTCGACTTAAGAACCAAATATCGACAAAACAAACATTATTAACTTAAATGATTACATAATGTTTATAACATGGAAATAAGTGATATAAAAGTCATAAAGAACTTGAAAAACGTTCTTAATCAAGTAGAAATTAACTCATGTTTGTTATTTAGGACGTTAAAGAACGATCGAGTCAAGTCGGACCCGAGGTAAGGGATACTACTCCTGTCTTTATTTTTAAGTACACTCTATTATGTCATTCCTTTTATGCTAATATTTCTTCTGATTGAGATGTTCTTCTATATTACCATTACTATAATTTTTATGTTCATATGATGAGAGAACCTATTCTCTCTCATCAATCCACTTTGGAAGTTTTGAGTGGCTTCGTTAGGCTGCTAAATTTTCGGAAGAGATCTAATGTCTCTATTTCTTTTTATGTACTCTCCCTTATATAACTTATTTTAAGCTCCTCTTTGTTATGTTGTGGGATTTTATTTTATGTCCCTTATGCTGTAAACTTTATGTTAATATTATTAGAGACCCTATTTTATCTCATCATTCCATTTTTTGTATGTTTTAAGTGGCGCTGTTAGGCTTGCGAGTTTTCATAAGGGATTTTTCATCTCACTTTTATTCCCGTGAGATTTATGCTACATTCTCCACAATTTCCTTTGAGTGGTGTATATACTACCCATTATTTTACTCATTGTGTAATATACTTTCATTTATGAGTATTTACATCAATGTTATATTGTCTTTCTTTCATGGTGTGTATGTTTCGAAAGATACCCATGTCGGTAAGGGATCCTCTCACCCTCCTCTTTTTAAAAGACTTATTTTGTTATGTCTTTTAATTCACATAAAATTATGTTGGGATATGTTCTTCTATATCTTTAGTGATTTAAATTTTATGACCAAGTGATGAGATACCCTTGTTATCTCTCATCAACCAATTTTCTGAATTTTGTAGTGACACCGTTAGGCTGTCAAATTTTTGCAAGGGAACTTCTTAACCCAATTTTGATTCTGTGGGATAAGCTTGTACTCCTAGAATATGTCATTCTATGAATATGTGTGAATAACCTCTGAATTTTTTACAATTAATATCCACTTATATTTGGTGTATTAGTTTGTCACACATAATTATGTAATTGATTTATCCTTAATCCAAGGATACCGTCTTTGTATGGGACTTCGTCTCAATCTCCTTTAATTGAGGTATAATTTGTTTTATACACAACCTTCTTTTATATGGTGTATAAACCACTTTGAATTTTACGTTTATCTGAAAGGAATTTTTTTATACAATGTGTTTTACTAAACAAAAAAGGGAATGTTTTTGTTGTATGTATGTGGAGACAATGACTTCTCTACCACCGTGACAATTATTTGAGTTTCAGCTTATTCTACAAGCCATAACTTTTTAAAAAAAATAAAAATAAATACCATGTTTTACTTTTCATTTATTTTGGTATTGAATATGGTTTTCATAATGTTTTTATATCAATGTGTTGTATTGATATCTTGTGATTGAAAAGTGGAAATGTTATGTTTCCTTTATGCATGTTTTATGTGATACTATTATGTTAAGGTTCTCGGGAATTATTATGAAGAAGGGTGGTTCCGTGATAAACTAAGGACGGGTGAGCCCGATATAGCTCTCTAATGCATTGGGTAACGTGAAGGGGTTAAATGTTAAGGTTTCTCCGAAGAGATTTAGGGAATATACTGTGATGGGTATTCCAAACGTAACCAAGAGGGTTTATCCCTACGTAAGAATGTTATGAATGCCTCAAGATACCTTTATGTCTTATGATTTCTATGATTTATTCATGATTTTATGAGTTATGTTAAAGTGCTTATGTTTTATGTGTAAAGTATGATTTAATTCTTATGTATACATGTACTCATGTTTCCTTTACATATTTTTATATCCCTTACTAAGCTTTTTATGCTCATCCCATGTTTTTGAAATGTTTTTCACAGGTCAAGGGAAGGGTACATGATATGATGATAGTGTCAAGGAATTGTCAAAGAAATAATCCATGTTTTATTTTAAATATATTTCTGTTGATGGGAAAAATGAATAATATCTTTTATGTAACCACTTTGTTAAAATGTGAAATTTAATGCATGTTTTATGATCTAATTCTCTAAAACTCTAAACCTGAATAGATCCTCAATGTTTAATCTTGTAATAACTCAAGATTAAGTAAGTTTTAAGGCTGGGGCCTTATAGTTTTAGAATATTTCTATTTATCATAGTGAATGAAATAGAATAGGGAGAAATGTTATGGATTTTGTACCATGTAGAACATGGCATGTAAAACTGTCATTAAAATGAAAAAACATTTTTGAAGGACTGGAGAAGCTGTCTTGAAGATTGGAGAATCAATCCAGGTTTTACAAAAGAATTTTTTATTCAATTCATTGTGGAATTGAAATACATGAAGTGATTATGAAGGATATAGTTTCTCAAAATTAGTCATAGATTTTATTAAATAGGTTTATAATTTTTATCTCAAAATTGAGTAATAGAACATTCGAAGAGTTTATGATATCTAAAAAATTTTGTATGTTTTTTGTTATTTTATAAGATAACATAAGAAAATCATTTTACATATATTTATTTTATATATAATAATAGAAAAACATTTTCCTTCCATGTATTACATGAAACAATTGTGTGTTCCATTAAATGTATTAAGATGTGAATTTTAAGGGATGTTATATGACATCTATGTTGAATAATTATGAGTGTACTACTTCTTATGATTTCATAATACTTTAAAGTCATATAAAGTTTCATTGAATTTTAAATGAATTGAAAAGACGTATTAAATGATTTCTACTCTTAGTGTATCATGTCATAACCCATATGACTTTATTTCCATAGGATGCGACTATGAGAAACCCATTGGACATTATATATAGAACAAATTTTTAGTTTCTTATGGTATAAAATCTATATTCTTTAGAAATAAAGATGTTAACGTTGAAATCAAAATGATATGATTAAAGATAAAAAATTTCATGTTTATAACAATAAAATTCCTTTTTACCCCTTGATCGAAATTTTTTTAGTAAGTTCAATTGGATGTGATACTTGATAAAAAATAGATATTATGGGTTTTTAATATTATTGCGTATAATGCTAATGTATAAATTTTGTGTAAAGAATCAACAAAAATCTCTAAAGATATTTATCATCAGCTCCCACATAGAAATAGGTAGTGTCTATATAATAATATACTTATGTTAATAAAATATATATAGTGTGGAATAAATTTTTTTGTGGAGCTACTGTTTTTTATTTTTTATGTTGAAGAATT
The DNA here is from genome assembly GCA_963277665.1 of Viscum album. Lineage (NCBI taxonomy): Eukaryota > Viridiplantae > Streptophyta > Magnoliopsida > Santalales > Viscaceae > Viscum > Viscum album. The sequence goes on from OY728163.1 coordinate 709,951,167, forward strand.
AGAGACTATAATTTAAAATATAAATCTATTCAACCAAGAGAACTATATGAATATAAAGGGAAAACTAGGTTTAAAAAGGGAACAAATAATTTGGAAAATTGAAAATATGATATTTAATATCGCAGTTGGTGATGATTTTCATCTTATTTTTTTGCATGTGAATATATTTTGAATTCTAATTAGATAAATTAATGAGGGACCTAAAAATTGGTGAAGCCACATTAATACATGTTGCTCATGAAACAAAAATAGGAGGAGTTATAAAGAGCATTTCTATTCTACAAAGGAGTGGTGGGGATAAGAATAAAATCTTGAGAAGAATAAAAAAGATAAATATGGTACATTCCATAATGAGGATAAATAAGAGATGTTAAGAATTTGATATAGTGAGAACATAAATTGGGTTTCAAATATGAATAAGAATATATAGAGTATTACAACTTTCCATTTTAGTCTCATACGATCATGGATTGAGATTAAAATAAGTTATTTCGTAGATTTTTCCATTTTTTAGGAGTTGGAAATATTTTGTTTCTATGTTTTTAGTGTTTAATGGATTGAGTTTATGATATCCTCTAATCAATATCTATAGGAACTAGGAATCTATGAAAAAATATTTAGAGTTATAATTATATGGGTTTTATATAATGATATTCAATCATATAATTTTAATTTTTTTGATTTATTACATCAATTTTTTTGATATAGTGACATCCATTGATATGAAATAGTGATCTAATTTAATATGGTGATGAACTAAAATACTAGTGGTTTGAATTCCAATGTGATGGAGTTAACACACACACCTATGTCATATTTTCTGAGGGTTTGTTCATAATAATAACCCAAAATCCATTTATATTGGAAATATTATTCATAGTGTAAAATTTGAGGTCATATCTAATAATTGGTTGCAGTAATAGGTGGGAATACCAAGAGGGGCCAATCATTTTAAAAACAAATAGTCTAATTCTACTTAAATCACATCATTTTATACTGGTGTATTCTTGATTGTATTAAAAAATATCCAACATTATTAAATTCCATAAGTAGATTAAATCAAAAATTTGATAAAATGTTCAAATAAAAATTAGGATTTGGAAAATATTAGACAAAACATGATTCACACCCACCCCACTTTGGTATTTTTTCATGAACCAACTAGACCCTCAATTAGTATTATATAATAGTTTATATCTAATTGAATTTTTTTAATAAGTATATATATGTTGAATATTTGAGATGTTTTATGAAGATACATATATGGAATTGTAAATTTCAATTCTTATTATAGATGAATAATAAGTCTCTGCATAAAGAATATAAAATACAAATAAAAATTAGGACAAAAGGATGATAAATAGTTAATTATTTATAAAGTAATAAAAAATAGTTTAGGGGTTTTTGCGTATTAAGTGAGGTGGTTAATCTATATTAAATTATACATCTAGTGAAAAAACCTCTAACATAAAGATACTTATTTCAATAAATCACTTTGTGATTACTATTTGGAATTTAATAGATATATAGAGAAATTAACTTTTTAATCTTTCAATTAAATGTTTTTAACATTCAAGGGATACTAGATGTAATTTTATATTTATGGGAAGATATCGATGTCATGAATGAAGCATTGAAATAGAATATGAGTTACTACAATACTCGCATAATGATGCTAAATTACAGTGAATAATTTTCCAAACATCAAAATAATACAATTTAGTATGATTGAAAGTAATTAGAACTACATTACTAAATGTGTTTGAAAAGGATTTCTCAGAAATTTTCCATACATATGAAATAAAATTAATGTCTGTTTGGAGGTGAATAATGCACAACTAGAATATATATTATTAAAGCTGAAGGATATTGATAATAAGTTCCAAGGGTTATATAACTATATAATGGTCAAATATATAATATGAGGATTGTTTTTAAAAATATTCTCAATTACATTGAATAATATAAGTACATACTAAAAATGAACTGTGTAGAGTTAGAGTTAAATATGAAAAATCTAAAAACCACCCATGTTGGAACATTACAATCAACTAAGAAAGAATGTTATTTCTCATAGGCATTAGAAATGAGTCTTGATTCTAACTATTCACCAGACTGTTTATTATATACATTGAGATCACTTATAGATGAATCCACCTAAGGATCATATAAGAGGGCATCTTGTTGATTAGTTTATTTAAAAGGTAATGAATCTGTTTTATTAATGAGTGTAGAAACAAAATAATGAAATATTTAATTTTGGAAGAGAAAATTTGATGATATAAACCCTGGTACATCATGGAGAGATTTACATATGTCCATTAGTTTTTCATCATAAAAGATCCCAAAATATATGGGTTTTAATGAACAGAAAATTAAACATGTTGTTATCAGATGAATGCACCTACATGAAATAAAAATAAAATAATTTACACATATTGTTATTGTTTAATGATTAGATTTTGGAAAATTTAATGTTTTCACAATATGTCTATGTGAACCTCTTTATAAGGAATAAATCTTAGAGTAAAAAACTACATATATTAATAATAATTTTATAGTTATATAGACTTCATAGATAATGAACTTTATATTTTCTATGAAGAGATTTAATTATTAACAAACATTTGTGTATATTTCCTGAAAAAAAATCCATTATTCTGAATAGTGTTGGTATGAACCGAAAAAACAACTCGTATATATATAAAAATCGAAATCTAAAATAACTGAATAAAAAATTAAATAAAAAATGTCTATCACAGTTTTGAAATCAGTGAGGAAGGGTCCTGAACAAACTGCACCAATGATGAACACCAAAAATGGAGTCGTACTGACATTAACGAAATTCCTCTACTATGGCTAGAGAGTTCACATAATGTAACATTTAAATGATTACATGAAACACTAGAATGATTATAGAAATAATGAATCAAAACTGAATAGGACGAATATTTTGATAGATCTATTGGTATGGAAGATGACACTTCAGATGAAGTGGATGAGTGTTTTCCTATAATGGGTGGCATTAATACTGATTAAAATGTGTAAAAATGTTACATCATGGTTGGAAACAAGGAAGACATATATATAACCGTGTTTTAATATAAATTAGAATAATGAAATATAATAATGAATCTTATTACTAAATATTATATTTCAAATAAGGAGTTAACAATGACAATTATAGTTGAGAATAATCCTCAATATTTTTTAATAATCTAACTATATTTGTTGGTAGTGTCTATAAAAATTAATTCAGGTTGTGAAGAAAAATATTAAAATATTTCCCTCTCTATTGAAATCCTCTTCATCATGGATTGATATATAAAAGGTATAATTCCAAAGTTCACTTTCCCGAATAGATATTAAAATTTAAGAATGATATAATAATAAAGAAGAATGTATATTTTAAATCATCAAGTGTGAATATTGGTTAATAAATAGTATTTATCCCTATTTCTCCCAATTAAGTGGATATGGAATATCTATTTTTATAATATTTTGATATTTATAATTCATATATGAAGGGATTGAAGGTGGGGAATGAATGAATCATTATCCATCATGGAATATCTCAATTTGTATTCACCATAACATTTATATTCAATTATAATTGGTGTAATATAAGATTACAATTCATTTATATTGAATAAAATTTAAATATAACCCCTTTAAGGGGAGAATAAAAGTCTAATATTCCATTAATTAGTCATTTCATATAATTCAATTATTTAGGATAGATTTGATGAAGTTGTTTTTTAAGGTAGGATTTCAATCTCTCATCAAAGATTGAATTCATTTATATTATTTTTAAATGTATCATGATTTTATTATAAATGTGGGTATAAATAAAATGATCTTGGATGATTTTGATTCAAATGTTTATGGGAATGAAATTTCTAAAAAGATCCTCAAAAAAATGCCTAGATAGCCCCAACGAAGTGTGTTTCAGAGATGTAATCACATTTCTTTTAGTATATTGATATATTTTTTCATAGCCTACAAATATTTTTTTTACAAATTGTTATACCACCTAATCATTGAGTGGATAATTAGATGAACCATTTATAATATATAATGTGGTCTGGAACTTTTTGAAAATATGATTTTTTTGATCAATCAAATAGGGAGCGGAATAAAATTTGGATAAGATTTGTTTCATAAAATTTGAAGAGTTTTTGGGAGATGAGAAAGTGATTCCTTAATCTACTGGTGTAAATATTTTTTAAAAACAATTATCCTTTTTATTTATTATCCCATATGTTTAGACAATGATATTGAACTACCAATGAAATATTGAAATGCATCTATATTGTTTAGAAGATCCAATCATTGAAATAAAATCAAAATTGGGATACTTGATTTCCGGTTGGTTTTTTATTGTATGTATTTTCAAAGATAATTTTAATATGTGTGTATGATGTTCTCAGTGATTTTAACCAAATGGAAGTGAATGAAATTGTAACGACCCGAAATTTTGAATAAATTTTGTTTCCTAATTTTGTGTGTTATTTTATACTCAACAAAACAATTTCATTTAATAAAATGAGTATAATTAAAATGAGACCATTGTGTTTCGACTGTTATATGACCGTTGGTCCGTATGACTATTGGAAACTAAATTTTGTGATTATTGTCTATAAATACAAGTGATCTTGGTTAATTAATATAGAAAGAAGATTCGATGTCCTCATCTAGTAGTCTCGGGCCGATCGAAGCCCATCTGACAGAACTTGGGAAGAAGTTAGCACAACTGGGCTTTGCTCTGGACCAAACCCAAGCCGAACTTCATCATTGAAACTGGAATAGAATCACCGTCATGGAAATTTAAAGCTGATATAAACCACTACTCGGGCAATGTTGGTCGAGCCGCCCCAAGATTCTGTCACCTTAGTACACCTTACACTTAGGTCCTATGCTGGTGTTATAAGGGGCTATGTAACGAGATCATAACTGCCTCATGTAATCCCTCGATTTAAAAACAATTTGTGTTTTATTCTTATGGTGAAGTTTTCAAATTTTCAAATGTCTGGATAAATATATTATGCATAATATTTTTGAATTTCAGAAAAATGATATTTTAAAAATATTTATGTAAACCTTAAATAATTAATAATGTGTAATGATTTTCAAAAAATGGTCTTGTATAGTTATGTTCAGTAAGAAATTTAGAGTCTAATAAGATCAACATAATGTTTGATGAATAGTGAATTATGAATAGTGATTTTATGCTTATGGTTAGTAATGTTGTCAAACGGATTAAGTAACCTCACTTAAGAAACTATTAATATAATCTAGCCACCTTGATGAAGTATTGTGATTCAATAAAATAGATAAATAATGTTTTAGAAATTATTTGTTAAGTATTAGTTTATTTCAGGTGAATAGTTTATTTTATTTAAAAATTTAATTAAAAATATTTAAAAAATTATTTTCATAAAATGGAGTTCGTTTTTTGAAATCAGAGCATCGATATTTAGTTAAGGAGTATTTTTTGGATTTTTCCGAAATAGTTGAATTTTCAGTGAATATTTTTTTTATTTAAAAATTAAATTAAAATTATATAGAAAATTATTTTCTTAAAATGGAGTTAGTTTTTGAAATTAGAGTATCGATATTTGGTTAAGGTGAAATTTTTGTAATTTTTTGAGAAAGTTGATTTTTTGGTGAATAGTTAAAATACAGTTTTTGAGTTTTCGGTGTTTAATGACATCATTAAGGATTTAATAATTATGAAATAATATTGGTCGTCCTATGAATAGTAATATAAGGTTTTATGTGTCCCATGTGGCCAAAACCATGGGAAACTACCATGGGCAAGCCCATGTTTTTGCCAATACCACCGATGAGGTGTCTCTTGGCAATTAATTCTTTGTCCCCTCACTTTTCTTATAAATATCAAGCCTTTCCCTCAGTATTTTCATTTAAGAATCATCCTAAACAAATTCCTGGCCTCCTTAATTCCCATGTAGTCCTCCCAATGTTCCCTAAATCCTTCCAAGGTCATGACCTTCATGCTTTCAAAGTTACTATTCAAGGTAAGGGATCCTACCTCTCTCTTTCTTTTCAAGTACACTCTTTTATGTCATTTCATTTATGCTCCATGTTATTTTGTTGGATGACGTTATTTTATATTCACCTATATGTAATTTTTATTTTCATATGATTATAGACCCCCTCTTACTCTTGTCAATTCATTTTATGAATTTTTATGTGGCATCGTTGGGCTGCCGAATTTTTGTAAGGGATTCTTTCACCCTTCTCATTTTCAAAGTTCTATTTTCATGTCAAGTATTTAAAGTTCTTTTTCTTATATTGGGTTATGATATCTATATCCATTATGCTTTCATTTTATGTTCATATTATTAGATACCCTATTTTATCTCATCAATTCATTTTTTTAGAAGCTTTAAGTGATGCTGTTAGGCCGCCAAATTTTAATAACAGAAATCTTATTTTTGTCTTCCTTTCATGTTTTTCATTACATATGGTATGTCTTTCAAATTTCATTACCATGTTCTTATATATTTTATATTCTGTATCTCTACTATATTTTGGATCATTTCTGAGTGGGTAACCCATGTCCACTCTCTTTTCAATGTTTTCTAAAACCCTGTAACATAGTCGTTATGCTGTAGAATTTTCGTCTTAAAATGTCTCTCTCTTTTTCACAAATTCTTCTATTTTATTAATTTAATACTCAAAGATCATTCTTCTACTGGGGTATTCACATATATATCAAAATTTTCTATTTTATTTATTTTATTTACATACATGAAACTTTCATTCCTTTTCCATGGGTTTAAAATGACATAAAGATCATGTCTTAAAAGCAGTTTTTAAAACATTATGATTATGAAATGAAACCCATTTCTTTTGTGCTATATTGTATATTTATGAAATGTTTTATGATTATATATGTGGATCAGATGATAAAAAAGACAAATTTAAGGGTGACCCTGATATCACTCTAATTCATTGGGTAAAGAGTTAATCTCTAGAGATGACCATTTTAACGATACCTTGGTGAATAACCTTGGTAATTTTTGTTAATGACACCTTGGGGATGGAACTTTGTTATACAAAAATGATTTTCTATGTTAAATATTGTATCCACATCTTCATGTTATGAAACATGATATTTTTATTATTATATGCCTCATGATCTCTTTCTCATGCCTTAATGTTATTTATCATGACTTTATTGATGTATTTCAAGTTCACATGTAAAATGTTTCTCTTGTTTCCCTTTCTGGGCCTTCAGCTCACAATTTCCTTTCATGTATGATCCCATATTATGAAATATTGTAATGAAAATAGGATGAACAAAGGAAGAATCCATTCAAGTGTTTATGAAGAAATTTTTTATGTTGTAATGTAATAATTTATTGGTTTCCAAGACACTAAAACTTAAAGATCCTCAGTTTTTTATAATGTAATGAAATTTTATGTGATAAAAAAGAGGGATGTTATAGTTGGTATCAAAGGATGGTTTAGTAATTTATGTATATTAGGATATTAAATCTTTAGGAAGAATCCAATAGAAATGTTTAAATATAGGAAATATTCCTAGTAATTTGGGGAGTATTGAGTAAGTGGTTTATAAAAAAAACATCCCTATCTGGATTCGAGTAGGTAGAGGTGGCTTTGGACCAGATATACAAAGGGGTAAAATCTGAAAACAACGCTTTCAGCTAGACTCGAATTGGAACTGGTACACGATAACAGGCCTTGCTGCACTCTTGGTTACGACACTCCTGGAGGATATGTTTGGTTAATAGCATGATTTTTATTAATCTTTATTAAGGAATTATAAAAAAATGTAATTGTATAAGATTGATGTTTTAAGACATAAAATCCTTTTTAGTTAAAATATTCATAAATGAAATAAGTTTCTCATGAAGGTTTTTCTCTTTTAGAAAATGTCCCCATCATCTTGGAATACGTTGACCTATTTCTTGAGGAGTTACCCAGACCTTCCCCAGAATGAGAGGTAGATATCTCCATTGAAATCATTCCTGGATCTCATCCGATATAAAAGACCCCCTATTGGATAAGAAATGTGGAGCTAGAGGAATTAAATAAACTGATCCGAGATCTTTTGGAGAATGGGTTTATCTGACCAAGTGTGTTTATTTAGGGAGCACAAATTCTATTTGTGAAGAAGAAGGATTGATCGATGCAGCTATGCATTGATTATAGTGAACTAAATGGGATCACAGTGAAGAACAAATACTCACTTCCAAGAACTGATGACTTATTTGACCAACTTCATGGGCTCAATTATTCTCTGATATTGATCTTCGTTCTGGTTATCATCAATTCGGGGTGAAGAATTTTAATATTCCATAAACTGCCTTCCAATCAAGATATGGGCACTATGAGTTTATTGTTATGCCCTTCAGACTGACTAATGCACCTAATTTTTTAATGATCAAGAATAAGTTTATTTTGGAAACATATGTTTATCAAATGGATATCTTTTGTATAAGAAAATGGTTTTGTGATTAAATGATAGAGGTTATTTTGGACGATGTTTTAATTTTTGTAGTTCAATATGGCTAAAGGAAATAAAATACTAAAGGATTTAAAATGAGGAGGAATGGTAGATTTTTTTATTTATTTATTTTTGACATATGGTGATTTGGGTTATTTATAGAAAATGATGAACCTAGAATAGAAAATATGTTAATAGGTTAATTACACTTTAGTATGAGACTTTAATAGTAGTAGATGTTATATGGAGATAAAGATTTAGATTTATTGTAGAAGACTGTGATTTAAACCTTCTGGGTTTTGGGATCCAATCATAGTTTGGTTTTCTCTGAAGAATTTTAAGGATTATTTTGTATCAAATGTTCTTTGTGGAACTTTGGTTACCTTGTGTAATATATTGGAGATTTATAGTCTTTTTTTTCTTTATATAATGGATTGTCCTTTCTGGGGATTATATGATCTCGTATTAATCATTCTAGTTTTAGTTGATGATTAAGACAAGGGCAATATATAGTTATTCTTTTTTTTTATTTGATTCTCTAGAAGATGATTCTTGTGCTTTTGATGAGACCAAGTGTTTTTGAACGCACATTGTTTGGAGAAAAGAATAGCCCTGGTAGAAACTTATTAAAGGATGAATCTCTACATGAAGGTAAGTATATTTCATTATGTTTTTATTCTCTTTAGTAAATGAATTCCTAAAAATTATGAAGAGGAACATATAGCCAAAACTTTGTTGGTTTATGTTTCTTACTGGCTATTCAAAGACCATTTAACACATCTTATGTTTGTGATCTTATAGGGGTTATTTTTTTCTTAATCATGTTTTCTATCACTCTCCATCAGAACATGACCCTTGGATTTCTCTTCCATATCCATGTTTTCCTACATGGAATCCTTCTACGGGTTAACTCGGGTGACCTTTGTACATCCCTTTCATTATATTAAAGTAATAGTTTTACTGACTCTTTTTCCGATTTGCGACTTTCAATGAAATTTTCCATCCCAACTTTAAAAATTGCGATGAAGCAATTTCTTAGGGGGGGAAGAATGTAACAACATGAAATTTTGAATAAATTTTGTTTCCTAATTTTGTTTGTTATTTTATACTAAACAAAACTATTTCATTTAATAAAATGAGTATAATTAAAATGTTACCATTGGGTTTTGACTGTTATATGACCGTTAGTCAGTATGACTGTTGGAAACTAAATGCTGCGATTATTGTCTAATAATACAAATGATCTTTATTAATTAATATAGAAAGAATATTTGAAGGCCTCATTCAGTAGTCTCGGTCCAATCGAATCCCATCTGACGGAACTTGGGAAGGAGATAGCACCACTGGGATTTGCTCTAGACCCAACCCAAGCCGAACTTCAACTTGTGATACTATAATGGAATCTCCTTCGTGAGAAGTTCAAGCTGATAGAAATCACCACTCGTGCAATGTTGGCCGAGCCGCCCCAATATTCGATCACCTTAGCACACCTTACACATAGGTCCAATTCTCGGGTTATGAGAGGCTATGTAACGAGACTGTAACTGTCTTTTATAATCTCTTGATTTAAATAAAAAAGTGTGACTTCTTATTATGGTGAAGTTCGTGAATTTTCAAATGTCCAGATAAATATATTATGCACATTATTGTTTAATTTTAGAAAAATTATATTTTAAAAATATTTATGTAAACCTTAAATAATTAATAATGTGTAATGATTTTTTAAAAATGGTCCTCTGTGGATATGTACAGAAAGAAATTTAGAGTCTAAAGAGATCAACTAAATTTTTGATGAATAGTATATTATGAATAGTGATTTTTTACTTATGATTAGTAATGTGATGAAATGGATTAAGTAACTTCACTTAAGAAAGTATTAATATAATATAGCCCTCTTGATTAAGTAATGTGATTCAATAAAATAGATAAATAACTGTTTCAGAAATTATTGGTAGATCATTAGTTTTTTCAGGTGAATAGTGTCTTTTATTTAAAAATTAAATTAAAAATATTTAGATAATTATATTCATAATATTGAGTCTACTTTTGAAATCAGAGCATCGATATTTGGTTAAGGGGGATTTTTGGGATTTTTCTAGAAATAGTTGAATTTTTAGTGAATAGTGTTTTTATTTAAGAATTAAATTAAAATTTTTTAGAAAATAATTTTCATAAAATGGGCTTCCTTTTTGAAATTAGAGCATCGATATTTGGTCAAGGATAATTTTTGGGATTTTTTCTGAGAAAGTTGAATTTTCGATGAATAATGAAAATAGAGTTTTTGTGTTTCCGGTGTTTAATGACATAATTAAGGATTTAATAATTATTCCATAATTTTGGTCGACCTATGAATAGTATGGTAAGGTATAAGGTGTCCCAAGTGGTCAAAACAATGGGCAAATACCATGGAAAAGCCATGGTTTTTCCAATATCACCAACGAGGTGTCCCTTGGAAATTAATGCATTGTCGCCTCACTTCTCGTATAAATACCAAGCCTTTCCCTCGTTCTTTAATTTTCCAAATCCTCCTAAACAATGTTCTGGTCCCCTTACCTCCCAATGAGTCCTCCCAAGGTGCCCTCATTCCTCTCAAGGTCCCATCCATCAAGTGTTAGATGTGACTCTCTAAGCTAAAGGATCTTACCTCTCTCTTTCTTTTCAAGTACTCCCTTTTCTTTAATTTCTTTTATGCTCCATGTTCTTATGTTAGAGGATGTTATTTTATATCCACCTTACTGTAATTTTTATTTTCATATTATGAGAGAACCCCTCTTACTCTCATCAATTCATTTTAATAATTTTTATGTGGGGCCGTTAGGCTGTCAAATTTTTATAAGTGATTCATTCACCCTTCTCCTATTCAAAGTTCTACTTCAATGTAAAGTATTTTAAGTTCTTTTTCTTTTGTTGGGATATTATCTCTATATCCATCGTACTTTCCATTTTTGTTCATATGATAAGAGACCCTATTTGATCTCAATAATTTATTTTTCAGATGTTTTAAGTGACGTCGTTAGGCTGTCGAATTTTTATAAGAAAAAATCTTATTTTTGTCTTCCGTTCATGTTTTTCATTTCATATGGTATGTCTTTAAAATTTCATTAACATGTTATTATATCCATTTTATTCTATACCTATACTGTATTTTGGATCGTTTATGAGTGGGTAACCAATGTCCCCTCTCTTTTCAATGTTTTCTAAAACCCTGTAACAGAGCCGATATGCTGCAGAATTTTCGTCTCAAAATGTCTCGCTCTTTTTCTCAAATTCATTTATTTAATTAAGTGAATACTGAAAGCTCTTTCTTCTACAGGGTTATTCACATATATATCAAAATGTTATATTTTAATTCTGGGATTTACATACATGAAACCCTCTTTCCTTTTCTGTGGGTTTAAAATGACATAAAGATCATGTCTTAAATAAATTTTTTTAAACGCTGTGATTATGAAATGAAACCCCTTTCTTTTATTCTATATGGGTTATTTATGAAATTATTGATGATGATATATGTGGTTCACATGATAATAAATACAAATTTAACGGTGCTCCCAGATAAAACTCTAATTCATTGGGTAATGACTTAATCTCTAGAGATTACCATTTTAATGATACCTTGGTGAATAACCTTGGTAATTTTTTTTAATGAAACCTTAGGGATGGACCTTGGTGATACAGAAATGATTGTCTATGTTAAATGTTGTAGCCACATCTTCAAGATATAAAACATGCTATTTTTATTATGATATGCATCATGATCTCCTTCTCATGCCTTAAAGTTATTTATCATGACTTTATTGATGTATCTCAAGTTCACATGTAAAATGTTTCTCTTGTTTACCTTACTAGGCCTTCTGCTCACCCTTTCCTTTGATTTATTCTCCCAGGTTATGAGATGCTGTAATGAACATAGAAAGAACAAATGAATAATCCTTTGAAGTGTTTAAGAAGAAATTTTTTATGTTTTCATGTATTAAGTTCCTGGTTTCCAAGACACTAAACCTTTAAGATCCTCGGTTTTGTATAATATAATGAATGTCTATGTGATAAAAAGGAGGTATATTATAGATATACACATAAGTAATGGGTATTTAATTTCATTCCCCTGAATACAAGGCTAGAAAAATTCAAAGGATTACCTATACATCATATGATTTAAGAGAATAACATATGTTATATGAAAAGTTTGGATTTCAATGAATTTGTGTCTATATTACATTAAATTAATGAGGAATACTTGAATATTTGACTATGAACCATTTTATTGAAAACATGAAAAGTTGTCACTAAAATGATAAAAACATGTTCAAATTATTATTGAATATCTATTAAAGAGTAGAGAATTCATCCTACTAATAAAAATCATTTTAGTTGATAACCTCAATGTTTAATTATATGTAATAATTTATTTATAAAGGTAATTATTAATTTGAATAAGTCATATATTAATTTGAATTTTTCAAATTTTGAGAGGAATTTGATAAAATATCATTTTTCATAGTGTATGATGTCTGATGGATTTCATTTCAATATCGTTATTTCATAATACTTATGAAGAACATCATTTGGCTTCAACTCATTTCATATGACCAACATTGTATTTTGTTTATTATAAATGAAACCCCATCATCACATGGGTAGAAAATAAAAGACTAGGTTGGCATAAAATAATGTAGGCCAAGCTAGTCCCCCCTAATAAAATTTACTAATTTTGGGTTCATTTAAAGACAACTAGAAAAACCAAAAATAGTGTTAAATTTGTCAGCTACCTCCATAGGCGCTATGAATTCCATGTAATCTGTTACTTTGTTACCTTCTCTCCATGTATAAATAAACTAGATGGAGTTACTACCAAGGCTATCTTTGCACTTACCTATAACATAAGAAATCAACCATGGAGTTTGAATCCTACAATTCATCGAGTCCTGGATGACCATGGAGGTGGTCTCACTTTGACTAAGAGCTATCTTCTACTGATTACACAAAAATATGCCAGTATACATAAACTCTCCCTCAGCCTAGATAGAATTTTTCCTCCCATATGATGTAGTAAAGGCAAGCATAATGCTTCAACTGCAATCCTGAAAAACACCACCACCTCTAATGTTTCCCCTAATGAAAGATCCATCAAAATTCAGTTTTAAGCTCATATAAGGAGGTGACCAGTGAACCCAGTCCCCCTTTTCACTTGTTCTGAAGGATAAAGAATATAAATATAGGATGGAATGCAACTTAAAGAAGGGTTTTCACTCAAACTTCTTGAGCACCTAACCTGGTCAATTAGAAGAAATCTTGTCCTTAAGATAACAAACCTAGTTGTGCAATGGGTATCCTCAAAACGAGACTTATTTCATGCCTGCCAAATACACCAACACCCTGAACTAAGAATCACTGTTCTAGATGTCATTTCAGGGTCTACATCTTTCAATCCAGGAAACCATTTATCCGGAAAAGTAGTTTCCGCAGAAAATGAGCCTATGAAATTCATGAAAACACCAAAACACCACCATACAACAATGGCCCATTCACCCTCAAAAAATAAATCGTTGGATTTCTCCTCTTTATTCATACCAAAATAATGGCATTTGGATACTAGATTAATGTCTCTTCTTTTCACATTTTCATCCATGGAAATATCTTGGTTTCTAATTCTCCATAAAGGGAAATTAAATTTCAGGGGGAATAATGCTACACCTCACCATATTATTCCAATTATCATGTTTCCCTTGTGAAATATAAACTTTTCCAAAATCTTTAGTAGAAAACATGAAATAATTAGAAGTAGTTAACACACATTTTTCAAGCTCCAAAATTAAAACAATAATTTCAAAAGACTTCCTTTGATCATCATCAAGAACAGCGCTGATAAAATCTGGAAAACTACTGGCCTCCCTGAATGAAATCGAAGGACTTGGAAATCCTGGAAAACCAACAACTGAACATTCCCAATTTTGTTTCTAGAAATAAATATCTCCCTTACTAAAAAACCAACCTGAATGTTGATGAATGGCAGGGATAATACGTTGGATTAAATACCAGAATGGGGAAAAATATTTACTATCTTCCATAGAGTCTTCACCTTGTAAATACATATTTTTAAACCAAAGAGTGTGACCCTTCACAACCTCCCACACATGCTTAGCATGCATACAATGCACTGTATCCCCTAGTCTCCTACAATTAATACCTCCCTCATAAACAGGCCCTGCCAATCTATTCCATGAAGACCAATGAAATTTCCCCTTAAGATGAGCATCCCAAGTAAAATCAGTCAATATTTTATCAGAAGTTAGAAAAAACCCCCATAAGAACAGTGGTTGCTGATAGCACATGAATTGGAATAGCCAACAACACACTATTGATTAAAGTAATCCTTTCACAGAATGATAGAAAATTATTTTTCCAATCCAAAATATGTCTTGTAATTTTATTAACAATATCATCAAAGTCTCTGATATGGATATGACCATAATATATAGGATATCCAACATATTGCAAGGGGAAAGAACCTTTCTGAATGTTCAACAAGATGGAAATAGATAGGACTTGACTGTCACCAAATATGTTAGAAATATAAAAACTACTCTATTCCCTATTTATAACTTTCCCAATCTAAAAACTGTATTTATCCAAAACTTTAAAAAGACCACTATCTGTTCTAACACTAGCATTGATAAAAATCAAATTATCATCTGCAAACATCAAGTGTGGAATATAAGGATGCTTAATTCTTCTTTGATATGGTATAATTTCACCCATGGATAACTGTTGATTAATAAGACGACTCAGAACATCTTGCATGATAATAAAGAGGGTCGGAGATAAAGGATCCCCTTGTCCTAAACCACAAGTTACCTTGAAAAAACCATGACCTTTACCCATGAAAGAGACCAAAATCCTAGAAGAGATAAAACATCTAAACATGATATCAATATCCCAGGAAGAAAATCCCATAGTTTTTAATACAACAATGATAAAACCCCATTCCTTTTTATTATAAGATTTTTTCGTATCTTGTTTCAAATCCATATTTGAACCATGACATACAATGTTGATATCACGAAAAATCTTATGATCCAAGAAAACTGCTCCCTAGATAGATCGACCTCTAAAAATACTATGGTGTTCTATTGAAATCCAATGACAGACAAAAAATGACAGTCCCGAGTTAACGATACTTGATAAAATTTTATAGAGAAAGTTGCACATACTTACTGGCCTATAGTCCCGAATTGATGACATATTTTGACTTTGGGAATCATAACCAGAGTAGTTTCCCCAACCACCCTTGGAATAATACCAACTCGAAAGAAGTCCTGAATGGCCAGAATAATATCATTTTTAACCACTTACCAGGACCCCCTATAAAACGATTCTGTAAAACCATCAGGGCCCAGGGCACTTTCCGGGTGAAGATTCATCATAGAATCATAAATTCCCTTCTCATCAAGAACAGGTACCAACATACAATTATCGAGATTAGATATCATAATCAAAATCTCGTTAAAAATATTTTCAACCTTACTAGGATAACCATTCAGAAAATAGGTATTAGAATCGATAAGAAAATTTTTGAAGAAGGAAAAGGCTAATTACCCTACCACATCCCTATATCCTAAGAACGAACCATCATCCATAAGAATATTTGGCTTAACCATCATTCACATATCTTTTATACATGCAAGGAAATATGCTGAATTTTTATCTCCTTTCAACCAATTTATTCATGTCCTTTCACGAAAAATATTCTCTTGTTTCAAAATGAGTTCTTTCATAACATATTTATTACTTTTAATGTCTTCATAGATCCTGTCATCCCACCTATCTTCCAGAATTACTTCCATACTTTCAACCTATTGTTTCATATTCTCCAGATCTTGATAAATATGAGGAAGATTTCTCGCCCAATCATATAACCTGCACTTCAGATGTCTCAGCATACAATGAATTGCTACCCAGGAATAACCTTGAATTGTTTCCTCCCAAAAACCTTTGACAACCTGGTGATAATCACATATGTCATTATAATGTTGAAAAAACATGAAATAATCTCTACCAACCTGCTAAGAAGTTAAAGAAACAATAATATTGGAGTGATCTTAAATCTGACACACAAGATGATCTACTTTCAAATTAGATAATCTAGAAACATGATGATCTTTTTCAAGACACTTATCTTGATGACTCCAACATCAATTTTTTCCATTATGATTATTGCACCATGTGAAACAGTCACCAGAATAACCCATATCAGTAAGGCCCTTTCCTGCCATGAACTAAACAAAACACATACTAGGTAATCAAGGAAACTCACCCCTCCTTTCTTCTCACTTTGCTCAGAAATAACATTAATGTCTCACCCAACAATCCATGGTAGACCTTCCGAATCAGAACAATTTAGGTTCTTCCACAAAATTTCCCTCCTTTGAGCCTCAAAATGACCAGAAAAAAATGATACAAAAAGAATATATCTAACTATATTGATTTTAACCATAATATATTGATCCCTATATTTAACCAACTCCATTGAGAAATATTTATTCTAGAAAATCCATATATGATTATTATCATGATATGCCTGAAACCATGCATGCATTTTCAGATTACGAACCAAGTCATTAATCATATTTGGATTCTTCTTGTGCTCTAGAATAAAAAAATGAATTACCTTACTCATCTTGATTTTCATGAATAAGAAATTGTTCTTCACTCATGCCCCAATTCCACAAGCATTCCAAATGATAATCTGAATCATTAAAACAATCTAATCCTATCTTTAGCCCCATGCATGTCGGATGGACTAGAATGGGATTCTAGATACTCATTAATATACCGAAGTTTCTCCCTAGTACACACTCTAGAATTAGAAATCACAATAGAGTTGATAGGAGAAGCCAACAAAGGATAACCTCCACCATAAACCATTTTCACTTTTTTCAGACGTATATCAATTTCCTTATTTAGCACAATAGCTTCCTTGCAAACTCCCAAGCTATCCTGAGAGGGAGAAATTGATCGATTATAAGATCCAAACCCTCTCTTTTTAACTTTAGATGAAGATTCTCTATGAATACCTCTGAAAACACTTAGAGATTGATCATCCATAGTCATCTCAACTAGATAGGGTTCAAAATATAATTGTTCAGCAACTGGAAAAGAACAATTCGAAGGACCTGCTAAGGAAAAACACTTTTTGTCCAAACCCACCCAAGACATTATCAAGACAGAAGAAAACTTAGAACTATCATCGGTCAATAGTGAGATATACAAATCAGGTGATTATTTATTAGATAAAGGTACAATATTAAACACAGAAAGAATATCATATTATATAAAGAACACATTTGAAATAAACATTGATAACCGATTAATAGTATATAAACCACTATCAAACATGTTTACCTGATCATCAAAAACACCGTCAGAAATAAAAACCATGCTTTCCAGTTCAACATCCAATGACTCACACCATTTAGTATCATTCTAAAATTTCATCCCTTCATGACTATCAAATAAAAATATCATATAAATTTACTTAATCATCAATATCATTATTAGGGGTTACATCCTTCTGAACCAAATCATCCAAAGACTCATCCCTTCTACTAGAATTCTGTAAACGTAACCCACCACAGATAGATTTCCTACAAATATGCATAGAATGACCTTGTATGCAGCAATGAGAACATTACCTGGGAAAAATCGGGTAAACAATTTCATGATTCCATGAAGGTAACCTTTCATGTTCATACTAACCCTTTCCAAAATCGGCAATGACAATTCATGTTCAAAATAGATCCTCACATTTGATATATCTCCATGCTCTCTGGTATTGTTGTCCAAACATTGAAATCCCCTGAGAGAATCCCCAACAGCCTTATGAAAATAAAAGTTGTTCCGAGGTAATGATAAACCTGGAAGTGATATCTACACTGCCGCATAAGGACTTTAATTCCCCTTATGAACAACAATAGACCACCGTGGTATATTGAACCTCCATCAACCCATGTTTCTAGAAGAATTACACCAATCATTTAATCCAATTAATTTCAAATGACTACCTAAGAAAACATATGAATTATGTATAAGACATCTTGATTATGTAAATGAATTTTCATGGCCACTACATAAATTTTAATGGAATTCAAAATATTTATACCTATTATGAATTTATGTAGAAGTAATCCTATGATTTTATATGACTTTGATGTTTTATAAAATATCATTAATATTTATTTAACATATGAAGACTTCATAAATGTGTTCTATTCTGATATTGTGACTTAAATACCATATAATACATCAATTTTACAAGATGTTTCTAATAAGAGCACATATGTAATTATATATTGACAAATTTTTGAGCTCCTATGGGTAAAAAATCTATGTCTTCTAGAAATCATGATTATGAAGAAGAAAAAAAATTGGGATGATGTAAGACTTTTTACCACATGTCATAATCATCATGATTCTTAGATTATCCATGATCTATGACTGCTTTAAGTAATATTAAGATAGTTGAATAATTAATAAATAAAAAGAAACTTCACTGAATTCTAAAAATATCATAGTTGATGTTGAGATGTGTCTTGTGTGTATAGATTCAATATAAATCTATACATTTCTCCTTAATATGTTCTCGTTCGTTAAAATTGATAGTATATCCAACAAGATAATATTTTTTCTATATAAATCATTGATGAAATATTTAAATGAATCTATTCTAAATTATTTCTGATAAAGAAGAATTTGATCATGTTATTTAAAAGGTATATATATTCCTAAATGATAAAATAATAGTAAAAACATACATTTAGTAAACAAAAAATTGTTAAAAAAAGAAATAATATTTCAGATCATAGTTGTTGAGTCATTTTATACACATGTCTCGAACGTATCTACTGTGAGAATTCTATTTGTCAAAATGAAATATACCGCAAAACAATGGTGAAACTGTTTTACTATAAATTTCATTATAAGGACCTGAACAAAAGACATTAAATAGTCATGGGATTTAGTGAATAGATTTATTTCCTTCACATTAAGGATCTTTTCAAGTTTATAGTCTTAGAGAATTAGGGCATAACTCCTACCTACCAAAACCATGAAATACACAGTGGACACCTCTAACCATTATCCATTTTTCCTTTAATATCAACTTTTAAAATAAATCATTTACTATTTTTTGAAAACTATTCATGACTTTCAACCGGAATTTTTCCAATCCATTACTCATCCTTAAGTCCTATGAAAATAATTAAAAACATGTGATGAGAATAAAAATATTAGTATGGGATATTGAAAGAAGTAAATAGTTTGTCTATTGATAAACATTAAAACCCCTGAAAACTTTATCATAAAATAATACATTTACCCTAAAGAATTATTAAATAGTTTCCTTTGACAATAGGCTCATTTATTACCCTTTTTTGTAATCATAACTATAATATAAATTCAATAGTGATTATAGAAAACACATAAAGGTATCTTTTGAAATTATTATACTTTTAACTATTATAAATGAAATAACCATATAGCCAACTTAAATCCATGTAGCTCTTACAAATGGAACAACTATACAACTATCTTTCATACCTAGTGCATTAGATGCCTATCGCAGACCCACCCATCAATAGTTTATCACATAAAATCTTATAAAGGAATCGAATTATCAAAATAGAAATAAAATTTACTTTATAATACATTTATTTACATATATAAAATAAGTAAAATAATATCAAAAATATGGACATGAAGAAATTTTTTTGAAATTAAATCATTAAAAATTTAAAGTGTGTTATACCACTTTGAATATTTAAATCATATTCCATGTAAAATAAATAAAATTATCCAAAGCATTAAATAAAATTGAAATTGGTATATCTAGGTCATGATATGTCAAAAGGGACTGTATAACATAAAAATATTCCTCAATGAAATGAGATTGAGATGAAACCCCTTATCTTGAGTCTGACTTTTCACATGTGTATTTATATTAGTAAATAAAAAAATAATTTTAATTAATGACCTGATTCCGAAACTCTTTTATGTTTATTATTCCTTTTAATTAACTCAATAATTTTTTTTACACAAATACATAAACAATTATGTTTTTATCCGATTTTTTGACCATATTCGGTTTATGTGTCAAAGATGAATTTGGTAGATCTACTATGGTCAAAGGGGGCATTATTAAAAAATATCTAGAATAATAATAATAAAATAATTTTAATATTAATACATCAATGATACTTTTATAACCAATCATTAAGTATTATTATGAAAAATTAACCAATGTTACAATGTTGTACATGGAAGGTCATACATACAACAGAGTAACATTCTCATTTTTAATGATCAATATGTAAACAAGTTAAGTAACATATATCATTTCATAATGATAATTATATAAAAAATACCATTTTATTTAATCATATATAGTTATACATATTATTATTGTAATTTGAAATGAATCATATTGTGTCAAGGAGGTGGTAGTCCAGACATCCACAAATGAAGTTATCAATTTTTTAGTGTGTGAAAAGGTTAATAATAAAAATGATATATTATATTTATATAAATGTGATTATTTCATAAATATAATATAGATTTTATTTATATCATATATGTTTATTAAATATTTAATTAATAAATCCATTTAATGTGTGAACATATCATGTCACTTTGAGGTGGTGGTAGTCAACACATCCTCAAATGAAGTTGTTGTATTCCCACAAAAAGTAATTCAGGAAGGTATGTGTTATATAATAATTAAAAAATATTTATAAATAATAAATAGAATATATATATGTAAATATCATATAAAACCTTTTTTACATCATAATTCCCAACAATTATATGTGGTTTAGTAAAAAACGACATTATTTCGTGAGGAAGTGGTCAGCCGTACATATGAATGATAATTTCATTACTGTTTTGATGGATGTTGTTTTAGGTTTATGTAAAACCTTTAACATAAAAAAACCTTAGTATATTTATGATACTAATATTATTATATAATTATGTAATAATAATAATTTAATTTGTAGATAAATAAATAAAACATAAATGCATGTTGAAGAATGTTACATCTTTTTTGGGTAACTATAGTTGGTTGGAACCCAAGGTCTTATTTGGTTGGATTTCGGTCAAAGATGAGGATTCTAAGATTATAGTATGGATTTTGAGAGATTATTTGGGATGGTATTGAATGATCCAAATGGATTTATAGGTGTGAATAAATGGGTAAGGGTTAGTGCCTTTTTATATTGGAGGAAGATTCACATTCTTGTAAATACAAAAAAGAAATCACAATTGGGGGCCTCTATTACATCATGTTCCTCCATTAATTATCCCAATTATAAAAAATTGGGCTTATGTCTTAATCATGTCCATATAATGGGGTTTTCCATGTTTCAAGGTCATTTGGAATCTTATGAATAAAGTTTATCCACTAAGTTAACACATTTCTACCTTAATCGTTGTAATTAATTTTAATTATGTTCACTAATATTTTTCTAAAAAAATAAAGTGCAATTATTAAAAATTATGATTTATTTTCATTTCAAATATTATGTCCAATTATCATAATTCCAAATTCTACCATGATAGAAATTAATTTAATGAAAATCCCACATACGAGGTAATAGAACGGGTTTTTATAGTGAAAATATTCAAAGGATTGAAAACTTTTTATGTATAAAATCACAATGAAAATGATTAAAATAACCCAAATTATATTAAATGATATAATATTGTTCTAATTATACTTTAAAACCAATTAGAAATATAATATAATAATATAAATAAAGTAAATGAAAAAATATTTTTCAATTAAAATTTAATATTATTTTCTATTCATGAAAATATAAAACTTATAAGAAAAATACAAAAAATCACCAGAAGAAAATTTTTATATTCCACTTTCAAAAATGAAATTTTATTTTTTTATATAAAATTTATAAAATATTCCAGATTTAGTAATAAAATATGTGCACCATTAAAGGGAGATGAAATTGATTTTAAAAAAAATACAGTTTCAACGAAAAAAAGTGTATTTATTTTTAAATTAGGAATATAAGAACTATTAGATGTGTATAAAAACATTTTTTAAACATGATTAAATATTATATAGTTATTCATATTCTATCCAAATGATAAAATTTCTATGAGATAACTACTATATTAAAAAAAATTTAACAGTATATTATTTTTGGCATAACTCGGCCACACATGCAATGATAGATTTCAAAGAAACTCATTATTGCAGGTCATGTATGTTTTTCGAAATAGACAACATATTATTGTAAAATTTCAATTTGATTCATAAATATAAATAATGATGAAATAGTCTTATTATATCATTAACTGAGTTGTTATATCCTTCCCCCTTTTGAAAGATGTGTCCTCGCAATTTTTTATCATCTATCAAATAAGTGGAGATATTTTTATGTCATATCATTTTTAGATTACCTTGATTCCTCTTCATCCATATGGATTTTTCATAAAACATTAACCTATTTAATTACCTTATTCTTAAACACTTTCTACATATGTTCAATAAAATAAATTGCATGTTCATCATTAGAAATATTCTCTTCTAATTGAACTACTTTAGGAATCAAAACATGAGAACAATATGGTACATATATATTTAACATTAAAACAAGAAATAAATTGTGTAATTTGGATAAAATCATAGCTAAATCCACATGATAGGAAACTGATCCAACTTTATGTAGGGTTTCATATGGTCTAATGAACTGTGGACTCAACTTCACTATCTTACGAAAACACATCACACTTTTCCCTTGGGAACTTTAAGAAAGGCATGAACACCTACCATGATATAATGATATTTACTCCACTTATATGCTTAAATTTTATGATTGATGTAATATTCCATCATGTTTCACTGAATTAATATAACTCTCCTTAATTTTTTGTCTACCAACTCTCGTACCATTAACTTACTTTCTCCAAAATCATCCAAAAAATTTGGTGTTCAACACAAATTTCCATATAATGCCTCTAAAGATGCCATCTGAGTACTATAATGAAAAATTATAAAATAATAAAACTCAACCAAATAAATATATTGATCCCAAATTCCCTGGTAATCCATTAATAAAGAATGATTCATATATTCTAAGTTCTAAATTGTCTGCTTAGATTTTCCATCAGATTTTAGGTGAAAATCTATAATGAAATTTAATTTAGTACCCAATGGAATATAAAGTACTTTATAATGTTAGGAGTTATCCGATGATCATGATCTATTATAATGGAGAGAAGCACTCCATGTAACCTAAATATCTATTTTACAATCAGTCACGAAATATGATCTACATACATTTTATTTCGAAGTGGAAAGAAATGTGAATATTTAGTAAATTGATCAACATTACCCCAAATATCATTATTAGACTGAGGATTTTTTGGAATTCCCATCATGAAATCCAATGATATGTTCTCTCATTTCAAATCCGACACTGGAAAAGGCTAAATCAGTCCATTCAGTTACTATAATTATTTATTAACCTTGTGATAATTCAAATGCTTTAGGGTACATTAAATAATATCTCTTTTTATTTCATCCCCTTAGTAATACTCTAAAAGCTAATTATATATCTTAGTGATTCTCAAATTAATAGTAAATAGATAACTATGATCTTCATTCAATAAATATTTCCTTTAATATATATCATAAGGATCATGTAATATTTTTCAAAATCCTAAAACATAATATTTAGCAATATTAAAATGGGTAAATATAACATTATTAATTAATTATACCTTTTCTTGCAAGGATTGACCCACCTTATGAGACATATTAATTATTTATCCGACAATCTATTGTACCAAAACCTAAAACAAAACAACAGATGTCCCTATATCCATAAATTTTAGGAAATAATTCACAAAATCATGAAAAAAGGGTAACATTAAAAATAAAAAATATTTAATTTAGCATTACTATTTCTAATCAATGCATCGACCATTGTGTTTTCTTTAATAGGATGATAAATAATCCAGAAATCATAATACAAAATATGTTTTTGATATATTTATTATCTCATGTTCAACTATTTCTATGTAAATATATACTTAAAACATTAATTATAAATATATATTTCACACTTCACTCAATACAAATGATTTATCCATGTTTATAATGAAAATATAAAAGTAGATAATTCTAAATCATGTGTAGGATAACTAAACTCATGAGTTCTCAACTGATGTGAAGCATAATAAATTGCCATTCCATTATTCATCATGAGATAATCAATTCATTGTAATTCAAGAACATTGTAGATGAAAAAACCACCATTTTTTGAACTAAGTTCTAAAACTAGGGCATTTACCAAATCTTGTTTCCATTCCTAGAAAATAAAATTCACATTATCCTATCCCTATAAACCCAACTCACTTTCGTTTTAACATAGATAGTGGACTAGATAACAACAAAATTTTTTCAATAAACTATTAGTAAAAACCCCATAATACAAACAAAACTACAAATATTTATTATAATGGTATGTCTTGGCCGCCGTTAAAAACTGTTTTTTAGTGGGGTCAATAGTTATGCCATATTTATAAATAATATGACCTTGAAATAAAATTTTTTGAAACAAAAAATCATTATTTATCAATTTTCCATATAGTCTCTTCTCTTTTAATGTTTTAAAAAAAACTCACGCACATTTAATTTCCCTCTTTTCTTTAAGAATATAAAAAAATAAAATCATTAAACACAACCACAAAATGATCCAAAAACGGATGGAATACTCTATTCAAAAGATTCATAAATATATAAGGTGAATTAGATAACCCAAAGCGCATAAAGAAAAACTCATAATTCTAATATATGTGTTTGGGATGAAATCCTTTTACACCTCCAGTTGACGGTACCTTGACCTCATATCAATATTCAAAAAACCCTAAGCTCTCTAGAGCTGATGACAAAAATCCATAATATGGGACAAAAAATGATTTTTCGTAATAGGTATTTTATATTTGGCTCTATAACAAATAAAAATCATCATGAAACCATCTTTAGTTTCAAAAATAAAACAAGGGAACCCCTTGGTGATGTTCTAGGTAGAATGAAACCCTTATCAAGAAATTATTGAAACGTTTTTTTCAATTCCAATAGTTCAACATGAATAAGTCGATAAGGATGTTATGAAATAGGATTATGGTCATGCACTAAATAAATATAAATTTCCCCTCCCTGATTAGAAACATGATGGGGAAAATCATCTGGAAAAATATTAGTAAATTCTTTTACTATTGGGATGTCACTAATCAAAAATGATTACTTATTCTAAAAACATGAGCTACAGAACTTTCAATACCATATTTACACAATATCTTGGATTCTTGTTATTTTATCAATGATATAAAATAATTTAATAAAACATTCTTATAATTATGATTTATTTTATCATGATAAACTAAAATCCAATCCATACCCAAAATGATATCAAACTCTCTTATGTAAAGTTAAACAATATTTGTATAAAATACCTACCCACTAATATCAATAAGAATATTCTTATAAATCCTAGTTTAAATAGTACTACCATCCATAGTTTTTTACAAAAAGTTTTAACTTATTTTCATGAGGTCATATCGACAATTTTCTAGAGAATATCTCAGAAATTAGAAAATTCCAAAATCCATAATCAAATTGAGTATTGGAATAATTTGAGTAAACTAGTAAAATAGTTTTCACCACTTCATTTAATATCCCAACATAAACGACATTACTATAAAAATAATTTTCCCACACCCTTTTTCATTCGATCCTGATGGACTCTACCCTGAGTAATCAAATTTGGACACATATTGTCTTAAGTTACTAACACATTTCAACAAAAACATCGTACCACTATATTTTCATTACATTTCTGAACATATTTATTATAGTGGTGAGCAAAATGAAAAAATTTACACAATCAAAATCACTTATTAAACTTCGTAATAAATTATCCAGGATTAATTTTACCATACTTCCCAAAAGATGGAAATTTGGTTTTTATACCTCTAAAAATGTTTTTATGAATGTTTCCCCATTGCCAGAAAATTGGTCATATTATTTTATTATTGTCATGGGACACATGGTCATCGGTAAACACCATGTCATCCTTCTCAACACATCAAACAAGAATATAATTTCCCTTGAACTCATGAGAATCCAATTCTCTTTCAAATCGATGTAAAGCTGATTAATAATACTATAAATATCTTAGATAAAATTTGCGATATATATATCTAGTCAAGTGATGTACTCTTCAAATGAAGCAACAAAATATTCTTCCTCTATTTCTCAATTCTAAAAATTTTGTTTCCATCCTATATCAAACAACATTAGTAACATATTTTTCAAGGAAAATATTATTAAATCCATCCCATTAAAAGACATAAATCTCTTCACTTTCACTCATATTCTAAACCACTAACCAAATTCGTCGGATTCACCTTCAAAAATATAATTTGGATGATTTTCCTTTTATTGATCCAAACGAAACATGAAATCAAATATCTTTTCTAGGGATTTAATAAATTATTTAGAAAGCACGAGGTCATATTATCTAATGAATGATGGTGTATGTTTTCAAATGAAATTATCCATTATCACCATGTTCATATATGGTAGATCTGTTCTCTCTCTTTTATGGAATAAAACAAATTTTATAGCTTGTTTCAACAGAAACATCCCTGCCACAAACTTTGTAACTCCAATTCCAACCATCTTATGATGCTGATTTTTTAGGATATTTTCCTTTCAGTGCCTTCCCATTGCACCTTCCTTGTTTCCTCTATAGAAAATAATTCTAATCAAACAATATTTTGATAAATCAATAAGTTAATATTTAATTTCAATAAAAATTCTCATTAAAAATGAAGGGAAACTTTTCAAGGTAATTATACTAATATTAATAGAAAATAAAATGTTATCTAAACCATTCCTTTAAAACCAACTATTAGGGATTATCCTTAAAACATTAGATAAACATGATTTTTATCCAAGAAATTTATTTCTTTTAAATTTAAGATCATTTAGGGTTTGAGTATTAGAGAATTAGGCCTAAACTCGTTCATGAAAAATGAAATATACAATGTGGAAACATATAAATAATATCCATTTTTTCCATAATTTAAAATTTTAAAATAAATCACGAACCCTTTTACGAGACATTTTCAAGACATTAAACATGACTTCTTCTAATACCTTACTCATCCTTATGTCATGGGAAAAACATTAAAAACTGTGGGTGAGCATAAAAAATGATCTATAAGGGATATAAAATTAATGAAATTGTTATTCCATTGACAGAAATTAAAAATCATGAAATCTTTTTCATAATGTAATACATTTCCTACTTATGAATTAGTAAATACTTTTTTTTGAAAATGAAATCATTTATTACCCTTTGTGTAATCATAATATTTTCATAAAACCCATAGAAATAAAAAAACACATAAAGGTATATTTGGACATTATTATAATTCTCACTCTAATATATGGAATAACCATACAGATGAATTCCATACATGTCACACTTACCAATTTTATAGTAATACGGTAATAAAATATACCAAATTCATTGGAGGGTTATCATAGATCCACACATCGTTGGATTATCATAGAACTATCTATCATTGTTTTATCACAGAACCACCCATTAAAGGTTCAAGTACCATTACATAGTCATAAGAAATTAATTATTATATTTTTCAACATTTCACTCATAATATTTCATTTGAAATTCCATTAATAAAAATTCATGTTACTAAATAAATCTACCAATTTTCAAAACAAGTTTTCTGGAAAAAAATACCCAGAAAAACGGAAAAGAAGTGTTTCTTTTTTTATTTAAAAACATGATGTCCTGTAGAAAAATTAAATATCAAAATAAAAATAAAATGTCCTATTTAATCATTTTATATATATAGAATAAATATGTTAAATTACAACAAGAATATTTACACGGATAAAATATTTTAAAATTAAATCATTATGCATTAAAAGTTTCATATTCCAGATTGAACATTTAAATCATAAGAACCATGAAAAAATAAAATTTAACCAAATCATTAAATAACATAAGAATATTTAAATTCAGGATAGGTTATTTTAAAAGGGTTTTTTTATAAACCTCAAAAAATAAGGTGGCTTTATAACACCAAAATATTCCTCAATGAAACAATATTGAGATAAAATCACATACATTATGTATACCTTGTCATTGTGTCTTTATCTACTTGAATAATAAAAATTTGTTAATTTTTTAACTTTTTCATTAAATTTTTCCATTTTATTATTTATTTTATTTCACTTATTAAATGTTTTTATTCAACTACATAAATGATTAAGTTTATATCTGGTGTTTTGGCCATATTCGGTTTATATTTCAAAGATAACATTGGATGGTCAACTACAGCAAAAATTGGTCATTATTAAAACATATCCAGAATAATAGTAATAACATAATTATCATATTTATAAAAATTAATATACTTTTAATACCAATCATTAATGTTGGTTATGAAAAATAAACAATTGTTACATTCATGGAGATGGTAGGCCGTACGTATGCATGAGTAGGATTCTTTTTTTTCAATGATCATTATGGAATGAATGTAAGTGACATTTTATCATCATATAATAATAATTTTATCATAAATACCATTTTAAATAGTCATATATACTTATATCTAAAATTATTTTTATGTGCATGTAATTACATCGCATCGAAAATGCATTAGTCAATATGTTCATGAATGACGTTATCAGTCTTGTTAGTAAATGATAAGGGTAATAATGAAAATGATGTGTTATACTTTCATAAAGGTTATTATTTCATGAATATCATATATTTTTCATTAATATCATATATTTTTATTATATCTATCCTTAATTTACTCAATGTAATGTGTTAATGTATCACATCACTTTGAGGAGTTTGTAGTCCACACATCCACAAATGATGTTATCGTATTCCCACAAAATTGAAAGAATGAAGGTATGTGTTATATAGTAATTAACGAAGTATAAATACAAAATAAATTTGATATATGTGTATATATATTATATTAGAAATATTTTTTCATCATAATTCCCAACCATGAGAGGTGGTAACAAAAAAAATAACGACATCATTTCACAAGGCAGTAGTCTTACTTACACAAGAAAGGTAATTTCATTACCGATTTGATGGATGTGTGTGTATTTGTTGTTAAAATAATTAACATAATAAAATATCCAAATATTTAGGATAATATGGTTTTTATATAATCAGGTAATAAGAATAATTTAATGATGGTTTATGGAAATAAAACATAAATGCATGTTGAAAAAAGATTCCTTTTTTTGGGTAAGTCCTTTTGGTTTTCATCAAAAGGATACTGTGGTTTGATTTATACCCAAGGTGAATCTTTAAGGATTATATTAGGGATTATGGTATATTATTTTGGTAGTAGGTTATTGGTATATATGGACTGATATATTTTAATTAATGTGATACGGTGAGTTTCATTTAATTGTAGAGGAGGACTTGTATTCTTGTAAATATAAAGAGTTAAACACTATTGGGAAGTATCCCTTACATATGGTTCCAAAAATAACGATCCATATTTTGTAAAATTAATTAAATGGCTGAATTATGTATATTAAATATATTTCGTAGAAGTTTCTAGGTCAGTTGGACTCATAAGAATAATGTTCTACTACTAAGTAATCAAAATTTAACTTTAATCGCTGAAAGTAAATTTAATTGCATTCAATAATATTTTCAATCAAAAAATTCGTTAAAATTATTATAAATTATAAATTATTTTTAATAAAAATATGGAACTAAATTTTCCAAATTCCAAAAAACATAAGTGGCAAAAATATATTTATAATTAATCTTGCAGATGGGACGACAAAAAACCAGTTTTTAAAGTGAAAGTGTTCAAATGATTGTCATGTTTTTATATCTAAATGCACAATGAAAATGAATCCAATTAAATAAATTATATTTAATAATAGAAAATTTATATAATTTTAATTTATAAAGAACTTTATATATTATTTAACAATAGAAAAAATTAGAATAAAAAAAAATTCCATTAAAATTCAGTAATATTTAATATTTAACATAATATAAAACATATTTGAAAAATATCAAAAATTCACCCAAAGTTAACTTTTATAATATTATTTAAA
This sequence comes from Viscum album, assembly GCA_963277665.1. NCBI lineage: Eukaryota > Viridiplantae > Streptophyta > Magnoliopsida > Santalales > Viscaceae > Viscum > Viscum album. Next base: position 709,981,883 of record OY728163.1, read on the forward strand.
AGATTATGTTTATTTTTTATTTTAAAATTTATAAATGTTTCAAAAATTATTTTGAAAGTATGTATTCCATTAAAAGGCTATTATTTTTTTTAGAAAAATAGAGCATTTAAGCATTGGACTGGATTTGTTCTTATCTTACTCTAAATAAATATATTGGATGAATGTAAAAACAATTTATAAACATGTATAAACATAATATAGTTAGACCTATTCAGTCCTTATAATACATCTTCTATGAAATAAATTCCATATTAAAAAATATTAACAGTATATTATTGTTTAGTATAACTCAGTCTTGCATTAAACATATGTTTTTGATTAAAATATTTGTTGAATTTCTTGAATTATAATTGAAATATCGTCCCTTTTATAGTAAAAATTCATAATTAATTCATAAATATTAATAAATTCAAAAATTAGTATTCTATAATTACTTGGTATGTTAAGGATAGAGACTCGAGAAATAATAATTTGCAGAGTTTGAGACAGCGTGACTATATTGATGAGGAGAATCTAAGAGAAAAAAACCTCCCATGGGTGAAGAAAAAGTAGAATCTAGTACATTTTTTAATGATTCATAATATTTTATGTTGATCCTTTGTATCATTCACAAATCCATTATCATTTCAAAGATATTAAAGAATAATAAAAGGATGGTAGGTTTTGTTAGTTAGATATAATTAAGGAAAGGGGGAACAATAAGTTTGTCCATTAATTATATATCTCATGGAAATGATAATTGTTTTAGATTTTATTGTTCAAAATTTGGCTATTAATAAATCTAGAAATAAATTTTGAGAGAACCGTCAAGCAATGAATAGTGATTTTTAGGATGAGTTGGATGTGTCTTCTAAGATATATTGGCTATCAATGGCACACCTTTTTTGAGGAATAAAATCATTCTTTTTTGTGTATTGACATCATGAGGTCAAACATGGGGATCTACATCAAGAGGATAAAGAAATAAAGGAATAGGTTTTCAGATCCCAACTTGATGGAGTTTATTTGGAGCATTCATTTATCACTTATGTGATATTGTTAAAATAATCCCATATATAATATGGTGAGAGTCAAATGGGATACAAACACCACACAAACCAATTTTTTTAATAATAATATTCATTGTGGAAAATATATGGACTATGATTATAGACTTTTATGGCATGGATTGGAATTCCCATGAGGTGTTAAACCATATAAAAACAGACATAGAAATAATAAATTTATATTTTCATTACATATTTGTGTATTCAGGGTTAAGGGAAAAAATATATGACCATATTAATATAAAAAATTGGTTATTTATATCTAGTGGTTAAATGATTTAATGTCTAAATATAAATTTTTTACAAATTAGACAACATCTAATTCACCTCATTATCATGTTTATTTTTACAATCAACTGTGATACATAATATTGAGTCATTTAGATAATAAACCATGTCTCACCTATATGAATACACCTCTTGTAATTTTACAATATTATTTTTTGGTGATTTTCGATAAAAAATCAAAATGGGTTTTATTTTGTGATATATATAATGAATATATAATTATTCTTTCACTTTTATAAATAAAACCCTTCTATTAATTCTCCATATCTCAATATTCTTACACGAGTAATTTAATTATTACTGGTTAATGAAAATGGGGGATTTTTTAACCTTTAATGGATAAAAATGTATTCAGTGATATAATAAATGTGGATTATATTACAATAATGTAAATTGAATCATCTCCAAATAAAAAAACTGTTACACAAAAACCATTTATTATGTACATAAAAACAAAAACAAATAATGGACTAAATCATAATATTCATTATAAAAATTTAAATGTGATGATGAAATCTATTGAAAAAAAAAGATAAATTAAAAATATTCAAATTCATCGATTCAACTAAATTGTTAAAGATCCTAGTATCATTGAGGTATATTTATCCTTTGACACATTCACAAAAACAAATGTTATATTATAGATCGTATGTTTCTAATGGAAATTGTGATTAAAACCATAAATAAATTTATAGTGTTATTCCCAAACCATAAGGATAAGTATAATAACTACTTCCAATGGATATTAACAAATGGGAAACCTTGGATGTGGGAAATAATTGTACAACATTCAATAATTACATAGAATAATATCATTTCTATTTATTTTCATGAATAATAAATACAACAGTTAAAAATTAAAAAGGTACTTACTCTAAATTATATTTAAATATATTTTATATTAATAAAATTGAAAATATTACCAATTATCTTCATTTCTACATTTTACATTTAGTATAATTTTAAATGATTAAGGTGAACAATGATTCAAGAAGTGGTAGTATGTCTTGATGAAAAATTAATGTATCTATCGCCATATTCTATAAATGCTTCCATAAATGAATTATATATACATGAGAAGCGATCCTGATATAAATGATAAATTGTGTTTATATTTCCATAACATTAAATTTATTTCTTTATTATATATTCCCATAAAAACACAGTTCATTTCAAATATAGATTCAGTTTATCCATATATAGGATTGGATAAGGATAAATATTGGAAAAACCCATCGATGTGAATATTATACTTGAAATTTAATGAGAACATGATGTTCTTAAGAAAGATCGACTAATTCATCAACACAAACATGAGTATCGAATTGGGGAAAACACTATAATATTAAAGAAACACCCATTATTTCTTTACCCTTCCCAACATCACTCTAATTGTTTTATTTTTTAAGGAATTGAGAAACTATTATTTACAAATGTGATACTTTAATATTTTTGTCAACTTACAAAAAAATTAAAAAAGGAAATATTTAGGTCCTTATTATTGAAACTAGACCCACATTTGTATCCAAGATTTCAATCCACACTACCTATATATAAGGAGTACAAATACATCACCACTGGGTTGATGAATTAATATTTATTATGCATTCCCTTTATTTTTCATGTTTTTAATATTAAACAAATTTTTTATACCTATAAGAAAATACAGTATTATGGATTTAATTATTTCATCCTTAGTAAAACAATATTTATCAAAAAGTGTTTTGTCGATGATTATTCATAACAATGTGTTCCTAAACTGGAATTTTAAATTTTATTATTTTTATGGATTTTATGTTTACCCTAGAAAACAATTAATTTGGAATGGGTTTTTTTCAAATCTGAACCCATCGAGGACCACTTGGCCACTTTTTATTTGGGCATGTCTCACTAAGCATGCGTCCATTACTCCAGGGGTTAGAAAAAAGTTGAATAAGAATAAAACAAACATGAGAGAAATGTTTTAAGTTACGTATATGCATGAACACATATGAAATCCACGAACTCCCTGAAAAAATATAAAATTGTATCTGAAACCCAAATTAATTCATTCATCTATATCCCATTATAATAATATGATGATTTTAATGGAAATCATAAATTGTTAAATACTAACACACCAAACCTATAAAAGTTTCTAACCTATTATGAATGTAGGGGACTAATATATAATAAAACATCTCGTATGAACCCAGGTTAGTCTCCCTTAAATTTTATATTCCTGATCTTATTCCACCTGAGACTCTATTAAAAGGCATATCATATGCATATTACAAGAAATTTGAATATAAAGACCTTGTAGGGGTGAGTACAGCAAAACCCAATATGACACTCTGAAATCACATAATGTAAATTGGCAAGAGAGTAGTCATCTTATCATCAAAATGTTAAGCCAATCAGAATATCGGAGATAAAAATAATTACCTCAAAAAAATAAAGACAAACATGATGTCTTAAGGTAGTGTCACAACCATATTTCTATCCTATGATTTGGAACATGGTTTTCAATTAGTGCACCGCTGATATAACTCACTCCTTAGGTCTAATGACACAGATGGAACTCATCTATATGGTCATTGACAATAGTCCTTGAAAATAATATATACACAATAAAACATAAAATATATTGATAAAAATATAGGGGTATCTACCAAAGATGATAGATCATTAAAAACCCTATCTGGAAATGTCCTCTATGTTGGGGATCAAATCCCCAGTTATGTTAGTCAAAATGATTACTTAGATCCAACCTGAGTTATATGTGAATGATAGAGGGTCATACTATGGGCCACACAGAGGTATTTTTTATTTCCACCTACGAATATTACCATAATGGTGAACACATCCTATGCTCAGTACATGATGCCCCAATATACCATCATAGGAATGAAATAATGGAATTTACCCTTAAAAAACTATTCTAAACTGAAGATAGTTGGGCCTTAGACTACCCTAATAATTTACACAGTGCGTACAGGGTATACATTATGTTTCTTCACTACCTTGGGGTTTCCCATGAACCCTATCTAATTATAATTTATTTCAGACCATTCCCATGAACTCTAAACATGCATGTGTATTAGGTTGTGTTAGTGTAGCATCTCTTGTCCATATATATTGTCATTCCTATATACTATGGTCATCCCCATGTACCTATTTGTGTCTGAGTATTGGGATATGATCACATACTATAGTTTTACCGATGTACCTATATGTGTCCATTCCCAAGTATCCAACTGTTATATTTCAATTCTCTAGTTAGGGGTTACACGGTGTGTGGTAGGTCCAATACGATATGGGTAAAATTATAGTTTCAAACCCCTATTCATTGTAGTCAAGGGACTACATTGTGTCTGTTCTTCAGACTACACACCATGTATATCTAAATTTTATAAAAACATTTGTTCTACCAAATTTATCAGTTAATGATACCTCCTCTTTAAATATGTCTACCAATATCACTTGGGAATCAGGAATCTGATTTGGTCGAACTCCGATCATTTCCTATGGATAGATTCCAATCACTACTTATACTCAGGAAAAATTCATCATTTCATGGCATCACTAAAACACCCAATACATATGAATGTGTAACACATAATATATTCCCAAATATTCACCATTTTTTATGAAATTTGATCACATTTTCAATTCTGAACCCATATTTACAACATAGATCCATTCTATTAAAGAACATCTTGGCAATGATTGATCCATAGGTTTTTCATGAACCACAAGCCCAAAAAAATTCTAATGATGAATATTTGAATAATGGGGGTAGAAAATAAAATATACAATTATGATTAATGGACCTAATCAATTATTCAGTTTTCCCCTATTCATTGATGTGATAAGGATGAATGAATAATAAAATGACTAATAAACATATTCTCTTAATTCAAAGAATATAAATCATCATCCACAATCTAATGATAAACACCTGAATTAATTTTTTACTAAATGAATTTATTTTTAATCGGGAAATAATATACGATTAATGTAACATAAAATAATTTACTTCATCTAGTTTGGATAAATCATTAATTATGAACGACTACATGATGATTTCATTGTAAAGATCCATGAACTCCATTGGAACACTGATCACCAAAGAACAATCCTTTGTTTATAAACCAACAAAAAAACTCAAACACATCATCTCTAAATCATTATTGGAATGATGATAACCATTGGGATTCCCCATAAGTTGTTATAAATACAAGGGATTAGGTCTTGCGATATAATAATTAATTAATTAATTAATTAATTCAATATATTTTAAATCCTCTAATGAATGCAATTAATCCAAACATTAGATGCACAGAAAGATTATGTAATGCCTACGGTAGACCCCACATTTTTAATTTGATTATGGAATCATATTTCCAATCTAAAATTATGTTTAGGAGTTCATACAATATATCAAAAAAACTAAACATGTTAGATCAATTATATTTATTATATTTATTATATCAAACTCGATCCTCCTCAAGCAATGGAATCTCACACTAGTTCAGTTCTTGGATTTAAAAAATATTTTTTAAAATATTATAGTGTTTTGTAAGGGAAAGTGTAGAGTTATTACATTATCTACACCATAGGTATTTTCATCCCAAAAAGAAAACATTAACTCAAAATGGTGACACTTATGGTGCTCCTACTACTAGGTTCTCTCCAAAAGATTCTCATTATACCAATGAATGCCCACCAAGGGAATTATTATCCCATTGAAGATATCCTATTATAGATCTTTGATCACTACAAGTTACTCAGTGATAGTATATATGTCATCTATGTCCATCTCACTCTGGTAAAAAACATTTGATGTGTTGTGACAATACATCATCATTTATGACATATGAAATACATAATGTACTATGTTTAACTATGGTGGTAGGAAAAATGGTATGCCATCACAATGACCCTATATAGTGTTTTAAAATTGTTGATGTACTATGTAGATAACTATCCACCCATGATAAATCTATAAAATTCATATAGAGGTGACACATCTATGAACAAATAGTCTCTATCATCAAACACTAATGGACTCATTTGTTGGAATGTATTCGACTTGTGATAGCTCAATGTAGTATTCATCCTCTCCTAGATGATTTTCCACTTTTCAACTATCGCTTAAACCAAATTTGTGCTCACGAATTCTAACTCACCTAGATTATTCCATCATAGTGGTGACCTACAAGGTATCCCATACCATTCCTTGAATAGTTTCATATCAATGGTTTAATGGTATCTATTATTGTATACAAACTTCAGCATGGGTATGTGGTCCTCCGAAATATATTCAAATCCAAACACATAAACATAACGAATTTCATCCATAACCATAAATATCAACTCATGATAGACATCATTTTGGGGATGCAACGCCAAGATCAAACTCAATTATATACAAAATACCCCCTAAATCACATCCATAATCACAACATAAAGCACTAATCATGATCTAAAAAGATCATCAAGGGGACTCCTTGAATCCTATGTATCACCTACAAGTAATGAATCCCGACATCTCAACTAAAATATTCTTTAAACTTTCAAGGAAATTGGCTGACTTGCTGAGTCATTTTATGTTGAACTAGATAGCATCATGTCCCCTTGGATAATATGGAAGTGTTATCATGAAGACCATAGAGATACCATGCCAATTATAATTTGGAACCACTAGATGCAGAGCCAATCCAACTAGAACATGGCACTCCTCATTCACCTAATGATAAGTGATTCATCAATAGTCAAACTGTTCTACACACTTCTTTATTCTCATCCACCATAATTTAAATAAATGTTTCTAGCACATATTCAATAAACCTGGATATATTGCTAAATGGGGTGTATGATAATCCATTAAAACCATCTCTTATAGTGTAACTGGTACCATAGATCATCCTTGTAAAACGATAATGTGATCCCCACATTCTGAAAATCCATCATGTGCATATCCAATGGATATATGAATGCATGTGGATTTAAATTCACTATGTCCCAGCTGAGTCTATCAAACATTGTAACATCCTATGTAATTATAGAACAAGACTTTTTTATTTCTGTTAATATTTAGGAATTAGATAATAATATGAAATTTAAGGGGATTTTATATCTGGTAGTGTACCTGACATGAAAAAATTGGTTTCTCCGAAATCTTACATTGCACACAAGACTCGGTTATATCGAAAAATAATATATTATTTATATTATTATTTTAAATTTTAGTTATCTCATAGTAATTGTGTTGGTGAGAATGAATATAACTAACTATATTATATTTACATGTGTGTATTAAATGATTTTACATTCTTCTGATAAATTTTATAGGCTTAAAATTAAAATATATCCAATTTTAAGCATAAAAATCTCTAATATTTTAAAAAGCTAGTTTTACCACATTATGATGGAGAACCCATTTTAAATATTTTATGAAACATTTATATGTTATATTTGAAAGAATAACTTATTTTTTGGAAATAGGACCTACAATTTTACTTTGGTTTTGTTGTAGGTATTATTATAATAAAATGCATATTTTAATGAATAGTAAAAAATATTGTGTTTTAATCCTAAACATCTTTTTCGTCTAATTTATTTGTATTGTTAGATTAAAATTGTATATGGTTTTAATTTATTTATATATAATTTTTAATAATTTAATCCAATTTTTGACTTTGGAATCAATTTCACAATGAAATTGAATAGAAAAACTATATGAACTTTTGAATATTTTACTTTAAAATAACATGTTTTATTATTCTGTCAATGGGATTAATTTTTAACAAATTTCTAAAAATATGTGACATAAATTTTAGAAATGGATTCAATATTTGGAATCATAATTTAAAAATACTTAAATATATCCATTTTATTTTTGGACATTATGAATAGTAACATTGGTAATTATTTGTATTACCACAGTTAAGGGTAATTGTGTAATTAAAAGTTAAAATAATATTATAAATATTATTGAACTACATTAACACGTGTAGTAACATTATTTTATGAGTAATTTTAGACCTTGAATGTCCTTGGACCAAAATTGTGGCCTTTGGATGCCACTTGGGTGTGATTATGACATTTATAACATTTAATTTAATGTAAGGACCAAGATATCATAATCATGACTCCTATTAATAAAACAATATTATATTGAGTTATATAAGTGAAATAATTGAATATAACTACTAAATAGAGATAAAAATAATTTCCACATCTAGGTAATTTAAATATAATTTTCAGGAAATAAATATATAATGTAAATTATGACACAATGATGATGCAATAATTGATTAATAAATGAAAAAAAATCAAATAATTGATATTATAAAAATTAAAATTAATAAAATTTGATATAACTGATTCCATACATTAAATTTTATAGATTAATATTACATATTTTTGATAATTTAATGGAGTTTTTCTATCTTATCCTGCTATTATAATATTTTTAAAAAGTATACTAATGAATATTGTCAAAAGTGACACACTTGGTATTTCAAAATATATAATATATTAATTTTTGTCATAAATTTTATAAAAATTTAATATTTGGCCAAATATTTGAGATAAGTCTAAAAATTACTTCAATTAATCATTAATTAGTCTTTTAGAATTTTGTGGTAATAATTTTAACTCCCAAATTGTAAATTACTTAATAAAACAGTAATAGTTAAAAGCATCAAAACAAAAACATAAGGATTAAAAAAACAATAAAACTTGTATAATTTTCATTTAATGATTATATTTTGACCCATACTTGTCCTATATTCTAAATAAATAAATTTTGAACCGTTTTTAATAGAAATGAAATTTATATTAATTTAATACTTTTACTAATTGAAAAAGCGGTCCTCCCCTCTCCTATAAAAATGCACACATTCATCTCTATTCCTTACACATAGAAAATTTTAGTTCAGACAATATCTCCTAGAACCCCGTCATAGAATACCACACCACATTTTAAAGGACTTATTTTAGGAAGAACAACCTCCTTAGTGGTGTTAATGTGTTAATAAAGGTGATCATTTGAAGGAAAGGTAATGTTATTATATAAGTATATCTAATTTATTTCTTCTTACACTTCCTTAAAATCTCTAGAAAACCTGATGAAATAATAAATATTTTATTCGTAATATAATTATATTTTATTATATTAATATCATCACCTAAATAAAACTCCAATTTCATCAAATGGGAAATGAACTTTTCATTCGTGTGTATGGTAGACTACCGCCTCATGATCTTATATAGTTCATTTATCATTGTCATCTACAAAGACTAGTTATAATGACCAAAATAATGATTATATATGATATTAATGACACATTTATCATTATAATATAATAATATATCAAATATTTCCTTATTTCCCTGAACATAAAAATGATAATATCATTCAAGCATACCTATGAACGATCACAACCATGTATCGATGTGAATCATTTTTATTCACCACATCATTTGTATGATATATATACATATCTGTGTATAGTTATCTTTAAATTATTAGTATTTTATTATTAATATTATGAGCATTATTTAAAGGTAAAATAATAATTACCTTATTTATATAATGATCAATGAAAAATGGAATCGTTTCTTACGCGTACGTACAACTTATCGTCTCTGTGATGGTAACATCATTTATTTTCAAATAAATATTTAATAAATTTATTTAAATGTATAATTTATGTATAAATATTATTTTTATGTCCTGAATTTTATTATAAAGATAATGTACTTACGAAAATATGGACTCTTGACATCATACCATGTTCATTTTCGACTCCGGTACCGAATATCGAAAAAATGTCGGATATAAACATAAATAATTTTGTTATTTTTATAACTTTATAAGAAGTGATAAAAAATTAATTATAAATAGTAAATGGGTTATCAAGTAATAAAAAATTATCCTAAGTTTAGTATTAAGTAATACAAAGAATATATGAGACAAGTTGGACTCAAGTTAAGGGGCTTCATCTAAATCTCATTTTATTGATGCATATTTTGATTTTTTACACCACCTTATTTTATAAGGTGTATAATAAAACCCCTTAAATTTTAATTACATCCAAGGTTTCTCAAAAGGAATATTTTTATATGAATCATATTATAAATTTCAAAATGAATGTTTTTAAATGTATACAGTGATAATTACTTTTTCTTTTTTATGACCATTATTTGAAATTTGGCTTCCTATTGAAGCCATAATATTTTAAAAAAATAAATACTTTATTAAAATTTCAGTTATTTTGATAATTAAATTTTTATGAGAATAGATGTATTATTTAAATATCATGAAATGATATCTTGTGATTTTGAAGTGTAAATGATATTTTTTCATACTTGGTTTATGTGTTATGATTATGTTTTTGATCATGGGAATTATTTTTTTTACAGGTGGTTTTATGATAATCCATGGTAAGGGGGCTGTTATTGCTCTAAAATGTATTGGTTAATGGGATATAGTAATTTTTTTGGATTTCTCCTATGAAATTTAGATAATATACCATGATGTGTACTCCAAGTGTTACCATTATGGTTAATCCCTATGTAGATAAGAAAGATAAAAAGTAAGAATGATATAGATGCAACAAGTTAACATTAGGATTTATTATTTCTAAGGAGTTTTATAAAAACAATATGATTTCATGAGTTAAGCTTATGAGATTATGTTTTATTGGTGAAAATTCTGATTTTGTTAAAATGTTTTCATAAGTTTAAAATAATCAACGAATAACTGTTTCTTTCCTTATTTTATGCCCCCTATAATGTTTTTTGTGATCATCCAAAGTTTTAAAATGTTTTAAATTGGGTATAAGGATGGGTAAGAGAATGTAGGGTTTTAATATGAATGATATGAAGATTTTTATCAAGAAAAAGGAAATCCTATTTTATTTTAATGTGTTTTATTTTGTGAAAGAAATGGATTGTGAGAAGATGTGTCTAATTTTTAATATTTTAGTGGTTATGTAATAGTTATGGCCTAATTATTTGAAAATATAAGTCAAAAAACAACATAAATTTGAATTAATGTAATTATTAATTTAACTCAAGATTATGTAACATTTAAGGATGGGGCCTTATAGGTCTTATTAGTGGTCAATTTATATAACTTTAGATGAAAAGATATTATTAATAGGGTATCCATAAATTATTTTTTCTTTTATGATCAAATTGAAATTATATATAATTTTAGGATAACCATGTTTATTTGTCTAAAATATGACTCAAAATAATTTTTTCCACAGTGGAAATAGGGTAGCTATGTTGGGATGGAAACCAGAGGAAAAAAACCTTCCAAATTATCAAATTTAGATGCTCAGAATCGTAATTAAATAGCTTGTTTCGGTGATGGTGCAGTTCACTTAGGCTAAGAATAGTGGTGGAATCCATGCATGAGATCATCCAGATCAATCGTACAGGAAAATGTTAGTAGTGGAGAATTTGATGATGAAATATTTTCTATAATTGAGAGGATCATCAGACAATGTGCTAGCTAAATGGAGGATTAAAGACCTATAAATGATTTTTGATGTCAAAGGGTTTTTAGAAAATGAAAAGGTTAATCTTTCTATTAACCATTTTGAAGGTGACACTGATTATTGTTGGTCAATGGTGAATAATATCAAGGATAGTGAGGAGATTTATTTTTTTTAATAGGAAGAATTTGAAAATATGTTTCTTGAAATATATTTTCCAACAGTAGTTATACTTAGGATGTAAAATAAATTATTTTAATTGAGGTAGGAGGATGCCTCATTGGTAGTATACAAAGAAAACTTCACTCTAATGGAAAGTATGCTCCAAATTTCATCCATGTTCTTGATAGTAAAATCTATCATTTATATTTTGTATTTAATATAGCATATCAGAGGGCATTGGCTTCACATGAGATCAAAATTTATGAAAATCTTGTTCGATTAATGCAGAAGGTAGTAGAGGAGATTTCCGATGATCATTTGTTCTTTGAAAAATACCAGAATTAAGGGTCGATGATGTAGGTTAAAGATATGAATTCATCAAAAAAAATATGATGGTAAGAAAATTGAGTTTACAGTTTGAGAAAATTGTGCAAAAAATACACTTTAGAATCCATTCTATATTCTAGTAAGTGCATTCGATGTGGAAAATGGGGAATAAGGCTCGTAACAACAATGAAAATTATAATTTTAGTGGTATGAAATAATATTATTTGTAGTCAGTAAAATATTTTAAGTCAAATGATATGGGTTATAATGCCAATGAGTGTTCGATGAATAACTCGAGTGATGGGAAGCACCCAGACTATAAGCAGAATGGTGTGGTAAAAGCATTTGCAACTACTTCATCAGATGTTGTGTCCTCAAATGAAGTGGTATTAGTTAAATTTTTTATTTTTTCAGAATATGCTAGTGTTTTTTTTCTCATGTGGGGTCTACACATTCTTTCATTTCTGTGAAATTTTCTACTAAACTGGAAATTCCACCCCATGAAATGAATCCAGATCATGTTGTAAAAACACCTAGGTTAAATGTTGAGGAAAAAATTATAAGAACCATATTATGCTTCATAGTGGGAATAATATTCCTAAAAACATTACTGTTTTTCTTCTAGTAGACTTTGATGTTATTATTGGTGTAGATTGGATCTAAATTTACCAAGTCAATATTTAACATAGAGGTAAAGAAGTTTCTTTACAGAAAGAGTTTTAGTTTGTGTAAAATAATGAAACCATACCATTGAAAACATATCTAGAAGCTTAAAAACTATTTAAACATGGAAATTAATGTTATCTAGAACATATTGTAGAAAAATGAAACTATTTAGATTAATGATTTTCTAGTGGTAAATGACTATCTTGATGTTTTCCTTGATGAGTTTTCTAGTATTATATCTGATTAAGAAGTTGAATTTACTATTGACTTAGTTCCAAATGCTAAGATAATTTCAAGACCCCCTTATCAAATGGATCTAATTGAACTTTTAGAGTTGAAGAATAAATTCCATGAGTTATTGGACAAAGGTTTCATTCAACCTAACACATCACCATGGGGTGATCTTATCTTGTTTGTTAATAAGAAAGATGGTTCCATGAGACTTTACATTGATTATAGATCCCTGAATACCATCACAGGTAAGAAAAAGAATCTTTTTCCTCAGATCAGTGATTTCTTTATCACCTCCATGGGGCACAGTATTTTCGAAATGCTTTGTTGAAGTCGGGGAACAATAATTTGAAGGTATAGGAATAATATAATACAATGGCATTTTTTGGAATAGATATAGTAATTATGAATTTTTAGTTATGTTTTATAAGATAAAAAATGCACCTATTGGATACATGAATCTTATATATAGAATATTCAGAGACTTCTTAGTTAATTATGTGGTTTTATTTATTGATGAAATTTTTTTATATTATAAAATAAAATAGTAATATAAAAGGCATCAAAGGGTTGTTTTGAAAAACATCAATGAAACCAACTATAAGGGAAATTCAGATAGTGTGAGTTTTGGTTTTAACCAATCTATTTCTTTGGGAACATTGTTTCTAAAGATGACAGAACAATTGATCCCACAGAAACAAAATCTGTTGAAGAATGGTCAAGACCAATAAATATAACTGATATTTGATGTTTTTGTTGTTTAGTAGGCTATTATTATACGATTGTTGAAAAAAATCATGGTTATGTATCCCACTAATAATGTTAAATTGAAAATGTGTTACATTCATCTGGACAAAAAAATGGGATTATTGTTTTCATGAATTGAAAAAAAATGATTGGGGAATACTCCAATTTTAGTCATTCCTTCTAGTAGTATTCAATTTATCATCTATAGTGATTCTTCGTTGAAATTAATTGGTTATGTCTTAGTGTAGAATGATCTGGTAATTTTTTAGTCTCCACATCTATTTAAACCTCATGAGTTAAATTACCCTACACATGATTGAAATTGGATATTTTTGTTTATGCCATAAAAATTTTGTGGCATCATCTGTATGGAGTAAAATTTGAAATATATACTAACCATAAAATTTTCAAGTATATATTCATTTGAAACTAATTGAACCATAAAAAAATAATGTGGTTGGAACTGATCAAATATTATAATTGCATGATTCTTGACCATTTCAGAAAACCAAAAAAAGTTACCAATAATTTGATTCAAAAATGTAATGCAACATTAACCATGTTATGTTTGGTACAATAACATTTGTTTAATGATTATATTTTCATGGGCTTGAAAGTTGTTGTTTTAGGAACTTCCTCTGTTTTTTTTAAGTTTCAGTGTAATTATCTCTATCAGATACAATTAAGTGATCACATAAGGAAGAAAAATGAATTATAGAAACATTTATAATGGTTTGAAAAGGGTAAGTTTCATGAATTTAACACTAGTAAAAAAATTTGGGATTTGGGATGAGTTTATGTGTGACTTTTGTTTCATAATTGAAGAAAGAGTTGTTATGTGAAACTCATAGTTCTCCAGTTTTATTTCATCCTAGTAGAACTATGATGTATAGAGACATTAAAGAGTATTTTTTATGGGATGTAATGAAAATT